>JAMWYP010000100.1:2286424-2886424 GCA_025563575.1 Acacia pycnantha
AGTTGAATTGAATAAAGCTAATATCAATATATCATTGCATTTCAGATTTCATCCTCAATCTCCTATCCAAGCTGAGTTTTATCTTCTGGCTTTCTCCCATAATTTCCGTCTAGTTTCGTTCTTCTCTCAAGTCAAACCCTATTGTTTTTATTTGTTATACTCTTGCTTTCTCCAAGTACTAATTTGGGTTCTTTCAAAACCCTAACTTGTACCCTCGTGCATTCCCTGCCAAGATGGAAATGGAGGGATTATCTTTGATTTGTGCCGGCTTAGGAGTCATTGAGGAAGACAAAAATGGAAACAAAATTGGCTACTCAAAAGATGAATACTGTCTAGGTATGATTTAGTTTTATCTCAGTTGTTCCCTTTGGCGCCTGTTTCGATTATAATTTTTGGTTCCTTACTGTCGATTCACTGCTAGATAATGTAAAGGATTTGCTGAGATTTTTGAGACGTGATGATCCGCAAACCCGAGACGTGTTCAAGCAAGTCTGTAAATGGGACATAGTTTCCAAAGATTTGATACCCATTATCGAGCACTGCCAAGAAGATCGCAACTTGCTTTTAAATGCAGGTTTTTATCATCTCCATTTTTGTTGTATACTTCTTTTTGGTCATATTATGGGATTTATATGTTATTGTGGTGGACTTGTAGTGAAGGTGCTTGTGTTCATTACGATGCCTATTGAGCCATCTTCGGCAGATATTTCCCAGCAATTAGAGTATCTTTGGAAGTTAAAAGCTTCAATAACAAGCAGTGATATTGTGGCAGTGATAGTCTCATTTCTGGAAGGCCCCCTTGAGAATTTGGAAAGGTGAGAGGAACGTTTTATAATTTATAGTACTTTCTCCTTTTGCTGAGAATGGTAGGTTATGAAGAAAACATAATTTGAAATCGCCCCATGTCTGTTAATTTTCCTTCTTCTTTTGGCTACTTTCACAGTGATGCATTTACTGAGGATGATTGGAAACTAGTGCAGCTAGTACTTACTTTATTTCGAAATATCCTAGCTGTTCAAGAAATCCCGTTGTACCAGAAGACAGGGGGTTCTGCTAGTCAATTACTATCACTAAGAGATAGTTTTCTGGAACTTTTATTCCGTGAAAATGTAATGGACATTATTTTGGTTATAATTAATTATTCTGGAGGTTCTAGTGCTTTTCTCCGTCAAGATAATTTGCTTCTTGTGGAAATTTTACATTACATATTTATGGGTCAAGGGCCAGAGCTGATTGTCAGAGCTCATCTCAATGGATTAAAGGTAAGTTTTCCTACTATATTTTGCGTATTTTTTTTTGGCAATTACAATTACTTTTTCAAGCTTATGTGAAGAACATAAAAATTAATATGCTAAAAGCTTTTTCTTCCATTATGTTTTTGTGTCTTGCTCAGTATATGGTAGAAGTATATCTTTTATTGAACTTCCACATTAAAAACATATGATAGAATCATAGTTTCTGGAAATTGACAGTCTGACTTGTAAGGTTTAGTTTTATCCTATAGCTTTATCTTTTTATGTGCATTAAATCTCAAGTGCCTTTTTTTTCCCCTTGAGTTTTAATTTTTTTGATCAATGGCATGTTACTATTTTTCCTAGGTAGATGAAGATTCTCAAGTGTCTCTTAATAGTCTCAAATCCATCATGGAGGAAGAAGCAGAGAAAAGAAGGCGTTGTAGGCTTAACGCTATGATTCGACATTCACAATTTAGTGGAACATTTGCACAGCTTACCATGGTACTTATTTATGCTTTCACTGATTAGCAATTGAATGGAAGATTTTCATGACCAAGGTTTGAATCTTGTGGGTAGGATGGTTCAAAAGCAGTATTTAAGGGAAATCCCTGTTCTCGTAATATTCTACACAAATCACAAAATATCACTAGGGGTCCAGAAAAAAATTGCATGGGATCATCCAAAGTTTCTTCCAACAAAAGAGAAGATATTGGAGTTGCTCTATGGGTTTGTCAATCAATTTCTATCTGGAGGATACAATAGTATGTTCTTCTGGAGTGAATTATTTATTATCAAATTTTATGACATGGTTTACCATATGTAAAGCTAAATTTTCTTCTTGGAATATATCTTGGTGTCAGCTTTGATGCAATCAATTTGTGAAGATGTCGAAAAGGAACACCCTGCAATTCAACATAGTGATGTCATAGTTTTCTTTGCGGTCGCTGAATTTGTCACTTCATTTCAGTTTTACAAGTATTCAGCTTCTAAGGTGAGAAAGATAACCTGAGATATTGTTATCAATAGGAGTGCTTTTTGAAACTGATAAACATAACGTCATGCCTTGATTAGTGACTGTATCTGTCAGCATTGCTAGAATAGAATGGTTTCATTAAAAACTGAAGCGAGAGACTTTTTATTATCTGTGTTGCATTATGCATGGATTACCGATAAAGCAATACCGCAAAGTATTACTTTGTTGGTCGTGCTTATGATCCGATGGGCCCAATGTTCATGTGGGAAAAGTTATCTTTATTCAATTACCGTGTGAATGGGCCATTCAACAATATTTATAAACAAGCATTTACTTGGTCTCCTCTCTAGAAACTCTGAATTTCAACTGCTATAAAGCTGGATAAAAAACACAGAAGAACAATCTTAATTGCTCTTAAGTTCTTGAATATGGAAATTTGAAAATGAATAGCTAGCTATTACACTTTTTATGTTCATGCTTATTGCCTACCAGTTGATGCTTGGCTCCCCTTAGACTAGTCTGTGGTGAGGCTTGATATATCATATATGTCATGCTAAAGTATTCTTAAGTGCTGTTGAATTTCTCATCGAGCCATTCTGTGCAAAAATTGAGTTACACCATTTTGGGACTTCTCCAATGAGAGACTATTGGTATTAGAGTTTATGATGGTTGAACTAGATGAACTTCATCCTTTACAATGTAAATGCTAATTAACAGTGATTATGAGGATGTTCACACTTCTGTTTTCTTTGATAGATGAACAATGGAATCAACCTTAAGACTTTTGATGATAAAGATACTCTTGGGACAGATTTCAGTGGTCAGATATGTGGGCCTATTGCAGCAACTATGAACGAGGCAATGTTTCAGTTGGTCATTTCAAGTGGCGTCATGCCTTTGATTCTCTAAAGGAAACAAACGACTACAAATTTCTATCAGCAGCTGGTTCTCTCATGAAGAATATGGTGATGAGAACTCTTCAATTTTAACAGAACATTTTTCTATGCTTTGTTTAGTTTGTGATTGTGCATGCATGCACAGAGATGGTTGTGCTTAATGTTAAAAACAACAGATTGGTTGATGCTTGCTGGTTTGGTAGCTGTTTGTTTGTTATTTTTTTTTTTTATAACCGAGTGCCCATGTTACAGAGAGGATTATATTTTGCCATAAACATGTAAGATACCAATCTCTAGGAGAAGGAAGAAACATAATTAATTAGTATATTTAGTCAGTTTTTCTTATTTGAATGATTTGAAGTATTCAATTTTTTTTTTTTTTTTTTTATCTTTAGAGATTTTAGGAATATATTAATGATAGTTTATCCTAAATATTTAAATTAGATTATCTTAGTTTATTTAGTTTATCTTAGTCAAATATTTAAACATTGATTAAAGATATTAGGATTATTTTTATATTATCTTGTTGTAAGCTTACCTTGTAAATAGGCTAGCCTTTTCTAAAGCTAGTTACTCAGGAATAATATATCAGTTTCATTCTTTTGGATTTTTGGAGATTCTTCCAAAGTATTTGGCTAGTGGGGAAGAGTTGAGCGGGATACCCTCTCTTTTCCATATTAGAGTTTGGCTTTATTAGTGACGTGAGTTTAAGATCCTTGCTCATATTCTAGTAGAGAGATTCTTTTCCTTTATTTCTCTTATTATCTTTTGAGCCCCTAACACATCATCAGCCAAGTTCAATTTTGTGGCACTCAATTACATTTGAATTGGTGCTGTTCCAGTCTCTATTTATTCTTTCCTCAGTTCTTCCAGTTTGCTTTATTATCATTCCTTTTTAATCCTAAGATGGGGTCATTGCTCATCATCCTTATGTCATCAAAGTTTCCGCTGTTTATATGCTCCTTTTGGCGTTTGGATCTTGACAAGAACAAGGAGTGAGTCCACTACTGGGTTTCTGTATCCACTACTGGGTTTCTGTAATGTATAAAATATTGGCATACTGAAGTAGCAAGATGAACTCTGCCCATTCATGCTTCCTGACTGCCTTTTCATGCTTGCAGATTGTTATGCTGGATTTGGTTCTTAAGTTATTGCCGGAAGACTCTAAGGAACCTCAAACAGCTCGAATCCTTCTTTACAAATTATTTTATGATCAGACTGAGGAAGGGATGACTCATTTTCTCCTGAATTTGATAAAAACGTTTGACACTCACAAACAGCCCAAAAGGTTTATTTTTTTATTTTTTTGGTCCAAATGACAGATAAAATTTTCTCTAGGAAATTTAATTCTAAATGTTGATCATTTGTTTTCTTTACAACGGTTTGTCCCTGGTACTGTGCATTAGTCATTAATAAATATCATGCCACTATATCGGTTAATCATATTGCAACATCTTCCTTGTTGTACTTTTTTTTTTGGGTGCTCAAATACCTTTGATTTTGTTATTTTCTTTGATTGTGACCTCAACCTCAGTCTTGTGGGGGTAGGGGTCTTTTTCTGTTTTTGGGGCAACTATGGGTTAGACTCACTAAAAATCCATGGTTTGCCCCCCATTTTCCAATCAATGTGTTGAACCCATTCTTGAACAGCCTCAAGGAAATAGAGTAGTAGGAAAGCTACATCAAAAAAAATCTTTTATTTTCGTTACATGATTATGTTACTGAAACAAATTATACAATATATCATGCAACTTCTATTTCCCATTTGTTGAAAGATTGAAGGCTAACATTTTTAAGCTCACTGTTTGCAGAAGGAAATCCCTTTTCTTGTTTTTCCTGATCCAATTTGTGTGATCACTTGTCAATTGCAAGTCAGTCAATGTGTATAATATTTCCTTTAATTTTGCACGTATAACAGTCTGTTATGCACTGTATCCAACTGAAGTTGCTTGATACCAGTATTTATTTTGCAGTCATATTAATACTCGTTCTTGTCAGTGACCTTGCAGATTTGGTTGAAATTATTCATGAAGTTGTGAAGCTGCTGGAAAACCTCCAGGCTCGTGGAACGTTAAGGGTAAGCTGATAATTCATGTACACAGTTACTCACATGACAGCCATTTGTCTCCCACAATTTGAGGTTGTTAGCTATGTTATGGTGAAAAGGAGTTCCAGGGTTAATTACAATGGCTTTCTGATTCAAGCATACCTGTAACATAGAACTTCCTTGTTGCTGCAAATATGATCTTATACTTTTTCACAGTGGCTTCAGATTTGATATTATAACTTTGCTCTATTAACTTTCTGATGTTTTACCTATTCAAAGTTTCTAATACTTTACCAATCTGAAGTTTAGATATGAAAATAGGCTAAAATACCTTGCACTATACTTTAAGTGTGGCATAATTTGTTGTTTTATTTCTCTGCTAAACTTTTTGGTCTTTTTTTTTTAATTAACTGTTACTAGTCTTTTATTTCCTTTTTTCTTTTAATTTATTGAAGGTGTCTAGAAAATTAAGGAAGGTGAAAAAGAAAAAGTTCCAGGAGAGAATTGAAACTGGAGACAAACTTTGCAGAGACCATTCTGATGCTGAAAATGAGGTTGGTGACTCTGGTCTCAATCCATTGTTACTTGAAAAGCTGATGGCAGAGAAGGAATATGCACCGAACAGAAGTTCTGGTGGTGAAGAGGACTTTATTGGACCTGATAACGATAATCAACATGAAAAAATTGTTCAGGAAGAGGAGAACGCCGTGGGTGATTCAGAACTAAAAGACGTTAAAACTAATGAGCATGCTAATGAGGGTTTGTTACATGACACTGGTAATTTTTCTAATGATGAGCAGCAAACTGAATATAATGAAGTTGATTTCAAGGTTTCAACGCTGGTCTCTGCCTTTGCAAATCACAATATTATTCAGAAAATTTGTTGGTTGCTCAAGTTTTACAAGAGCAATTCCTTAGCTACAAACCATCACATAATAAGCATATTGCAGAGGATCTGTGATGACCTTGAGCTTCATCCAATGCTCTATCAGGTTGTTATCGGGAAGCATTTTCGTCTTCAATGATATTTTCTAGCTGTTTATGAAATTAAATATCACTCTATTTCTTAATTATTAATCTTGTTACTATTTTACTGCAGCTATCATTGCTCACCACATTTTATGATATCCTGTCGGAACAAAAAAAAAGTCCATCCCAGAAATATGCAAATATTGTTGCTTTTCTGACCAGCTTGATTAGAAAAATGCTGAAAACAATGAAAAAACAACCACTTCTTTTTGTGGATATTCTTTATTGGAAAACCCGAAGGGAATGCCACTACGTTAATGCTGAATATTTGTTGGATGAGCTTAGCCATTTGAAGAAAGAAAGCAGAAATTTGGATTCTACTCAAGTGAATGGAGAAATTGGTTCATCAGCAGACAAGTTGTGGACACGTAGGAGCATAGCAGATGCACTTGGTGATGATGAAGCAGATGTTGTGATTACTCATGACTTGGGATATCAAAAGTGAGATCAATTTGACCATTTCTGCATGTTGCCTATTAGTTCACTTACTAATTGTGTCAGGGACTTGTCATGATCAAGTCACGTAATTCTAGAATCTAGACTATTTGAGAGTAATCTGGTGTTGGCAAATATTAAGTTTATTTTATTTTCTATTGATACATGATTTCTTATTGGGTCTTCTTTATTGAATTGACATTCTGCAAATATCATACACAAAGATGACTCTGGCATTCTTTTTACTTTTCCTGCTATGATGAAAAACTTAATTAAGCTAATGTCATATTTCTGATGCTTGGTTACTTGAATATTACAGTGGGGAGAAGTTGATAGAAAATGAATCTGGAAGGGCTTCAAGTCCTAGGAAAAGGCTTCGTCTTGATGGTGAACTAGTGAGACAAATAAAGGATCTTTTTGAGGAGTAGGTTTAATTTTATTTCAAAAATTTATAGTTATAGTTCTGAAGGAAGTCTGAAAGATTGATTCTTCATTTTATATTTGTCAATTGTCACCATTGATTGGTGTGTGTGACTGTGACTTTATTTTTGTTGGTTTTCAATCGCGCATGGGAATTAGGTTTGTCTGCATTTTCATAAATAGCTCTTGTTGTGCAATGGCCATTTCAGATTCAAAGATGATCAACATTGTCGTAGTCGTATTGCTGAAGTAATAGATCCAGATGGTAAACTTTCACCTGCTCAAATTTCCCGTCAGCTTAAAAAATTAGGGCTAAGTGTACCAAGGAAAAGATTGCCAATTCTGATGAACATTTTCCAGCAAGCACTAATCATTATGAGGGTGAAGGAACTACAAACAAAAATACTAATCTCGGTGAATCATTGAATTCCGAGCAAAATCCCTTGGGGCAGCATCTGTAAGTTTATATAAACTTTTGAGCATATTGAGTTTATGAC
Organism: Acacia pycnantha; assembly: GCA_025563575.1. Taxonomy (NCBI): domain Eukaryota; kingdom Viridiplantae; phylum Streptophyta; class Magnoliopsida; order Fabales; family Fabaceae; genus Acacia; species Acacia pycnantha. The sequence continues at coordinate 2,293,957 of JAMWYP010000100.1, forward strand.
TTAACGATATTTCTGTGTTTTTTACTGGCACTTGTATATAATTTTGTAATGGCTCACAAGAAGCCTAGGTTATTCGTACCCTTGATCATAAAATCTAATGACTATTTCACTTCAATTTAGCATAAGCAGCTTTAGTGCTAACGTACTGACTATAGTTTGGCCCTCCCTAAAGTTTCTGTATTATTTATTTTGTAGGCAGAAAAGAAAAAGAGTACATGCCTTCAGTGAAGATCAAGAATCTCTAATCAGATCTCTATATGAGCAGTGAGTACCAATATCATTAATCTTGAATACTTAGTTGTAGATATATTTTATCTCTCGTCTGCTAATTAAATGAATTGTTAAATGAGTATCTCATGGGCTATTCTAAGTTCTGGGTGTTATGTTGTAGCTAAAACTGCAAAAAGGATACAAAAAGCTGATAACTTTTTTGCCTTGAATATGTGGGTTTTGTTCCTTCTTTAGGTTCAAGGACCATAGAAGATGCTGCTACAAGATAGCCAATGCACTGGATATGGATGGAAAATTCACTTCTCGCCAAGTGTCTCGTAAACTTAAGCAGCTTGGTTTATCTCTTCCTCAGAAGAAGAATTTGAAAGGCAATATGCACCCAAGAGATGAGGATCTTCACGACTCTTCTACAGATAAAGCAGATGGGTCTGATGATGAGACACTAGTGTCATTAATTAAGAGGTAATATTATTCTGATATACTAGTGTATGTTTATTTTACACACAAATTCATATTGAAAACCTAACAATACATATTTGCTGTAGTTTTCATTTTTAATTTATAATTTGAATATGCAATAAAGCAATTGCTTTGTGGACCATTTGAGAGAAATATATCCTTGTGATTATCTTCCCAGGGTATTGAGATATTGGCTATTTATAAATAAGAGGGAATAAACTCTCATAAATTAGATAATAAGCAGTTAAGAAAACAGATAATAAAGCTCATTAAAACCAAATGAATGCTAGTGACGGCTATTTCATAATAAAGGGGAGAAAAGGAAGAAAATGGGGGAGATTGTTGGCAAAAACATTTAACTTTATTCTAATAAATGAGGAAAGCATATGCTGTATATGGGGTTGTAGGTAAAATTATTATTTAAAATAACAATTCAAATAATCATAGATAAATATAAGATAAAGCCTTGTGTACATTTATTTCAAACCTAGATAAGATAATCTAAGTCCTAATTCAAGCTAAATTAATCCTAAATTTTGAAATTAAGACAATTATTAAATGTAAAATAATCTAATTCTAAATTTTCCCACTCATGATGAGTTTTCCATTTTCCACCATTAAATTGATGTGGAATAGGTGAGGAAAACGGGGGAGTGAGAATAAGGAGGGAGAAAGGAGAAAAAAAGGAGTGAGAGATAGTAAAAAAATGGACGGAGATGGAGACGACAAATGCCTGTTTGGTTCAAATGTATTGCATACATGCAATGGTAATCATGATTGCATTACCAAGATAAGAGTGTTTGGTTGCTCTTTAACATGGTAATAAGGTTTACCATGATAATGATGATTACCAAAAAATTGATAACCCTCATTTTTACCTCTCCTTCTATGAATATTCATTACCACCCCATTGCATTGTTGAAAAAGTCCAATTTACCCTTTAGTTTGATTTGTCTTTGTTTCAACTGTCTCATTTCACTGTTACACCATGCCACAACCACCACCACCACCTCCTCTTCCTCCTACACTGTCGTTGTCGCCACCCCATGTCACCGCCGCCACCCCACGCCACCTGTCGTCACCTCCAGCATTGTGGCCACCCCCGCTATTGCCACCTCTACCGTCGCCGTTGCTACCACCTCTACCTCCTCCTCCTCCTCCACTGCCATCATCGCCACCCCCACCACCGTCGCTACCATCTCCACCATTGTTGTCATCCCCACCACTACCTCCTCCTCCACTGCCATCGCTGCCACCTGCCATTGTCGCCGCCACCTCCTCCACCGTTGTAGCTGTCACCACCTGTCATCGCCACCACTACATCGTTGTTATTGTCGCCTCCACCATCACAACCATCGATATCAGACGATCTTCGGCGAGATAGCATGACAGTTGTTATGGGGCAACATAATGGCTTTTAACTATTTTTTCTACAAAATTAAGGGTAAAATAGACTTTGTGTGATATGCTAATTTAAATAATTATTAAAAAATAACTCATTGCACCTTACTTAAAAATCAAACCAATCACTAGCCTTGTAATTACGATTGCATCTCACTACACTGTAGGGTGCAGGGTGTAATGGGATCGAACCAAACGGGTCCAAAGTTTATTAATAACATAAAAAAAGTTCTAATAATAGTCTGTATGAACTCATTGACGCGGGTGGTATAGATTCTTATCCCTTAAACAATGGTTAGGGTTTGATTTTCAGAACTATTGACCCCTAGGTCTAATACCACTGGACATGTACACTCTTATCTTTTTTTGTTTTGTTTTTTCCCTTAAAATATGAAAACATCGGTGTTTTATTTTAGTTCTTCATATATCATGATATCATTTTAGCATCTTGATTTACCTAGGTATGTGGTTTTCTAGCGCCTCTTGTTAATGTGTTTTAGCAGTTTAGCATCTTAAAGGCACCTTTTGTCTTTTAACTTCCTTGGGTGGGAGAACCCATGCTAAATGTGGGAATTAAACATCTTTTACTACTTTAGTCTCTATCAATTTTCTATGAATTTATTTATTGGAAACATGAACCATTAACATTGATATTTGGTGTGTAGTTTTTATTATTTTGTCCTTTCCTTCCTCCACATGCCCACTCTTGAAAATTTTGACAATTGGACCTTATATATATGTTTTTTCAAATTTCTAAAAGTAAAAAGGTTTTGTGCTTTTCGCTCCATTTTTCTGCATCTATTCTAACATGCTGCTGATTTTTTGATTGATATGTTTATTGCTATAGAATTGAGAAATAGAGATAGAAGAGAGACACAAGTAGGATAGAAGATGGAGAAGAGATCTCTATGACTCTCACATAATTCTGTATTATTGTAAAATCATGAATCAGACCTGCACAATTGGAGTATTGGGCTATTTATAACACTATAGCCTCCCTCAAGTCCTAACTAATGGCTATAGAGCTCACGTCCCTATTGGTGGGTGAACAATCCAACACTTGGTGAATTCTGCTTCACAATGATAGGAAGAGCCGACATCAAAGGATCAAAAAGCAACGTCGCTATGAATGCTTGGCTGCCACAAGCCAGTTATCCCCGTGTGGTAACTTTTCTGACACCTCTAGCTTCAAATTCCGAAGGACTAAAGGATCGATAGGCCACGCTTTCACGGTTCGTATTCGTGACCGAAATCGAATCAAACAAGCTTTTACCCTTTTGTTCCACACGAGATTTCTATTCTCGTTGAGCTCATCTTAGGACACCTGTGTTATCTTTTAACAGATGTGCCGCCCTAGCCAAACTCCCGCCCGACAATGTCTTCCGCCCGGATCGTCCCGCAGAGTAGGCCTTGGGACCAAAAGGAGGGGCGGTGCCCTGCTTCCGATTCACAGAATAAGTAAAATAACGTTAAAAGTAGTGGTATTTCACTTTCGCCATATTCGGCTCCCACTTATCCTACACCTCTCAAGTCATTTCACAAAGTCGGACTAGAGTCAAGCTCAATAGGGTCTTCTTTCCCCGCTGATTCTGCCAAGCCCGTTCCCTTGGTTGTGGTTTATTTGGATAGTAGACAGGGACAGTGGGAATCTCGTTAATCCATTCATGTGTGCACTAATTAGATGACGAGGCATTTGGCTACCTTAAGAGAGTCATAGTTACTCCCACTGTTTACCCGCGCTTGGTTGAATTTCTTCACTTTGACATTCGTAGCATCGGGCGTAAATCACATTGCGTCAGCATCCGCAGGGACCATCACAATGCTTTATTTTAATTAAATAGTCGGATTCCCCTTGTTCGTACCAGTTCCGAGTCGACTGTTCGACGCCCGGGGAAGGGACCTTGAAGGGCCCGTTCCCAGTCCGTCCCCCGGCAACCCGCTCTTGCTGCGGGAGCAGCTCGAGCAATCCGCCGACAGCCGACGGGTTCGGGGCTGGGACCCCCATGCCCAACCCTCAGAGCCAATTGTTGCTCGTATTCTACTGCCAAGCTGGATGCTCGATAGACCGTTCTTGGTTTGTGCAGGCAGACTTCTGATCTCAGTGCTTCATTTAAGCCAGCGAGGAAGACGCCGAGAAGGCACTGCTCTGGCCTGGCAGAGACACATGCTACCCTCTGTGCCCACTCCTGCCTGTATTCCTGCACCGTACCAGTCTGCCGGATCAAACAGAGGTGTTCGTCAGGGTTGAGAAACTCAGGCGGCCCAAAGTGTTCCTCCAATGCTTTGACGAGATCCTCCCAGTGGCACAAGGTCTGCCGCTAGTTTAACCAAGGTCATTGCGTCGCCTTCGAAATATAATGCTGCCATATCAATTTTGTCTTATTCCGGATTATTGTAGTAGAGGAAAAATTTTTCAGCTCAGAGGAGCCACCCGCGTGGGTCACCGCCTTGAATCTCGGGAAGTCTATCTTCGCATAGGGGGCACGAGTTGGACGCCGCGATGAGTCAAAATCATCATCGCTGTCATTTGCGTAACAATGCGATTTGCCCCTGCGGTGAGTTCGGTGAGCCGTTCGTGTTTCCAAGGCATTAAATTTCTCTCGGAGCTCTTCCATGGCGTCGAGACATGCAGTGATTTTGGCGAGCGAGTTCGAGGTTGTAGATGCAGAAGTTTCGTCGATTTTCTCCATCGTTGGATACGTCTGTTGCTCGGATTGAGTTTCAACCATGAACAGGTGAAAGAATGGCTCTGATGCTCGGATTGAGTTTCAACCATGAACAGGTGAAAGAATGGCTCTGATGCCAAACAATAGGAACGTGGAATAGTTCAATAATTAAATATACTCTGATCTTAATGAATACGCAATACCCTTGCGGATTCAGCTAGGTTAGCCAATCTCTAATAATTAAGAGAGCCGAATCTGCAACTCTATTAATTACTAAAGTCCAGGAGAACACTCCGATGATGAATTACTCTCTAAAATATTCAATGCTTTATTCATGAGGCACTAGGTCTATTTATAATGATTTACGAGAGTTGACTCTATCCGAAATATAAAATACGCAATCTAAAAGTATATCTAAATCTAGGATTTAGATAACTAATAATAAATCATAACAACTAAATCTATCTAATTGTGATAGATCTCTAATTCCCTAAAGATAATAATAAAAGATAATCCCAACAGATAATTAAAACAGACTCTGATAAAAATACAGAATTGAGAGAGTCGTAGGAGCTCTCCTCTATTTTCTCTTCTACTCTCCTTGTGTCTCTCTTCTACATCTAATTCTCTATTCTATATCAATAAACATATTATAATACCACATAATTGAGAAATAGAGATAGAAAAGAAGCACAATAGGCAGAATGGATGAAGAAAGAGAGCTTCAGTTTATTCTCCACAGGTTCTGTATTATTGCACAATCTGATTAGTCTTTACAGAAATGGTGGAGTAGGTTATTTATAATACTATAGCCTTCCTCAAGTCACTATGTAACGGCTAGTTATAATTAACCTACCAACTATCTAGTTTACAAATAGGTCCCTAGTTCTATCTTACAATCAGGTCCCTAAATACGGGATTATATGTTCCATATCAATTTTGGAGATAGGAATCAAAACATTTATGTTAGGCATGCATATATTTGTTCAATTAATGATATGCGTAATTTGATGTCTATTAAATTGTAGGAAGAAAATGGAGAACGACAGAATTTCAAGGGAAGAGTTCCAGGAAAATTCAACCAAAGAGAAACTGTCAAAAAATGATTCTGATGATGAAATGCTTAGCACTATTCTTAAGTAAATCTCCTGTTACCTTTCCCTGAGTATTTTGGAGATAGGAATCAAAACATTTATGTCTGACATGCATTTATTTGTTCAATTAATGATATGCATAATTTATTTTCAAATCTGGACATGCGAGTCATGTATCTGGATTTGACTTAGAAGTTAGAACATAAATGTCAGTGTGACAGCATTACATTTAAAATGGTGTTGTCTTATTTCCATACCTAGATATTCTTTATTAGCAATATATGATTCGGTGGTGTTTTTGTATGTAATCTATGCGTTGCTTATCTCAGCCTGAATTGTTATAATACTAGCGATATGTGAATTCTGTTCAAACTTATAGTAAGGATTTCATGCAAGGATAGTCTCCTGAAATGTCCTGTGTTTGCATTTGCCTCTAAGATTGTTTTTCTTTTTATTTTGTTTTCATTTCTTCTTTGTTGGTTCAATTTCTCGATATAGGAAAACTGGAAGATCACTTCATAAACCAATGATTGATGAACCTCAAACCATTGAAATTCAGAAGACATTGATGAGCAATGATTCTTCTAATGGTGGCACAAATGACATTTTGAAAAGGTATATATTGAAATTAGAAACTTTTCAAGTAATTCAGGGAAAAATAAGAATAAGGGCCGTAGATGCAAATTTGCCTCCTATTTAGGGCTTATTTGAGATAGCGCTAGGAAGCTTCAAAAGTCAGTTGGGACAATAAAACTAGTTGAATGAAAAATGTGATGTTTGAAATGGCTTTCTGGCAACAGATTTGTTTTCCCAAAAGCCACTATAAAGTTGAAACAACTTTTTCTAACTTTAGACTTTTGGTGTTTGGCTTTTTCCGATCTGAACCTTTTGAAATTGACTTTTCAATATATCATCTAAATAAGTTTTTGTTAAACTTGACTTTTTTTATAAAAGCCTAACCAAGCATAATTCACATCAAACTAAATGATTTTTACCCAACTTTAGTTTGCAAAAGTCATTTTTGCCAACATTGATCCAAACAAGCTGTGAAAGTATCTAGTTATTTCCTATTCCATAGATTACCTGCACAAAATGAATTTCTTGCTGACAAACTTGGATATATAATAATCCTTTATGTTAGTGTGTTTTCATACAGTTTTGAAATCTTTATAAACCAAAGTAATACGGCACTAGCAAAATCTATGGGTTCAGTTAACTCAACATTTTGATGGATATAGTTTACTCATTTAATGTTTTAATTAACTTGTAATGGTAGTGAAAATTGGCTGGGCCTGTCAAACACTCGAGTAGAATACCAGCAAGTGGTTGATGAGTTGATGGATTCTGAAGATGATGAGGCCGCTGGAGCTCTTCCTAACAATGCTATATCCAGAAGGAAACTGAGGATGATTATTGATCCAGAGGATGATGATTAAAATGGATGCACTACCAGGTCAGAGGTTCTTTCGATTATCCTATTTACTCAAGTTTCTGTTTGATTGTCACAATTTAAATTGGATCATTTTATATAGCAAAGCAATTGGTCTAGATATTAATTCAATCTTAACCAGCCATTTTTCAGTCTACTACAGAGAATGATTTTAGAGAAAATGCATCTGATTTTGTTAAACTGTCCAGCATTCATATTTGCTTGTGTTAGTAAAATATAAGGTACGCCTCCGGTCATAAATAGAGGACCTAGTTTATTGTGCAATTTACACAACAAACTAGGTCCTACAATTAGGAATAGAGGTGGTATAGTATGATGTAATTAGTTTAATCACTTTCTTTTTTTCTTTTTCGCCAGATCACTGCACAACGCTGACATAATCAGTTTATATCAGTGTACATATGCTCCTAGTTCAAAGAAAGATCCATTTTCCTGCTGGGGAAAACACTTTTGAGGTATGGGCTTGACCAACCTGGGATAGTAAAGAACACGTTTATGTACATCAAAGCGTGAGACCTTTCTAAGCTAGTCATAACACAGATAGGCAATCTGGCAGAATGGCAATGGTTGTGAAGCATTACTGGGGTATTGTACAAAATTAGGTGTACTTGCCAAGATGAAGAGTTAAAAGGCCTACAAATCTTAATATAAACTGTTTTATCCTTTATTTTAAAAGAAAAGTGAGTTATACTAGAACGAAAGCCATTTGGGGGGGCATTTGGGAAAGTGAGTTTATATAAACTTAATATAAACTGTGTGCAAAAAAAAAAAAAAAAAATTCGAAGAGTCCAATATTACAAAATTTGAAGTCAATTTTGTGGGAAGAATCTCGAATTTGTGAATGTTTCCAAAATGATCAATCTACCCCTGATAGCATTTGGGGAGCTCATGTTGTTAATATTTATACTGAAGTTGTTAATTGCAATTCTTAGGTTATTCTCCATACTCAAGCAGTCAGTGACACTTGATATGTGTGGCTTGAAAACTTTACTTACATGGTTGTTAGTATTTGGGAAGCTTAAGTTGTCAATATGCATATTGAAGTTGTTTATTGCTATGTGTAATTAACTCAGTTATAGAAAATAGCAATTTAAGAATTGTAATTAACAACTTTAGTATACATATTGATAATTTGAGCTCATCAAATTTTGTTCGGGGCAGATTGGTCGTTTGAAAACTTTCATTCCACAGGTTTGACTTAGGATTTGTGAAATTGGAATCTCTGATTTGTTTTTTTCCTTATTTCAAACATATTTTTCCTTTAATTTATCCATGTTATATTCTTAACTTTGTAAAGAAGGCAGGAGCCTTGGTATGTAGTCAAATTACTGACTTTATTTGAGTGATTTAACACTTTATTGAATTTTTTGAAAGCTTTGTTAAGGGTAAATCTACAATCAAATTAGGTGAGACTATTTTATAAAATAAAAAGACTGAAGAGCCTAAATATAATGTAGAACATGAAGCTTAATTTTTGAAAATATGGGAAATTTGGGTATAAATTTCTATTTGACAAATTAATGGGGGAGTGAGACGTTACACTCAGTTAACGCATCCTAGGCCTCTTCCCCTAACTTGTCACATAGGGATTTATCTACAAAAAGTGAAATATCATAATATCCTTGGCATTTATTTTGATTTTAGTTTTGATCCTTAAAGTTACACTTTGTCTAAAATATTGATTTTTATAATTTAATAAGAATCTGAACTATTGCCCCAGAGGAATCAAAATCCATGGTTTTAAATTTGAGGGGACAACATAAATTAGAGCACAATTGAGGAATAGTCGTTATATTTATAGAATTCAACATCCAATACATTATGGAAAAACATCATACAATTCTCACTTGAGCACTCCCTATATAAAAGAACGTTGTCTTTTAAATTTCTTGACTTCTAAAAGTTCTATTAATTAAAAATTCCATAATCCAGGAGAACATTGCCACATTATTCGTAGTGCCTTTATTGTCCAAATAGCCATAGAGATGTATCAGGACTTTTGGTATCCTCTAACTAAAATGTTGAGGCAAGAGTTTCCTGGGCCTTTAAGAGCAAAAGAAAAGAAAAATTAAATGAAGATATAAATAAAATACTTTCAATATTGTTTGAAAAATCATGGGAAATAATAATATAAATAAAATCAGGATAATTATCCTAAATTAGAGGAGGTTATCACGTTAACAAACCCTTTTAAATTTTTAAACAACTCTAAAACTAACAAAGTAAAAAATATAATAAAGATACCAGTAGCCAAAAAGAGGCCGTTTGTCTGGAGCTTCTCCTTTAACTCAGATCCAAGGATGACTTGCAACATTGAGTAGTTCACAATCATTAAAATCAATTTTCTTTCCTTTCTTCTAGTTTTTAGTTTAAACAGTTAGAGCATTTGTGACATTTACCCACGTAGGAAGCTTCGTGACAGATCCCATAATAATTTTGCTCAGGAATTCTAGAATTTGGCCTTAAATTACTTGGTTTGGAGAAGAAATTTAATTTATTTTAATAACTAAGAACCCTGATCCCATTCGCATCTGATTTACTTAATTAATTAGGAATTACTCTAATTTACCAATTAATTAGTCCAGCTCATCAAGGCGGATTCGGATCTGAAATTCCAATAGAGTGGAAGCAAGTCTTTAGGAATTCTGTCACTCCTGAGAATTGGTTTGGCAAAGTGGCATTGGAAAAGTTCAGCTTGTTTGAAACCAATTCACTGTGCTGCATTTTTAGGAAAAATTGCTGGAAAAATCCTTTGGCCAAGGGTGAGAAGACTTGCAATTGAATTCAATCAACACATAAGGGAGTTTCAAGTGTTAACTTGAGGTTAATATGGTTTTCTACTATCATTGGAAATCATTAATGCACTGCACCAACTGAGATTGAGGAAGCTAGGATAATGATCATGAGACATTCCTTGGATTGACTCATTTCTTGCATTTCAATTCCCTTTTCTATTTCAATATAATCTACAGAGTGTATGCAAACAAACAGTTGATATTCATTTTAGATGAATTGTTGCACATCGTTGCAATTGAATCTTTTAATAATTAAGATAATTTGCATATTTGTCCAAGTTAACTTCAAGTAGAGTTCATGAGGTTCCTTGAAAAGGGAACACCAATGGTGGGAAAATTTGTCTAGACTATGACTAAGCTAAACGCATGTCAAATTGTATCCTAAAGCTACTGAATATTGAGATGATGAAAGGGAATGTATGATAATGCCGTTGTGATGATGGTCAAGCCCTAGAATGATGTCTTTGACCTTCCTAGCTTAATTTAAGATTATGGAGCTTCTAATTAATAAGTTAGTTTATAATTTAAAGACGCTGTGGATAAAAACGTAATTCTTCTATAAAATATACTAATTATATAAAATAAACAAACAGTTACTGAAAGGAAAAGGGAAATTAAAGACGCTTGGCGGACTCGTGAGGTAGATGAATAGGTGAATTATTTGCAATTTTCTTCTAAGACTGAAGAAAGACATGGTTACATGTGTGTATTAAAGAGTCCCACATCTAGGAGCAAAACAAGGGGAGCTGCACTTTTAGTTATATATAGGGAGGCATTCTGCCACTACTCTAAATATAAGTATTGAAATTTTTGTATTATTGTAAGGATTTAAAATTACATATGGAATGTCAAGTGTGATTTTTTACCACCGAGCAGCGAATCATTTTGACAATTACATTCTACTTCCACCCATCTAAAACCTGTAATGTAATGTATCCCAAGCTAACTTGAGACCCCAAATGATCTCCCACAGCTCAGCTGCAACACTACTGATGCACCCCACCAGATTAACCAAGAAGCCGTCAAGGCACGAGCCTCTGTGGTTACACAGGATGCCCCCACATGCTGCTATCCCCGACCACCATCCACTTAAACCAGCTTCCGACATCGAAAAAGCCATTAACTTAACGACATATAGTCAAAAGATGAAACATCAGGGTTCTTAAAATTCTAAATGTTAAGAGAGATGATATGTAAACGACCTCAAATTGGGGTTTTTGTGTATTTTATCCAAAAGAGAATTGTCCTTGACACTATTTAGAGCCTATAAAAGCATCTGAAGAGGATGGCTTCATATATATATATATATATATTGTAAAAGCGCATAAACTATGACACTAAGTCACTAACTACATGAGCTCACAGTGCGTAAAACATCACCCATATGGCCATATCTATCTGCACAGTGGGCCATCATGCTCCGAGCATTAGACGCCATGGCATCAGCAACTGTATTCGAATCATGAGTGCAACGAACCAGATCCTCGTCCAGTCGTCCCTGTTTATCTCGAGCATGTTCTGGATATCCATGAGGACTCTGGGTTTAAATTAGTTTGTTTGGGTAACGTCGTAATGTAATCAAGACTAATTAAAGAGGGACTAAAAGTTCAGGGGAATATTGGAACACTTTTAAGACAATAGAATATTTGTCACGATTATAAATTAAGGAGTCAACTTAAAGATAGAAATTAGCAACCTTCCTAAGCTCCAACACTTCAAATGATTGAATTTTTCTCATAATTACCTCTATCTTTTTTATTTTTTACATTCTCATCAGTTCACCTCCATGTGGGTCCGACTCTAGAATACTCAGTAAGTCTTGCTACATCAACCTCAATTTGGTGCGTTTGCTTTCCCTCTCCATAAGGCTCTAGTAGCTTAAACTCTGCGTGAGGGCACCGGTAACTTAAGAGCACCAGCAATCCGATCCAAATCCAAACATGATAAGTTATTCTCCCTTCTCCTTTTATCTTACAATATAGATACAATCATGTCTCATCATAAACACACGTCTAAGCTCGATTTCTTATGAGAATTTCAGATTACCCAACAACATTACCGCAAAATTTATCACTTATATATATAAATATGTTCAACGAGCACTAAAATAAGACAAAATTATTTATGGAAAGTTTTGTCACAAAAAAATTGATTGAAAATTCTGTCGCTAAATTCGTGACAAAAAAAATTGCTTGCAAAATCGGTCACTCATTTCATCAAATGTATTTTTGGATATAGGAAGAATCTCATATAAAGACGATTGAAATAGGAAAATTCTATATTGAGTTGGTAAACTCAACAAATCTTAAATTGAGTCAATGACCCAATTTAAAATATTTAGATGTTGGTTAGTTTTCAATAATACCCCTAACTCAACTCATGATAAAAAAAAAGGCAAAGAAAAGGAAAAAGTGTTGGAAATTATGCTCTAAGGGTCAATCATTGTACTTTAAACGTTATTGTTATTTAAAGTAATTCTCCATTTTGTTATTATATCATTTGCACGTTTATTATGATGACTGTATCCTTGGATGTATCATAATGATTGTCCTAAATGTCCTTGGTCAGTCATCTGTGCGGGAGCGAAGATGAAATAAGACCAATATGACTTTGAAGAGGTATGGAGATACGAATCAAAGTCTTAGGCACTTGTAAGAGTACAAGGTGCTGGACCGACCCACTATGAGAAAGCTGCATGGATTAAGTCATAAGCTTATCTCATGTATAACTACGTCACAATGCCCTTTGACCTGAGATCATCATGGATTCCTACATGAGAGTCGCTGATCTTTGACCTAGTCAAAAGTCACCTTTGACTGGGTGACGATAAAGACTTCGATCGGGATTAGTGGTTTTCATGTAGAGGAATGTGAATGGTTAAGATGAGATTTGTCCCTCACATTTGTAGAGAGATATTACTGGGCCCCTCGATGAGTAAGTCTAAGAAAAAGTATGGTCATATACTACAATGAAAAGGAGTTTCCACTTCAATTGTTAGACTATTCTAGAATCGAGAAAGTAATGGTCAAAAACAGGAATATGACACTATCCATGCTTCATCATTGACCAAATTATCGTGTGACAAAAGGGATGTGGCATGGTTGTATGAAATGTTGCATCGTATCATCGATCCTCATATGAATTGGGTAGTCGTAATGTCTTGCTAGAGGCCGCTTACGACTTGTAGGCTGGTACAGTTGGCCCGCTACCAATTTCATGTGGGCCTACAGGGTTGCACACAAGAATAGCCCGACACAAGCTAAAATTTCCAGATTCATTGAATATAAGATATGTCTAAAATTAAAAATAATATTAATTAAATCTGTCCAACAGATATAATCTAATCTATTTATTTAATCTGAATTAAAAGCGGTGATTTAATTTATCTTCATAAATTAAATCTGAGATACAATATCTTTATTAGTTTTAGTTATTTAATTTATCAAATAAATTAAATACAAAAAAAATACTCCATAATAATATAATTATCTATATAAATAATAATATTATTATTTTTCGAATTTATTTGATAAATTAAATAACTAAAACTAATAAAGATATCGTATCTCAGATTTAATTTATGAAGATAAATTAAATTAGCTGACTTTTTAATTCGAATTAAATAAATAGATTAGATTAGATCTGTTGGACAGATTTAATTAATATTATTTTTAATCCAATTCAAATTTCAAAATTAATTAAGATTACTTTTGAATATATAATACAACCTATTAGGGTTGAAAACTTAGGAGAGAATGTGAAAGACGTGTGTTGGAGTTCTGTTTGTGTGGATATCGGTAGAGGGAGTTGGTTCGTGCAGTTTGCTCCTAGTGATCGAGCAAAACGCAAACGAAAGGTACGATTCTGACTACTCTATTTAAACGCCGTTGATAAATCCTCCATTGAAATTCGTAATTTTTTTTGATAAATTTCTTCTGCTGTGTGTACGAATCCAACAAAAAAGGGCAAAAAAGTCAGAAAAAGGAAAGGAAAGGAAACAAATCTCAGTGCATTGCTCTAAGTATTTCTGTCACTTTCTCGGTGAAAATGTCGGCCATCGGGTCGTGGAAAGGGAGGAAATGGTTTGGGCAAGAGAGGAGCCAAGAGGCACAAGAAGGTTCTTCGCGATAACATTCAGGGTATTACCAAGCCTGCGATTCGCCGATTGGCCTTTTTTTTTGGAGAGTTTTTGGCAGCTATTAGGAAAGAAATTTAATCAAACTATGATTCAAGAGAATTTCTTCTATCTCTTGCCACCAGATTCTCTGTGCTCCTATTATTGTGTTTAGCTTCAAGGAAGGTCTCTAATTCAAGGCTTAGTTTATCCACGATTGACTTCTTGTCGGAAAACCCATTCTGAGCCGCTTCTAGTGGCATCTGCATGCGTTCTTCTAGCCATGATTTAGATATGTGGAGAACTGAATTATCATGATCGGCCCTTTCAGCCCAATCCTTGTCATATTTCTGCTTTAGAGTATGATCTTGATGTTCATATTCTTCGATTCCCCTGCAAACTAATCACAGAGGTCCTCCAATAATCCTCTCGTCTTTCTGTCTCTTTCCAACTCTTTCAGAACATCAGCAAGAGGTGTTTAAGTTTAGGATATAGAGGTAATTTGGTCTAAATTATAAATCCCTATTTGTATTATATAACCTAATTAATAATATTAATAATTTGTTAAGTTTAAGAACTCAAATTAGAATTTTGATAATTCAACGATTCTCCCTATTATATTTAACTTGAGCATATCAATTGAAAGGACTTAATAAATGATAAAAGCTAGATTATGTAACATTGAATCTAAAAGCATACTTTATATAAAAGGAAATCAACATGCAACACATTGCCACTAAACGCTCACTCCTGCTTCTTTACATATATATTATTAAAATAGTGGTATGCTCATGTTCATAAACTCGTCCCATACATTGTAGCATAAAGATGCGAAGTGCCAAACATATATAGTAATAATTGGAACGCCTAAGTCGAAAGTGTTGATTATAAGCCATTGTTATGCCCTACTTGAGAGTGAGATCGTGAAGACCAAATGTTATTAGTTTACATGGATGTTCTTAAATTGATGGGTGATGCAAGAGTGGTTTGTAAATATTGCAAGTGTTATGGAATCAAATATTATGCTCATCATGGGTGTAGCCCAACAGGAGATATCTAGTACATTTTGAAAGTGGAGCTTGAATCACCAAGAGGGGGGTGAATTGGCGATTCTCAAAAATCTTTTCGGTATGCTCTGTTTTTCGTGTGGGAAATGAAAGTGAAACAGAGTATAGGGAAGAGAAGCAAGACACCAAGATTTATACTGGTTCGGTCCAACCACTTGACCTACGTCCAGTCCCCAGACTCTCTGGGATTTCTCACTATATCAATTGATTACACACTCTGCACTCAAGAGTAATTCTCTCTCTAGAACTTACTCCCCCTTACAAGTTGTAATCAATAACCCAATCTCCAAGTCCCCTTGACTTGAGATAACTTACAATAAATGATTTACAATCAAGAAACTCTCTCTAAGAGTAGATATGTTAAACACTGAAGAATAATTGTATCAAAAGATACCTTACACAGAAAACTCAAAGAGTAGTTGAAACTTGAATGATTTTCGTTTTCTCACTGATTGGTTGTTGAGAAGAATTGAATACATATCTATTTATAGGTAGAGATCATTAATTGACCGTTATAATCCCAATTATAACCGTTGGTGATGTTGGGAGATGATTACTTGAAGCTTTGGTCTTCTCTCTCTACTCTTTGGTTAATCCATTTCTGCAGAAGTTCAGAGTTGACTCTGACTATTAATCCGTTGGAGAGGAAGTTTGCTGGATGTAGAAGGTAGACATTAATGCCTTCCAAACGTGTGGGGAATGATTGTCCAAAAGCATGCAAGGTTTCTGCACTTTTCATTTAATGTGCTGACATGCTTTATGCTTTTTTCTCAATATTCTTTTAATCCTGTCTAAATCATCTGAAACTCACTAATAAACTGATTAAACATAGTTAGCAATAGTAATGAGTGATGATATAAATTATTAGGAGCAAACACAATTATTTCACAAATTCGTTCAACTCGAAATTCAAATTTCGCGATGGAAACTCGAGTCGAGTTCATTGTAACTCGAGTTTTCATGTTTCAATGTTATTTTAGCCAAATACCCAAAACTAGAGTTTTCAACCGAAACTCGAGTTTTATCATTCCAGAGACAAATATCGTGATTTGACATTTTGGACAAGTCTGGTGAATAGTGCAAAACTCAAGTCATTAAGTGACTAACTCGAGTTTTGGACTCTTAATGAAAAATCAAGTTTTAGTCCAAAATCTCAAAACTGGAGTTTCCAAATCTTAACTCGAGTTTTCAAAAGATCAAATCTTACTGAGCTCTCTGTTTGCTCAAAACTCGAGTTTCCAAATCTTAACTCGAGTTTTCATAATCTTTGAAAACTTTGGAAACTTCTCTGTAAGACCAAAACTCGAGTTTTAAAATCAAAACTCGAGTTTTCTCTCATTGAGAAAACTTTGTCAAATTGAGAAATAGTATTTTCGCAAGGTTGAATTTTAGCAACTTTCTCTTATGATGCAAAACTCGAGTTTTTCAAGCTTTAACTCGAGTTTTCATGAACTTTGAAAAACTTAGAAAATTCTTTGAAAAGTCTAAACTCGAGTTTCCCATGGAAACTGAAGTTTTGGATTCTTTGAAAATCTTGGTTGCTCTCTGTCTTGTCAAAACTTGAGTTTTCAAAACATAACTCGAGTTTGCTTTGTTTAGCGAAAAACTTGAATGCTCTCTGTATGGTCAAAACTCGATTTTTGAAAACCTAACTCGAGTTTTCTTATCTTTGCAAAAATTCGAGCATTTCTCTGTCAGGCCAAAACTAGAGTTTTCAAACGGAAACTCGAGTTTGCCTTTGATAGAAAGTTTTTCAACTTTCAAAGACAAACTTCATCTATGTTTACAATTGTCCGTTATCATCAAAACCAATTGAGAACTAACACATTTGGGCTTGGAGGCACAAGAGGCCCAACAAGTCCAAACCCTAACCCTAAGGTAGCCTCTATATATAGTTGGTTAACCTAAAAGGTACACATCTTCTTCTAAGCTCTCTCTCAATTGCATATACTGCACATAGAGCACACACACCACCCCCTTGGCTAAACGCCTCCAGTATCATCGAACAACGTGGACTTTGATCCCTCTTCAGGGTACGTAGGCCCTAGACATCGCTCCTAGGTCAAGTCCTAACCAATATCAACATACTAGCCCCTTAGGGCTAGAGATCTATGTTCTTATGACAGAACATTGGCGCCGTCCGTGGGGAATCGGTAAACTTCGATTCCTGTGACCAAAGATGGTCAATATCAAAAACGTCAGTCAGTTAGATGCACCAGCAATTAAATTTCTCATGATTTAGACCACCAGAACTTTCAATCTTCACGGTTGAGGGGAAGGGTTCATAAATTGGTTCAGAAATGCACATAAAGCCAATCGCCAATCATTTATTCAAGTTACAGGTCAATCGTTCCCTTACTCTAGATCTGTCTGGCTACTTCAGTAGTGTTTTTCTTCTTGGTTGTATCGATTAGGGTTCAGTCACCTGGAGATTTCAACTCTTTTCTCCATTAGCGGCATGATCCCGATCTTTTCGCCACCATCGCAATGCAAAGTTAAGGGCGAAATTTGTTTGCTTCGCCATGAATCCTAGCAGCACCACCATCTCACTACCGTGACTGCCACCAGAAATCGCGCGAGATTCTGAATGGTCCATGGGGTAGGTGCGAGATTATTGTGGTTATTGAAGTCGGAGCCGAAGCGTGAAAGAGTAGACAGGAATATGCCGAAGAAAAAAGATTATTGTGGGTCATGCTCAGGTGAGGCATCCCGACATCCAATAACCTCGGTGAGAAAAGGGTGAACTTCTCAGTCTTAAATCAATCGCGCCATCATGCATATCGGGTCATGCTCAGGTAAGGCATCCCAGCATCCATTAACCTCAGTGAAGAAAACTGTGAACTCCTCATTCTCAAATCAATCTCGGCATCATGCATCGGTGAACCCATGCACCTCGGCTTGCACCTTGGCTCCCGATCGGTGCGCTTAGCAAGTCGCAGCAGTCTGGGTAACTGTGAATGGCCGACGTTGTAAACTCGTGAAGACCATGAGAACGTACATACAGGGTTACCGCATGTGTTATTTTGAGTTGAGGTCGAGATACACTGATGCCGACATAAACCGAGACTGACCTTCATCAGAGGCTGTAAAGCCGAGATACCCTTAACTCTGCTACTGCTCCAATCACTTGTGCGTGTTGACCTGTCAATAAATCGCAAGTGGCTCTGGAAGCAGTGGTGATTTTGAAGTGTTCTTAGGGTTTGGAGTGTTAACTTCATCCGAGTTGTACAGATGTTTGAGCCGAGATGCTTAGATGCCGACTTGTAGATTTCAGAGAAGGGGAATGTCGGGATGCAACGGCGGAAGGCCGAGAAAGCTCCATAAATGATTCCAGGCTCAGCGTCTAGGACCCACGTCGGCAGAATATGATTCCTTGCTCACTAATGCCGAGAATGAAAAGAAGGAATGCCGAGGTGGAGATTTGTCTATTATTGGAGATCAGATCAAGAAAGGGTTTCGTCAGATCCAAATGCTCAGCAACGAATGCGTGAGAATTATGATGCAATACCACGCACAGATTATTACGAACTCTGCATTTACTCCGAAATTATTCTCTTGCAGAGTAACGTATTATGCAGATGCAAAATCTTGGATGGTAGTTATCCAGGCGTACATTAATTCCAACTTCCATCTTGTGTTAATTGATGGAGGTGGAGAATAGGTGTGGACCACAAAATCATAGTGCGTGATACTTGTTGTTGTGGGCTTGTGACAAAATCTTAGACCCGGTCAAGCGATGGAAATTTGAAGTGATCCACACTGCCGACACCATGCTTCTACAGAACGAGGGACCTCTAATATCCTCCTTTGCAAAAGTGTTTTAAAAGTTCCAGACCTGGCTGATAGCTGTGGGCTCGATCAATTTCTTACTCAGTTGGAAGCTGAGTATGTCAAGATTAGCATGAAGCAGCATGAACTAGTCGAAAGTATAAAACATATTGGTATAAGTAATGTGGTTCGCTAGACCAGCAGATATATACTAACATTCTATTGTCATTTGGACGATGGAGATATTTATTATGGATTGTCTCGTAAATAAGAGAAGTTATCAGCATATATGAGAAAATGGTGAAATTTCATGTCATGTTACATTACCAACTTCATTCTTGTATGGGCAATCCATTTATTGCTTCGGTGCATCATCATAAATCTCCTCTCCTACATTGTATAATTCTCTGGGGCTTTCATTCAGAAATGGGATGCTTACTCTGGTACTTTGATGAGGAGGAGTTCATTTGGAGATGTTCATTTGGATATGTCTCAGGGCACATATGATAACGTCTAGACCCTTCGAAATGAATCTAGCTAATTCTCTATTTTGAGGTTGATGATTGCTCTACTTGATCCTACGTGTGGGTATTTCTAAAGAGTTCACCAAGATAGCTGCTCTAGCCTTGATGATTGCTCTAACAGGAATCCTGAAACTAATTCGAGGTAAATCACAACTAAGTACTCTTTTGTTCCTCCTTGCTAGTAGAAAACTGCAGCATTTAAGTGATTTTCATTGCTTAAAGAAGGCACATCAGATATGTTCGAAACTCCCGATGCATGGGGTTGTTGTTTGGAAGCAATATAAACTATTATTGCATTAAACTATTTAATTGAGATTTTTTGCTGATCGTTTTGAAGTGGTGACCCCATGATATTATTGTATACATGGTTACTCCTATAGACTCCTCCCGTCATTTTGAGTGAGGGTGTATCCATTCGTATTAAATGTGCCCAGCTTCAATATAATGACAGTCCCAAGTGGTGAGGTGAGGCTACGTGTGATTCATGCACCACCATATGGGATCATTTATTTAGTGAGACCTTTCATAAATTGCAACCTGTCTCTTTTGCATCTCATGTTGGCTGATTCTTTATTTAAGGAGACAATTACTTGTTAAAGAAGAGTTTTAACCAAGTGTGGCTTGTCCGGCTACTCTTAGCCAAAGACAACAAATATTTGGTGAATTTAATGCAGTTGAAAAGTCAAGAAGATATTGGTGTGCAAATGGCAGGTACTTCTAAATGGGTATGTTGCTCATTAACCTCATACATATTGCAGTTTCTTTTATAAAATTTCTTCTGTTATGTCAAAAAAGAAAACAATGATGGCTACTTCAAAATGTATAGTCATTTAAAATAAAGCTTTCTTACTGAGGCCCAGAAAAGAAGAAAAGGCGGACCCGATTAAACTGAATCTGGTTCAAATCAGGGATCCTTCTTAATTTTTGCGGCAAAGGAGAAAAGGTGGACTTGATTAAACTGAATCTGGTTAAAGTCCGGGATCCATGTAAGACGGCTCAGCCGCCAAATTTATAAACATGTATGAATTATGAGCGAAGAAACTCGTTTTCGAAAATCATGTCCAGTCTAAACATGTATGAATTCTGAGTTAAAGAAACTTGTTTTCGAAAATCATGTCAAAGGAAAACATGTATGAATTCTGAGTAACGAAACTCGTTTTCAAAAATCATGTTCAAGTTAAACATGTAGGAATCTGAGGTACATAAACCAGTTTCCAAAAATCATGCCAAAGGAAAACATGTATGAATTCAGGGTAGAGAAACCCGCTTTCGAAAATCATGTTCAAAATAAACATGTAGAAGGCAGGGTAAAGAAACCCGTTTTCGAAAATCATGTACAAATTAAACATGTAGAATTCAGGGTAAAGAAACCCGTTTTCGAAAATCATGTACAAGTTAAACATATAGGAATTCGAGGTACATAAACCCGTTTCCGAAAATCATGTCAAAGCTAAACATGTATGAAGTCATGGTAAAGAAACCAGTCTTCGAAAATCATGTCAAAGCTAAACATGTAGGAATTCGAGGTACATAAACCCGTTTCCGAAAATCATGTTCAAGTAAAAAGTCTATTTGAATGGCTGAATTCTGGGTAAGCAAACCCGTTTTCAGAAATCATAAACCCGGAATCTCGGGTAAGCATGCAAGGAATCCCAACAATGACGAACACCTGGTCCGGGTTGGAAAATAACACATCCTGCAGCTCAGAAACCTGAACTACTAGGCTGGGGGAAACAGAGTAGACAACGAGTGGTTAGTGGAAAATCATGATTATCAGTAACCGGGATTATTACAAACCAAAATGGAAAGCAAACTCGGACAAGTATCCGAAATGAGTACACATCGAATGATGTGGTAGACTCGATTTAAACTGGATCAAGTTTAAACCAGGGATCTGTATAAAGCTAAGAAGGCGGACTCAATTTAAACTGAATCTAGTTTAAACCAGGGATCCGTGTAAAGGTAAGAAGGCAGACCCGATTTAAATTGAATCTAGTTTAAATCTGAGTTCTGTGTAAAATTAAGAAGGTGGACCCGATTTTAACTGAATCTAGTTAAAATCCGGGGCCTGCATTGAGGCGGCAAGTCTACTTTGGATTCCTTTATTGGAATCATTTTGCGACGGAAATGCCGCCAAGTTTATTTGATTGAATTTGGGTAAACAAACCCGTTTTCAGAAATCATAAACCCGGAATCTCGAGGTTACAGTTTATAAACCCGGAATCTCGGGTTAAAGTATTTAAACCCGAAATCTCGAGTCAACACGCACGGAATCCTGACAGTCGCGGGCACCTAGTCCGGGTTTGGAAAGTAACACATCCTGGCAGCTCGGAAGCCTGAACTACCAGGTTGGGGGGCAACAGAGTGGAAAGCGATTTGTTAAGTGGAAAAACGTGTTATCAATAACTAGCATTAATGCAAAGTAGAAAGTTTAATGCAAGCTCGGAAAAAGTATCCGAAATGAGCACGTTGAACGATTTGCACAAACAGTAAGTATTTTCCATTTATTGTGATTTGCTTACATGTTATTAAATGTAGGAATATAAACCAGACAATTAGCCCGGGAAAATTGCTACAAGAGCAATTTCGGATTCAGGGGATCTCGGAAAGCAGTCAATTAATCTCGGCAGCTCAGAGACCTGAACTACCGAGCTTGGGGGCAACTGTTATGGAATCAAATATTATGCTCATCATAGGTGTGGCCCAACAGGAGACATCTAGTATATTTGGGCTTGGAGGCATAAGAGGCCCAACAAGTCCAAACCCTAACCCTATGGTAGCCTCTATATATAGTTGGTTAACCTAAAAGGTACACATCTTCTTCTAAGCTCTCTCTCAATTGCATATACTGCACACAGAGCACACACCACCCCCCTTGGCTAAACGCCTCCAGTATCATCGAACTACGTGGACTTTGATCCCTCTTCAGGGTACGTAGGCCCTAGGCATCGCTCCTAGGTCAAGTCCTAACCAATATCAACATACTAGCCCCTTAGGGCTAGAGATCTATGTTCTTATGACAGAACAACAAGTATGTTGATATGTGGAAACTTGTGCACAAAGCGACTTGCCAAAATTAAGGTTTCAAAATGGGTGGCTCATAAACTTGCCGCTTTTGTATTGGGGGCATGTAAATGGGAGGCTTTTCAAATGGTGGCTTGTAAATGGAAGGCTCATAGGTAGGTGGCTTTTCAATTGGTAATTTATAAATGCGAGGCTCATAGATTGGTGGCTGATAAATTGGTGGTTTCTCAATTGGAGGCTTCTAAATGGGTGGTTTGTAAATAGGAGGCTTATAGATTGGTGGCTTCTCTATGGGAGGTTTGCAAATTGGTGGCTTGTAAACATGAGGTTTATACAATGGTGGTTTCTCTATAGGTGGCTTGTAAATTGGGGGCTTGTAGATTGGTGGTTTGTAGATAGGAGGCTTGTAGAATGGTGGCTTCTCTACAGGGGGCTTGTAAATTGGGGGCTTGTAGAATGGTGGCATCTTTATAGGGGGCTTGTAGAATGGTGGCATCTCTATAGGGGGCTTGTAAATTGGAGGCTTGTAGATCGTTGGTTTGTAAATTGGGGTCTTGAAAATAGGAGGCTTATATATTGGTGGCTTCTCTATGGGAGGCTTGTAGATT
Organism: Acacia pycnantha; assembly: GCA_025563575.1. NCBI lineage: Eukaryota > Viridiplantae > Streptophyta > Magnoliopsida > Fabales > Fabaceae > Acacia > Acacia pycnantha. The sequence goes on from JAMWYP010000100.1 coordinate 2,317,158, forward strand.
GGTGGCTTCTCAATAGGAGTCTTGTAAATTGGTGGCTTCTCTATAGGAGGGTTATATGTTGGTGGCTCATAGATGGGAGACTTGAACAAATGGGCAAACCCCAAAGGGGTGAGAAATGCAATGAGAAACACGAAAAGGAACAAGGAGGAAGCCATTGTTAACTTGGCGTTCTAATGAAGCTGCTGAATAGATTTTATACTTGAAAAGGCAAGCAACTTTCCCGTCAATGACTCACAAGTGGGCTTTCTACTAATTAATGATTTTAGTTAACAGTTATTGCCAAAAAGCAAAAGTGTACATGCAAAAGTTATATCACTCATTTAAATGCCGTTTTATTTAGTTGAGGTGTAGGATTGCTAACGCTCACATTTATGTTCATACAAATCACGGGTCTTATTTGGGAATTACATGCAAGTTTGGCGACTTGAAAAGTTGACTACAGTTAAATTTCAATTTAAACCATATACACTTCCTCCCTATTTATAAGGTCATATTAACCGAATTGTGTTATTTAAGAAAATAGTTAAATTAAAATGAGTTAAAGGTGATAAATAGGTAGGAAATATACTTGTTCTTCTAAATATAAGGTTTAAACTTCTCATGTTGCATGAGAAGAAAAAGATTCCTACATACATGAAATGGTGGAACTCACATCGTTTTTTTCTTTAAAAAAAAAAGATGTGGGTCCCACCATTTCATGTGTGTGTGACATGATAATACACTTCTCCTACAACATGAGAAGTGTATTTCCCTTTAAATATACCCTTATTTATATAAGTTGTAATATCCTATTGATATACCGATATTCATTAGAATATTTGTATGCAGTTCAGTAGGCAAAACAGAAATAGTACATTATACTAATATAAAGCTTTTGATTACATTACTGGATTACCCATAGGATCTATACATTTTTGTTTACAATCTCTAAATGTAGTTACAAAAATTCCTTGACAAGTAACCTGCAACCAATCTTGAACAAGTCTGGTATCTCCATTTCCCGACATCTGCAACCTTGCCTTGGGAGCCACATCTTGCACACTGTTCATTTCACCAATAATGACAAGAGTTGGGATCACGAAGAATCCCAGGGGAACAATTAATCTCATATAATATGCATGCACAATACTTGATAAGGAGCCACAAACCCATTCAGAATTCTAGGGTTATAATTTATTCAACCCCTTTATAATCAAAGAATTCTAGGGTTGATTATTTTTACTACCCATTGCCCTTACTTTCTTATTTTTCTCATAAGAGCCTATACTGCCAGATTTTTCATTCTTCTTTGAAAAATTATAACTTAATCCACAAAAGTCCAATTGAGGTAGTTCCAAAGGCTAAACAACCCTATAAAGCCCAAATTCAGGGAAAAATAATGTCCCTAGCCAACTGGACACACAACATCCCAAAAATCTTCAAACAACCAACTGTCCCAGATTGTGTTCCAGTTTCATTGCCATAATTTAACAATTCATATCATACAGTAAACTAACCCAAATGGCACATATTATATATATCAAATTAAAGCTTAGTATGTCTACTACAGTCCTGCAAAGTTTCAAGGTCATTGGAAATGATTAGGTCAGTCAAACACACGAAACACGTAGATACTTCCAGGAAACGAATCTGGTAGCACTACTACTATATCTTCAATCTCTGGGTCTTCAATCCAACCCTTCTAAAACTATAATCACAAAATATGCCCACACAATTTTACCAAGGAATCCATTTCTATCCTCAAAAAACAGCAAAATCATTCTCTTTCATACAGAAATAGAACTGGTCGAAACTTTATAGTTTTTGGCCAAAAATTCAGTTTTCTCTATCGATGCTTCTGGCATCGGTTTCTCACTGAAATTAGGGCAACCACAACAAACTCAATAAAATCTCAAACCAATTGGTTTAAAACGAAGCATACACTTACCTTATCATGATTTCGCGATCGGTTCAGAAATTCGGCAACACCTCCACCATGTAGATAGCACCAAACACGTCAGATCAAGAATCCGAAAAAGTAGAAACATTGCTCTCGATAAGAAGAACAACATTAGAGAAGGCCTCGGGAGTTAGAAACGCCAATTCGAAGGCGAAATCGGCTTCGATTCTTCTCTCTTTCCTTTCCCTCTCTCCCTTTCTACATGTTTGGCCTACTCTCCCTCCTTTTTCTCTGGCCTAAGGGAAAAAAGGGAATTGAAATATAAAAATATCCATGACACGTGTGATCCAAAGCATGCCCCATGTCCTTGTTTAACCGGTGAGATAAAGAGCTTGCTGAATAAGTCAGAAGGAGAGAGATGAGGTGGCGCCTCCCTTGACTCTTGGGTTCGGTGTTCGGAAAGGTCAAGCCTGTGACCTGGTCTGAGACTGGTAGATTCCCCAAACTCAAATGCTACGTAGCGCGTTCGGTGCGCCAACACAAAAGTGTTTCCGTACTTTATAATCATGAAGGGACACGTGTCACCTTTCTATTAGACCAACACAAAAGCAACTTTATGCTTGTCATGATGAGTGATACATATCATAATCTTATTGTAACGACTCAAAAGCTATTTCATCATTAGTCATGATGAGGGGACACGTGTCACGTTCCCATTGGGCCAACACAAAAGTTTTGTCATTATTAGTCATTATGACTTACTTTATTAAAGCTACTTCAATAAAGTTACTTTATCGATGCTCACTCGGAATTCTTCTCGGGTTTCACTCGAGATTGCGTCACGCATACTAAGACCCGCCAAATGACACCAGGTTAGACTCTGTGTGTGGGCCCCACTTGGAACCACATACTGGTGTCTTCTCCCAAAAACGTAGGGCACTCATGTCTGCCTGGAAATGTCATGCACACACCTTTACTGGAACATTCTGCTCGACCAATCATCCCATGCTTCATGACATAGTTGGGTGGCATCTTTCTACCAACCTAATGACACCGAATAGACATTTTGTTCCCTTCTACACCAACACTTGAATCTCAAAGCCTACGCATACTCGGTCCTCTACCTAGTATGGCCGAGTTACATAGTCCCCTAGAGCTATTTTGTTTCTCGACATTCTTGGGACTCTTTTTGAACTGGGCTTAATCATCTGCCCATTACAAGCTTATCCTCAAGTCTCTAGGCCCAAAATTCAGGATATTACATAAGTGGGTAAATGAAATAGAGTAATAGGTAGAAAAATGATGAAAGAGAGTGTATGGGAAATTAAAATTAAATAGGGGTCATATTAATAAAAATGTATTTAATGCTCAAACAACCTAAAAAGGACCTTATAAAAGGAGACAAAACAATTCAAAAAATAGGATCTTATAAATAGAGACTGGGGAAAAAACCCTCTACATCTTTTTATGAGACATTTACTACTTGAGTTTACGCAAGTATCCTGCATAAATTAATTAAAATTAACTAATTTCTTTAAAGTTATCCTATATTGTTTTACAAAAGACTTAATTAAATACTCGTATCTATCTAAACAAGACTTCCTACCCGTGCGTTGCACGGATATGTTAAATCTATAAATGGGCAAAAATGATCAACATATGCTACAATTTTATTATTCAACCAATTCATTACATCATAATCACGATACATTTCACAAAATCCTATGGTGATAAAGAAGATTATCTTCATGCTATTATTGCAATAAAAGGTTTTGAAAAATTTCTCTATAAACTACATTTATTGAACTCATCCAATATAAGTAATTTTAACCTAATGAAACTCTTAACTCTCGATGGTGCAACCTATAGTTGCCTATGTGAGAAAACCGGGCTCGGTAGGTTTAGACCTACATTGGACATCGATTGATCTTGACTTTTGATTATCCTAATTGCAAATAAAATTTTAATGGGAAATTGCCTTCTTGTCATATTGAAAGGCAGTTTAGATTTTAGATGGCTTCATATCTATCCTGTATATCAAAATCTCTTCATCAATGCTTATATCATTCAAGGCCTTTGCCTTAATTATCCGCCAGTTGCACGGATAGAGAGCATTTTCATTATTGTTAACATAAAGACATATAAAGCAAAAAATAATTCTAAACCAATAGGCTCAAAAAGATATTTCAGTATAACCCACGGTTTAAATTAAATCATATGTGACTTACTTATTACATGCATTAAAAAATGACTAACTAATCTAAATTCAACTATTAAGACTGCAAAATATTGTTAAACTCCTGAAAAACTATTCAAACATTAAAAGTATGACAATTGTTACATGACTATTTATTTGGTTGAATTTAATATTTTGGATACTTTAATTCCAAAATTTAAAAATTCAAATCACACCAACACCAACACCCTATTTACATTCAAATCATTTTAAATTACGCACCACCACGTCAACGTATTAAGTTTTAAATCATTGTTAGTTGGATTATTGTAATTTGAATTGAGTTGTAACACTTGGGTTTTAATTTTATATATTTTCATTCGCACTCATTGAAATTGTTTTATCGAGTACGTTGTTAGGTATGATAATTGATTTGTGTTGCTATTCAGTGTTTCTGTGAGCATTATTCATTAAGGAAGCAAGTTTTACTATTAAATTGCACACCAAGTGGTTTTCAAAAGTGCCTTAATAAGTTGTTGTCCAGCGTTTAGGACAATTATCTGTCAAGGGTCACTTGACTAAAGCCATGTTTGGGGTTTTTAATTAGACTTGGTAAATTAATTAACTCGCATGATATTAGGCAAGCTAAGATAGCTATAGGTTCACGTCATAGGAGCATTCCATCATATCATTCCTTAAATCTAATTTTATACTTTTATTCATCATTTTATCAAATATCCAAAAAATAGTAGTTGAGGTTGTTATCCATCATTAAAACAAAAATGATAAAAAAAATCAATTTCAAAACACCTTTCAATGTTTATGTCACTTAGTTTCACCTAGAAATCAAATAAAAAGCTCCTTAAGAGAACACAACCCGATTTATGCCCTTCACTATATAATTTGGTTTATTTTGATTTAACCCAAGGCGACTAAAGGATTTAAATCAGGGGTATACTCTTTGCTATCTTGCTTTTAATTTAATTTAATAGTTCCACTATTATATCAAAAATGTATATTATTTGATCTGTTAAGACAAACCACCTTATGCGCAGTTGTACAGTCACGTGCAATAAAAATAATCAATATGTAGATTATTCTTTTTGGAAAAGCTATAGAAACATCTAAAATCAGCAATATTATATGCCCCGGGGTGCATGATGCGCAAGATTCTTTCAATTTCATAATCTATCGATGCCAGTAATGATTAGTTGGACCAAACTAAAAGTCTCTTAACAATGTTTCAGAAAATCAACATAAAAATTTAGTATCATCATACAATTCTTCACAATATCCATTCTAGACAGCCACACACATTTAACCATGTCAGAGCACTTGGTTGGACTGGAATAAACATACAATAGTCATTATTTGATGCAGGAAAAAATAATGAAGTGAATTTTTAAACTTACCATTGTCACAATAAAATGACCCATGTGATGCCCAATGTGCGGAATTCTTTCAAGCAATGACCAAACTGAAACTCCCTTAGCATACAATTTTTCAAAAAATCCATTATAGAAACAACCAAACACATTTAACGCACCAGATTTGAATGGATTGAAACAAAGAATATATATTAAAAAAAATTACTATATGACTATGTAGCATATAATTTGATCCAAAGGAAAAAAATTCTTTGATTCATATATTTATTTTATGAAAAACATAAATGTGTGTATATTTAAAAATATACTTGTTTTTATAATTGACAACTAATACTTTTCATGGTTATTCAGTATAAAGCATAAAAATACTTTTCCTACTTATTTATTAAAAATTTCTCCATAACACATGTAGTTAATATGGAGTTATGGAATAGATTGAAAACAACATAAATAATAGAGTAAAATATATTGACTACCTGTCTATTTTACCTAAATTACACAAACTTCCCCTCTATTTAAAAATGTATATAGACCTCCATTGAAATTAGAATGCATGCTACAAAAACCTTCTTCACATATTTGAGATTTCATTTTTATCCATCCAACTGTTAGGTGGTTGTTAAGTTTGACTATTAAACATTTATTTTCACCAAAATGCCCCTCTTTCAACCAATGTATGAACATTTATATTTTCCAAAAATTATACTAACAGAAATTGTTCTAATATATATGTTTAAAATTTGCAATATAATATAAAATTTATTAATTTCTATCATATTAAAAAATAAAAAATATATCATATTTATTGAAATTTATTTATTTTGTATTCTTTTAAATAACTAAAAACACATTTCTTTTATTTTTTTATCCACGACACCATGATTGGTTCACCATATGTTATTAATAATTTAAATTTGAGACATTATATAACTTATATTACTTTTAATTTTTCAAAAAAAAATTCATAATCATTTATAAAAACGTTTATTTAAGTACACATCTATTAAAAGAATAATAACATTTTTAATTAATTTTATTGTTTTCATTAATTAAATTAATGAACTCTTGTAACACCCCCGATTTCCTGACAATTATAATAACATAAAATTTCAATACTTTTTATAAATAATTACTGAAATTCCAAATAAACAACCTTGGGAAGTGTTACTGCCGCACTTGTATTGGGACAAGTGCAAGGCTAACTTATTACAATAACATAAATCCAAAACTTAAATAAAAATGTTTTATTCGGAGCATAAAAGAAATATAAAAACTAGCTAGAATTAATTGAACGTTCTTACTCACTTCTCCCTGCTAGCCCCAACCTTTAGAACCTGTTTCACAGAAAATCTGCTCCCCCGAAGGATCATCACAGCCCATAACACAAACATCAGCAAAGCTGGTAATCCTAATAAAACACAATTTAAATAGCTCAAATATATTAATCAAATCAAATATATATAATCATATAGTAATTGCATCAAATATCATTCATTATCTTTTTAAAATTCATTTAGACCCGGGAAACCCTGCCAGTCTGTTTAGTGGGAAGAGAACCATGGTAGACCCGAAACCCGCGATCTACCCTGGCTCCAATATAACAATCAAATCAAATATATGATCACTTAGTAATTGAATAAAATATTATTCACATCAAATCAACTATTATTCATTTTATTAAATTCGTTTAGACCCGGGAAACCCTTGCCAGTCTGTTTAGTGGGAATAGAACCATGGTAGACCCGGGAAACCCTGTGAGTCTGTTTAGTAGGAGGAGAACCATGGTAGACCCGGAAACCTGCCAGTCTACCCTGTGACCCGGAAACCTGCCAGTCACAAATCATCAAATTGGCCATAAAACATTTCGTCCTAATGTGCACACCTCTTCCCAAAGTTGCTACTAGTGTCCCGGGAGACCTTGTGACCAGACACCACTTTAGGAAGAACGGATATAATCGATTCACATCAAATAACATATCGGAGGCATAGAGCCTAAAGGTTGTGTTCATCACTTTAGGAGGTACCATCCCAAAGCTATCCTCCCACGATTAATTCATTTCAATCACACATAATCAGGAAAAATTCAATCTTGTCACAATTATCTTATTTAAGAAATTTCTTCAATGAATATATCAGTTGCTCAAGAGCATCATAACTTTCCAAACTATTTAAGAGTATAATAATTCAAATATTCGATATAAGATCTAACTCCTATTAACATATCTATCCGAGTAAAGTCCAAATCCAATTATCATTTCAATCATTATAAGTTACAAAGTATCAATATCATAATTTCCCAATTATTCAGTAATACTAATATAGCACACATATCGCACATAATCAATTTTCCATCATTTTATGGAAAGTAAAGTTTATGCTACAATCTGTTATCTAACACCATCAAAGTATTAAGATTATTTTGAAAATAATTGATACGATTATTTTCTAGGAATTAAAACCCAATAAAGTTCCCAATAATACTCATATATAATTATATAATTAATTCTATTATTTCGTAAGGTCAAAACCCAATAAAGTTCTCAAATAATATAATTAATTTATAAATAATCCTATTATTTTCTAGGGTTAAAATACTTTAATATAAATACCCTAAGGTTTACATATAATATATGAAAATATCTTAAAATTCCCTAAGGATTAAGATTACATTTAACAAGTATAAAATCATCTTACAATCACCTAAGGATTAGGATTACATATACCAAATTTCATACAAAACAACCTTATCATATATTTAGGATCATAATTACCTTATCAAAATCGATATAGGATTAACCTAAACTATATGGGTATTAGGATTACATATAATTTATATATTTCATATAAAACAACCTTATGATATATTTAGGATCATAATTACCTTATCAAAATCGATATAGGATTAACCTAAACTATATGGGAATTAGGATTACATATAATTTATATATTTCATATAAAACAACCTTATGATATATTTAGGATCATAATTGCCTTATCAAAATCGATATAGGATTAACCTAAACTATATGAGAAATAGGATTACATATAATATGAATAAACCTAAACTATATGGGAATTAAGATTACTTATCAAGATTCCTATTACCCTAAGACTCATGGGAATATGGTTTCATATAGTATGATTTAACCTAATCTATATGGGAATTAGGATTACCTGGTCTCCGTTTTGCTAACCTATTAGTTGAAAAATATTTAATCTTCACAGACAAAAAAACCGTATAATGGTCTGTGAAAATTAAATATTTTTCAAGTAATAGGATTTAAAATATTAATTTATTAAAATATTAACATATAAGTATGTTTGGTCAGCATTTTATTGCACAGTCATCACTAAAAATTGTTGAATTAATATTTTCCGTTAAGTTAAACTAACGGTGTTAACTTTCAGGGACCAAACATGTACTTTACAAACTTAAGGGACTAAACTGATACCAGAGGCAAACATAAAGGACCAAATGTATACTTTAGCCTAATTTTAAAAAGGTAAATGATTCTTAAAACTTTATTTGAAAACAATATGTCAAAAGCAAACGGTACAATACAAATAGATATTGACTTGTATAAATTTTATTTTTTCAATTCTAACATTGTTATTAGAGCCTAAGAGTTAATTTCTAGAATTATTATCAAGATTCAAATTTTTTTATCCACCAATTTAAAAAGAACACCTCCATTAAAAATATACATTTCTATAACTGATTATTAAAAGAACCTCAACCATTTATTATTACTAATTATAATCCTCTTATTGGCATAGAAATAATAATAATCTAAATTCCATAAATAATAATACTGAATTCATGGATAACGATTATGAACACTTTGTAATTTCCTTTTTTATTTTTTACAAAATTACTTTTGTAATTCCCCACATTACATAAGATCATTGTTGTCAAACTCATGAGTTAACTCTCTGAAAATTGAGTCGAGTCACGAGTTTATGTTTGTGCGTTGCACGACAATGTTAATACTAAACAATTTTTTTTTTTTCAAATAAACAACATATCATAATATGTAATAACTTCACCATTTCATTAAACCAAAGAGATGATACAAATGTCAAAGTTGTTGCATACAAATAACTACTTTACTGCTAGAAATTTAACAAAAGGTTTTGGAAAACTTCTCTAGAGACAACATTTGTTGTAGTACAAGTGCATTTATTGAATTCATTAAATATAAGTATTTTCAAACCTTTGAAACTCGTAACCCTTGATAGTGCAACATACAGTTGCCCATGTGAAAAAACCGGACTTGGTAGATAAAGACCAACATTTGCCATTGATTGACATTGGTTTTTGTTTATCGTCATTGCAAATGAAATGATTATGGGGAATTGCCTCCTTTTCATGGTGAACGGTAGTTTAGTTTCAGATGGGTTCATATCCATTCTGTGAATTAAAATATCTTCGCCAACGCTTATTCCATTCAACACCTTTGCCTTAATGATGTCCTTCCCAAGTTGTTTAATTTGAAGCCTTGTACCGGCCATTGCACAATCCTTTCCCTTTGAGTGTAGTAAATTGATTGCTGATGAGGAAGATGGAAACTTAGTCACTCAACAGGTAGATGTCTATGGTGTATATCAAAAACAAAAATTCTCCACAATGCCTCACATGAAGATACGTACCAACAATTGAGGTAGTGAGATATTTCATCAAACGATTGTTGAGAGCCTGAACTATCTTTGTTGCTATATATACCAGCAATAACATAACCATTCCCTTTACTTACATATTTGAATAGGTACTTGATGGAACATGATTGATTTGTCTTCTCATAACTGCAAAATAATTTCAACAACCTTGCATTATAAGGGACGACGAATCTGTTATCAAGTTGAACACCCTTCCTTAACACTATACGTCCATCATCTCTCCTATGATATGTTGGATATCCATTTTCATCCAACATTGTACGTAGACTATATCTTTTAGGGAAGTACTTTGAACACTTACCATCTTTTTATGCAAGGTGCACTTCTTGAGGATCTTCCACATGGGCCATGAACCATGTAGCTTCTAACCAATAATTTAAAACAAATCACTTTATTTATGCACCTTAATAAGAAAATTGTACCTACTTTTACTGATCCGAATATTTTTTTCATCCTTCAAAATTCTCATTAATTTTAGCAGTTTGACGTGGAATATCCTGCTCAATACTTCTGGTTTGTCACATGGTTTCAACCTATCTTGGTCACAATGATGAGTAATCTCTACCCAAATGGGGTTGCATGTAAATGTTATAAATATATCCGGCTAACCAGCCTAAGAACAAATGGGCATAGCATCTTGATAGTTGTAAATCATGTATCGTGCGCCACTAGTGAAAGAAGATGGTAAAGGGGTTGTCTCTCCTCTTGTGACTACTTCTGATAGTCCACTGTAAAGATCAACCCTGAACTCCTTTTGATGCTTTCTAATGTAATCAAGCCTATCACTTTCAACCATTAAATATCCGTCAATAATAAATTGTTGCAGTAATTTTTTTTCCATGCAAGATGACTGAGATTTTCGACTTTCTCCTCATTAAATGGAATGCCAAGTATTTCCTAGGTGTTAGTTTCTTCTTCTTCTTGGTTGTTGCTAGTGATGCATGAGAGTGTTCATTTGTTGAGTCATATCCGTTGTCTCCGAATGGAAAAAGTAAAGGATATTGCAGTGGTAGATATGCCATGTGTAACTCATCAATCCTCTGTAATTCTCCGCTTTTTCGTTTGACAATGATGTCTCTTTTTGTGTATGAATTGTCGAAATCACCTACAATTAGAGTGACAAGCTTAGAAGCTGTTGGCATATTATATTGCTTAGAGACAGAACTTGAGTTGCTATTTATAATTAGCCTTATGCTAACATCAGGAATAGCATTTTCATTAATGATTTCCGCAGCTCTCTTATATTGTCTTACAACACAGTTATGCTTATCCAAACATTCTTTTAATATTTTGACGATCCTATCATCCAAATTTTCAGCATGACCATGACGGTTGGATGGAAAGTAAAATAAATTAAAAAACTTGTTTGACATTGTGTCATCTATAATAATGAATAATGTATAATGGACAAAGAGATGACACGGTAACTAACTTGACAGTGAAAAATGCGATTGAAAATTTCATTTTCTGTTAAAATGTTAAGATATATAAAAATAAATCCATTACTATTATTACAAATTAATTTCACAATATACCATTAATTAGGATTCAAGATTGTTATATTTGGCGTTCGTCAACCTACATTCGTGATGTATCAAAAAATGCTTTAAATAGGAAAAGGAACGATGTTGTGTACTGATTGAAACCAATTTACAATGTCTATTTACTGTGGCCGAGTATTTTACCAAATAAGTGAAAACCAATGACAAAAAAATAATGTCCAACGGATTACTCATAAATGAGACATTGTGTAATTCATTGAGAATAAACAATAAATCATCAGAAAAATTGTAAGTAATTGCATATGTTTTCCACAGCCAATGGAATAATACCCCCGTTTGAAAAATAGTGATATTGATAAATGAGTATGAAAATATGTCAGTAAGTTTAAGAGATCGATTGTTAAAGATGTAATAAATAAGGGATGTTGACAGATTTGAAAATATTAACTATGTGGAGAGCATATCTATTAATTAACGCTTAATAATGATAAATTGTTGGAAATATAAACAGGGAATACGGCTAAACTGTATTTATAATCATCACAAATCATCAAAAACCATCATCAATAACTGTGTTGTGGGAACAAAATGACCACTCACATATTTCGCATTAAAAGCTAATAACAACATCCATTAAAAAAAGTTATGAATAGATGATATCAGCTTCTGTCGATCCACCTGAAAGTATAAAAACTATTGGGTGCAAGTGGGTTTTCAAGGACAAAACTGACATGGATGGCAAAGTAAATGTCTTCAAGGCTCGACTGGTTGCAAAAGGGTTCACTCAAACTCATGGTGTGGACTATGATGAAACCTTTTCCCCAGTTGCAATGGCCAAGTCAATCAGAATCCTTCTTGCCATTACAACATATTATGACTATGAAATATGGCATATGGACAGCCTTCCTTAACGGAAAGCTGCTTGAGGATGTGTACATGACACAGCCTGAAGGCTTTGTGCGTCCAGAGGATTCTGGTAAAGTATGCAAGCTTCAAAGGTTCATTTATGGATTGAAGCAAGCATCTCGAAGCTGGAATCATCGTTTTGATGAAGTAGTCAAAGAGTTTGAATTCATTCCAAACATTGATGAACCTTGTGTTTACAAGAAGGTTAGTGGGAGCACAATTGTATTTCTAGTGCTTTATGTAGATGACATCCTACTTATAGGGAATGACATTCCTACCTTGCAGAGTGTCAAGTCTTGGTTAGGAGAGTCTTTCTAAATGAAAGATTTAGGCGAAGCCACTTACATCCTAGGGATCAGGATCTATAGAGATAAATCCAAAAGGCTGATAGGCCTAAGTCAGAGTACATACATAGACAAGATACAACATAGGTTCAGTATGCATGATTCAAAAAGGGGTTACATGCCCATGTCTCATGGCATACATTTCAGTAAGGATCAATGTCCTCGTACACCTAATCAAAGAGACCGTATGAGTAAGATTCCATATGCCTCCGCTAGTGGATCTATCATGTATGCCATGTTATGTACTCGACCGGATGTCTCATTTGCCTTAAGCATGACCAGTAGATATCAACAAGATCCCGGTGAGTATCACTAGACTGCTGTCAAGAATATCCTAAAGTACTTAAGAATGACTAAGGACTTATTCTTGGTAAATGGTAGATTGGAAGATGAGCTCTGTGTGACAGGTTACACAGATGGGAGTTTCCAAACTGACCAAGATGATCAGAGATCGCAATCTGGATATGTGTTCATTTTGAATGGTGGTGCAATAAGCTGGAAGAGCTCTAAGCAGAGTACTGTAGCTGATTCTGTAATAGAAGCTGAGTACGTAGCAACATCGGATGCAGCTGAAGCCGTTTGGATCAGAAAGTTCATTACTGAACTAGGGGTGGTTCCTACCATCTCAAATCCAATAGACTTGCTCTGTGACAATAGCGGCGCTATTGCACAAACCAAGGAGCCTAGGTCACATCAAAGGACCAAGCACATACTCAGGCGATTTCATCTTATTAGAGAAATTAATGATAGAGGTGATATAAAATTATGCAAAGTACCAGGAGAAGGCATTGTTGCTGATCCTCTTACTAAACCGCTTGTACAAGTAAACCATGAGCGTCATGTTAGGACAATGGGAATTAGAGTAATTAATGATTGCACCTAGTGCAAGTGGGAGTCTGTTGGAAATTATGCCCTAGGGGCAGATCATTGTACTTTGACGTTATTATTAATTAAAGTATTTCTCCATTTAGTCATCATATCATTTGCATGTTTATAGTGATAACTGTGTCCTTGGATCTATCTTATAGATTATCCTAAATATCCCTGGTCGGTCATCTTCGTGGGAGCGAAGATGAAATAAGACCAGTATGACTTTGATAAGTATGGAGACATGAGTCAAAGTCATAGGCACTTGTAAGAGTACAAGGTGTTGGATCAACCCACTATGAGAAAGCTGCATGGATTTAGTCATAAGCTTATCTCATGTATAACCGCGTCACAACGCCCTTTGACCTGAGATCATCATGGATTCCTACATGAGAGTCGCTGATCTTTGACCTAGTCAAAAGTCACCTTTGACCGGGTGATGATAAAGGCTTAGATTGTGATCAGTGGTTTTCATGCAGAGGAATATGAATGGTCAAGATAGAATTTGTCCCTCACATTTGTAGAGAGATAATACTGGGCCCCTTGATGAGTGAGTCTGAGAAATGTATAGCCATACTACGATGGAAATGAGTTTCCATTTCAGTTATTAGACTACTCAAGAATCGAGAAAGTAATGGTCAAGAACAAGAGGTTGACATTATCCATGCTTCATCTTTAACCAAATTATCACGTGACAAAAGGGACGTGACATGGTCTATGATACGTTGTATTGTATCAACGATCCCCATATGAATTGGGTAGTCGCAATGTCTTGCTAGAGGCCGCTTGCAACTTGTGGGCTTTTACAGTATTGGTCCGCTACCAATGTCATGTGGGCCTGCAGGGTCGCACACAAGAATAGCTCAACATGAGCGATAATGTCCAGATTAATTGAATCTTAGATATGTTTAAGATTTAATGAATACATCATTTAATCTAGGATATATATATATATATATATATATATATATATATATATATATATATATAAATATATATATATATATATATATATATATATATATATATATATATATATATATATATATATATATATATATATTTGAATAAGAGATATCATATATCTGGTTTAATTTAAATTGAGATATAGTATCTCACATTTAATTAAATAGACAGATATCATATCTCAGATTTAATTTATAAAGATAAATTAAATCAGCAGGATTTTAATTTGGATTAAATAAATAGATTAGATTAGATTTGTTGGACAAATTTAATTAACATATTAATCCAAATTCGTTTTTCAATATTGATTTAGATTAATTTTGAATATTTTAATACAAATCAATTAGGATTTGAGAAACTCTATAAAATGAAGCTTTAGTTGTATTAAAATTAGAGAGACAAGCTACGAAAGAAATCCTAGAGAAAAGACGTGAGACGCAATGTAATACCCTAAAATTTGACTTAGGGTAAACATCATAAATTAGTAAAGTATACCTATTGAAAATAGGTGAATATGAGGTCTCAAACACCTTGTATTGAATTTATCTTGTTATTAGGGTAAATTCTCTTGAAATTAGATTATTTGCAATTAGGTCCCTAAAACGTTTAAAGGTTTGCAACAGGTCCCTAAACGCGTTTACGGGTCATAAAATACCCTGGGAAAATTATAAAGAGGCAGATAAATATTTATTTGAAATAGGGAAGAATATTGTCCCTAATTTAGGTAATTTATTAAATTATTACCTTGGAATTTAAAGGAGGAAATATCCGGTATTATTTTGGGAGGCATAAGTTGCCATAGGAGTTTTAAAATAATACATGGAGCATAAAATACCAATGTTAATCCAATAGTTGTGAGGAAATTATTAATTCTAAATAAGAAAATATCAACAATTGGTGGGGGATTAAATAAATAATTATTGGCTAATTATTTAAGCATGAATCAAGAGAATATTCAAGTTAATTATGTAAAAACCCTTTAATCGAATGATCAGTGGCTAAATTAGCATATAATATACTTGCTAATTAATCAAGAAAGATTAAGTAAAATGTGTGAGATTAAGTATATGGAAATTCCTAATCCTAAAAGGTTGTTAAACATAATATTAGCCAATGGGATAATTATCCAATTAAGATAGTTTAAACATGAGTTAAGTAATTAAAACAAGCTTTGAAAAGTCAACAAAGGGGGTGGGAAATCTAATTGATTATTGTATATATGTATGCAACCGAATTGGAGGAAGGATTGAGAAGGAAATTGAAGTTGAAAACTTGGTTTAGAAGTAGTTGAAAAGTCAAAGAAAGTGGCTAGCCTATTTGATTGTTGTATGGATGTGTATAAACCGAAATAGAGAAAGGAAAAGAGTGATTGTGATGTTGCAAGTGGGAAACCAAATGGATTAATGTGTGTGTATGTGCAACCGAAAATCAAAGGGAAAAATGAAGAAAAAACAAATGGGAAATTAAAAGAAGACTTAATGAAGAAGTTTTGAAAAAGGTGGAAAGATATTTGTGAAAAAGCAAGTAGGATAAATAAGAATTTATAGAAAATAAATCCTAACTCAAAATCCATGACTTAGGTGGAAAACAACTGGACATATTATGAATCAGTGGATTTTTGTCCAGAAGTTGACGTTTCCGGAAGTAATTTCCGCAACCGACGGCGTTTTTCCGAAAATCTTCGGCTGAGCACGAAATGTCCTGAATGGGATCAAAAATTTAGTTAACCCAGATATTTTGAAAGAGGAAGAAGAGATCTTCAGGGCTATGCTCTTGGTTTTCTAAGTTTCTGTAAGATTACGCGATTCGAACACCGATCGAGGACTTTATCGGTAGAAGCCTTCTAGAATAATGCAAGGTGGCACCACATGATTGGTTGTTTGGTTGACTATTGGGGGCAGGTGGATCATGCATTGTGTGGAGGAGGAAGAAGCTTGAGCAAAAAGATGTGTTGTGTGGTTAGAATTGAATGGAAGTTTTGGAGAAAATTACCTAAGTTGGCCCAATCTTTGCCTATAAATAGAAGGCAACCCCATGCATATTCTTCACACCAAACCATCTTGCCTATTTCGAAATTTCAAGAGGGAAGAGAGAAGTTAGAGAGAGAAGCTCTGGAGAAAGTGAAGTTCTTCAACGGGTAAGTTCTTCGGTTCTTAGTTTTAGTTCGGTAGTTCTTGAAGTTCTTAGTGTAGATGTTGTTTTAATCTTTAATCTTCCAAATTATTTTAGATATAATGTTTTAGGGGTATATATGATATATATTTTGAAAAATATGTTGGAGGAAGAGTTATGGCAAAATTTTGGAAGATTAGAGTCAAAGTAACGAAGTGCTGGTGAAATTCCGCCGATTAGGGGGTCAGGGGCAAAATGATAATTTTTACCTAAAATTCCTGTTATGATGTCAAATATTGACAAACATGATATTATCATTATAGGATATCTATAATCTCGTACCGCTGTCGTACCGCTGTCAAAAATACCGTATTCCGACGGAAGTACCGTATACCGTCAACGAAGGTACGTTCACGTACTGGTAACCTTAACGCTGATGTTTATCGTATGCGTATATGTATGTGATGATATGTTGTGTGAATAGTTTGGTGCCGAAGGCAAGGCTAGTCTATGTGGGTGTGCCAATTAGTCGCCGTAAAGTCGGTGAGGCCCCCATGATAGACATTTACCTGGCCATTCTGTTCGGTGCTATATGCACCGTGTCTATGGAATCGTACTTAGGTGTACCGTATGTGGTAGTTGATAGCTCTGTGATATGCTCTTGTACTGTTGTTATGCTTGCTGGGTATTGGGATATGCTTCAAGGGGGCCTATGTGTTGTCGGAGGCCTATGTGCTGTCGGAGGCCTATGTGCTGTCAGGTTATGCTTCAGGGGTAGGGCCTATGTGCTGTCAGGATATGCTTATTTGTGCTGTATCTGCTATATGAACATGTGTTGTGATTGTCCGTAGTCCATGTACTGTTATATGTAAACATGAGGTTAACCGTTACCTGGGGTCCGATTGCAATGGACCTCAGCTCTCTATATAGCTTCAGAATCGGAAGGACCGAGAACCGAGGATAGAGACAAGCAGCCCGCGTAGAAGATCCGGCTAAAGACTTCCTTTTGTTGTTCCGGCAGAAGCCTTCCTTTTGATGTTGTTACATACTTTTGAACCACACGGTTTCTGTACAGCTGTTGTATCCAGCCAGACTTACGGCATTTTATATATACATATCAGTTACTCAATCGCTCCGATTCTCTACTTTGATGAAAAAATATACTGCTTTTGAAAATTTGGGATGTTACACGCAAAGCAAGAAAGCGCTAGCACGCTACCGTACGTGTTGGAGAGCTGTTCGGTGTGGATACCGGTAGAGGGAGTGGATTCATAGAGTCGGCTCCTAGAGATTGATCGAGCAAGAAGGTGTTAGCCTACGTGTTCGCAAAGGACGTATACAAGTTCGTGTAGGTACGGTTTTTCTAATGAACCCGATTTAAACGTCGTTGATAGATCCTCTTTGGGATTCGTAAAAATTTTAATAGATGAAATCCTTCTGCTGCGTGTACGGATCCCAACAGTTACTACCAAAAGCATTGATCATTTTGCCATGTCTGGAGAATCAATGGAAGGACCTCAAGGCAATATTGTTGAATTCTTGAAAGCAAGGAAATTGTGTGATGAGCAGAGGAGTTTACATCTTTCTCTGAGCTGATTTGGTAAAGCACAAGATTGACCATGAAACTTCCCTTATGCTTGCAAAACAATTTAGAATTTCATATCTAAAGATGAGGTCACCACAAAGGCGTGATATCTATGCCACTAAGCCAACAAGGAATATACTCAATGTTGCGGTGTCTGAGGAATATATTATTGCATCGAACAGGAACATACGACATCAATGGCTCTCCAAAAGTTTCTGCATCTGAATTATCTGGTCAAAATTATTCCTGTATGGGCTTGGCTAGGGACAGATTCTTGATTGCTTTAAGAACCGCAGCTAGGGACTCTAAACTAGCATCTCACTGATTTAGAGAACCATCAAGAAAGCTGATAATTTTCTCCAACACACCAGCACAGCTCAAAAATATTTTGCTCCTCACTAGTCTCACAGGAATGAATGCCAATGCATACACCTAGCACTAGAATAGGAGGCAGCATCCACAACCTTATTGTCGGGAACAGAGAGGAGACTAAACAGACAAGGCAGAACTGTTAAACAATATTAATGATCATGGAAACGACTCAAAGCATAGAAGCGTGGATTTAATGCAGAATCTCTTGATATTAATATTCACGGGAATACAGATGTTATTTCCCATATGGAGGAAATTGAAATTTCTGAAACTGCCAAAGTAAATGGTGGTAGGGAAAATACTGAGGTTTTTTTACTCTATGGATTGGGCATAAATGCTTGATTTGTCAACTAAATCATTCCTATTTGTGCCTAAATGTCTTCGACAATTCCTCATGAATCATTGTAATTACTTTGGGGGGTTTTTGCAATCATTCGGATAGATGGAAATTGAATTCTTCCAAGTTGTATTTGCTGAAAGATCCTTTTTAATCTTTCAAGGTCGATGGAGAGTAATACTACTTGCTTTTCAAAAAGCTAGGAAAAAGCATATTATTAAAATTCTCTTGGCAATGCGGGTGTGTGTTTAAGCAGGGATATTAATAGAAGTGATTGGGGAGCAAAATTTCTTAGTCCCAAACAGATTCTTCAAGCAGCGCTCAATGCTCATTGTGCATTCTTAATTGGAAAATTCTCTCTTGGTCTCCTCTTGTTGACATTTCTTTTAAAAGAAGGGAGAATTCTCCTAATGATACTCCTGCAGAATATGTGGTTAATTATGACAAAAATTATCACCAAGACCTAGAGCAAAGTGCTCATGATAGGAGAAATTATCAGCATTTTCAACCTTCAAAGACACAACCTCATGCTTCTCCTGGCACGATAGATTGTCCTGGAAAAACTCATTCCTCGTCTGGAAGGAAAGGAGGAGACGTCTCTTCTGATTTGTCACAGGATGTTTTGCAAAAGGGATCAAATTGAATCCCTCCTTCTTTCAACTGCATGGGATCAAACTTATACCCTGAGGTTAGTATGAATGGTTAGTTTCAAAAAAAATCATTTTGATCCCTAACCTATTTTATCATGAATTTCATCTGCTTATTATGACGCGTCCAATCCATCAAAGCATCCGATGGTATAGACTCGTCTAATGCTATGGAAAAGAAGAAAAGGAGGATCCCACCTCCAAAAATAAAAGAAGGCGGACCCCAATTAAATTGAATATAGTTAAAATCCAGGCTCCGTGTGAAGTTTTGCGGCAAAGGAAAAAAGGCAGACCCTGGTTAAACTGAATATAGTTAAAATCCGAGCTCCATGTGAAGTTTTGTGGAAAATGAGAAAGGCGGACCCCGGTTAAACTGAATATAATTAAAATCCGGGCTCCGTGTAAAGTTTTGTGAGAAACGAAAAAAGAAGGCGGACCTCGGTTAAACTGAATACAGTTAAAATCCGGGCTTCGTGTAAAGACGACTATGTCACCAAGTCTATTTAAAAGCATAAATTTCCTTTCTAGGAATTATGTAAAGACGACTAAATCACTAAGTCTATTTTAAAGCATAAGTTTCCTTTTTGGAATTATGTAAAAACGACTATGTCGCCAAGTCTATAAATAAAGACAGTATGTCGCTAAATCTATAAATAAAGATGACTATGTCACCAAGTCTATTTAAAAGCATAAATTTCCTTTTTGAGAATTATGTAATGACGACTATATCACCAAGTCTATTTAAAAGTATAAATTGCCTTTTTGGGAATTATGTAAAGACGACTATGTTGCCAAGTCTATTTTAAAGCTTAAGTTGCCTTTTTGGAATTATGTAAAGACGATGACTATGTCGCCAAGTCTATAAATTAAGACGACTATGTCGCCAAGTCTATTTTAAAGCATAAGTTTCCTTTTTGGAATTATGTAAAGATGACTATGTCACCAAGTCTATAAATAAAGACAACTATGTCGCCAAGTCTATAAATAAAGACGATTATGTCGCCGAGTCTATTTTAAAGCATAAGTTTCCTTTTTGGAATTAAGTAAAGACGATTATATCGCCAAGTCTATCAACTAAAAATTATACAGTTAAATCCACACTCCTTAATTAGACCCCGGATAAACTAAAAATTATAAAGTTAAATTCGCGCTCCTTAATTGGACCCGGATAAACTAAAAATTATACAGTTAAATCGCGCTCCTTAATTGGCCCGGATACACTAAAAATTATACAGTTAAATCCACGCTCCTTAATTGGACCTCAGATAAATTGAAAATAATGCACGCCGGCAGCCCAGAGACCTGGACTACCAGGCTGGGGGCAAAAAGTAGATAGCTGTAAAGTTGCCATGATGATATGAGAAAAGGAAATGAAAGCCCTCATGGTGTACGTGAATTTTCAAATGCTATCTCGGTTTTTTGAATATTGTTAGTGAAAAACATGTTATCAATAACCGTGTTCAAGGCAAAAAAGAACGAAGAAAGAATGAGAGACAAGAAAACCCGAAAACCCGAATGTTCGGTGCGGAAAATTTCCAAAGCAAATTAACCCGGACTACATGTCTAGGGGCAATTCAATCAAAACTCAAATGAATCGAAAGCTCGTTTGAACTCGGATAAAAGTTGTAACAACTCAGATACGATATCCGGGTTAAATAATCAACGCACCTCGGCAGCCTAGAGACCTGGACTACCAAGCTGGGGGGCAACTGTTATGGACTCAAATATGAGCCCCATCCAAGGTGTGGCCCAACAAGGGGCAATCAACATTACACAGACATGACGGCACAACATTTGGGCTTGGAGGCATAAGAGGCCCACAGGTCCAAACCCTAACCCTAAGGTAATCTCTATAAATAGGAGATTAACCTAAAAAGTACACACATTCTATGCTCTCTCCAATTTACTATTCAGCCGTCACTATGCACACACACCACCCCCTTTAGCGAAAGCCTTCATATTCATGCACAATGATTTTCTATTCTCATAGGTATCTCATCCATAGATACCTAGGAGAGAGCTATTTGATCCAAATATCAATATACTAGTCCATCGAGGCTAGACATCTATGTTCTATAACAAAACAAGTTCATTTTATACTTTAATAACTATTTTTAATATTTACACCCATGACTCTTCAAAGGAACAACCTTCTATGGATGGTTATGGTTATTGGCTCTTAGCATACATGATAGATGGAAATTTTTGACGCACAATCTTCACAAGCTTGCATAATTAATCATAATTCTCATCATGTAAAGAGTAAACGCAAGTAAAGAAGAAAATCAATGTAAACTATTTGGCAGAGCATACCGTAGCTGCATCCGAAGGAGATTTCCCTTTTTTTGTCATGGCGAATCACACAAGCAATAGCTCTTCGTCTTATCACTTCATATTCTTCTTTTAGCAATTGTACGTGCTATTGCTGTCGTTCCAACTCTTTGTTCGTCTCCATCAATTTGTTCTAAACATAAAAATGTTTTTCAACAAATTCATAGCTATTTATGTTGAAAAGGTTGAAAAACATTTTTATGTTTAGAACAAATAGATGGAGACGAACAGAGAGTTGGAACGACAACGACAACGGCGGGTACAGTTTCTAAAAGGAGAATTTGAAGTGATAAGGCAAAGAGCTATTGCTTGTGTGATTTTCCATGAAGAAAAAAAAAAGGAAATCTACTTCCACTACTACAAAAATTGGATATTACTACCCTAAAAAGCGTCCTTATTTAGAAACAGGACGTCCAAAATGAAGGCGGTGGCATTCTTGTAATTATTTTTAAGGAAGTTGAGCCTTCAGCATCCTAAATAAGACATCAGGACTCCTTAAATTGATTTTTGGTGTCCTTAAATTTTTTAAGGACGTCTAAAATTGTTTCGCGCCATAAAAAATATGACAAATTTTTGTTTGGCGCCATGGGATTTAATTTTTTTTCACTAAAATTAATTTATGGCATCCTAAATAACTTTCAGGACGCCTTTAATTTGGCAATTTACTTTGCGCCATGAATTTTTTGTTTGGCGCCGACGATGTTTCTTAAATAGAAAGTAGAAATTTAATAATATTGGCGACCTTAATGTTAATCAGGTCGCCAATAGTTTAATAGTGGCGACTTGAATCACAATCAGGTCGCCAATATTTTAATATTGGCGACCTGATTCAGAATTAGGTCGCCAATATTAAAATATTGGCGACCTGATTGTGATTTTCAGAACGCCAAAAGTAGAATATAGGCGTCCTGAAATCTGATTCGGGTCGCCAATATTCATTTTTTTTAGGTTAATATACACGCGCCTCTTCATGTTCTCTCACACTCACATACTCCGACAGCGCGCGAAATCCTCTCGTATTTTCTCCTCACTCACACTCTCGTATCGCTCCTTCTCTAAGGCTGTCCCTTTCGTTGCCGTACGTCTCCGCCGTCCTCTCCTCCATCTCCACCGTCGTCACTGATCACAGTTCTCTCCCGCTCACTCCGCCTTTTTCGCCGATCGAAGAAACCCACCAAACCCAAGTAAGCTTGTTCGTTATTCTTAAGTTCTTTGATTCCTAATAACCCATTTTAATCGTTAATGCTTCTTGCTTATGGACTAGATTTTTGCTTCTGATTAGGATTATTGCCTCTCTCTCTCGCTCACTCCGCCTCCTTCCCGATCGAAACCCGCGAAACCAAGTAAGCTTGTTCGTTCCTCTTGTTCTTTGATTCCAAAACCCATTTAATCGGTAATGTACTTCTTGCTAGTTAGTGATGTTTTGTCTTAGTTTCCTTAATTGATATGTCATCTTGCATAATAGAAATTCCGTTGAGCTTAATGCTACTTATACTTTCTTTTGATTGAAAGGATTCCAAAGATTCCAAGTTCTTAGTAGGAACTAAATAAAGATGAAGTGCTGTTGAAAATCTTATAGGAAGCTCATATGCTGTACTGTCGGAATTGTTCATGTCTTGATGAGTTGTGGTTGTTTGGGTGTTCTCGAGAGTGGTTTATGATATGTTTGAATTGATTGCTTGATAAATTATTTTGCTTAAAAATGATTCTACTTGAATTCTTTGATTTATGGATTTCTCATGTTTTAGATTTATTGCTTTTTGGAACATGAAGTGTAGGTAGAGGTGTTTTATGCTATTCTTATCTAAAGTCCATGGCTTGGCTATTGCACGGCTTGTGATATACTTTTTAATGAAAAACTTATAATCTAAATGTAGTATCTAGTTTCTTTTAAAAATATAAAAATATTGATACATTAAAAAAATTAAATAAATACAACAACTTCCTAACATTTAGTATGATATCCATCCTAGGGGTTCACTTCACCAAGTAGCATTAATCCATAACTCTTTTTATCATTGGCTGTTCTTGTTTATGAGGAGCCTATTCCTTCAACATTATGCTTGTTGTATAACTTTTTATCTCCAAAATTGAAAGTAAAGATATTGTAGTCCAAATTCTAATACATGATTGCGGAGAAGACAACATGTCACCAGTTCGATTCTTTTCTAGTTTTGTAGTGGTTGTAGCTTGCTTGAAATGCAGCTTTGAGTGGTTGTAGAGTGTGGTTGCTGCAACTTATTCTGAAAATTTTGTAGCTGTTATGCTCATTGTTTTGTGCTGGTGATTAATTGGGAGGTGCCTATTCTAAATTGGCTTGGTACGTGCTTATTGCTCCAAGGGAGTACAATTTGTCAAACACTCGTTATCCATTGTTTCTTCTACTCTTGAGGTATGTTGCTTTAATTTCTTCCAATCCTTGATTTTTTTTGTCTTTCCTTTATTATTTGCTTGTTTATAGTCGAGCTTGATCTAACATTGATTTGTCCTTGATGAACAGGAATATGTCGAGCTCAGAGGAGTCATCGGGTGATAGGGTTGATCAACCCGTTAAAAGAAAGGGTAGAGGTAGCACGCATATGGGTGCGCTAATTGCACGCCGTGATAATCAAAAGAAGCGGCTGCATGTGGAGTTTGATTCCAATATGAATCCAATTGGTCAAGAGGAGGACAATTTCATTAGCTATTTAGGCTATCTGGCTCAAAGCAAAGTCCGCATTGTCTACTCTTATTGGAGACTGGTTCCTCAAAAAGCGAAGGACTTGATCTGGGCATAAATTCAGGTATATCACTTTCCACATAATGCCTTTGTTGATTTAGTCTTATTACTTTATATGTAATTAATGATCTTCTCTTTTACCTTGCAGCAAACGTTCGATGTCCCCAACAATAAAGCGATGAACAAGCATTGGATGGGCGAAGTTCGTCTACGATGGAAGGACTTTAAGAACAAGCTGACAAGAAAGTACATTCGAGGGCCAAAGAGGAACGAGGATCCGTGCAAGATCTATGATTTCATTTCTCCAGAGGACTGGCAGGAGTTTGTGGCATCTCGGCAAAATCCTGAGTTTCTTGTAAAATCTCTTTCGTATCTTGTCTTTTAGTTGAATGTACTTGACATCGTATGCTAATTTTTATTTGTTTTCGTGTCACAGGAAAAAGCTCAAGCCAATAGAGAGAGGCAGGCGAGAAATAAGTATCCACATTGCATGTCCAGAGGTGGATATAAAAAGTTGGAACGGAAGATGATGGAAGAAGAGTTTGAGCGAATGAAGGAAGCTTCCCAGGCTGATCCGTCCATTGTTGTCCAGCCCCCTGCCCGTCCTCCTCGTCACCAAAAATGGAAAGCTGCGAGGATGAAGGGTGACAAATACTCAATGCAGATGTAGCTGAGGTCGCCTCAAAGATTGTAAGTTGTTAAATTAGACATATTTACTAGCCTCAGTTGTTTCACATTACGCAAGTTTAGACATTATTTCTGAACAATCTTTTGATGCAGGATGCACTTGAGCAGCAGAGCTCCCAGGGTTCATTCACGCCAGCTACACGGATGGACATTTTGTCCACGGCGATTGGGAAGCCAGATTATCTTGATGCCTGTCGAGGGGAGCCACGGGGAGTTAGTGTCGCAAAATTTTTTGGACGGCGTTCACGTTCATATGACGACGACAACCCTAGTCCCCAGCTCGTAGAAAAAATTCGGGCGAAACTCGTAGATGAGATTATGGCACAAGTACGGGGTGAGATGAGGTCCATGATACATGAGAAGGAAAGTACGGGACGTACCACCTAGCAAGTGCCGGCCTTCCCCAGCAGCAACGATAGTTTTCAGCCTCCAGAAGTTGAAATCGGTGGCGAGCCTCCAAAAGTTGATATCGGTGGCGAGCGTCCACAAGTTGATATTGGCGAGCCTTCTCACACTCCACAGGGAGGACGTCCTTGCACACTACATTTGGATGTCCCACACCGGCGTATTGTTGCCGATGGTCTTGTTTACTTAGAGCAAACCATCCAGCATAACAACCCAATTCCACAAGACCAACGTCGGGTGACTATGACAAGTGTGCGAGAGGGGGAAGAAAGGACAACCATACCGATCGATGATGAGGAGGTTCCTGATTTAGGGGTCGCCATAGGATCGTTCATCCTTTGGCCGTCTCATCTTATTGAGATGGTGATGACACCTCCAATGGTAGGACACACATTACTGAGTGACGATTCCCGATTGATTTTCATTGCTAACACACTCACATAATATGTTTTGTATGTTTTCATAGGATGAAGAAGCTGCCCCAGATTTCCGTACTTAGCACAGTGCGAGAGTCAGACAGGACATCCCCAGATATCCTTGGAGATGCGTGCGAGCATTGTCGGTGCGAGAGAAGGCATATCCCATTACCATTGACAAAAAAGATTTGGGGGAGTTTATGAATCTGGAGTGTCTGGATATAGAGTTTCTTCAAGTTGCAATCCTGTAAGTTTTTTTTTTTCCGCTTATTAATTATTGCAATGTTTTTTTTTGTTTTATATATTTAACAATAGTTATCATTTTATTTTGATCATAGCGTCTGCCACGACATATGCATCCAGAAGAACCAAACGGATTCGTATGGCTTCTTATGTCCTGCAAACACCACGAGTGAGAGGAATAAGTTAGCCTGAAGGTCGCTTTCTGTCGGTTTAACAATGGGCGACGGAGATTTGCCTTGTTATCTAGCTCCAATAATTGAAGGGTACGTATTTTAGTTTTGTCTATATTACATTTTTTAGAATAAATTACTTTCTTGTCTTAATTTAATATTGATATGTATATTTTGTAGTGGTCATTGGACCCTGGTTGTTGCCTGTCCCGCCAAGAACGCATGTTATTGGTTGGATTCCTTAGGTGGCAAGCCACACGAAGACATCAAAACCATGTTTGCCGAGTAAGTAAATTTTTGTCTAAATCATCGATTCTTCTTTTAAATGAATTGTTTTCATCATGTCTGTTAATTTCCATTTTAATGATAGTGGTATGAAGACGTATAGACAGCTTACTGGAGCAAAAGAGTAGGGTGGACCGAAGTGGTATTATCTGAAGGTAAGTAGTTTCAATTCAAGTTATTTCATTGACACAGTAACTTTCGATATGCCTTTATTCGTTTTAACAAGTTGCTTTTGATTTATAGTGCCCTCGACAACCAGGGAACACCGAGTGCGGATACTACGTTATCCACCACATGCATGCCATTGTTTCCAACGGACGTCTTACAGGTTTTCAAAATGTACATGATCACTCCATGATTCTCAAATTATGATTAGAATGTGATTGCACACTTGACGAGTTTTTAATTATTTCATTCACTAGTGAAGTACTTCATTTGTTTATGTTATGGCTTGTTTTCCAATTTACAGTTTTTTGATAGTAGTGTTGCTCCGTTCTCGGATGAAGAAGTCGATACGATTCGAGACGTTATGGCTAGACATCTTCTGCAATACGTATAGGTATATATGTGAATTTGACATTGTTGTTGGTAGTGCACTAGTTCAAATGTATGTGAATTTGACATTGTTGTTGTTGGTAGTGCACTAGCTAGTTCAATTGAATTTTAGTTTTCAATGCTCTTGTATGTATTTCATTTTGACAATATTGTTGTTGATGCTCATGTATTTCAAATGTTAGTTTATATAGTGCACTATAGTTAGTTTATATATTTCTCACTGTGGCTAATCAGCCTGATTTGTTGGGAATTATTTGAGCACTGTGGCTTGGCTTGTAAATATTGTTTTCCTGTTTTGCATGCAATTTTGGAATAGTGTTCATATATTGTAGTCATTTAAAAAAAAACTAAAATAAGGCGTCCTGAAATTAAATTCAGGACACCAAAAAATAGTTTAAGGAGTCCTCAAAGAAACTAAGGACGCCTCATATGACATTTTAAAAAAATAAATAAATAAGGCGTCCTGATATATAATTTCAGGACGCCTAATATGAGGCGTCCTTAATATAATTCAGGACGCCTCATATGAGGCGTCCTTAATATAATTCAGAGGCGTCCTGAAATTAATTCAGGATGCCAAACCATAGAAAATACAACTACCCTGCCCGAGACGTCCTTCTGAATAAGGACGTTAATTGGATCTTATTTAGATCGTTTTTTCATTTTTTTGTAGTAGTGTTCGGATGTGGGCATATGGTATGTTCTACCAAATAGTTTACATTGATTTTCCTTTTTACTTGCTTTTCCTCTTTACATGATGAGAATTATATGATTGACTATATTGCAGGCTTGTGAAGACTATGCGTCAAAAAATTTCATCTCTCATATATGCAAAGAGCCAATAACCATCCGTAGAAGGTAGTTCTTCCTTTGAAGAGTCATAGGTGTAAATATTAAAAAATAGTTATTAGGTATAAATGAGCTAACTTCAAAGAGATATAATTTTACATATGTGACAAGTTGTAGGTTTTTAGAAATACCAAAATGGCATGACATGTAAAAAGATCAATATTTAGTATAGTTGCCTCAGTTAATTGCAGCATGACCATTTGAATTTGTTTAGTCGTCATTCTGTTAATGAAAGCGATGATATTAAGATTAAGATATTTAAAAATACACTTTATAACATTAAAAGAGTAAATTGAAAATTAATATAAATTCAGAGGACCAAAGTCAAAATAAATCACAAAAATGTTATATTATCATGAGTTGTAGGGAGTAAGCAATGAGGAAGGATGTTCTTCAAAACTTCAACCCTTAAAATAAGGTCATATGCTCATATTCCGCAAGTAATCCCTTAGAAATTAACATAAAGTAGACATATTGTTATTGATTCATTGCCTTGTCATCCAGCCAGCAACGTTACGTTTCATTACAATATCAGAATCTGATGGATGGCATTTTGGCTTCACTAACCATTTGATAACTTGCAAGAAGTTATAGTCTCTTTGCAAAGTGTTGCATGTACAAACTTCCATTTGATTACACAAAGTTATATCAACGGCAATCCAATATATAAAACAAACATGTTGACTCTAACAATGTTTAAGAAAAAAAAAATATTGAATGAGACAAATCTATGAACACGTTTGTAAATTCTGACCAGTTGCCACATAAATCCAAAGGCCGAAGAGACCTTTACCAAATGTATACGTAAAAAAAATATAATTTCGGCACTTAGATTCATTAAACTCTCTAGAATTAGAAGTTTATTATATTTTAATTCAAGAATGAAAATAATTAATTAATTAATTGATTACTTATATATGTCTGGGTGTGATTTGAGAGGGCGATCCGGTTCAAGCTTGACGGCAACAAAAGAATTTTTTCTCATCGATCAAAGACAGCTTTTATATTTTGTCAAAGTTTTGTGTCATGCACGTGCCTACTTTGGAGCACCATTTCTCTCTTCTTGTGAGGGTTGGCCACGCCATTGTCCCCTATAACCAACAAATATTTTTATAAATAACTAATTTATCTAATTTTTCAATCTTTATTTTTGAGTTACAAGGACAGCACTAACGGTTTGAGTTATAAACGGGATCAAATTCGCGACCTCCCACTTATAGAGGAGTATTCATGTCACTAAGCTATAAGGCCTTTGGCCTAATTTCTGAATCTTTATAAATTAATTATTATTATTATTATTTTTTTAGTTGGGGACCTAATGGTCCCAGACAGGGTCGAACCCTGATTCACTGGCACAAGGCCAGACACTAGCACTTAGGGCCAGTTAACATGCCACTGTACTATCCGGCTATAAATTAATTATTTAGTTCATACATTTTGCATAAGCGGAAATATATTCAGTTAATTGGGAAGAAGTTGAGAACCAAGAGAAACTAGAAGGCGAAGGGCTGAAAAAGCTAACTGTATAAATTGGGCCTTGGCCTATGTAATTACTGCTCACAAAGTACAAAGGCATAAAATCAAATTCTTCAAAGCCCAAAAGTTCTAGGTTGTGACCTCTTGTTTATAAGAGGTCTTCTAATGCATATGATTAAAGCTAACACACCCTTAGTTACAAATAACTAACTTATAACTAATTTTTTCAATATATGTAAATTAGTTATTTAAATCTTATATTAAGAACTAGATGCAATATTTTGTATAGAATATTGATATAATTATAGATATATTTGGTATTATTTTTATTTTTCTACCCTACTTTTATCAATCAGATGTTCTTTTTATTCTTTTTAAAAGATCAGTTTATTAGGTACTCCAAATTATGTCTTGAGCATGTTTGGCATAGCAGTGAGGGAGGAAAAAATCCCAGCGTCATAGTGATTTAAACCCAACGAAGAAAAATGGACCATTTGGAATAGCAGTGATCTCAGATGGGCTTATTTTTTTTTTTTTTTTAAAAAACTTCTAATAGAAGTCACTTTTTCCAGCTTTTAGAGAAAAATGTTAGGGATAGATGATATAATAAGCAATGTACTATTAAATGTATTTGTGTGCATTCTAATTTATCCATTACAATACATTTAATTAAGTGCTTTAGATTTTTTAAATTTTTAATAATAATTTATTTTTTTAATCAAATTTAAATTTAAATTTTTATCTTCAGTTATTACAATACATACAACTAATACACACACACATATGTTACACACACACACATGTGTGTGTAGTATTTAATAAGATTTATGTCATTTTCAATTATTTTCCATCTCAACTAACTTTTCAAACAAGAGCCCATTTGGAAGAAAAAAAAAAAAGGAAAGTCACTTCTTATACCGTCATTTTAAATTATAAATCACATTTACAATCTGACATTTTTCCCATCGTAATTCTGCAAAAATCATATTGAAAATAAATCACTTCTGCCACCGTTATCCCAAACGGGCCCATATGAATCTAATTTGTTTAACCAACAAAAATATGAGTCTAATTTGTGTTTATGCCTTCAAAATTACTTCTTCCCATCCGGTCCTTAATATATGATCTATTTGGGAGTTGGCCTTAATCTAAATAAAAGACCTTTTTTTCACTGTTGTGAATCATTCATTATTTACCCCTATTAATGATACTCTCTTAACAATAATTAAGGATAAGAGGGAATGTGAGAAATAAAGAAGATTATTAAAGTTTTAGAAAATATATGTCATATTAACTAATTTAATTAACTTTCTTAATCTAATCATATTAAGTAAATATGAATTACATTAAGAATCGAGTCGAGGGAGTATTTATTACGGTAACTTCATTTGTAACATCTTTTATTATCATTTAAAAAAAAAAAAGATACCAATACCTGTTTGTATGAAACAAATTAAAATTCTGTATGCACTATTGCCTTTTTCTAAAAATAAGCCGTCCGAGAATCAAATGTGATATACATTTCTGAAAAGAGGAAGGAATAATAAGATGAGATACCACTTTGTCATGTACTCCTATATTATTAGAGTAAAATATTCTAACCACCCTCATGTTTTACCTTAGTTACACAGACCTCCTCCCTATTTTGAAAACATACACTTAAATCCAAACAATTAATTCTGTTAAGAATATTCAAAAAGTATATTTTTTTAAATTAAAGTTTATATTAAAAATAAAATTTATTTACTATTTTATCCTTAATACTAAAAATAAAAGTTTTACTTTTATCTTGCATGTATTTTTTTTGTCTTGCACATTTTGACTAAAATTATTTTAAAGAATTTAAGAGTTTTTTTTATCTGTTTCTTAATTTCTATTTTTATCTTTAGAAATAGTTATTTGTTTGATGATTTTAGCATTGGTTAATGTAAATATCACAAACGTTGTATGTGTCATTTAAATTTGGGTTAAATATCATTTTTGTCACGGAAGTTTAGCCTAAGGAGCACTGGTCACCTGTAAGTTTTTTGGTCTCATTTTTGCCCCGGTCATTAACAAAATGAAGCAAATATTTCTCAGAAGTTTTTTTTAGGAGCAAATTTACCCCGAAAGATTTTTTAGGAGCAATTTTACCCTTGGAAGTTCACAAAGAAGAGCAACACAATTCAAAGGTGAAGATCAACGGATGGGCAAGATTGTTATATTTTTAAACTTCAGGCGCAAAAATGAGATTAAAAAAACTTTTGGATGACCAGTGCTCCTTAGGCTAAATTTCCATGATGAAAATGGTATTTAACCCTTTAAATTTATAGTTTAATACTTTTTCACAAATATTATTATAATCACATTTGATCGAGAGTATGTGTGTGTGAGAGTTTTTTTATATGTTCCTTAATTTCTATTTTTATCTTTACAAATAGTTATTTATTTGATGATTTTAGCATTGGTTAATGTAAATATCACAAAAGTTGTATGTGTCATTTAAATTTATAGCTTAATATTTTTTTTACAAATATTTATAAACACATTTGATCGAGTGTGTGTGTATTTTATTGAGTACCTAATAAACTGATATTTCAAAAACACTCATATTATTATTAACCAACCAACTATTACCCAAGGAGCGTCTGGCACAAATAACAATTGAGGGGACCAAAATTGCCAATCAACAATTAAAAATTGAAAAAAAAACACCAAATAGCTATTAAAAAAAAAAAACAACTACCACGATTAAGTTAAAATATGAGGCACTGGTGTAGGACGGTGGCGGAAACGTTGGAGAAAAGAGCGGTTAAGCCTTCTTGTTGGATAAGGCAAACACCAACAGAGATAAGACCCATGGGAGAAGGCGTTGTGGCAGTGGCGGTTGCGTGCCGGTCGAAAGCTGTGGACTGCTGGATGAGTTCAAGAGGGTGAGTGGAACACCCAACAACAATGGAAGCTTTCGAGACGCCGACGTCACCGACACTGTGACAGTCAATGGAAGATGGAGACACCAAGACAATGACGGGGTAATAGTTCGTTGGCGAATCTGCACCAAATTATGTTTTTTTTTCCACTTTTTAATTGTTGATTGGCAATTTTGGTCCCCTCAATTGTTATTTGTGCTAGACGCTCCTCGGGTAATAGTTGGTTGACAAATCTGCACCTTAACCCTTATTATATTGAGTGTCGTATTCATTTACATTTTTTTATGATTGATTTACAGATACGCAATCATGATTAGGGAAGAGCAACGGGTGGGTTGGGCAGCCCGTGCCCAAACCCATAGCATGCTCATTTAACTTAAAATGGGTATGGGTTAGCTCATACTCGTACATCAACCCATTTAAACCCGTATAAACGAGCTAAAATATAAATGAGCGGGCTAACTAGGTTTCGGGTAACCTATTTACATTTGACCAATTTATTTTGTTGAACAAAAAACATACATAGGCATTAAGAATCCATCCAAATTCATCATTTTAAATTCTTAAATCTGAATTTTCAAAGTTCAATAATCACAATTCACATAAAAGAAGCTAAATTTACACAAGTACCATTATAACATAATTTTGATGTTCAAACTCCAACTTTTAAATTAAAAACATTACAATTGAAAAAGAAGGATCCGAAGTATTACAAAAGACTCACGCTAAGGTGTATCAAGTTCAAAAAATGCATAAATTTATTACAACACACAAATCAAAACTGAGTTAATGATGGTTTCAAGGAATATAAAAAAAAAAGTTAATTACAACACACAAAGATGTATCTTATTGGTATTCCTGTCATGTCCAAATTAAAGTGTCCATATAGTTAATTAGTCTCACACTCTCGCCGAATGCATCTCGCTCGACCACGTCTCGCTCGACCAGACCCAGACGTTATTTCAGAGCTCAATCGACTGCGTCTTGCTCTCGCCTGTGATCTGGTCTTCGCCTCTTTGGATTTCAGAATGGTTTTTTGTCTTGAAGTGTCGACCTAATCTCTAGTCGTCTTCAGGTCGGGTTCCGTTTTTGGAATGGGCTTAATCGTTTGAATTAAAAAAAACATTAAAATCGCGCGATATGAGCGCGACGTTACGCGACTAGGCGCACCGCCACTAGCGTAATGGCAGCGATGCAAAAACGCACCGCTACTGTCCTGCTGTGGCGGCCTGTGCCTGTTCCGCTCCGCCCCAGCGTGATTACGCCACTATATGCCGCTATTGACTACTCTGATGTAAACAATGATAAGGAGGTTGTAGAAGATTAGAAGAAGTTGGTGAAAACAAGGAGGGTGGAGTTGCAGAACTGCTGCTAACTCATTCAACTATTCATTCATCATCAAATCATTCATTAGTCTATCACCCTTTATATAGTATATTACTAGGCTTAGGACTCAAGGCCTAATAGCTTCCTAACTGTCATAACAGCTAACTACTAATTAATACTAACAGTCCTAACTAACTAATACAACTAACTCCCCAATTAACTAACTAATATGTATTTACAGTTTACATATCAATACTCCCTTCCCAAAAACATCCTTGCCCTCAAGGATGAAAGACAACAAAATACAAAACTGAACCTCAAAAATTACAATTTGATAGAGTGAAACCACATTGCAACATAAGCTTCTATTCAGGAAACACTTGCTGATCTTCAAAAACTGTTGCTTGAAATCTGGTAGAAATCTGTCTTGAGTATTGCTGCACACAACCACAACTCACTTGTTGAATTCTGCCAAATGGAAATAATGGGCATAATGCTGACCCAAACAACATTTTAATAAGTTCTCCCCTGAACCAACTCAGAACCAAGCATCTTGCAGCAGAAACAAACTTATGTAATGTTGTCATTTCAAAATGCTCCTGTGGCTTGAGAAGGTGCTAGCCAGCTGTAACCCCTTATACAAAGAAACAGTGCTTGAGATAGGCTGAACGATACTGCAAATAGGGTCAAACAAAAAGAAGATGCCCTTGCATGTCATTAACTGGGACCCACTATCACTTGGTGTCTTTTCTCTATACTCACACTTGTCTGTGTGGCACCAAAAACCCTGCAAACCTTTAGCAAAGTCAAATATTGAAGACCCATTAGTAATAAAGGTCATTTTCGCATATTCCCTCATTCCTGAGTTGTGAAAATCATAAATACAACTAGAAACAACTCCAAAATTTGTTGTTCCAGAATGCCCATTATCATCAAATGGCAGCTCAGAACCGTTTCTAGTCAATATAGAGACATCACTTGATAAAAGTGGAGGAACCAACTCCAAACTCGACGAAGCAGACTCTGAAACAGGATTAGTGGTGTTCAAAACTTCTCCAGAAGCTGTTCTTGCACCCTTCCATGTATCTGGGTTGCGAAAGTCAGCAGTAACCTTCAAAACGAAGGAAACTACTCCAGGCACCGTTTCCGTCATTTCCCTCGTGTCTGTTGCATGCGAGAGTTCGTGTAATCCCCCCGTGGAGTCGACACCAGCAGCCCCATCAACTCCATATGACAGATTCTCATTGCTGGTCGCTTCTGAGTTTTGGAAATCAATTGCAAACCCACTTTCTCTAGTTGCCGAAGTAGCATCATTCCTTGTTTCAATGGGTCGAAAGTTAGAGACAAGTTCATATCTTGGAAGCTTACGTCTATTAGCACTCATCTTTGTCTCTTTATTCTTCTTGGTCACATCTTTCATTGTATCCATTGCACTCGACGCACTCTGGGTAGGTCCAAGAACGCTCCATGTCTCTGTTCTTGGTCTGCCCGATTCTTCTTCCTCCAATGCCTGGTGCCATATGTAGGCCTTTGCATCAAGATTCTCTTTAGCCAACCGGACCTTCCAACTTTCCGGTGTATTATCAATTTCAAAATAGCGTTCACACTGGTCAATCCAACCAACAATGTCAGTTCTTTGAAATCTTGGAAATTCTATCTTCCTTACTCTAGTCGGCAGCGTGTGTTCACCGTCCCCTGTTCTGGGTCGATAGTAGAATCTGTAATCATTACAGTGCAGTCCGGCATTTTCTTGTGTATCTTCTCCTCGTCGACGATTCTCTTGAGCGACTGGGAGCATTGTGAATTGGTCTGTAATGGCTATTTGAATCGCTTTTGTAATGTCAGCGAGTTGATTGGTAATGGCCGTTTGAATCATATTCGGAAGGTCAGCTATAGTCGACTCCAATGCTCTTACACGCTTATTCAAATCATTCGACATATTAGTTGTTGTGGTTGTCCAGGAACGTGTCTCTACCATGCACCAAATAAAGACTCAACGCTGTGATGAATAAAAAGCCGAGTCTTCAAATTAATAGGTATCGACGTGTTGACTTTAATAACACTTGCAGAGGACGTGTCGACACCAACAAGAATCGCTAAGGAAGTGTCGACACCAACAATGGATATAAAGACTCGGTCAGTGATCAATAACCGGTGTAACCTTGGTCTCCGTTGGTGCCCACACTCCTTTAAGTTGCTGGGTCGACAGTATTTCCTCCGCCGTCGACTCAGTTTGGGCGTCGCGTCACTGTGCTTGAACACGTTGATGGCAGAGAATTGATATCGAGCCTGCGATAACGGTGAGACACGTATCACTGGCAATATCTCATTCTTCTTGATTCCTCTTGATAAAGAAAACTCTGGGTTTGGTCGAAAATATGGTCTTGGCTGGTTCTTGATCAATTCTCGTTGAAAACAAGGAATTCCTTGAGCCTTCTTGATTGATTCTGGGCTTTCTATTGGCGTCTTGGCTGCTAAATTCCGAATGTAAACTGAACCAAGGGAGATGATGACTTTGCCTAGCCCAAAATTGCACTCGGTCTTGTTTTATATATATATATATAAAGGTTTCTTGAATATCAGACTGAGCCGAGAAGAACAGAGGCTCTGATCTGTTTCAAGAATTTCAGAGATGACACCGGGAGAGCCGAGGATGACTCGCTCTGATACCACTGATAAGGAGGTTGTAGAAGATTAGAAGAAGTTGGGGGAAACAAGGAGGGTGGAGTTGCAGAACTGCTGCTAACTCATTCAACTATTCATTCATCATCAAATCAGTCATTACACATCCCCATTCATTAGTCTATCACCCTTTATATAGTATATTACTAGGCTTAGGACTCAAGGCCCAATAGCTTCCTAACTGTCATAACAGCTAACTACTTATACTAACAGTCCTAACTAACTAATACAACTAATTAACTCCCCAATTAACTAACTAATATGTATTTACAGTTTACATATCAAACAACCATAATGAGTGTAAACTAACCTCCAAGATGGAAAGAGATTGAGCATTTTTTTATGTTTGGTACAACTAAACCCTTTGGAGTAGCCATAGCAATTCCAATGTTGTGTGAACCAATAGCAAAAATCTTTGCGTCAAATCTGGAAAACAAAAAAGGAAGGTTCATGTGTTAATCTAAATTTAACAACAGTTAAGCTGTAAAGTATATTCAAGTAAAAGACTCACAATTGAACTCTTGACAATTCTCATTTACAAAGAAGAAATGCAGACAATAAAACTCGGATTAATCCAATGTTATATATAAATCTTAATTAAATTTAAAAGTTAATACTTCAGATAGTTATCCTTGACTGCATATCTTTTACCTAACAAAAATGCATTACATTTATCCTATACGAACTTAAACACAGTCAATCTTCAAGTTAAAGGAAAAGCAGCAAAAATATATCAATACTTTACACACTAGTGTCTACTAGACAAACCTTTGAGTATGACCTCCATTGACTCTTCATTGAAGCAACTATTCATCGAGGGATACTTTATCAGGGCCATTGAGAGTGATTTGATTAACAAGGGAAGGAAAGTGTGCTTGACATCAGGAGAAGTATTATTATTCTGAAAAGATGTTTTAAGCTCCACAAGGGCATCACGGGTTATCTCATCTACATAATAGAAATGTGGCACTTTGGAAGCCTAAGACATTGCTTTTACCATTGCTCTTTGGAATCCCCTGCAAAAAAGAAGAGAAACCAAAATCAACATTAATCTCTTAAGCAAGTTCTTTGTCATTCATCTAAGTTTTATCCAAAAATAATAATGTGCCTATTTGGAGAGCCCAGTGGAGAGCTTTTGGGCAGCGTTGGGAGTCCAGTGGAGCAAAAACCCAGTAGAGTGAAAGTGGTCCGTTGGCTCAGCTTTTTAAATCCTACTTTTCCTAAAAAAATTAGCTGTTTTTTTATAAGCTAGGGAGGGGAGCTTCTGGGTTGAGCTTCTAACTGTTTGCTTTTTTCTGCATCACATAGGAAAGAGAAAATAAGAGAGAGGGGGAGAGAGAGGGAAGGGACAAATTTTTTCCCCGAAAAATATCTTTCTTATGTTAATTAAGACTTTTATTATTTTTTAATTTTTTTAACTTTTTTAAAAAAATTTAAATTTAAATTTTTATCTTCAATTACTATAATATACAACTAATATTAATATATATAGTATTCAATAATATTTATGTTATTTTTCATTTCAACTAACTTTTCAAATAATAATCCAAATATGTTTCCGTTTGGAAAAAAAATTACTTTTGCCACTGTCAATCTAAGTACAAATCACATTTACAACATGACTTTTTCTTATCGAGCTTCTGCAAACGTCAGATAGAATATAAACCACTGTTTCTACCGCCAACCCAACAGGCCCAATAATTATACCATTTTGATGTTGTGTCTGCCAGAGAAATGCCTACTGCTCTACTTTTATATAGTTAATATTTCTAAGGGAATAATCAAAATATTTACTAAATATTTTGTATCTACCACCCCATTATTAATTTACAAAATATTATGTAACTACCTTCCTCATTATCTATCTTTCATAACTGTCTTGCTTTCATTTCTTATTTAAATATTTAAGGGAACAATCAAAATATTAAATTAAATATTTACGGAATATTTTGTACCTACCACTGCTATTATTAATTTAAAAAATATTGTATAATTATGAGTAAATACCCTTTTTGGTCCCTGAAATAACACGCGATACCCATTTTGGTCCCTGAGTAAAAAAAATGTCATTTTTAGTCCTTAAACAGTAAAAAAAAGGTCCCTTTTAGTCCTTTTAGTCATTTTTTGTGGGCATTTTAATCCCTAACAATTTCCCAAAAAATCATTTTTAGTCCCTAAAAAGGACCAAAATGACATTTTTTTTACTCAGGGACCAAAATGGGTAGAGCGTGTTTTTCCAGGGACCAAAAAGGGTATTTACTCTATAATTATCTTCCCCATTATCCCTTTTTTCATAACCGCCTTGCTTTTTTTATTTTATTTTAGTATTTTGAGCTTGCCATTTTCTTGATGTGTCGGCCAGAGAAATGCTTACTGCTCAACTTTTATATAGTTAAAATTTGTGCAGTTAGATAACCAAATAATTCTATCAAGACTACAACGATTGGTGTCGGATAACAAGCTTAATCCTGAGGATATATGTGGGGAACAATTACTTTAAGCAACATTGGAGCAATTGGCGGGAAGTTTGGTTCCCCACTTTTGACTCTGCCTGAAGTATCCATTTTGGCAGGCGACGGGAGTGTGTATCCTGCATCACTCATGACTGTAAGTGTCTTCCTCTGATTTTCTCACGTAAATGAAATCTGACTATACACAAACTCAGATATCATTACTGGTGGTTTCAGGTTAATATTGGTGCAGATCATAGAGTGCTGGATGGAGCAACCGTTGCCAGATTTTGCAAGGAGTGGAAAAACTTGATTGAAAATCCAGAGCTTCTCTTGATGCACTTGAGATGATGTATATATTGTTGAATATCTTTCTCGGCCATTTGTCTTAAAATCAAGTGTACGATGATGTTGCTGACATAAAGGCGCACTTACCCCTTCCAGTTCCACAGTTCTTAATAGGTCATAAATATTTATGGCCTCTTCACTCTTTCCCTCTGTAAACGAGAAGTACAGTCCTATTTATCACTCGAGCAGATATGTATCAGTCAGATTCCAAATACAGTGAAGAGAATAATGTTAATCTTCCTGTTGGAAATGGGGTTTTCATTTTGGAAATGAAGTTAATTACTATGGTTCTCCTGAATATTGTTGGCTTATATGGCCAAGAAAACGTTGGAATATAAAGCCTTATTTCCTTTGAAATATAAAACATCATACTCCTATCAGACAAACTCATTGTGATTAGCCTTATTTCCTTCGAAATATAAAACATCATACTGCTAACGGAAAATGTGCAATCAGCATACAAGCTACAAACAGCAAGTTACGGGGTCATTCTAGTCCATTTCATTTCGAGAATTGAACCAAATGAGCTCCGGATCCACTTTTTCATGACTAATCTCTGCATAAAAGAATTAGAAAAAGAATACTTGATTTGTTTGGAGTCAAAACCTTGTAATGATTTCTCTCTTAGAGTTCACCACATGTTTCCTAAATATAGATTTACTTAAAAATTTATAAAGGAAAATACTTAGGCAAAATTCTCTATATCTATTATATCAAGTTCTCTAATTATATGTGACTATGTGTTCTATTTTTGAAATATTATCATTTAATTATGAACCCATATGGAAAAAAATAAGACACGTGACAATGTGCGATCAGAAAACTTGACATAATTGATATAAGTATACTTAACAAATTATATGTGAGTCTCAATATTTTAAAGAGTTTCAAAAATTGATTGTATATTTGTATTGCTCATGATTATAAATAAAATAATAAAGGAAAATATTTAGGTCAATTTCTTTATATTTATTTTGTTAAATTCTCCTATCACACCTGCCTATGTGTTATATTTTTGAATTATGAACAAAATTTATAGAAATAAATAGAGTAAATACCCTTTTTGATCATTTACAAAAAACGTGATCCCCATTTTGGTCCTTGACAAAAAAAAAAAAGATTCGTAGTCCTTCACAAATTCAAAATACACTCAATTGATTGACATTTTGATCCCTCACAAATTTTCAAAAGGTCATTTTTAATCCATAAAAAGGACAAATAAGAGTCGGTTTTTTTTGTAAGGGACCAAAATGAGGATCGCGATTTTTGTAAAGGACCAAAAAGGGTATTTACTCAAATAAATATATTGTTTTACAATTAGTACATGAAGATATATATATGTGTGTGTAATTATATAATTAACAGTGAATTTGGGTTCAGTGTTTTTTTCTTTTTTCTATTAAAAGGGTTCATTGTTAACTCTGGTTTTTTTTTTTTTCCACGGCAGTTTTAACTCAGGTTGGTGCTAATATAACAAAATACTTTACGAAACTCGATGTGCCTAAAAAAATGCTACGTATTGCTTGATGCACTAACACTTTCCTTCTATGGAAGAAAATTTATTTAGAGTCAAATGAAAAAAAAAAAAAAATTTAGAGATAACATGTTTTTAAATAATTCATATGAATTTTTTAGCATCATTTTTCATTTTATTGGCTTCATCATTCTCTCTTCATAAATAAGAATTTTTTTTAAAAGAAAAATAGAAGTTATATTTGTTAGTTCTCATGTGTTTTGATGATGACAAACAAAGATCTTTCCAATTAAATAATCAGTTCAAGTGTTAAAAAGAATTTAATGGTAAAGTATGCTCAAGCAGGGATTTAGCATGCCCGAGCATCATCGGGGCAAAATCTGAAAGTATGTGATTTATATGTACTATGCCCGAGCAGCGTAATAGTGATGCCCGAGCATCATCGAACTAGAAACTGAAAGTATAAGTTTTATGTGTACTGTGCCCGAGCAGAGTATAAATGATGCCCGAGCATAGTGCTCGAGCATAGGTAGAAGAGTGTCGAGCAGGCAACCAATCACCTCATTACTTAAGGTTTGCTCGACTCATGCCCGAGCAGCATGCTTGAGCAAGAGTTAAGAGTTTCCTGAGCATCGTTACTCAGCGTCTTAACATTCGTCTCTGGATGGATGTTTCTCGAGCATGAAATAGTCATGCTCGAGCAGCATGCTCGAGCAAGGGTATAGAGTTGCTCGAGCAGCGTGTCTTGCCTTCTTTATATTCTTCTCTGGAAGAAGCATGCCCGAGTAGCATGCCCGAGCAAGGGCAAAAGCATGCTCGAGCAGTATCATGGCTTTTTGCTTCTCACTCTCTGTATGCTCTGTGCCCGAGCAAGAAAATATCAGACACAATATTATGCTCGAGCAAGCTTGACGCTTTGTATTCAAATGCTCTCTTCCTTACCCATGCCCGAGTATCACCATCTCCATGCCCGAGCATGAGTGATATCATGCCCGATCACGATAAGTAGTTTGCTCGAGTATCATCGATTACTAAATCTTTTTCTTCTTCAAAACTACTTTGCCCGAGTAAGCACTTTTGAGTGCTCGAGCAGGATGCTCGAGCAGATGGTCTGTTGTGCCCGAGCATAGGCCGTTACTCTCATTTTTAACATGCCATGTTGAACAATGCTCGAGCAAGCTTGAAGTCATGCCCGTGCATGACTACTCTCTGTTTTGAAAAAATGATAATATTCCAATTCAAATCTCATGGGTTATCTTCAAATCACTTGCTAGACTTATGAATGATATTTAAACATAACACTAATCATCATTTGAGTGTGTTTCAGGATGTTAACCATTGTTTTAGCAAAAAAGCAAGAACTCTGACAGAAGCATTGGAAAGATTAATTGTCATATCTCCCAAAACAACCAAGTTCGTAATTAATTTGCAGAATTAGGGAACCTGGGTCGTTTCCCAACGAATTTGCAGCGGGCTTGTTTAATAACAATAGTGAAACAGAATGATAAAATGGGGGTTTGGTTTAATGTAATAGAACAAAACGAAATAACATAACCAAAATGCAATAAACAGAGTCAAACAGAATCAAATAAACAGAGACAGATTAAAGATGATCAACCCAATGAATTGATTCCAGAAACCTCCATCATTGAACGAAAATACAACTAACCCACGTTTGGTTCGGATGAATCGAAATCTCGCATTCATCCGGAGATTCCTCGCCTAGACGATCGCCTAGAATCTGTCCGGACAGTGGCGTCTCACTGTGCAATCGCACAGCAACATCAGTAACCTAGTCCGAACTAAGTCCTTGGGATGAACCAAACCGAATATTAAATCTAATATTCGAACTATTTCCAGAAATCGAATCCGATAAGATGAAAACAGAATCGAGTAGTTACCGATTAGGCACGAGTTCTCTGGATGAATCATAGAATCCTCATCGTTGGGTTAATCAAAAGAGTTTATCCGATCATGGCTGAGAAAATCGAAGAACGAACGAAGAACACGAAGAACGCACGAAGAACATGAAGAACAGATGAGAGAAAATGAAAACTTGTATTTTGATCCACTCTAATGTTAAAAACGTGAATGAATATGTTTGTGGCAGCTGCCATACTTAAAAATAACCTAAAACGAAATGGGCTCTCATAGTTTTAGCCCAAACCAGAAATAAAATAAAACTGGACTTAAATTACAAAATTCGGGTCCAAAATAAATCCAAAATTGTACATCCGACTTTGGCTCCAAAATTGACCGCCTTCATGACCGAATTTGCTCTTGATGTCTTCATAACAATTGTAGCTCTCTGAATCATCTGAAATATGAGACAAAAATGAGGCAAATCCGATGTCTGGTTCAAGAGTTATGGTAGAAATAGTGAAGCAACATAAAACTGAAATTTTATTATTAAAAATGGCTAAAATGCAATAAAAGGCCCAAGGCCCAAATAAACATAAGAGCCATTATTTATTAGCTAAAGGGTCCTAAATTATTCAAGAGACAAAAATAAGTGTATAAAATATTCAATTATCAAATTCCCCCACACTTATCTTTTTGCATTCCTGAGCAAAATTCAAAGAGAAAGACCTAAAGGAAAAACTCTTCTTTACTAATAATTGCTAACAATGCAAAAATTGAATCAAGGGTCACAAAGCTTCA
Source organism: Acacia pycnantha (assembly GCA_025563575.1). Classification (NCBI taxonomy): domain Eukaryota; kingdom Viridiplantae; phylum Streptophyta; class Magnoliopsida; order Fabales; family Fabaceae; genus Acacia; species Acacia pycnantha. The sequence goes on from JAMWYP010000100.1 coordinate 2,360,902, forward strand.
AAAGACCAATCATTCAAAACCAAAACCCCTTCATCTCAAATTACAATTCATGGTAGTGTCAATCAATGATGCTAATCACAAAAGATGATCTCTCAAATGATGCGCTCAATCAATCAGTCTCTCAAGTGTTTAAGGTAAATAAGTGTATCGCTCAAATTCTACTCAAGAAATTTGTTCTACCATAAGCTTGCTCAACTTCTACGTCTCCACTACTCATCACACATACATGCACAAATCAAGAGAGCTTGTAATTAAAGGTTGTAACGGGGCTAGGGTGAAGGTAGGTAATAGTATGGAATAAGAGGCTAAGCACCAAAGAAATCAAAAGGAAGAGCACTGATTAACACAATCATTCTCTATGTATGAAACTTTTATTCTACTCATATATACATTCCTTTCTATGTATTTTCTTTTCTTTACTCTTCTTTTGTTGTTTTTTTTTTTTTTCTTTTTCTTTTTCTTTTTTTTTCTTTTACTTTTCTTTCTTTCCTTTCATTGTATACGTAATTACAATGTCAAAATCAAATATCCCCCACACTTAAACTGTTGCACTCCTGAGCAACCCCACACTTAAACACAAAACAAGTTGAAACCAATGCTCAATAAATCTTCAAGGTGCGGAATAAAATGGTTTTACGCTTAGGCTTGTAATGTGGCTTAGAAAAGAATGGGTCAAAAGGCACAAAGGGGCTAGCAAGGGAATCATAATGCAAGGGAAAGCTATTTGGCCAAAGTGAGGAGAATAAAAGAAAGAAAACAAGCTTCCATCATACTTATGCACGTAAGTGAAAATGTAGTTTCAAAAGAAAGGAGCAAGTTCTAGAGAACACAAATCATGAGAGATGCACACATGAAAGAAAGAATGGCAAAAGATGAATTCCATTCATGCAGGCCCAAAACCTCACAAGGTCAATACCAACTTAGGTAATCAACAACATCAAATCAACTACCAAGACTTGTAATCGAAGAGTCAAGAGTTCCAGACTAAACAGAATGATCCATTTAAACCAAAATGTCCTAGTTCATAATATGTAGCAATCATTAGAAAGAAAGAAAGTATTTATTTTCAAAAAGCAAAGTAGAAAAGGAAAACAAATAAAAGAGAGGGAGGGAGAAGAAAGAAGAATACTCCCCAAGGGTTTATGGAGGATAAGTGGCATCAATGAGGAGAATCTCTGCTTCCTCAGGTCACAAAAGGGCCATCCCATCTAGATCGAAGCTACCGTGCATAAACTTGAGACGGAATTAAATAGAAGAACTTTTCGGCCCACGTAAAATTCTTTCCTCGAATATGCTTATCATGGAATGCCTTAGTCTTTTCCTTATACAACCGTGAGCTTTCATAGGCATCCAATCTAAGCTCATCTAACTCTTGCAGCTGCAGCTTCCTCTCCATCCCGGACTTAGCCAAATCCATGTTGCATTGCTTAATAGCCCAATAGGCTTGATGCTCCAACTCAACCGGAAGATGACATGCCTTACCAAAGACAATCCGATAGGAGACATCCCAATCGGAGTCTTGTAGGCGGTGCGATATGCCCACAAAGCATCATCTAGTCGGTTACTCCAATTTTTCCGGTAGAGTTGACATTTTCTTCAAGGATTTGCTTAATCTCTCTATTTGAGACTTCACTTGACCGTTGGTCTCGAGGATGGTATGTGTGGAAACCTTGTGAAGCACTCCATACTTGCGTAGCAAGGCACCCATGCTTCGATTGCAAAAATGGGAACCCCGATCACCGATAATAGCTCTAGGAATGCCAAACCCGCAGAAAATGTTAGACCTAACAAAGTCCACCACCACGAAGAATCATTAGTCGGGTGGCTTTCGCCTCAACCCATTTCGAAACATAATCAACAAACAACAAAATGTAAGTGTAACCATATGAAGCAGAAATGGACCCATGAAATCAATACCCCAAACATCAAAGATCTCACAAAACAATATAGGGTTTTGGGGCATCTCATGCCTACGGAAATACTCCTGCCCTCTGACAGTTATCACATGATTTGCAAAACAAATGGGCATCATGAAACAGGGAAGGCCAAAATAATCCACATTCTAACACTTTCCTAGCAGTTCTTTGGGGTCCAAAGTGACCACCACAAGCAGAAGCATGAGCAAAATGCAATATAGAGTGAAACTCATGATCAGACACACATCTCCTAACTACTTGGTCACTACAAAATTTCCACAGATAAGGGTCATCCCAAACATAGTATTTAGACTCACTTTTCAATTTTAAGGTTTGGGCCCTAGTGGAGTCTACAGGAAAACACCACTACCAAGTAGTTAACTAGATCAAGATACCATGGGAACTTAACTTGCAGTTGTAGAAGCCGCTCATCGTGGAAATCATCCCGAATAGAAGAGGGTGAGAGGGAGAATGAGTGATACGACTCAAGTGGTCGGCTACCCGCTTTGTGCTCCACTTCTATCTCGAATCTCCACATCAAACTCTTGGAGCAACAACATCCACCGGATGAGTCGTGGCTTAGCATCCGCCTTTTCAAAAGAAACTTTAAAGCCGCATGGTCGAGAAAACAATGACTCTACTAGCTAGCGATATGACCTAAACTTATCGAAGGCAAATACAATGGCCAACAACTCCTTCTCAGTAGTGGTGTAATTAGACTGAGCAGAATCCAAAGTCTTTGAAGCATATGCAATGACATGGGAGGCTCTATCAACCCGCTGTGCTAAGATAGCACCAACTGCATAGTTGGAAGCATCGCACATCAACTCAAAGGGAAGGTGCCAATCAGGGGGCTGGATCACTGGGGCTGTAGTAAGGCAACGCTTCAAATGATTGAAGGCCGCCTTGCAAGTATCATCAAAGACAAAGTCAGTGTCCTTATGCAGAAGGTTGGACAAGGGTTGAGCAGCCTTGCTGAAATCTCGAATGAAACGTCGATAGAAACCCGCATGACCAAGAAAAGAGCGAACTTCCCCACGAAGCGGGGTAAGGCAAAGCAAGAATAACATCGATCTTAGCAGTGGTCTACCTCAATTCCTTTCCTAGACACTATGTGCCCCAAGACTATACCCGACTCAACCATAAAGTGACACTTCTCATAATTCAGCACAAGATTAGATTCAATACACCTATGCAAGACTCTAGACAAATTAGCTAAGCATGCATCAAAATCAGACCCATATACAGTGAAATCATCCATGAAAACCTCCATGCAGTCCTCTAGGAACTCGAGAAAATACTCACCATACAACGCCGAAAGGTGCCGGGTGCATTGCAGAGGCCAAAAGGCATCCTTCGGTAAGCATATGTCCCAAAGGGGCATGTAAAGGTCGTCTTCTCCCGATCCTCGGGAGCAATATGGATCTGGAAGTATCCGAGTAGCCATCCAGAAGCAAGTAATGAGACTTACCACCAATCGCTCTAACATCTGATCAATGAAAGGTAGAGGGTAATGATCCTTGCGAGTGGCTTGGTTGAGTCTCCTATAGTCAATGCAAACTCTCCAACTATTCGAACTCGAGTAGGAATGAGCTCATTCTTCGATTGGCTACTACGGTAACTCGGACTTCTTGGGAACCACTGGGTGGGCTAACCCACGGCTATCGAAATAGGATAGATGATGCCGGCTTGCGTGCTTAGTGACCTCCTTCTTCACCACATCAAGGATAAGAGGATTAAGGCGTCTCGGGGTTGCCTCACCGGCTTAGAGTCCTCTTCCAACGAATCCGGTGCATGCACATAGAAGGGCTAATGCCAACTATGTCACCAATGTCCACCCAATAGCTTTCTTGTTCACCCTCAATAAGCTTAGCAGCCTTCTCTTCTTGATCGGGCGTGAGATTGTTTGCCACAATGATCGGCAACCGCTCATTCTCCTCCGTAAATGCATACTTCGGATGGTCCGGAAGGGATTTCAACTCTAGTTTGGGCGGTTGCTCGGTGGAGGGAGAAGCTTGGGTGGTTGTTGCAACAACTCGATGTCATCACACCGGGAATACCCGAAACCATATTCAAAGAAGCACAAGCGGAAGGACCGTGTCTATACGGCTCAAGGTTAACATCGAATTCGGTTCATCAAAATCGAATGAAGCTCATCAAAATCGAATCGGGATGCACGTTAGGATCGGGATGAAGCTCAAACTCGGAATCAATATCGAGTCTACAAGTAATGTAGAATCATCAAGCAAATCGAGAATCACCAAACAATGCGGTCTTAACCAAATTAGTGCAAACAGAGCACCATTCATTATCATCGCATGCACAAATGGGGGTATCACTCTCGGATGAAAAATAAGGATAATCAGACACCAACCATTAAGAACATCATCCACAAGATCATCAATCACATCAATACGTAAAACAGAATGCTCTTCCCTAGGATATTTCATGGCATCAAAGATATTGAAATTCACGATATATCACCAAACTCCATGGAAAGAGTACCACAATGCACATCTATCTTAGTCCTAGCTGTTTTCATGAAAGGTCTCCCTAGAATGATTGGTGACCTACTACTAGGAGACTCACCCTCCATATCCAAGATGTAAAAATCAGCAGGAATATCAATTCATTAACTTTGACTAATACATCTTCAACTAAACCAGAAGGATGGGCATTACTCCTATTAGCTAACCGAACAATGACACCGGTTGGACGCAAGGGACCAAGACCAAGAGATCTATAAACAGATGTGCATGACATTAATAGAAGCACCTAAATCTAGCATGCAATCATCAAATCTATAGTTACCAATAAGGCAAGGGATAGAAAATGTCACTGGATCTTTGCATTTACGAGGCATGGTGGGCTGGATGAGTGCTGAGACATTCTGGTTCAAGCTCACTCGTTTGTTTGTGAGGAAGGGAATTGGATCCCGAGGTTGAAGCCGGTTCAATGATGTTGCCAATTGCCCAATCTGTGTTTGCAAACTCGAATGGAAGTGTCGGTTCTTCGTTGGAACCGCATATTGGCCGTGACAAATTGCTTCATCATATCTTCAAGTGAGGAACCACTACCACCACTACTACTAGCTCTTTGTTGCCGCCTTTGTGGAGGTGGACATATGGTCGGTCGAGGAGGTGGTGCTTGCAAAGGCAAAGGGGGTGCAGACTGTTGTTGGAAAGTCTCGTGGTCCGTACGGCCTCTGCCGGTAATTCCCATAATTCCGCCGATCTTGGTTACTCGATTCGATTTTGGTATTGGTTGCTCGGTTCGATTTTGGTTCCAGCGAAAGTTGGGGTGATTTCTCCAACCAGATTATAAGTGTTGGAGAAGGCATTATTCTCGTTGGTATTGTGGCCTTCTGGAAAAACACCCACTGCAGCTCACGATTGATCTTGGTAAGTAGGATCATGCAAGGTAGGGCAAGAGTCGTAGAATGATAAGGGTCGAACAAAACCCACAAGAGTACCCATGCCGAGAAGGGGAAGACTGACTGCTCGTGTCACCGCCACCGCCTCACAAGGGAGGTCGATCATCAAGTCTAGTCTCTAATCTCTCGAGAATCATGCCGGACTGGAGCTTGAATATGGTAAACAGGAGTACTATTGGCCCCGGTGCCAAACCGCCGAGAGTTATCTCGCCATAATGGATATCAAGTCTCGGGCTTCTTCAGTGTCTTGTTACTCATAGCTCTACCGCTAGAAGCATCCACCAACCCTTTGTCTACCGGTGATAGACCATCATAGAAAGAGTTGATCAAGTCTTTTCGGATATCGATGGTGTGGACAACTTGCACATAACCTTTTGAACCTCTCCCAATACTCATACATAGTCTCCCAAATGACTTGTTTAATGTTGCCAATTTCCTTCTTGATTGCGGTTGCTCTTGAGGAAGGGAAATATTTCTCCGTAAATAACCTCGAATATCATCCAGCTCCCAATAGATGAGGGTCAAGGTACAACAACCAATCCTTGGCTCCACCCTCCAATGAGAAAGGAAAAGCTCTCGGCTTGATATGATCTTCATCAATGGCATGAGGTTTCATAGTGCTGCATACTACATGGAATTCCTTCAAATGCTTAATGGGGCACTCACCTGCAAGACCATGAAACTTAGGCAACAAGTGTATTAGACCAGATTTCAGCTCAAAGTTAGCAGCAAGGTTAGGATATTGGATGCACAAGGGTTGATAATTAACATCAGGTGCACCCAATTCCTTCAAAGTATGATGATTTTCCTGCTCTCCTGCCATAATGTCCGAGTTAGCAAAGTTACTACTAGAATCAGTGAACACAACAAGACTATCAGAAATACTATCAGAAGCACAATCAGAAATATCAACAGAATGGACACAATCGAATGGGCGAATCGACTCTAATTGAGTATCCAGTTCGGTATTAATCTTATGACTTAGCCTAACAACTCTTCTAGCAAGAAGAATTGTTCTTTCTATTTCAGGATCAAATGGCAACAAATCTTACGGATTAGTAGTATTCTTGGTACTCATGCAACATATACACAAAGCGAATTGGCAAATACTCGAATGACAAAGATGCCACCGGAAAATCAGAATTACGAAAATGCCACTAGAGGTGGTGAAAAGTGGAAAACACTAAAAGACACGAGAGACAAAACACACAAAAGCAAAAACCTATGCTAGAAATTGACCAAAACAAGTCCGAAACAGTATCAAATGATTTTTAAAATTTTTGGGACTTGGACAGGCAACTCCTAGACTATTGGGGAACTCAAAAATGGAATAAAAAAACTTCAAAAATTGAAAAAGTCGCCTAAACGATGGAATTTGGCGAAACGGAGGATAGCCCTTGGAAAATGTAACATTTTCAAAGGGGGTCTAACGATTCGCCATTTTCTATCACCATACCAAATTTCAACTCAATCAGAGATACTCAAAAAAAATGGTCCTGACGGAAATCAAAAAAGCAGAACCTAAAACAGTGAAAAAAATGGTCTTAACGTTCGAATTTGGGGAAAATGAGTGAGACCACACTTCCTTCTAGGAAGTGACTTTTGCTTAAAACACCCAATTCCTTGTGAATAAGACCTGGTTTGAGTGATCGGAGTCGAGAAAATTTCTGTCCCGCCACCCGAACCACCTAAACTACCTAAACTAAGCTATTTACAATATCAGTTACTAATCAAACCGATGCAAATTCCCAAGAACGGCGCCATTTTTGGAAAGATTAATTGCCGTATCTCCCAAAACAACCAAGTTCGTAATTAATTTGCGAGAATTAGGGAACCCGGGTCGTTTCCCAACGAATTTGCAGCGGGCTTGTTTAATAACAATAGTGAAACAGAATGATAAAATGGGGGTTTGGTTTAATGAATAGAACAAAACGAAATAACATAACCAAAATGCAATAAACAGAGTCAAACAGAATCAAATAAACAGAGACAGATTAAAGATGATCAACCCAACGAATTGATGCCAGAAACCTCCATCATTGAACGAAAATACAACTAACCCACGTTTGGTTCCGGATGAATCGAAATCTCTGCATTCATCCGGAGATTCCTCGCCTAGACGATCGCCTAGAATCTGTCCGGACACATGGCGTCTCACTGTGCAATCGCACAGCAACATCAGTAACCTAGTCCGAACTAAGTCCTTGGGATGAACCAAACCGAATATTAAATCTAATATTCGAACTATTTCCGTAAATCGAATCCGATAAGATGAAAACAGAATCGAGTAGTTACCGATTAGGCACGAGTTCTCTGGATGAATCATGGAATCCTCATCGTTGGGTTAATCACAAGAGTTTAGCCGATCATGGCTGGGAAAATCGAAGAACGAACGAAGAACACGAAGAACGCGCGAAGAACATGAAGAACAGATGAGAGAAAATGAAAACTTGTATTTTGATCCACTCTAATGTTAAAAACGTGAATGAATATGTTTGTAGCAGCTGCCATACTTAAAAATAACCTAAAACGAAATGGGTTCTCATAGTTTTAGCCCAAACCAGAAATAAAATAAAACTGGACTTAAATTACAAAATCCGAGTCCAAAATAAATCCAGAATTGTACATCCGACTTTGGCTCCAAAATTGACTGCCTTCTTGACCGAATTTGCTCTTGATGTCTTCATAACAATTGTAGCTCTCTGAATCATCTGAAATATGAGACAAAAATGAGGCAAATCCGATGTCTGGTTCAAGAGTTATGGTAGAAATAGTGAAGCAACACAAAACTGAATTTTATTATTAAAAATGGCTAAAATGCAATAAAAGGCCCAAGGCCCAAATAAACATAAGAGCCATTATTTATTAGCTAAAGGGTCCTAAATTATTATTCAAGAGACAAAAATAAGTGTATAAAATATTCAATTATCAAGCATTAAATGCAAATTGCTAAAAGCGTTGATATCCTCGATAACCACCTTCTGAGCAAATTGAAAGCAATTACAGACATTCTCCATTACATTCAATGCTATTTCACAACGAGAAAAACAAAAGGAATGAAGGAATGTTGGAACTGCAAATCCACCTGGAATATTTGAACAACGAAAAATACCACCCGAAGCGTCATGAGTCTAACAGAAATATTTAAGACTCACAACGGTCGATCTTCAAGCTTCTCCAACGGTTATAAATGTCTCAACTATAAATTCCAGAAGCATTGCACTCGTCACCTACCGAAACGCTGTACATTCATTTCGATTTATTACAACTCTACTGTTTCATTAATATCTCCGGATATTTTGTGTACTTAAGTGTTTAATTTTTATCTACTCGTGAGGAGTTTTTAAAACACTTATTTTAGATTACTTTGTTGTAAAATCTTAAGGTTGTGGAACCTTAAGTGTTGGTGTACGATTACAACTTGTAAGGGGGAGTGAGTGTTAGTTCTCTATTGGTTTTGATGATAACGGACAATTGTAAACACAGATAAAGTTTGTCTTTGTAAGTTGAAAAACTTACTGTCAAAGGCAAACTCGAGTTTTTGTTTGGAAACTCGAGTTTGGACTTGACAGAAAGAAGCTCAAGTTTTTGCAAAGAAAGACAAACTCGAGTTTTGGTCATACAGAGAGCTTCTGAGTTTTTCACAGACAAAGCAAACTCGAGTTTGATTTAAGAAACTCGAGTTTTGACAAGACAGAGAGCAAACAAGTTTTTCAAAGATATCGAAACTCCAGTTTCCATTTGGAAACTCGAGTTTAGGCTATACAGAGAGTTCTCTAAGTTTCCAAGTTTTAATGGAAACTTGAGTTAAGATTTGAAAACTCGAGTTTACATCATAAGAGAACAATGCTCGACTCTGACCTTGTGAAAACTCCATTCTTCATTTCAACAAAGTTTTTCAATGTTTTCTCATAAACGAGGAAACTCGAGTTTTGTTTTGGAAACTCGAGTTTCGGTCTTACAGAGAAGTTTCCATAGTTTTCAAAGAATGAGAAAACTCAAGTTAAGTTTTGAAAACTCGAGTTTTGACCAGGCAGAGAGCTCTTTCAAATTTGAACGTTTTGAAAACTCCAGTTTTGTTTTTGGAAACTCCAGTTTTGAGATTTTGGACTAAAATATGATTTCTCATCAAAATTCCAAAACTCGAGTTAGTCACTTAATGACTCGAGTTTTGCACTATTCACAAAACATGTCCGAATGCAAAATCGTGATATTCTTCTCTGAAATGAGAAAACTCAAGTTAAGATTTAAAACTCGAGTTCCGATCTTTTACTGAAAGCTTACTGAAGCATGAAAACTCGAGTTTGGAAGAACTGACTCGAGTTTACATCGGAGAATATGAATTTCAAGACGAACGAATTTGCGAAATGCTTATGTTTGATCTCAATACTTTAGATCATCACTCATTACTATTCCTAACTATGTTTAGTCAGTTTGTTAGTGAGTTTCAGATGATTTAGACAGTATTAAATGGAGATTTAGCATAAAGCAAAAAGCAAAGTCAGAACATTAAATGAAAAGTGTAGAAAACTTGCATGCTTTTGGACAATCATTCTCCACACGTTTTGTAGGAGTTAATGTTTGCTTTCCACAATCAGAAACTGCTCTTCCAACGGATTAAAAGTTAGGAAGTCAGCACTGAACATCTGCACAGCTGTATTAACCAAAGAGTAGAGAGAGAAGAAGACCAAAACCTTCACTAATCATCCTCCAGTTCATGTTTTGAAGAACTAATTTATTTTGGCATGAACAGTGTCAAACTCGAGCCTGCTCACTAATGGACTCGAGTTTGCCCATTTTCCAAAATGTGTTTTTCACGATGGTTTCCCCGACAAAGCTCTAAACTCGAGCTTAAATTTATAAACTCGAGTTTGGTACCTGAAAAATCTTACAAACTCCAGCTTATCGCTGTAAACTTCAGTTTAAATTTACAAACTCCAGTTTGAAAATCTAAACTCCAGTTTGAGTCAACCATGTTTTGAAATGATCTTGCTCGAATTTGTGAAATCTTACTGTTTGATCTCTATATTCCATATCATCAATCACTAATATTCCTAACTATATTTAATCAAATTGTTAGTGAGTTTCTATTGATCAAACAAGTGAATTTGTGCATAACTTTATGAGTTTATATTTTTGAAAATGCACAAGTCTAAAATTTTCTTGGATTTCAATTCACACTGTTCTGTGAAAATGTTGTAAGTGGAGCTTGAATCACCAAGAGGGGGGTGAATTGGGGATTCAAAATTCTTTTCGAATACTCTGTTTTTCGGATATGAAATAGAAGTAAAACAGAGTAAGGGAAGAATAGCAAGACACAAAGATTTATACTGGTTCGGTCCAATCCTGACCTACGTCCAGTACCCAGACTCTCCGGGATTTCTCACTAACAAGATTGATTACACACTCTGCACTCAAGAGTAATTCTCTCTCTAGAACTTACTCCCCCTTACAAGTTGTAATCAATAACCCCAATCTCCAAGTCCCCTCGACTTGAGATACCTTTCAATAAATGATTTACAATCAAGAAACTCTCTCTAAGAGTAGATATGATAATCACTGAAGTATAGATGTGTCAACAGACACTTTTACAAGAAGAACTCAAAGAGTAAATGCAACTATAATGATTTTCGTTCTTGCACTTGTTGAGTTGTTAAGAAGACTTGAATGCATCTCTATTTATAGGTAGAGAACATTAATTGACCGTTGTAATCCCAATTATAACCGTTGGTGAAGTTGGGAGATGTTTAGATGAAGTTCTGGTCTTCTTCTCTCTCTTCTCTTTGGTTAATCCAGCTTTGCAGAAATTCAGAGTTGACTCTCTGACTATTGATCCGTTGGAAGAGCAGTTTGCTGGATGTAGAAGGCAAGCATTAACTTCTCCAAAACGTGTGGAGAATGCTTGTCCAAAAGCATGCAAGGTTTCTGCACTTTTCATTTAATGTGCTGACATGCTTTTTGCTTTATGCTAAGTCTCCATTTAATCCTGTCTAAATCATCTGAAACTCACTAACAAACTGATTAAACATAGTTAAGAATAGTTATGAGTGATGATACAAAGTATTGAGATCAAACATAAACATATCGCAAATTGATTCAGTTCGAAATTCAAATTCTGCGATGGAAACTCGAGTCAGTTCTTCGAAACTCGAGTTTTCATGTTTCAGTGATCTTTTAGCAAAAGACCGAAACTCGAGTTTTCAATCCAAACTCGAGTTTTCTCTTTACAGAGACAAACATCGCGATTTAGCATTTTGGACATGCTTAGTGAATAGTGCAAAACTCGAGTCATTAAATGACTAACTCGAGTTTTGGACTTTTAATGAGAAATCATGTTTTAGTCCAAAATCTCAAAACTGGAGTTTCCAAAACAAAACTGGAGTTTTCAAAACGTTTAAATTAGACAGAGTTCTCTGCCTGACTAAAACTTGAGTTTCCATATTTTAGCTCGAGTTTTCATATTCTTTTAAAACTATGGAAACTTCTCTGTAAGCTCGAAACTCGAGTTTCCAAACCTAAACTCGAGTTTCCTCGTTTATGAGAAAACTTTGAAATACTAAACTGGAGTTTTCAAAAAAATTAAATTAGACAGAGTTCTCTGCCTGACTAAAACTCGAGTTTTCATATTCTTTTAAAACTATGGAAACTTCTCTGTAAGCTCGAAACTCGAGTTTCCAAACCTAAACTCGAGTTTCCTCGTTTATGAGAAAACTTTGAAATACTTTGTTAAAAAGATATATAGAATGGAGTTTTCACAAGGTCAGAGTCGAGCATTGTTCTCATGTGATGCAAACTCGAGTTTTCAAACTAAAACTCGAGTTTCCATAAAACGTTGGAAACTCAGAGAACTCTCTGTATGACCCAAACTCGAGTTTCCAAATGGAAACTGGAGTTTTGGTTTCTTTGAAAATCTTGGTTGCTCTCTGTCTTGTTAAAACTCGAGTTTTCAAAACTAAACTCGAGTTTGCTTTGTCTGTGAAAAACTTGAAGGCTCTCTGTATGGCCAAAACTCGAGTTTCCAAATCCAAACTCGAGTTTGCCTTTCTTAGTAAAAATCTGAGCACTTCTCTGTCAAGTCAAAACTCGAGTTTCCAAACTGAAACTCGAGTTTGCCTTTGACAGTAAGTTTTTCAACTTACAAAGACAAACTTCTTCTGTGTTTACATTTGTCCGTTATCATCAAAACTAATAGAGAACTAACATTCTCCCCCTTTTTGATGATGACAACACTTGTAAACCCGAAATTTTTCATTTTCCAAAAGATTTGAGATTTGAGGAAAATTTTCAGAAGATGGTTTGAAGTATATGTTATCAGTTCTGTATTTGATTTTAATTTAGCACAGAGATATATCAGAAGCAAGTCATAATTGAACCATTGCATTTCATTGAACTAAATGTGCATACAAAGCAAGCAGAAATGCAGGATTACAGAAGCTTTAAAACAAAGTTTCAAATACAAACTGAACTAAAATCTAAAACTCTCCTAAACTCTCCTTCCTTCAACTCAAGATTTCTCCTTTGGTTGAGTTTCTTTTTCTGGTTCTTCTCCCCCTTTGTCATCAACAAACAGGGATGGAGCTGAGATCGAAGGTGAGAGCTTGACAGTGGAGGCAGGGGATGGGATAGGAATTGGAGAGACAAGAGGGGTGTGGAGAATCTCAGTGGTCGGTGAAGGGACAGGTTCAGAGGGAGATGCTATAGGAGTGGTGAAGGCAAAAGAAGGTGATCCAGGTGGGGAAGATGTCTCATCCTTCATAGTAGAAGTCCCAAAGCCAGAGGTAGAACCCTTGTCGAACTTCTGGATAAAGGCATTCAAGCGATCATCCATGCGTTCTTGAGATACTAGCAAGGTGGCTAATGAAGCATCGTGATCGACCAAATGATTTGCCATATTTGACAAATCAACCTTTATGTCATCCTGGGTTGCAATCATTGCTGTATTGCTCTTCATCATCTCAGAGCACAACCGATTCACTTCCTCTTGAATGCGAGTGGACATATCCTCAAAAGCTTTATCCACAATTGCTTTAACCCTTGCATCAAAATCTGAGGGAAGTGAGGACTGAGGAGGAGCAGATTGGGCTTCTTGAGTTCTGGATCGAGGAGGGGCCCGAGATTCGCCTGATCCTTCAGCTTCAAAAGTGAGCCTCATCAAATTTATCTGAGCTTTCCCAAATACCGTGGGGGATTTCATGGAGTCATGTGCACCCACATACCATATTTTGTGGTAGAAGAGAATTACAGATACAAGAGATGGAAAGGGGATATATGAAGGCTTCCTAGAGGAAAATCTGAAATTAACTATCTCCTGGAAGAGCCAGTGGCCTAAATTGATAGGAACCTTAGTCACTAGAAGAGCAAAATTGGAATAGTCCTTAGAAGCAAAATGAGTGAAGTTCCCACCTTTTTGAATCATGTTCCTAGAGTAGATATACCATAGGACACGATGAACAGGAGGCATAGATACAGGAGGGAAGGACAGATGGACCAATTGATCTTCAGGAAAAGGTTCATATGGCCTTAGGATTTCGAAAATCTCTCTGTTTGAATATTTAACTATAGGAGGAGGAAGAGGATTAGAGATTTTCAGAATGGAGTTAATGATAGCTGCAGATAGAGTGATTTTGACTCCCCTAACATAGGTAGAAACTCTTTCTTCTACCAAGTTATGATCACTATCTTCTAAGTTGTCCCATTCCATATTGAAATAGAACATCTTAGTGACATTGGTACTATACTGGGCAGTTATAGACAGAAAAGATTCATACGGTTTCAGCCAAGGGGAAAGATTTACATTGCAGGATTCCCTAATTTTGTCTAGGTTCACAGAGACAATGGGGCAGAAGGATTTTTTCGAATAGGTATCTTTGAAAATTTCTGCCCTTTCACCAGTAAGAAAATGACTTTCTGTGGTAAAACCTGGAGGTGCAGAGGTATGGAGATAAATCTCTGATAGAGCATCTGGAACTGTCGGAGATGCTTGATGATCTTGAGGAGGGTTTGATGCTACCTTGGATGATCCTTCTCCTCTGTGAGTTCTCAGTTTCTTGCGAGGCAAAGGAGGTATTCCTTCTTGCTGTTTTCCCTTTGGGTCTTCATAGGTTCAGAAGTTCTCTTTGACTGAGTTTCGGATGGTTCTTGAATCGAAATTCCTTTTGTTTGAGACGAAGGAGACGATTGATAAGAAGGAATTCTGGGGATTTGCTTGTCAACCCCATATTTGAATCGTTTTGGAAAACTCTTCCTACGTGGGGGTCGAGTGGAAGGAGGAGGTGTGGGAGAGGAAGAAGCCTCATGATTGGCGTCCCCTTTGGAAGTTTTTGTGCGAGCCATAGCGATTGAGAGTGAGAGATTAGGGTTCGAAGATGAGGGAGATGAAGAGAACAGAGGAAACTCTAGGGCAAACTTGAGTTTTGAGGGGAGTTTAGAAGAACAATGAACAGTCAGGTTTAAATAGGGCGCGAAAATACTGACCTGGACTTCAAAAGTGTAAGGTGAACCTTTGAAATTCCGCGACCAAAACTCGAGTTTCCACTTACTGACTCGAGTTTTGTGGATGCCTCAATAGGTGCGTTGCTCTCTGTCTGCCCGAAACTCGAGTTTCCATTTGATGACTCGAGTTTCCAATTCGCGAAAACTCAGAGCTTGCTTTCTGTCTCTCCGAAACTCGAGTTTCCAATTTGCTCAAGAATCTCATTTCTCTTCTGGCCCTGACAAAACTCGAGTTTTGAAAGAAAAACTCGAGTTTGCGTCTTTTGACAGCAAACTTCAGGATTTCAAGTATCCTGCATAAAACATTGCTATGTACTCCAAAGCTTAAGTTAGTTTCAGATAATCATCAAAACTATAACTAACATTTTGTGGAGGCTATTTTTAAATCTTTGGGATTCACCATTCCCATTTAAAAATTTTTCTTTCAAATTGGTAATGCATCGCAATTTTTATGAATGATTTCAAAAAATTCATTTGAAGTATATTCTAAAAGCAGTGCATCTACCAAGAAATAATGGAAGTCAATAGGCTGAATATATCAGTATGCTCCAAATTAAAGAAAAGTTAAACATTCCCTTTTGAAGAAATTTCACAATGGCAAGAGTCATAAATATAGAGTGCTGAGGAAATATTCTTAGCACAACAGAAGTGAATAGTCATAATGACCTTGCTATTGACCAAAAGATAATCTTGCATTTTTGAGTTCGGAATTCATGAATGCTTAAGGCAAGATTATGAATATAGTTACTCAAAATATGATGGAGGATAAATTCTGAGGTATTTGAGCAACTAAAAGAATATTAGGATTCTTGAAAGATGAAACATAAACTCATTAATCCAAATGATTAGAGTTCCAGAATATCATCCTAGTAAGTTATTCCATTAATGGTTAATGCATTATCATTCAATGCACTAATGAACATTTATAAAGCTTGGAATAATTTGGTCAATGGAAATTTATGCAGTGGGCATAACAATTGTACAGATTGAATTCTTTTCTTGAAGATAGGCTTGAAACTCATATATGGATATTAGCTATGAAAATCAACTAGTTCACGAATGAAACTAGATAGTTCAAGAAACACAATGAATTCTAAAGATCAATCTGAGAAGAATGAAAAACATTCAACTTAACCAGGTTTGAAGCACATCTGTTATTCAAAATATTAACTTCCAATTTTGAAACACTATTTGAATGCAATCAAAACAAGAATATTTTTCAAACTGTCTGTATGCATTTTTCACAATACATGGTGAATCAAAACAATTTTAGAATTGTGCATTTCAAAATAAGAAAATTTGGAATTAATGCACAGATTCACTTTTGATTCATTTAGCAATCTGAAAAATCATTTTGAAAAGATATAAAATATTGATTGCTACTGAAATGTAATATTGGACAAATATTCAATACCCAAGTATGAAACTTATATAAGCACAGTATAGGGTAAAGTTTGGATATCACCATAATTCCTTTTGTCCTTGCAAAAGCTTGCTTGATTGATGTAGATGTACTCCTTTTACGATATTCATCATCAAGCATTGTTTCTTCAGCTTCCTCAAGAGTTAAATTTAGTTTTCTAAGTAGTTGCTCTCTTGAGAAGCTCACACACACACCTACAAAACAGAAGAGTTCAAGTTTTTGGTACCCATTTTTTCTTGGGTCCTCTGAGGTTAGTTCGGGCCTGAGGAATATAGGTTCCTTTAGGCACCCATTGATAATTGCCTACTGGTTTATCTCTTCTATCTTTCTTATGAAAACAAGATGAGGTTGTGTGACCTTTTCGGTTACAATAGTTGCAGTGAGCAAATGGATTCGAAGAATGAACAGTTTTTCGAAAGTAGTTTAAATATGATTTTCCACCATTCTTCTTCTTTCCTTTCTTTTTATCAAAGATGGGATTATATCCAATCCTAGAATGATCATTTGTAAATCTTTGTGCTTTCAAAATCACATTTAACATTTCACTGCCTTTTGTAAATTTTTCAAGAGTTTTCGTAAGATGAGAGTTCTTTTTCCCTAATTCATTGCAATCATCACAAATGAGATTTTTAGGAGAAGAAAGATTTTCTATTTGCTGTTCAAGAGTAATATTTTTCTTTTTCAAAGCAATATATTTCTCAGCAAGTTTTTCAAACTCATTTTGAACAAGGTTATATTCAGCAAACAATTCATCATAAGTAGGTTGTGAATCATATACCTTATTATTCTTTTCACGTTGCTCTTCTTCTTCAGCAACCAAGCAGATATTTGCTTTTTCCTCTTCATCAGCTTCATCTTCATCGGATGAGCTATCTCCCCATATAGCTGAGACATAGGCTTTCTTTTTAAAATTGTTGAACATCTTCTTGCCTTTGTCCTTGTTCTTCAGCTCGGGGCATTCTGACTTGATGTGACCGGGCTTATCACATTCGTAGCATATGATCGGTTTCTTCGCCTCAGTGATGGTGCTACCCTTATTGAATCTTTTATATCCATGGTCCTTCCGAAAGAACTTTCTGAACCTCCGGACCATCATGCCCAGCTCTTCTTCTTCATCTTCCTCACTATCATCGGACTCTTTGGCTTCTTTGTCTGCCTTGAGAGCAATGCCTTTATTTTTGACATTTATCTCATCAAGTCCCTTTTTGAACTTGATCTTCCCTTCATATTCAGACAGGCTGCCAAATAATGCTGCTACTGAGCTAATTGATTCACCACGGCCTTCTTCAATGGCAGTAACTTTAGCTTCCCATTCCTTGCTGAGGATATTTAGTATTTTCCTCACTTGAATGGGCTGCTCATATGTTTTTCCCAATACAGCAAGCTGATTGATGAGATGAGTGAATCTCAGCTGGATTGATGAGGTGAGTGAATCTCAGCAATTTGGGACTTCAAAAAGTTTCACCAGCTCGCCAAAAAAGCAATTCTGCCCAAAAATTTAGTTTTGAAGTCCCAAATTGTATTTTGGGACTTCAAAAATTTATTTTTGGAGTCCCAAATTATATTTTGGGACTTCAAAAACGTTTCAGAGCCAATATAATTATAAGAATGCCACTGTGTTCACTTGTTACATCCCTTTTTTAAATAGGGACGTTTTTTAGGGTAGTAATAACCCTTTTTTGTAGTAGTGACACTTTAATTTCACGGCTTATACATACTAGGTTCACTAACCCGTATAGCCGAGTTACTTAGTCCCCGAGAGGCTTCCTAACTCTCGATATCCTTCGGACTCTTCCCGAATTGGGCTTAGCCGTCCGCCTAATTTAGGCTTATTCTCAATTCTTAGGGCCCAAAATTTGGGATGTTACAACCGTGATGTATAATTTTGTATTATTTGAATTTTTCTACTAGGAGATAAAAAATAGTAAAGTTAGTCCAGACAATAGCAGGATAATTCTGACCAGAGTGTGGAAATTGGGCTATACGCCAAAATACGTGTACTTTTGATCAATGGAATTATTTTTCCTGGAAAATACATATCAATGATTCAGATGGCGCTGGTTTCATGCAAATATGATTTTTTTGGAATTTATTAAAACTCAGTGAATTTGGGCCAAAACCACTGGAGTTTCTGGAAAATTAGTAAAGGCGCGATTTTTGGGAAAAATGTAAGGGTATTTTTGGAAAGTGCTAAAATAAGGCCTTTTGGTGTTATTTAGGGCTGAACCATACTTTGGGAGCTAGTGGGCCCAATAAAATTTTAAGACGGTACATACCCCCACCAGGTAGTAACTACTTTACTCCGGCACTTTTATGTGTTTTGTTGTATGTTTTGCTTACCATATGTGTTTTTATATGAGTTTTGCCAAATATGCATTCAGAACATGTTAATGACTGTGTTTCTAGCACTGTGACCTTGTCCGGGGCCTGCCTTGAGTGGCGACTTAACGGAGACAAGATTGTGACTCCGGTAAGTCCGGGGCTTGCCTTGGAAAGGTAGCCTGACGACACGCGGTAGTCGGTTGTTGTGGTATGTTTCTGTTTGCATATGCGGTGTATTTGGCATATTATTTGTATTCATATGTATTACATGGTTGCATTCATACACTTTACACATTGAGTGCATAAGTATTGATAGTTACTCTGGGGACCATTATTGGACTCCAGAAGCTTCTGTAGACGCAGGGGGACGAGCCTGATTGTTTTTGAAAGGCCTTTTTGGAAAGGTAGGGCATGACAGTGCTGGTGAAGGATAGGGGATGCCCTATCATATTTTGTACTTTACTTTTGGAAGACTGTATATTATTTTGGTATTTCCATACGGATGATTGTACCCTAACCCTCTGGGGACTTTTACTTTTTGTTTATTTACACTTTTACCAGTACAGTAGTTGTCCAAACGATCCGGTGCTCTGTTGTGCAAACTCTGATATATAATGGAATGGATTAATAACTAAGGAAAGGTAACAATTTAAAAGGGATCCCTCTAATCCGCCACCAGAAAGGGCAAGGCTGGTAAAGGTGTAACAGGATGTTCATGCAAAGATTCAAGAATTTTTACAAAAAGGATCAAGGCTTCAGAAATCGATTCCAGAAAGGGAGCTCAAGCAACCGATGAGAGTTCAAGGATAAAGATTAGATTATATGTTACGAATGCGAGAAGCCTGGTCATATCAAATCCGAATGTCCTCAATTAAAAGGTAAAGAGAAGGAGGAGGAGGAGAAGTTCAAACACTTCAAAAAGAAAGCCTACGTATCTGCCATATGGGGTGACAACTCCTCGGATGAGGAAGTAGCTAATGTCTGTCTGGTGGTAGAGGAGGAAGAACAACCTGAAAATGACGATGAGGTATATGATTCTGAACCCACCTATGATGAGTTACTTTCAGAGTATAATGATTTACATTCTGAGTTCAAAAAGATTGCGAAAGAACTTATTGCTTCCAGAAAGAAAATCAAATTGCTTGAGCAGCAAGCTAAAGATTCTTCTCCATCTTGCGAAAATGTGATTTGAAAATATTGTCCTGATCTTACGAAGAAAAATGAGCATCTTACAAAAACTCTTGAAAAATTCACTAAAGGAAGTGAAATGCTCAATGTGATTTTAAAAGCACAAAGATTTACAAACGATCGATCAGGCATTGGTTACAATCCTATCTTTGACAAAAAGAAAGGGAAAAAGAAAACTGGAGAAAAATATTTCTTGAATTATTTTCAAAAGTCTGTACACACTTTAAATTCCTTTGCTCATTGTAATTACTGTAACCGAAAGGGACACAGTACTTCATCTTGTTTTCATAAGAAAGAAAGATGAGATAAACCTGTTGGCAACTATCAGTAGGTGCCTAAGGGAACCTATACATTCCCCGAGGTTCAAACTAACCCGAAAGGACCCAAGAAAAGATGGGTACCTAAGACTTGATCGTCCTTGATTTGTAGGTCTGTTTGAAAGCATCAAAGATCAACAAGTGGTACATTGATAGCGAGTGCTCTAGACACATGACGGGGGATCAATCCAAATTCTTGGCAATGAAAGCAAAAGATGGTGGCAAAGTAACATTTTGGGGAAACCAAACCGGAAAAATCACTGGAATTGGCGAAATTGGTGAGAAAGAAGGACCCCTGATTAAAGACGTTTACTACATGGAAGGACTTTGTCACAATCTCCTGAGGGTGAGTCAAAGTGTAGACAAAAATAACTGGATCATCTTCGATTCAGAAGAATGTCTCATCGTGAACAAGGATGATCTTCCAATTGACAAAGGTAGTCTTAAAGCTTTATTTAAAGCTCCGAGAGAAGGTAACTGTTATACCTTAAACCTTCCCAAAGTTAATTCAAAAAAATGTTTTGTTAGCAACATTGACGAAAGTTGGTTGTGGCATAAGCATTTGGATAGTGTGAATATGCACCAACTGGACAAGTTGTTAAGAAAATATTTAGTTATTGGTTTACCTAAATTATGTTTTAAAATGACATGATTTGTGATGCTTGTAAAAAATGTAAACAAACTAAATCATATTTTAAAAATAGGATTGAAATTTCGACAAATCGACCTCTTCAACTACTTCATATGGATTTAGTTGGACCGACAAGAGTTAAGAGCCTTGGTGGCAATTTATATACTCTAGTCATTGTCGATGATTTCTCTTGTTTTACTTGGACAATCTTTCTATCTTCAAAAGATGAAACATTTGATCTGTTTGTTGTGTAAAACGAGAAAGGTATCTGCATTTTAGCTATTCGGACCGATCATGGAGGTGAATTTGAGAATCAAGCCTTCGGAGAGTTTTGTGATGCTCACGGCATTGATCACAACTTCTCGGCTCCAAGGACACCTCAACAGAATGATGTGGTAGAAAGAAAGAATCGAGTGCTCACCGAAATGACCCATGCAATGCTGAATGAGAATAAGACATCACAAGTCTTCTGGGAAGATGCAATGAGCACGGCCAACTATATCTCAAATCGAGCCTATATGCGAAAGAAGCTGAACAAAACACCATACGAGCTCTACAAAGGAAGGAAACCAAATTTGGCACACCTGCATATCTTTGGTTGTAAGTGTTTCGTTCATAACAATGGTAAGGACAATTTGGGTAAGTTTGATCCCAAATCCGATGAAGGTATATTTCTTGGATATTCTAATAGGAGTAAAGCATATAAAGTTTTCAATAAGCGTACTCGTTTAGTTGAAGAGTCAATTCATGTTGTACTCTGTGAATCCAAGACAGACGAACCTTTGGATGATGATGAACCTATCTATAAAAATCAATTCTTTTCAAAAACTACTCTTACTTCTCTTGAAAATCCTGAAAATGATTGTCAAAACTCTTGTAAAAATCCAGATCAATCTCAACCTAAAACTTAGAAGTTCATTAGGAATCATCATTTGGACCAAATAAAATTTATAGATATAAATGTTTCAAACTGAAATTCCCCGAGTTATCAACGCTTCATGTTCTTGTGAAATTTTATTTCTTCAAAAATTTTCCAAGTAATAATATTATTACCCGAGTAATATCGACCTCCAGCGTATTTTTAAAATTCGTTGTTTCGATATTACCCGAGTAATATCAGCATTGGGCGTTTTAATAGAAGTATGGTATTTGAAATTACCCGAGTAATACTATGATTACTCGAGTACTATCAACTTCCCACATTTAAAAAATCAACTAGCACAGACCCCGTGCGATGCACGGGTGCAAGTCTAGTAAAACGCAATCTATATTGCTTTCCTGCAATGTTACAAAAAGATGTATCAAGTCTATTTGCAATTGTTTTATATGATAGCAAAACTAATTGTTTTTATCACCATATTATCATGTTGAAAATTTTATAAATTCTTGTAAAGACTGAAAAAATTCATTAATTTTCTAGATTTTTTTTTTAATATTATGGAATATGGAAATATAAGTTCATATATAATGATTACAAATTTCATTGTAAATACTATCGATGTCAACTTCCTTAAATTTTTTAAGGATGAAACTTTACATTTCAGGCTGATTCCAAAGTTATTTTTATTTGTCAATCTTTAATTTATCTTTTATTTTAAGTCCACATCCACATGTTTCAATTATAATTTTTGAATTTATGATACTTGTAATTATTTTTAGCAAAATAAACTACTTTCCCACATATCATAGATCCATCATGGGCTACAAATGTTATCTCCTATAAGTGGCTTATTACATATTCCTATTCACTATATTGGCTATCATAGAATCTCGTTAGGTGTGAACAAATTGAAGAGGCAAAATCATAAATGAGTTAAGAAAATCGAGAAGTAGATGGAGGGGGAAAACCTGGTTCAAAAACACCAACAACTTACACAGAGAGAGATATTAGTCAATGAAAAAAATTAGTAATTAGCAACTTCCAGCTTGGAGATGGTCAGCAGCTAATATGCATGAAACTGCAACTAATTGTTCTTCAGATTCATATGATATCCCTTCCTAAATTGCATTTCCTCCTTTATGAGTTGATTGTTCATCTCTATGTTCTAACTCGATCTGCTTGAGTTTATTCATCCCAGTATACATTTTCCTTCGGAATTCTTTACGTGCTTTTCTTTTAGAGATCGAGTTTCAATTATTTAAGACCCTGCTCAAACTTCAATAATTTGTGCTCTGCCTCAGGCCAAGTTCCCTGTCCAACTTAAGAGACAAAGGAAGGAGAGGAATATAGAGGAAGAACTCACCAGCCTACATCACCCTTGACAAGGGTCTACAAACCTCCTCAAACTCTAATGGCAACCCAAACAGAAACAAACAATTGATGCATAAATTTGAATGTGTGTTACCAAGAATAGAAAATGAGAAAAAGTTATGCATTTAAATAATGCAATCCGAATTTCTGATGACGATGGGTACACAAAAGGCAAAAAAAAAAAAATCATTTAGAAAACATCAATGAAGATCGAAACAAAAATAAAAGGTACTAGAAGATATGAGTAATGCATTAAGGGATGCAATGCAAAATCAATATTAATAAGATGAAAACCCAAAAAGGTGAGGAAAGAGTGGAAGACAACATGTTTGATGATTTGCTACTGAAGATCATGAGTGAAGACATAGAATGCAGAGCACAAATCTGGAGCCCACCCCAATATTTATAGCATGTGACATAACTACCGCGGTCACTCCCACCATAATGACATCACGATCTCTATCCGGTGTGCGCATGACGTCCACTAACACGACATCATGGGGAATTATGGTGTGTGCACGACAACATTAAGAGGCCAACTTCCAAAGAAATCTCTCTCTCTCTCTCTCTCTATATATATATATATATATATATATATAAAGGGTACTACAATCTTTCGGTTCTTCAAAATAAAAATTTACTTATATAAGAAGACAAATAAATAAGGAATTATCTTAATTTATTTAGAATTTGAATCCCTATATTATCTCTAACTACATCTCATATATTTGCTCGTTGTTTTACTAAATAAATTTTGAAGATAAAAACATGAAAAAACAATAAATTCAAATGCAGTTATTGATAAAAAAAAATATTTAGTTATTATTGAGGAAAAAGTAAGATTGATAAAATAGTGTGTAACTTATCTTCCCCATTCACTACAAAAAAAAAACTATAGTTTGTCGCAGTTTATTTGTATCGGTTGGACATCACCGCTACAAAATACCAATTTGTAGCGGTTTTTCACTAAACCGCCACAAATTAGTAACGGGAGCTTTGGCGTCATGTCTGCCGCTATATTTGTAGCGGTTAAAGCAAACAAAACCGCAACAAATTTGGCGCCAGCTTGGCGCGCAATGGCGGGAATGTTTGTGGCGGTTTTGTTAGCCTAACCGCTACAAAAGTTGGCGTCAACTTTGTTGCGGTGTATTTATTGCGGTTACATCACCAAAACCGCTACAAAAAATGAAACGACACAATTTTGTCGCGGTTAGCATGAAATGTGACTTTGACCGCGTCAAATACTACACTTTTGTAGCGGTTTGCTTAACAACCGCTACAAAAATTCACACTATAAATAAGGTTTTTATCCATACATCAATTCTTAAACTTAAAGAAATTACTAAATCTCTGCTTGTAACTGAATGAATAATCTCGCTTGGTCGTCGAAGAAATACAGATATCAGCAGCGCTGTTCTCCTATCTCGGGTGATAAGCGCTGCGAATATTTGTCTCACTCATCCTTGCGAGGCAATTTGTTTAGTGACAAGTCAAGGTTTACTCATTTCTTTGGCGTGAATGCTTCTACTGATTTCTACTCTTCTGAGAATAGTCCAACATGTGACCGGAGATTGGGTCATTATGTTAAATTTAATACGGAAAACTTAAAGAAAAATATTAAATGAATTGAGGGTTTGTTATTTGAAATATTTGAACCAAACTAATTAGTTTGATTCATAAACTAGGTTATGAATCAAACTAATTTGTTTGGAATTTTTTTTTGAAAAAAAATCATTTTGTAGCGGTTCTGGAGAATAACCGCTACAGACTCTGGACATATTGTAGCGGTTACTACATAACCGCTACAGAATTTCAAGGGTCAGTTTTTTGTAGCGGTTACTTAACCGCGACAAAATATCACGAAGAACGAGGCATAATTGTAGCGGTTGTTGTGGCGGTTACGATATAACCATTACAAATATTTGAATTTTGTAGCGGTTTCTTTGGTTAACCGCTACAAAATGTGCAGTTTTTTAAACAGTAACTTCTCATTTCCATCGTCACAACTTCTAACGGTTGAGTTTCAACTTTTTTACCTTTCAACCTACCTTTAAACTTTTACTTTTAAAATTCTACCTTTCAATATCATGGTTTCTGAACAAGATAAGGGAAAGGGAAAAGCAGTTGTCCCCGAGAAAAGGGGTTTAAGGGGCAGTAGTAGTAGTAGAGGGGGCCTGACGAGAGGGCGTGAGGCCCAACATATACCTCCGCCCTCTCACAAATACTCAAAGTTATCTTTTCTGATCAAATTGTACCATATCAAGTGCTTGTGTGGGATCACTGATAAGGCAATGTCGATGTTCCTGGAATTAGATTAGGCTTGAACTACGAAAAATAGATGCTGCCCGAACGACTGTATGCTTTATTGGGGAGAGGACGCTCGGAGGGAGACTTGTAAGAAGTGTCACACTTTGAGGTTCAGGACAGTTCGGAAAGGGAAGAAGCAGAAGAAGAAACCCGAAAAGATTCTAAGGTACTTTCCTTTAAAACCTCGCTTGCAAAGATTGTTTATGTCGTCTAAGACAACTCAGCATATGAGGTGGCATGAAGATGATAAGAATCAAGATGGTAAACTCAGACATCCACGTGATGCTGAAGCGTGGAAAGCGTTCGACTCAGTCTTTCCAGATTTTGCGGCGGATCCTAGAAATGTTCGTCTCGCTTTGGTGACCGACGATTTTAATCCGTTTGGGAATCTTAGCACAAGCTATAGTATATCGCCAGTTATGTATTGACTTAGACGGCAAAGTATGGAGCCATTTTAAGGCTGCCCCTTTGAGGGTTTCCACGAATAAAAGGGTGATGACG
This sequence comes from Acacia pycnantha, assembly GCA_025563575.1. Taxonomy (NCBI): domain Eukaryota; kingdom Viridiplantae; phylum Streptophyta; class Magnoliopsida; order Fabales; family Fabaceae; genus Acacia; species Acacia pycnantha. The sequence continues at coordinate 2,386,683 of JAMWYP010000100.1, forward strand.
GGCTCTCTGAGTCTTCATACACACATTGTGACTTCAAAGTCCTCAATATGGGTAGTTGGGTCTTGGGTCCCGTCGTATATCGTGAGGTTGGCAAGGTCGAAATCGTCCGGATAGGGAGCGTTAAAAACGTCATCAGAGAAAGGAGTGGTATTTTCTTCTCCGACATAACTTCTACGAGGAGCCCCTGTCGGGGGATGTTGTGGTGGTCTGGCTCCTCGGTTTTCGTGCTCCTGGTTCGGATTTTGACCACGGTACCCCAGGCTTTTGTCCCGGGCATTTTCCGACCTGGCCCTATCGCGCCTGCCATAAGCGGCATCTTGATCCCGAGCCCTTTCTCGGTTCCTTTCACCCCGGTCTCTTCTGGACGACGCAGATTCCCTCGTACCGGATTCTTTGGTCGGGGTGTCCTTTCTCGCGGAGCTCCTCGGCACGGAATCCCTTCGCCTAAATATTTCCTCAAGCCGCTGAAAGTGCAGGGAGGTTCGGTGTTCCGTGGCCTCTACACGTCTCAGGAGTGATCCGAGAGTGACCTGCAAGCGACGGATCTCAGGATGTTCGATTCCGAAAGTTTCCGAAATGGCCTCCTGATGTCTTTGTTGGTTGTCTTCCCGTCTAGGACCTCTGGGTGCCGAGGACTCCGTTTCTGAGGGATTATCGGCTCGGTACCCATCGCTAGGGACGGAATTGACTGGCTCTTCGTGCTGCGGAGGTGAGGGTTGGTCTTCCTCAGCATGTACATCATCGTGAATGGGGTCGACAGTTTCCTCAGCATGTTGATCATGCTGTGGCGACTGGTTAGGTAGTGGTCCAGTTTCCGCCTGCATGTGGCTCGTACTCCTTGTGTTGATCCTCATTGGTCGTGGGAATCGAAATTTACAGTCCCCACGGTCGGCGCCACTGTTCTGGTGTAGAACTCAGATGTCCAGCCGAATGAGTGGGCTGGTGCTTTGATGTAGGATCAAAGGTCTTGTCCTGAGTGCTTATGAGGAAAGCACACAGTCGGAGTCGGGATCACTGTACACAGTTAGGCTCTTCGCCAAGGGAGTGAGGTGTGTGCACAGTGAGACTGTAGGTAAATAGTTCAGGGTTAGAACGTGTGTACCTTAGGTTTCTACCTTGGTATTTATAGAACATACCATGAGATACTTAGCGTGATATCCGGCCCATGATCCAAACTGCATAACCATATGCGGAGGTCCTCCTACATTATCGAGGTAGTTATGATCCTCCTGGTTAGTGGGTGAGACCGGGTATACTACATCTATTCGTTGTTGGGCCTTGCTGCTATTGGGCCTATTACAGGTCCGTAACATATTTATTGACAAAGTAGTTCAAATATTAAGAGAATACATTTAATATTTGAAATCAGGGGAGACGCCAAAATTTATTCATTCACAAAATAATTCATATATAAAGAGGGAGAATGATGGTTAGTTCCAAAAAGTTTTAAAATATATAATTCAAAAGGTAGAGGATAAAACAAAGGCGTAATTAAAATATTGACCAAAAAAATACTAGATATAAGGAGAGATAAAAGGAAAGTTGTTACAAAATATTTTAAAATATTAAAGTGAAAATGTGAAAAATCAAATGAAGGGAATTACCTTGTTGGTTAATTTAACAAAGAGGATAATTAAGGGAGTTAATAGAGATATTTATTGTAAGAAATTGTATGCATAAATTAAAAATTAAGAATTTAAAATAATAAGTAAATAGTGTTACTTTTGACATATAGTAAAACAAAGAGAACTTCAAGTGTAAAGAAAGTGTAGGCATGAATTATACATTATAAATTTAAAATAATAAGTAATGAGAGTTATTTTGGTAGTTCATTGAATAAAAAGGACAATGTCGGGTAGAGAGTCACTTACCTTTTATATAGGTTAGATGTTTGCTGAAATTACCCGAGTAAAATATTCTTACCCGAGTAATGTCGAGTCCCTTATTGATTGCATCGTTTCATTCATTTTTGCTGTGCGTCTTTTGTCCTGTTTTCTTTTTGAATTGCATCGTTTATATATTAAAAATATATATTCTAGGGTAAAGTGAAGGAGAAAAAAATACACATATGCTTACCCTACGGAGCGCTCAGTACCATATCTTTTTTTGAGAACAAAAATACACATGTGGTTACATTTTAGTAGTAAAAATCACACTATCGTTAAAATCTAACTTAACGTACATTTGCAACAGAAAATATCATATTTACAATAGAAAATACTATATTTACAATAACATTTAAACACCTGGATTTTGAACATAAAAATGTCATTTACAAAAAAAAAAAAAATACTATATTTACAACCGGAAGTGCTGTATTTACAACAAAAATTAAAATTTGGCCATTTACAACAGAAAAAGTCATATTTACAACAGGTTAGATTTTAAAGGTGGTGTGACTTTTGCTCCTAAAATATAACCACATGTGTAATTTTACTAAAAAAAAACATACCTAGAATAAAGCACAGGGGTGTTTTTGGTACTAATATTCTTTTGCTTTATCTTCATTTACTCCTCTTCGTGTATTGCGTTAAAACCTCTGAAACTTATATTCATTTAATTGAAACGCGTCGTTCATTTATTTATCACGAAGTCCCATCATTTTTTTTATTAAAAAAAAATATGATTTCTTTATCACGGGTCAGTTAAGCATTTTATCTTTTTCCCGTTTTTTCTTTGTGTCATATATTTGCTCAGAGAAAAAAGTGTAAATTCTTTCTCTCCTCTCTTTTCTCAAACCTCTCTCCTCTTTGTACTTTCTGTCCCACTGCTTTTGCTCCCTCGCCGGCGGTTTGTGCCTTATACACAATCCGCCTGCGAGCACCGTTTTTGTGCCACAGACGAGTTCGAGTGGTAGTTTGGTGTCCAGATCTTGGATTTACGGTCCTGATATTTTGGAATCCAGATCTTTAAGCTATGGTCCTCTCCTTCAGAGTTTTGTCAGATGTGGCATTCCCTCGTCCTTGTGGCGAGTCCTCTCCTCTCCTTCTCTAGATCTGATCTGTAGAAGTGAGATTTATCTGTTTTGTGTTTTTTTTTTTTTTTGTTACTGGGTTTTGTGGAGGTGTTTTTGGCTCAGGAAATAAACAGATCTGTCAGATCTGCATTCAAATCCTATTGGTTGGTTGGCTGTTTGAATGTTATGAAATCCGACTATCATTTGGGTTTTCTGTGTTCTTTACCCTAGGATGGGGTACCTATTTAGCTGACTTAATTGCAGCTATTGCTTATAAGATTGTGTGTCCTTTGGGGTGGGTTTTCCAACCAACACTTTCTTACTCGTCACTTCTAACCTTGGATATTGAAGAGGCCGATTTTGTCCATGATTCTACTTCTATTCTTATATATTTAATGTACGGTGTTCAGTTAATATTGTATCCAGTTTATTTTGTTGTATTTGTTTTAACAGTGTTTCTATCTTTGCTTTGATTACTTGTAATTTTTATTATCCTCAGTAATAAAATATTGTAGAATTTTTCCAAAAAAAAAAAATATTTGCTCAGAGAAACTAGCTGAGGGAGTAAAGATTCTGTACTTTTAAATATATATATTTGAAAATCAACTTCATTCTTGCAGAATCATGTTATGAATTTATTGTCTTCAATTGCTAGTCCGCGTCCTGGCTATTTATTTCCCGAAGTTACTCGAGTAACTCCAACAGTTACCCGAGTAACCATCGGCTTTTAATTTCAAAAGTTGACAACCCCATTTTTCACTGTTGCTCTTTTCAAACTCGCCTCTGTTCCTTTCCGTCGTTCGTCTTTGCCCTAACTTTTCTTCAATCCTTCCAATCCGTTACTTTTCCTTATAAATTGTATCGATTTTTCTAACGGATTTGTCTTGTCGTCTTCTTGACCGATAGGATTTCATTTTCCCTCCTTAATTTTTTCCCTTTTTCTCTTCATTCTCCGTCGACCCTATTTCCTCCAAAATCTTTCACTTTCTCTTCAATCCTCTACTTCTATGTCTAAAATGGCTCGTATTAAAACCTCCTTTGGTGGGTCTGGTGATCATTCTCCACCGGAATCTCCTGAACGTCCGCTTACCAAAAAGCCACGTTCTTCTTATCAAAAAGACTCAGGAAATTTCAAAGGAGCAACCAAAGGAGAAGTCCAAGACATCGGTGAAGCGTAAGGATGTTGAGAAATCAAAGAGCAGAGGGGTAGTGTTTCAAGATTCAACGAGGCCGGTGACTAGATTTCAGACCGACTCTTTGCCTTCAGAGTCTCTTGAGGATAGATCACAGAAATCTCAGGCTTCTGGTGGTAAGAAATCACAGGCATCAGCAAGAGACAACAGGCCTCAGTTAGTCGTCAGGCCTCCGGTTGTCGTCAACAAGGTTCTGGCTTTGGCTCAGACGGGCCCTCTGCTTCTCACTTGGCTGCTAATGCTCTTCAACCATCTCCGGGTATGAATACTAATCCTTTAGCTATTGAGGATCAAAAGACTTTTGATTCTTACTATGGTAGTAGAGCATTCTGTCCTACTGTTTATCTGGATTTGGAGCTTTTTAAAGAGGATTGCAATTTGGACTTGTCAACATGGTTATTTAAGTATTTACCATTGCTTGGTATCCGGACTCCTTATTCTGAAACTGTGGTAAGATTATTGTATCATAACTTGATTGTCAAGCGAAAGATTCACAAGGACGATGATGATTCTTTGCTCACTAAGATTAGGGGCCAAGTAGTTGCGATCACTGCCACTGACTTGAATATCTGGCTCGGAGTTGTTGATGCTCCAGAAGAGGACCCTCCAACATTATCTGATGCTGATTGTCATCGTATTCTACTTCCTAATGTACCCTATGACGGTGGCAAACTCAAATTCAAGCCAGCCGCAATGAATGACACCTACAGGGTCATGTGGTATTTGTACAGCAGGAATATGGTACAGAAAGGGCAGAGCTATACTCATTTTGTTCAGAAAGATTATCAAAGGTTTGCTTCTATTGTTGCCAAGGAACCACGGAACATTGGGAAATGGTTAATGGATGAGATGACAACCTTCATATCTCAAGCTCCGAATCAAAAGAAGGCAACCATTCCCTATCCAAATGTTGTATCTCACATCTTGGCCATGAATAATATCTGGTATTTATCCAATGACTCAGTGATATTTCCTCAGTGCTTTGGAAAGAAACACATGATAAGTATGAGGATTTCTTTCACTGATGTATCTAGCAAGCCGAAGAAGGACAAGCAAGTCATTGATGAACCTTCTAAGCCTACATCTTCTCAAGTTCCTGATGTGGCCCAATCCTCTCAAGATCGTCCTGCTTATGCCTTTGCTCCTTCTTTTACCCAAGCTTCTATTCAACTTATTTTGGACCAACAAGAAGCTGTTGGGAAAAAATGTTGCAACAGCTGTGGTGAAAGGTATTACCGATGTCGTGACATCGTGTGTACAATAATGCCAATCAAGTTACTAATGTCGTGAACAATCTTCAGAAGGGCAATAACCACGTGGTGAAGTTTGTGAAAGAAGAATTAGAGAAATTGACCCAGTATATTACAGCAAGCTTTCAGGCCTATTTTGTCACTCAGAATGAATTAAAGAAGGAAGTTCAGTACCTTCTGCAGCGGATTCACCAGATGGATCAGTCCAAGGGTGCCCGGGGTCTTTTGATGCTCTCTCAGCATTCTCCTTCTTCAACTGCTCCATCTACATCTGCCATTCCTCCTGAGGTTACTCCTACTGATGTTTCTGAGCCTGCTGTTGTGCCTTCTGTTGAAACTTCCTCTCAGCCTTCTGCTCCTGCCATTGAGTCTTCTCTTCCTCCTTCCTCCTCTGAGTGATGACAAAGGGGGAGAGTGATTGACTTTAGATGCTTTTGATCATTTATGTTTTGATATTATGTTAGTCCTAACGCATGACTTCTGTTATATACTGTACTAATGCTTTTACTATGAATGCAATGCTGTTATTATCTGACTCATATCTTCTTTGCATTATCTATATTGTAATGGACTTACTGATATCAAAAACTTTTTCAAACTTGTTTCAAAAATTCATCAAGTGTTATTATCATAAAAAAAGGGGAGAATGTTGGTTCTCGGAGTTTTGATGATAACAAGACTTAAATAATTAAATAATTATGGTTGAGTTTTTGATACAGTAAATATTGATTATTTTTGTATTACTTGAGTAAGGATTTATGTTACTCGAGTAGTGTTCACAGAGTAAATTACCCTGGCTATCTCGAGATAGCTCGATGGCAAAGCAAAATGTCGAGCTATCACGTCGGTAAGCAAATACCGAGATGTCTCGTCGACACAGCTAACTACACTAGTCATCCGACATGGCACTTATGCAAGAACTCGTATTATGCTTCAAATGCGGCGATCGGTATGGTCCGGCACATACTTACCAAGATAAGCATCTGCAAATCTTTACTTGATGTTGATGTCGGCAACCCGACTAAGGATCCCAGTGAAGTCAACCCGGCTAAGGATCCCAGCGAAGCCTGGCTGGGAGCAGAGGAGTTCCAAGGCTAACAAGCACCTCAAGTAATCATGTTACAGAGGCAATTGATTTCAAATACCACGATGTTACTCGAGTAACAAGATCATATTACTCGAGTTCCCCTCATTATGTTCACAATGACTTCCCCTAATTGCATTTACTTTATCACTGTCTCACATGCGCCAAAAATAAAATTACCTTGATTTTAAACTGTTAGCTGATGTTACCTTAACTATTTAACTTCTCATTGATTTAGTAATTGGTGTTCACTTTGATCCTACTTCTTATTTTAGTTCCTGCAGCCATGTTGCCCTTTTGGAACAAGATTAAGTTCTTGTTTGTTTTTCTTCTTTTAAGTCATTCATTATTTACCTAAACTATTTAAGGAGCTGTTTGGTAGCCTGAAAATTTATGGAAGGAAAAGCAAAATGGGCTATTTTCCCTCACAATGACCATTTGGTAGCCAGGCTCATTTTTTCCAAAAGAAGCATATTTTCCAGCTTATGTGGGAGCTGCTCTTCCAGTATGTCAGGGAACAGATCTTCCTATGAAGGAAAATTTGTGAAAGTACCAAAATTGCCCTATACTTTCTTCATCTCCCTCATTCTCCGGACCCTTCGCCTGCTTCAACTTATCAGATGCTCTCCTTTCTTCATCTTCGTTGAATTCCATTACTTAATAAAGATTTATCCTTCTACTTTTTATCCTCTTATTCTTTTATCTTTCCTAAAAAAATGGGTCTCTACTATTATGATTCTAAATTTAACATAATTTATTTGTTTGTGATTTCATCTAACTCATTAGTAGCTTCCAATAAAAGGTTACATGATTAATCCAAATGTCACCTGAAAATAATGAACATCAAACTTTAACTTGAGAAATTTAGCACTGATCAGCTCTGCTGAATTTTGATCTTCTTTGACCTCTCTTTCTTTTGTTGTTATTTCCTCAGTTCTGTTCTCTTTATTGTTTGTTGATGATATTTAATCTCCTTTAGTTGCATTTTACAGTGATGGATCACCAGCTGCAGCCATTCTCTTAATTGTTTGACCAGAAATGAGCAATAGGCCCTGAAATCTTTAAACCTTCACTTGAAACTTAGATGATCAGATATATATCAACGTTGATCAATATATATTAGCAAGCTTTTCTATAATTCTTTACTGCGTAATGTGTCCTGTGAATACTTGCAGAGCTGCTAGATGTGTGATTTGGAAATTTGTTAATGTGCTTTATCATTGTGTCTCCTCTATCTTCTCTAGATTTCTAAAAAGTTGGTTTTTGCTAACATATAATTGTGCAGGAGGACTTTTAAACTGATTGATCTGCCAAGTTTTTTTTCAGGTTCAGCAGACAGAACCGTAAAATTCTGGGATTTAGAAACATTTGAACTAATTGGATCTGCTAGATGTGAGGTTTTAAACTATTTGAACGTTATTTCTTCTGTCCAAAAAAATAATCATATGTTTGTTTATGTCATAATTTGTGTTTGCATACCTACCTTTGTGCATTTGATTTTCTGTTGCAACACCCTTAGGCTAGTTTAGACCATTACTGACTTTCATGGAGTCCTTTTGTCTTTGCACTTGCCTGTTATTATCACAATGTTGTTATTTGACTTTTGAGTTTTTGCTGAAAATTTCTGTTATGTAAGTTGTAAATAAATAGTTAGGTTAAATAATTGGGGATTTTAATGGCACAATACTAATCCTATGAGGCCACACTTAAGGGGTTGGTTAGTATTACTGTGTTCTGTTATTCTGTTGCTATTATTCTGTTCTGTTATTACCGTGGCGCCGTGGCTAAGAAAGTCTAAGTCATTATCCTATATGAAGGGAAGCTTAGACTAATGTGGTTGTGGATTGATTAAATGAATGAGAATAGCATTCCTCGAGTTTCTCTCCTCCCTTCCCTTCTGTTTGACTCCTCTGATTCTTCATCTCTTCTCTTCCGACTTTCCCAATTCCTCTACATTTCTACAACATTGCTATCAATTTCCAGAGTATGATATTCTGTGCTTGTAATAAATTTACCTTGTGATTTAGCACATAGCCTAGACAAATTGTAGTTTAGATAAACTTTCTTATGGGGTGGTTCTTCATCTAATGTAAGCCTGTGCACATTTGCTCTCAAATTCACATGCAATGCCACACAAAGATGTATATAAAGTATTAAACTTAAACAATACAAATATGTGACTTTTAATTAACACTCCTCTACTTTTTATCAGGCTACAGGGGTATGCTCAATAGCTTTTCATTCTGATGGAAGAACCCTATTTGCTGGACTTGAGGATAGTTTAAAGGTACATATCATTGCAATTATGATAATACATGAAAATGCAGCACCTGGAACAGGATGAAGATATCATATGTTCATATGTTGTAGGTTTATTCTTGGGACCCCATTATATGTCATGATGCCGTTGATATGGGGTGGACAGCACTTGGTGACCTCTGCATTCACGACGAGAAAATTTTGGGTTGTTCATACTACCGCAATTCCATTGGGATTTGGGTAGCAGATATATTGGTAGGATCTGCTGTCATTTAAATCAGTTCTTCCCTGTTTTTTATTTTGTGAAATATAATGTCTTTCGTTTACCCAAAAGTGTGCTTCCAACAAGGCGGCTTGTCTTTCTTGGGGAGAAAGTTCGTCACCCCAGAGCCACCAACGGGTCTTCGGCCTAACAGTCCGACGTAACTCTTCGACTTCCTCAGGGGTCATATCTTCAAAATCCTTCGACATAGTAAATCACACTCCCAAAAGACGTGACAATCAAACCCAGAAAGGGGTATGACTTGCTCCAGATGAAGGGGGATTTTAGAAATCAAGTTTGAAAGTAAGGGATGATTACTCAGAAGACCACTTATTGGAAAAAGCTATCCAGAAACTCAAGCAGATGAAGACACAATCCAGGAAATACGCAACGACAATGCTATGATGGGTTTGAATGTATAGCCAGAACCAGAGCGACAAAACTACAAAGAAGAACAGAATCAAAGAAATAACCCGAAAAGCAACAATACCTGTATGAGAGATGGGAGGCCACTCAAAAATTGCGAAATAGGACACAAGAGAAAACTTCCTCGTAGGAGCAGAAAATTGTGCTGGAGAGAAAACTCTTCAAACCAGAGTGAGTGAAATGAGAGAAAGGAAGACGATCGGCGGGTATAAACTTTCGAAAACTCAACCGTCAGGGGCAAAAGCGCCTCTTCACCCGTACGATAAAGATGACGTGACACGCGCATTAAATGCGCACTCAGCAGTCATTATTGCGCCTAAGGGCCGTAGCGGCTAGCATGCCCCCAGTTCGGCTTCACGACAGTTGAGGGGCGCCAGTTGGCAAAAAGCAATGATAACCGGAGAAGAGGAAGCGACGCGAAAGGAGTGATCCACTCGGCTATCTAGCCCGGCTAGGGGGGACCCCTGCTACACCAGACGGGAGGAGCTCGTTTGAATAGGACCGGGCCGTGCAGTGACGTACCCCGGATATATAGGCCAGGGACACCCGATCTAGGGGCAACAGCAGCCTGCTACGTCATGGTAAAAACCGGGTAAGCACAACTTTTTAAGCTTCGGCATATCCGCGGTAGGCGAACGCAAGTTATTTGGACTCTTTGCTGATGTAAAATGAGCTTATGCGGCTAAGGGCGGATAAAGTGGATAAAGCAGTTAGCCAGCGTCGGCTACGGAAAGGAGCCTTGATAATACCATTCACTTACTTTGAATCCATAATAAGGCATGAATAAGAAGCAAAAACAAGCTTTATATTGATGATTGATCGGGATACACAATTTTCTTACAAGAAAATAAGCTGCCCTACTCGTTTACAAAGACGGTTACAGAAGTCAAAGTGCAGAAAATTAGGCTACATTCGCAAAGAGCATTTATGAAACTCTAATTACAACAGGCGATGAACAACCAGATCCCAAACAAAGATATCATGCCGGTGAAGGTCTTTGGAGTTCTTAGAGAAGTTTAGACAAGTCCAGGGAGACTGGTCTAACACCTCTAGGGCACCCCGTTGTTGGCACAAATATTTTGATGCAAACTTGATCCTTATCCCAGGACCACCATCTCAGGACCCCAGCTGAAGTTGAGCCAGACATGTGAAGACTGGCAAACACATGTGGGATCTTAGGAGACCACCAAGCTAAGTGGATGAAGACTGGCAAACACATTCGGAGGCGTGGCCACCTTTGCAGCAGCTGAGAGAGTTGTTCCCTCTTTCGGAAGCGAACCTTTCTTCCCCACATGGCTGGAACACGGGAAACAAACGGCGGATGATGGAGTGTGAAACTCTGAACAAATACCTCATCGACCTTATAGGAAAACATACCCAAGGAAAAATGGTAAGACAAACCAGTCATAAGGAAGATGGCAAGGCGATTGAAGGTTTTATAGGCCAGGCATACTGCAAGGGCCACGCGAAAAGAAACGTCTTCTTAACAAGCGGCGTTTTCTTTTCAAGAAAGAAATAATGACTGTTGAAAAGGTTGAGCATTAATTGTGCACGAAGACCCAGCGCGGCCGCAGGTGCCCAATAAATGCAAGAATCTGATTCTCCAACAGCAGATAAGTAGTCGAACGGTCATCAAATTGCAGAACGACACTTGTCCCCACTTCACCACAAATTCGTGGGGCAGCATCCATAGATAACGAAGACGGACCCCGGATACGCTTAACAGGGTTATAATCCCGGCTCCGTGCAAGGACAACAATCCCGGCTTTTCAGTCAGGAGAAATGGTCTTTGCAAAGTTTGTTGGCTTGATGGCTTCTAAAAATATAAACCGGCTCTCCAGTCAAGCGAAGCCTTCACCGAAAGCTTTCACAATCCGGTTTCCTCCAAGACTTAGCCCGGTTTTCAAAATATAGCGAGGCCGCTACTATCAGCACTTGCTTATATTTTTGACAGTTAACGACCTACCAAGCAACAAGCTTTGGGGTTGTAACAAACAAACCCGAGGACTCAGAATTGATCTGGGCGATCATACAAGGAAACAAACGAAGTTTCAAAGCAAATTAACCCGGACTACATGTTCGGGGGAAATTCAATCAGGACACAAGTAATTCCAGAGTTCTTTGAAACTCGGATAGACACTTTATCGAAGTTCAACGAGTGGTAGAAACTCTGGTGCGATATCCAGAATCCATAACAAATCCAGCCCGACAACCCCGAGACCTGGATTACCCGGCTGAGGGGAAATTATAATACTTAGTTGTCAATAACCGCGATCAATGCAAACTCGAACAATGATTCGAAACAAGCAAACTAAGCAATTTGTACACATCCGTATTTCGGTCAAGCAAATAATTAACCTCGGCTGCTTAGAGACCTGAACATCCGAGCTTGGGGGCAACTGTTACGGACCTAGTCAAGGCCCACTAGCCAACACAGGGGGCAACCCACGTAGGGATCACAACCTCCTAACCAAAGGACCTAGTCGCCAGGGTGGTTAGCTATATCCTCGGGCACGCACGACGTGGGAGCCGGAGATCTAACCAACAAGGTATACTCTCTATATATACGTATAGGAGATACGTGGCCAAGGTACACAGTTCTAATCCCTGAACTATTCTACATACCGTTACACAGTGCACACACCACACCCCCTTAGGCGAAACGTCTGGTTGTGTACTGTGATCAACCTTTCTCCTACATGCTTGCCCAATAAGCTTACAGGAGGAACACATCGATCCTAAATCAAGCCCCGGCCACTCACTAGGCCGGACATCTGAGTTCTACACCAGAACAGAAATAAAAAAAAATATTTATATATAAAAGAAATAATGAAACTATGGAAATAGATGAGACTACAATAGTACCAGATACATATATAAATCTAATAAGAATATTGATGAATAAATTAAGAGTAAAAATTAAGATGAATAAATTAAGAGTAAAAATTAAGATGAATAAATCAAGACTAATGACTGCAAATTTTATTCATCATCCAATGTATTTTAATCTAAATATGAGAAGAATGAGTTCATGTAAAACCATAAAATTTCACTTAAAAGAAAAGTTAGAATTACTATCTAGAGTATGAATCAAAACCCTACACTTATATATTTTGGAAGAAATTATCAAACAAAAGTACCGTCAGCAGATAAAAGTTTATTTAGATTAACTATTAAATTAATAAAAAAATAGATAAAATAGAATATGAAAGAGTATTAGAAGCATATAATATGTTTATGGCAGCACAAGAACCTTATAATCCAGAAATAACAAACCAAGCTAAAGAAGAAATAGAAGAAGCTTATGGATTCTTAACACACAGAATTTATGTAAAAAATATTATTAAAAGATTTAGAAGTATTATCTATAGTATAATAAGAAGTTTATTTGTTGAATAGGATATGGCAAAAAATAGGACTATCATACAAGGATGAAGAATGGTTGGAAGACCAAGAAATGAAATAATGGTATTACAAACATATTATAGATGTAACAATAATATAATCAAAGTCTTAGACACAGATAACACGTTGATGAGAATTATAATTAAAAGAATAAATAAAACAAACCGAGAAGAAAGGAGTATAATAAAAAGGATGAGATATCCAGACTTATATATTAAATTTCTAGGACTCCATCACCCAGTTATAAATAATATTAGAATAAGATTAAATGAAAGAGAAACTTGTAGAAAAATCTTAAAAAGAAACTGGAAATTATGTCAAGAGTATGAGTGAAAGACCATTATATTATGTATTGATAAAATTTAATATGAAAAATATAGAGCTAGAAAGTATCATGATTTAGTAGATACAAGAGCAAATCTAACAGTAGCAAAATATAATGTATTACCGCCAAAAATGTGGAAAAAACTATTAGCAATAGTAAAAGCAGTAGAAAAATTTGAATTATTTATAGTAAAAGCACAATTTATAATTAGGGCTGAAAATACACAAGTTAAATCTTGGCTTGACAAAGGTATAAAAACAAAAAAATTGGCTAATAAAATGTTATTTAAATGGCAAGGAGATTTGGCATGTTATGATTATATTATTGAATATGTGCCTGGAAAGAATAATCTTATTGCATATTTTATGAGCAGATGGAATCTAACTTTGGAACCACAGGAACAAGTTCAGAAATGAACTCTAATCAGACTTGTAATGCATGCCAGACGGCGTTAGCAGATTTAAACATTCCAAAAATGAATGTTAGTTTGTTAAATAGCCAATGCAATGCAACCATACAAAGTCTTCTAAGCAATATTGCTCATCTAAAGCAACTGGTAAAAACTCTATTCAAAAGAGTAGAGCAATTGGATGGAAATGGAAAAAGAAATCTAAGTACAGCTGAATCAGCAGTACAAAATGACATGGAATTAAGCCTGTAATTGAGTCATACACTTAGATTGGGTCATCTACCCAAACCCAAACAAATATAAATGGGTCATCCACGCAAGAGAATGTTATTGGGCCTACTGCCCAATCACTTCAAAAAATAACCCCTTTTAATGAAATCATTAAAGCCTTTGCAAGAAGAAGCCCAGAGAAAAGAAAGAGGAAAAGCCATTGAAGCCTTGACCTCAACACCTAGAATTACCATAAATCCTTCTTTTGATACTTATTCTAAATTCAAATCTTTCAGAACCATTGTTAAGAAAACTGGAAACATGGAGATATCAGATCCACATGTTAAATATGCCTCCAATTTTGCATTTAACAAAATTGTAGCCTACCCAGGAATTCCACCAGCTTTAATAAAAATCTTATACCAATATGGTATTTTACATGCCATTTATTTATCTAATGATCTCAGAGAAATTATAAAGTTATTAGAAACCTTGTAAAGTGCAGTCAAAATATATGTTGGAGTTGTCACCCAATACAACGTATACATTAGATTTTATTCAACTGTTGCCAAGATTACACTAGAGAAGCTTTATGCTCTGATTAGTCTACTTCGACTTGGAACAACAAAGAAACCCATAGAAACAGAAGCAGATATCAAAGAAGACATTGAAGATGACCAAGAATTCTAGAACAAGGTGTCTAATATAAGAGCTCAAAATTATCATATTATCTTCCAAGAAATGAATAGAACTATTACAAGCGAGAAGCAGTGGGTATATTATTGTGGAATGACAACAATCATAGCAGCATTTGGAAAGATAGTACATGATCAGCCACTATTCATGCAGTGGTACGACAAGCTGAGAAATAATAAAATGGAGAATTCATAAAAAATAAAAAAGAAGATATGTAATCTCTTGGTAGAATACTCTAATCACAGATGTAAGAATTGCGAAGAAAGAGAAAAAGCAATCCAAGATATGGAAGATCCAGAATAAGATCTCAGTATTCTCTAAAAAGACTTGCCGACGAAGAGAGAAATAGAAGCAGATAAGGAAGATTGTTGGCAAGAAGAAAAGGTAGAAAAAGAAGGCTTGCAACGTGTAATGAAGAGAATGAAGAAGTTAAAAGAAGTGCAAAATGTATGGCGGAGATTTTACCGACAATGTAAAAAAAAAAAAGTACATGTGTCTTATAAGGTGCAGAAGCTTATGAAAAGCTTTTGTAATAGTTTTCTTATATAGGTAGTACAAAGTATACATTTAGACTTTTAGAATTTTGTAAATATTCCCTTACGTGTAAATTCTTTATGTTAGAATAGAATAGGAAGTAGTTGGGATGCCGACTATCTATATAAGGCCATGTAACTCTGCATTTCAACACACACTGAGTTTGAAATATAACTTAGCTCACTACTTTGTTCTCTTGTACTCAATTCTCTTGAGAAATAAAATTTCAGCAGTTTAATCATTTCTTTCTTTGAAGCTTATTTCAAATTGTTGTGGAACAAATTTAAGGTATGAATTTCAAATTTTCTAAGGGGATCAAATTAGGAAGTAATATTATCACCAATTCGTTAGTTATGGTCCTATAAGCTGTTGCGATCCGTACACACAGCGGAAGGAATTTATCCATTAAAATCTTACGAATCCCATAGGAGGATCTGTCAGCGGCGTTTAAATCGGGTTCGTTAGGAACCGTACCTATGCAAACTCGTGTGCGTCCTATTCGAACTTGTGTGTGTCCTACTCGATCAGTTAGAAGCCAACTCTATGAAACCACTCCCTCTACCAGTATCCACACCGAACAGCACTCCAACACAGACGGCAGCGTGCTAGCGCCTTTAAGCTTTTCATCTCACGTATCTCTTCTAGGGTTTTATTTTCGCGGCTCGTCTATATTTTCATACGACTAGATCTTCATCTAATAGGATTTCTCAAACCCTAATTGAGCCGTATTAAAATATTCAAAATTAATCTTGAAATTTGAATTTGGATTAAATAATATATTAATTAAATCTGTCCAACAAATATAATCTAATCTATTTATATATATCTTTATAAATTAAATCTAAGATATGATATCTATCTATTTAATTAAATTTGAGATACTATATCTCTATTTAAACTAAATCAGATATATGATATCTCTATTAGAAAATTAAATATGAGATATGATATCTCTATTTATTTTAGTTATTTAATTTATCATATAAATTAAATACAAAACAAATATTATAATTATTCAATTTTGAATTTTATATATATATCCTTCTTAGATTAAACGTTGCATTCATTAAATCTTAGACATATCTAAGATTCAATGAATTTGGACATAATTGCTCGTATTGAGCTATTCTTGTGTGCAACCCTACAAGCCCATATGAGATTAGCAGCGGGCTAATACTGTAACAGCTCACAAGTTGCAATCGGCCTCTAGCAAGACATTGCAACTACCCAACTCATATGAGGATCGTGTTGGTACGATACAACCTATCATACAAACATGTCACGTCTCTTTTGTCACGCGATAATTTGGTCAAGGATGAAGCATGTATAATGTCATCCTCTTGTTCCTAACCATTACTTTCTCGATTCTTGAGTAGTCCAACAATTGAAATGGAAACTCTTTTCCATCGTAATATGACCATACATTTCTCAGACTCACTCATCGAGGGAATCAGTATTATCTCTATACAAATGTGAGGGACAAATTTCATCTTGACCATTAACATTCCTTTGACTGAAAACCATTAATCCCGATCAAAGCCTTTATCATCACCCGGTCAAAGGTGACTTTTGACTAGGTCAAAGATCAGCGACTCTCATGTAGAAATCCATGATGATCTCGGGTCAAAGGGCATTGTGATGTGGTTATACATGAGAAAACTTATGACTTAATTCCATGCAGCTTTCTCATAGTGGGTCGGTCCAGCACATTGTACTATTACAAGTGCCTATGACTTTGATTTTTATCTTTATATATCATCAAAGTCACACTGGTCTTATTTCATCTTCGCTCCCACGTAGATGACCGACCAGGGACATTTAAGATAATCTATAAGATACATCCAAGGATACTATTATCACTATAAACATCAAATGATATGATAACTAAACAGAGAAATACTTTAAAAAACATAAATGTTTAAAGTACAATGACTTGCCCCTAGGGCATAATTTCCAACATAAGACACACATGGTTATATGTTCAAATAAGATTAAGGTTTGGTTATGATCATATAAAACTATAAAATCAAGTTTTAGTTATGCCTCCTATAGGGAACGAAGGAAGGTTGTGCTAAGTATGATCTAAAGGAGGAAGGTTTGAGAGATTTATAGTCTCTGTAAAAGTATCCCTGTATGAAAAAGGACAAGTATCCTTCCATAACCCGGGTCATATTTGGTCAAACTCAGGAGCTTGATGGGTTGGTTATGGTATTGTCATACCCATATCTTCTCTATATTTGAGCATATAACCTGGTTGTTCGCTTATATGCTCTCGTCTTTCTTGCCCTAAACTCAAGCCTCCTTTTCAAAAATGCCTCCCAAACATTCTGCCAAGACCAAGAACGTTGATTCTGATTATGAGGTTACTAAATCTGCATTTACACCTCCTCTGAAAAGACCTAGGAGAGAAAAGCATACTCCTAGATGCTTCCAGCCTAAAGTGGCTGTCAACGAGCCTTCTCCTAAAGCAAAGCCAAAGAAGGTCGTGATTCAAGAGCCCCTTGAGATTCCAAAGAATAAGCTCATTGATCCAGAGGCTGCCAAATGCAGAGACAAGGAACCTGTCGTTGAGGTTCCTAAGAAGAATAAGAAAAAGCTTGTTGCATCTTCTGACTTCAGGGGATCTCCTCAAGGCCCTTCTACTTCTCATCCTCGTGAGCAATCTAGCTCCAAGGTACTTGTAGAACCTTATGCTCTTCAGGCTATTTACTCTCATTCAAAACCGCCTAGGGATTTTTGCTACATTCCCATTCTATTTGAAAATTCGGAAGCAAAACAGTTTGGGGAACATTATGCAAATATAAGCTTTTGCCTACTATTTATGTTGATCGTGCTAAGCTTAGGGAAGATTGCATTCTTGATCTTTACCCATGGCTTAAGCAATTTGAAAATCTTCTTTCTATTCGTACCTCTTATAGTCATAGCATAGTCAAGACTAATTTACTTCAATATGACCTTAGCCAATCATTTGGATGGCAATGGTAATCTGGTAGAGGAGCAAATTATCACTCATGTGAGGGGTAAAAAGATTTTGTTTAATGCAAATTTTATCAATTCTTTACTTAGAATCTCAAATCCCCCATCTGTTAATATGTTGAACTATGATAATAGGGAAATCTTTCAAATTCTAAGACCTAATGAGCCTGTATCTGATGGGTCATTAGATACTTTATCCTTTCCCCTATTGTCATGCCCCCATTGCATAGAGCTATCTAGTATATCTATTCCAGAAATCTCATGTAAAAGGGTAAAAATTTCACACACTTTGCAAAAAAGGATTACCCCATTTTTGCTTCTATCATTGACAAGGTGCCTCACAATATTGGGCACTGGGTTCTTCAAGAGATGGCAAAGTTTAGATTTGCTTCTAAAAATGTTTCTACAATACATTTTCCAAATCTTATATCCCTCATTCTTTTTCAAGAAATTAAAAGACTTGGTACTTAGCCTTTGTTCTTCCCCTACTAGTCTCACCCTTCCAAGTGGCGGGTTAGAGGGATCCTTTTTACTTAATACCTTTCTTTTGTTAATTATTCTCTTTTAACATACATCAGAGTATGTGCGGAAGATCATATGATCGGTTTGGACAATCACAATATACTGGTAAAGGTACAAACAAAAACATAAAGTAATCCCCGTAGGGTTAAGGGTACAGTCATCCAAAAGTAAATATGAGACAGTAAGTATAAATTATAAAGTTATCCAAAGGTAAATGTACAAAACAAGATAGGACATTCCCTATTTCTTCAATCTTCCACTTCATGCCCTTACCTTCCAAAAGTCTAAACAGCTCAACGTCTATCACTTGTGTCTTTAAAATAGTCTGGAGTTCAAAGTTGAACCCTAAAGTAACTATTAAACTCATATACTATATGTATGCAGTGCATGTATGCAAACAACAACTAGGAAATAACAACATCAAGGGTAATCATATCACATGCATTTAGAACCACAATCACACACAATAACATATAAAAGCATACCACATGCACATGTTCACTGCAAAAAGACCCAGCCCTCATAACCATTGAGCCGCCTAACAAGTCAAGCCCTGGATTCTGATAATCATTAAGCCGCCTAACAAGGCAAGCCCCAGAATCCTCAGCGCTAGGAAAATTCAGTAGTCAGAGCTTCAAACCCTAACCAACATAAATGCATCTCTGGTTCGGTAGGGACCTAAGGACACACAGTCTACTAGGCTCTACAACCCTACATAACTTAGGCTCAATAGCGACCTAAGGACACATATAGTCCACTAGGCCCTACAGCTTTACGCATGTCCCCCTCACGAGAAATGTCCTCAATCATGGCATACAAACATACAACAATAACATAGAGTATGCAAGTAAACAGTTACTACCTGACAGTTGTTCAGAGTTCAACTAAATTCCTTAGTGCTTGTAAAATATCTTCGGTCATGTATTAACCCTAAATAAAGCAAATACATCACTTTTAAATCACTTTTATAAACTCTTTTCAAAATCATGAAATTTGCTCTATGTTCAGAATTTCTAGAAAACATGTCTCAACGTCAAAAATGCATAACTACTTTACAAAAAAATCTGATTTATGAAATTCCAATGGCCATAGAACCCTTATTATGTCTATTTTATGATAAAGATACTTCCAGAGGTCAAAGAGGTTCATATCCATTCACGGTGCCAAACCTTTGTTAGCTGGACAGAGAAGGAATTCAGTTCTCTGGGCTGTTTTTACAAATTTATTTCTCATATTAGGCTTAACGAAAAATAACGAAATAATATATCAAAATGAAGCTCAGGATATCTACTTTAAGCCTATAAAAGTTCATGCTCATTGGACTTCGTTTACTAGTTTAAAACCATTTTATAGGCTTGGCTGCCCAGAATTCGCTATAACTGGCAGATTACTATTTCCCTTAAGATTTAGAGTTTTTAGGTTCGTAAATCATGACCTTGACTCATCTTCCTAGAAAATTTCGTGTTGAATCTTATGGAACCCTTCAAAACATAAAAATTACATCCTAACACCATGTTTGAATAGGCTGGACAGAAACTAAAGGATTCCAAGTTATAAGAGCTAGTTTTGGTACTTACTTGATCTTGAGCTTCAATATGTGTTTCTTCTTCTTCCTTCTTGTGTTTGAGCTTGGCTGGACTCTCTTTACAGCTCTTGAATACACCTAGGCAGCCATGGAAATGGGCTGATGTATTGTTAAATAAACACCTAAGTTCCTGTTAAATGTCCAAGTCTTGCTATTATCCAGTGGTCTAAAGAGTGTGCTGGGTGTTTGCATGTTCTTCCCTTGCTTTTTCTCCAAAAAATTCTAGTCTCTTCTTTGGGCTGATGTGGCGCAAATCTGAACCATGTAATCAGATTTATATTTAATCCATGCATCCCTCATTTATCCTCTAGTTATATGAGTTATCCGTGTAAGTCTTTTGTCCCATGGTCCTTGGTGTGTATCGAGGGTTAATAGCTTGTTTGTTCTTTGCTTAATCTCCAAGTATTTCTGAATTTTCTCCTTGGTTGATTAGATCATCTGTGGCGCAATTTTATCTCCTTGGGAACATAAATAATTGTCGTATTTAATCCAAAAAGAAGTCTCTAATTGATCATTGTTGGTTCCCTTTCATCGGTTAATTTTTCTCTAAGGCTTGGACCTTGTAATTGGGTTTGTATGTAAATAAAATCAGCTGCTCTCTCCCTCTAATTATGGGTGCACGAAATTTTAAGCCTTGATGAGCAAGAAATTGACTTTTTAAATCTCATGATTACACTTGTAGGGAGGATTTTATGTCCTAATAATGTCCTAATAATTTTATTGCACAAAAGTCAACCATTAATTCTCAAGTCGCCATATGTCCACCTAGCATAATTACAGTTGACTTTTTATTCTACCATGTGAGTTTTGCACATTCCCCACTCTTTCTCCCTTAGGTTGGCATATACATGCCTTGTAGGGAGGATTTTATGTCCTAATAATGCTCCTTGTTGCCGGCTTATGTCATTCCGGTGATATAAGCTCAGCTTACTTCATTCTCAAGTCAAAGTGCAATCATCAATGTTTTCTTCTTGACTTTGATTGGCAAAATTTTGGGCTTATCAAAGGTCTAATAATTTGTTTCCTGATGACCTTTAGGCAGTTAATGATTGATAAGTCAACCTCCCTTTGTTCGCCCTAATTTTATTGCAAGATTGATGAGCGGTATTTATGCCATATTTTCCTTATATTCTATGACTGAATTGTATGGTGAACATAAGTTTAATTGCATTAAATCTGAGCAAAAAGGCATTGATTCAGTATATAGGGAACTTAAGGATGAAGTTTACAAACCTAAATAAATTGCATACGCATCCTAAACATGTACTAAGAAAAGATCAAGTTTTAAGATTTTGTGTGAAAGGTGCATAGCATGGTCAATACAATGCTATAGCATTGGGACAACCTCCTTGAAACGCAATACAATGCTTCCCTGATGTTATAGCAGAGTAAGTGAAGCAATGCTATGCATCATATGTTCTAATCTTTTGTCAAGGTTATTTTAGGAAACATAGTGTAGATTGTAACAGGTAGATTGCTGACATATTGAAATAGAAGATGCAGAGTATCGAAACTAAAGATTTGAAGAATCCCGCAATATTAGCAAAATCAATCTACCAAGATTAAATAGGGAAGACACAATTGGACCTCGAGAGAATAGGAAAGGCCCGGTTCTTTGAACGTACACAGCAAGTAAAGTAGACTACATAAGGAAGCTAGAGCCAACCCTAAAAGCGTCGGAGTCATCAAGAGTCAAAATCCATCCCTCACGGCCAAACTCGGAAAAGAAGAAGAGTGAGAGAAGTCACAAAGCACGAGTACTTCAGGGAAACCCAGCAACCTTCCTTTTAGTGAGACGGAGATAAGAAGACGTGGAGCTGTGACGTGACAGGGCTTCTTCCACGCTGTCGAACCTCTATCAAGCTTTCTATTTTTCTTCTTGATTTATTTTAATCTTTTGATCATGGGCTATTCTGTTGTACTCTGTTTAGGGATTCCCTCATCAGTCATGAACTAAACTTTCTGTAGTTGAGCGAGGATGATTTCCTAAGTGTAGAATGAACCCAGTTGCTATTTTTTAATTCGATACATTTAGTTTGCTTATCAGTGATTTAATTACTTGCCAATTTGTGAGAGCTAAGGGCTAGATCAATGGTCTTGGTTTATTGAGAGGGAGTCAGGGCTAGACATCTGAGAAATAGTGATTGCTAGGCAGGCTTGTGCAAGGCTTGACCTATTATTATAGGCTTTAGGAATGTGTCTATCGCTCATAACCATAACACCTTGATTTGTAATGAACAACTTAACTAGAAAATCCCCATAGATATATGGGAGAAGTAAGTTAGGATTGTACGTATTGGACGTGAGAGCTTCGGTAGATTAGAGTGGTGGATTAACTGAATAGCTTTGTAAGTAGTGTTTATGCTGTAGCATTTTCGAGAGTTGTGCAGCATGGAGGCTATAGCCTTGTGTGTAGGCAACTGGGGGATTGAAATTCTTAGGAAGGATTCTAAGCTCAACCCATCTTTTTACTGATATCTTCTTTGACTATGATCATTTGTCTGTTTTCTTACTTAATAGTACGACCATAAAAACTCCCAAATCAATCAGACTTATTTATCTTTTTAAGCACAACCAATTCTGTGATATAGGCGTCATCATCTGGTATCTCAGTCTCTGTGGGACGATACTCTACTTACTCTTTATTACTTGTTCACTGGTTCACTTGCTATCAAGGAAATCTACCAACAAAGACAACTCTCTCATTGTCCTACTTATTGGTTCACAATTTAGCTTCAATTCTAGTGACTGGTTCATTATCTCATAATCCCCCAAAAAATTAATATAATATGTCATAGAAGAAAAAATTCAAATTGTACTGAAAAATTTCTCATTATTTCATACTTGTACATCGTTTACAAAAATAGGGGTATTACATTTCTCCCCTCATAAAATAAATTTCGTCCTTGAAATTTAGTTATACATTAATCATACTTTGAGACATAAAGTCAGAGTAACGCTTCTTCATGTCCTCAACTATGGCCTCCTTGGGAGATAATCCCTTCCAAACAACCTTGTTACAGAAGGAATACTTTTTCACTAGAGCTATTTTTCTTGATAGTCAATAACTCATTCCGGTTCAACCATAAAAGTATGGTTGTCCTGAACATCAACATCCTTGTACTCTAGGATATGTTTGGGTCTGGTTGGTACTTCTTCAGTTGAGAAACATAAAAAATATCATGTGGCTTATTGAGTTTTAGTGGCAATGCTAACTGATAAGCCATTGGTCCACGCTTTGCTAGTATCTCAAAAGGACCAATACACCGAGGACTTAGTTTTCTCCACTTTATGGCTCTCCCAACTCCGGTGACAGGAGATATTTTAAGGAATACATGATCACCCACTTCAAATCCCAAAGGCCTCCATCCTTTATTTGCATATCTATTCTGTCTACTTTGTGTTGTAAGGAGCCTTTTTTGAATCAAATTAATTTGCTCAGACATCTCATCAACTAGTCCTGGTCTGAACAACTTTCTTTCATACAACTCTATCCAACAAAGAGGTGATATGCATTTTCTCTTGTATAGTGCCTCATAAGGAGCCATTTGTATACTGGTGTGATAGCTATTATTGTAGGCGAACTCAGCCAGAGGCAAATATCGATCCTAACCGCCTTTGAAATCCAAGACACAAGCTCGTAGCATAGCTTCTAGTGTCTGGATAGTCCTCTCTGACTGTCCATCGGTCTGGGGATGATAAGCGGTACTAAATTTCAACTTCGTCCCCATTGCCTCATGTAGTGCTTGCTAGGTCGAGAAGTAAATTGAGGATTTCTATTAGAGATAATGCTCTTCAGAGTACCATGGAGTCGTATTATCTCTTTGATATAAATCTCCACCAATTTCTCAGGAGAGTAATTCACACTTATGGGGATAAAATGTGCTAATTTCGTGAGTCGATCAACACTCACCCAGATAGCATCATAATGCTTGATTTTAGGTAGACCCACGACCAAATCCATGGTACCATCTTCCCATTTCCATTCAGAAATTTTGATTCATTGCAAGAGTTCTCCCGGTCGTTGATGCTCAATTTTAACTTTCTGGCAAGTCAAACATTTCGCAACATATCTGGTCACATCCTTCTTCATACCTGGCCACCATAACTCTGTTTTCAAATTTTTGTACATTTTAATTGCTCCTGGATGAATAGTATATTTACTCTTATGAGTTTCATCCAGTATCTTTTGCCTTAACTCCTCTACTGGTGGCACATAAATTCGCTTCTTATATTGAACTGGTCTACTCGGTGAAAGATCATAATATGAAGATTCACCACGAGATATCTTTTCTCGAATGGACTTTGCTTGATTATCTCGCATCTGTGCTTCTTCTATTTCTGATCTTAGATCATTCTCCTCATGGCTGATAACGAGATTAGCTATGTAAGCTTCATGGGATTTACCATTCTTCATGAAGATCTGGTTTGACAGATTCATGTCTCGAAAATCCTCTAACAATTTCTGCTCCGCTATCATCATAGACGCTACTTGCACAATTTTTCTGTTCAATGCATCTGCAAAAATTAGCCTTACCCAAGTGATATTTGATTTCTAGATTGTAATCCTTAAGTAACTCAATCCATCTATGATGTCTCATATTCAGCTCCTTTTGATCAAACAAGTACTTGAGGCTCTTGTGGTTGCAATATAGATAATGTCGCCATATTTTTAAAGCAAACACATTTGCTGCTAGCTCCAAGTCATGTGTAGGGTAGTTCAACTCGTAAGGCTTCAGTTGACGAGAGGCATAGGCCACAACTCTACCTGCTATACCAAGACATATCCCAATCCTTGCAAACTACCATCACTGTAGACCGTATAGGTCTCACTCGAATCTGGGATGATCAACATGGGTGCCGTCATAAGCATCTCCTTCAGCACACGGAAGCTTTCCTCACTCTGTGCATCCCACACAAATGACAGGTTCTTTCTGGTGAGCTTTGTCAATGGCGATGCAATCCTTGCGAAATTCTGTATAAAGTAGCAGTAATACCTTGCAAGACCTAAAAAACTGTGAATCTTGAATACAATTTATAGTCTCTTCCAATCTAGTACTGCTTCCCCTTTACTAAAGTCCACTGTAACCCCTTCTTTAGAGATTACATGACCTAGAAATTTAACCTCGAAAAGCCAAAATTCACATTTGCTAAATTTAGCATAGAGCTGCTTCTCTCTCAGAATATTCAATGCTATTCGCAGATGGTTTTCATGTTCTGCTTCACTTTTCGAATAAATTAGAATATCATCAATGAATACCACAACAAATTGATCCAGGTAAGGGTGAAAATACACAGTTCATATAGTCCATGAAAACAACAGGAGCATTTGTCAACCCAAATGACATCACCAGGAACTACAGTATTGGCCCACTGCCAATCTCATGTGGGCCTATAGGGTCGAACACAAGAATAGCCCAACACAAGTAAAAGTGTCTACATTCATTGAATCTTAAATATGTCTTAGATTCAATGAATAATGTATTTAGTCTAGGATGAAATTAATATAATAATATTATTTAATAAAGATTATAATATTATTATATAATATTTGTTTGTATTTAATTTATTTGATAAATTAAATATCTAAAACAAATAGAGATATTGTATCTCAGATTTAATTTTCGAATAAAGATATAAGATATTTAATTTAATTTAAATTGAGATATAGTATCTCAAATTTAATTAAATAGATAGATATCATTTCTCAGATTTAATTTATAGAGATAAATTAAATCAGAAGGCTTTTAATTCAGATTAAATAAATGGATTAGATTAGATCTATCAGATAGATTTAATTAATATATTTTTTAATCCAGATTCAAAATTTGTTTTGAATATAATATGCCTACTAGATAGAAAATAGAGAGACGCAAGAATAATTGAAGGCGTTAGCACGCTGCCGTCTGTGTTCGAGGATATTTGTGTGGATACCGGTAGAGGAAGGCGATTCGTAGAGTTGACTTCTGCTGATCGAGAATGTAGCCCACCAGTCCAAATAATTCGACATAGGTACGATTCGGTTCCTTTTCTAACCTTGATTTAAACGTTGTTGAGCGATCCTCCGATGGGATTCGTAAGTTTTTAATTCCGCTGCGTGTATAGATCCCAAAAGAATCAAGGCTAACCCAATTGATACGTGCGTACGAGCATTGGAAAACGCCGTGATGGACATACTGACAGCCACACAGGCTTTGACTGAGCAAGTCGCGACACTAGCCGCCAACCAAGACCAGCGTTGGCAAGACGATGAAGACCCTCGGCACCATGACCATCGATGACCTAACAAACACCGATAGGATGAAGACGACTACGCACCACCCACAAGATTGACCAAGATGGAGTTCCCACGTTTTCAACGCCAAGATATTATGGGCTAGCTCTATAACTGCGACCGTTATTTCGACCTTGACGGTACACCAGAGCATTGGAAGGTTCGCCTGGCCAGCGTCAACCTCGACGAAAAAGGATATATCTGGTACCAAGCCTACATGGAAGAGGAAAACGTGCAGTCTCTTGGTTGGAGTATAAAATCGCATTACGGACGAGGTTTGGCTCCCCCAACGAACCACCCATGGGCGACTTCAAACGACTATACTAAACTGGGTCGCTAGATGAATACAACGATGAGTTTGATGTTCACCATTGTAAATTGTGCCTCTCGAATGCGCACGTCATTCAAGTGTATATCGAGGGACTACGGGATGACTACACTCGACAAGTGCAGCTTCAGCAACCCAGGACATTTCCAATGGCGGAATACCAAGACTCCTTCTTTTATAAGCGGGTCATTGGCAATTATTAATAAACCAATTGAGGTAACCAAGAGCACGAGGTACTCGTCTAAAGATAACGTTGGAGCGAGTGGGAGTTCATCGACCATGTCTACAACAAAAACAGGGGCACCGATCGCAAAGGGGAACTCGATGGTTGGCGGCGATGAGTTGGATGAATTACATGCTCGAAATCTTTGTTTCTACTGCCACAAACCTTATTTCCGCAACCATATGTGTCCCTAGCGACAACGACTACAACTCCAATTGATTGAATTGGATATGGGTGAAACAGAGGACAATGCGCTGGGTACGGCTGACAGAAATGAACCACCAGATGAATGCCTCCAGATATCCCTTCATGCAATGCAGGGGAGTGCTGGGATTATTTCCATGCGCATTCAAGGATTTGCAGGGCGTTGACCAGTCCAGATTTTGATTGATAATGGTGCCTTGCATGGTTATCTCGACTACAAGTTGGTTCGAAGATTAGGTTGGCTTTCCGCTACAAGCAGGGGGTGGAGTTGAAGTAGTAGGGGGCGCCAGGTTAAAAATCTATGGGGTTTGGAAAAAATTTCAATGGAAAATGCAGAATCAGGAGTTTGCCTTTAACTTGCGCATGATGGAAATCAACACATATGACATTGTTTTAGGCTTACAGTGGTTGCAAGATGTCACGCATCAGGCTTCCTAGAATTATGACAATTTAGCAATGACCTTTTGCTACAAGGGCTCCATGTGTGTTTTAAAACCAAACCCCCCCTTCTAATTGTAAAGTAGTGAATGAAATCACTAACCCAAAGGGGGATTGCAGCCAACTCTTTTTACTACAGGCGGTGGAGGGGTATTGTACATCATCCTATACTCTCTCTAACGGTACCGAGGACGCTTCAGGGTGCGTGAGGAAGCTGCTAACCGAGTTTAAAGAGGTATTCTCTGAACCCAAGACGTTCCCCCCTCTCCGAGAGCACCACAACCATCCTGTGATTCTGAAAGAGGGCACTGATCCAGTTAATCTCAGGCCCTACCGTTATCCTTCTACCTAGAAAGATGAAATTGAAAGACAGATTAAGGGACTTTTAGAATCAGGGGTGATTCAAGGAAGCTCCTCCCCTTTTTCATCGCCTATAGTACTAGTCAAGAAGAAAGACGATACCTGGCGAATGTGAATCGACTATCGTGAACTTAACAAGGTTACAATAACGAACAAGTATCCCATTCCCTTTGTGGAAAAATTGTTGGATGAACTTAAAAGTGCTATATGGTTTATGAAGAAAGACCTCCGGGTAGGGTACCATCAGATTAGGATGGAACCTTTTGATTCCTACAAAACAACGTTCAGAACCCATTCAGGTCATTATGAGTGGCTGGTGATGCCCTTTGGGCTTACTAATGCACCATCTACCTTTCAAAATGCCATGAGCAGTATTTTCAAGGAGCACCTTCGGAAGTTTGTATTAGTTTTCTTTGATGATATCCTAGTCTATAGCCCAAGTATGAGTCTGCATATTCAGCACTTGCAGTCTGTCCTGGAAATTTTGAGGCAGCACTATTACTTTGTGAAGGAAAGTAAATGTATGTTTGCTGCAACGAATGTGGAGTACTTGGGTCATGTTATTCAGAATGGGAAAGTTTCTACTGATCTACAAAAAATTCAGGCAGTTATGACATGGCCTGAACCTTCAACAATAAAGCAACTTCGTTCCTTCTTGGGCTTAGCCGGGTACAATAGACACTTTATACAAGGTTATGGGATGTTAGTAAGACCCCTCACTAATCTGTTGAAGAAGGACCAATTTAAGTGGACCCCTGAAGCTGCTAAAACATTTCAGGTACTTAAGGAAACTCTAAGTTCAGCTCCAGTTCTTACTCTTCCAGATTTTTCAAAATCATTTGTGGTAGAGACCGATGCCTGTGCCATGGGTATAGGGGTTGTTCTGATGCAAGGGGTTAACCCTTGGCATATTTCAGCAAGGGATTAGCACTACGACACTAGAGCCTATCCATTTATGAGAAAGAGTTGTCGGTGGTAGTGCAGGCCGTGGAGCATTGGCATCAATACCTTGAGGGAAGGCACTTTCTTATTTGGACTTATCAGCAAAGTTTAAAGTATTTGCTCGATCAGAAATTGAAGACATCATTTCATATGTATTGGGTCTTTAAGCTTATGGGGTACGATTACAAGATTCAATATAAAAAAGGAATTAATAGTAATGTAGTTGATGCCCTCTCTCGAATGGATGCCATGGAAGTATTTTAGATGTCTCTTTCCACTTGCTCTGAGGATCTGTTGCTGCAAATTCAAGCTAGTTGGCAATCAGATCCAGACTTAACGACCTTAATTGACAGTCTTAAAGCAAATGAAGGGTGTAAGGGAAATTTTCATGGCAGCAAGAGTTGTTGAGAAGGGGCAGTCGCTTAGTTGTGGGAAAGGAGACCACGATTAAACACAAAATATTGGAATGGTTGCATGCATCTCCCCAAGGGGGCCACTTGGGAATACATGCTACCTATCAACGCATCAAATTGCTATTTTGGTGGCAACATTTGTTTGAGGAGGTTAAAGAGTATATTAGACACTGTGATGTATGTGTACATTGCAAATACGAGACAGTGGCATATCCTTGGTTGTTGCAACCATTGCCTATTCCTAGTAAGGTTTGGGAGAGCATTTCAATGGATTTTATTGAAGGGCTTCCTATGTCTTACGGGAAGGAGGTCATTTGGGTGATTGTGGACCGGTTGAGTAAATATGATCACTTTATTAGTCTTTCTCACCCCTTATCTGCTTCTTCGCTAGCTCAACAATTCATGGATAATGTCTATCGTTTACATGGGGTGCCCATGGAAATTATCCCGGATCAGGATCCTATTTTTGTTAGCAACTTTTGGCAGGAGTTCCTTAAGGTCTTAAACGTAGATCAGAAACTAACCTCTTCTTATCACCCACAAAGGATGGGCAAACTGAGGTATTGAATCGCTGTCTTCAAACATACTTATGTTTCATGCGCTAGGAAATGCTTAGGGATTGGTCTAAATGGTTGTCAATGGCAAAGTGGTGGTATAATACAATATCATTCATCCACTAAGACTACCCCACATGAGTTGCTGTATTGGTAATTGCCTACTCTGTATGTTCCTTATTTGTCGAGATTAGCAATTGTTGAGGCAGTGGATAAGTCTTTTGTAGGAAGGGAGGAAGCGTTGATGGTTGCTAAGCATCATCTTGCTAGGGCTGTTAACATGATGAAGGAACGGGCTGACACCCATAAGACTGATAGAGAATTTCAAGAAGGGCAGGGGGTGTTTTTAAAACTTTAGCCCTATCGTCAGATTTTAGCAGCTACTAGAATCCATCAGAAATTAGCTCCTAGATTTTTTGGTCCATATAGGATCAAGTAGAAGGTAAGAGTAGTTGCTTACCAGTTGGAACTGCCTAATGAAGATAGGATCCATGATACATTTCATATATCACTCTTGAAACTTTGCCCAAATCCATCAATTCGGGTTAGGCATCCACCTGTAAACTGGCCAGAACCGCCAGCCTTGAGGGAACCTGAGATGATTTTACAGAGACGGATGGGACACATGAAGGCAAGGATTGTGATAGAAGTATTAGTTAAGTGGAAGCAGCTGCCTGAGGAAGAGGCTTCATGGGTTTTGTTGTATCAGCTCTAGTAGCAGTTTCTAGAGTTTACTGTCACTGACCCTTGAGGACAAGGGGTCTTCAAGGGGGGCTTGTTATGTAGGGTGTAAATAAATATAATTAGGGATTTAGTAATATGATTAGGGATATATGAGGCACGATACTAATGCTATGAGGCTTCATAAGGGATTAACGGTTAGGATTAGAAGGCACAAGACTAATGCTATGAGGCCTATTAAGGATTAGATTTAGAAGTAATACTAGCCGTTGGGAAGTAGGTATTGAGGCTGTTAGATATCGGGCTCTATATATATGGGCCTGGGTATATTGTAAATGATTAGCCTTTGCATTGTGAATGAAAATAACGAAATAGTAATCTGTCTCTGTCTTCTTCCCTCTTCTCTTCCCCAACTCCTTTGATTTTCTTATTCCCAATCCCTCACTTCTTCTACAACTATCCTAATAGAATGACTAGCACCAGTGTCAAATAATGCATGCAATAAGTGACCATGGACATAGATTGTACCTTGTATCAGCTTAGGTGATCTCCGTGCCTCTTCCCTGGTTATGGAAAAAACTCTTCCCTGATTCTGGGGTCTCTTTTCAGCCTTTTGTTGTGGGCAGTCCTGACCAAAATGTCCAAGTTTCCGACAATTGAAAAAATGGATTGCCCACTACATTCAATTCCAAGGCGAATCTTCCCACATTTATTGCATCTCTGAGGCTCAGGAGGCCTCTGGTAATTCCGCTGTCTAGGTTTGAAAGATTTCTTGTTATCGCCACGTTTCCCAAGCCACAGCCTTCAACGTTTTTGGGATGAATTTCCACGGCTAATCCTTGAGATTTCTTTCAACAATTCTACATTCTTTAACAGCTTGATGCATTGTATGTAATTGTCGGCAATCAACTTTTCCCTCATTTCATATTTCAAGCGAGTGAACTTGGCATAATACTCTTCAAAAGGTTTGTTGTCACCCTACTTAATGTTCAAATATTTTGACTCCCTTGCAATCTGAATGGAGGGAGGTTGATATTGCTCATTGAATTTCTCCTAGAATAATTCCCAAGTAATAGGGATATTCTGAGCACGAAGGGTTGTCTCGGTGTTACGCCACCAACGGTCGACGTCACCTTCAAGTTTATAATTAGAAAGTTGGGCTGTCCTCTCTTCTAGGCATCCTAGAACCTGAAAAATCTTTTCCAGATGTAAAATCCGATCATCTGTTGCATCAAATCTTCCATGGAATACAGGGGGTTGTTGTTTGCAAAATTTTGAGACCCAATACAATGAAGTCTCTATAGCCCTTTTTCTGGTTGTTCAGGTTGTATCTCAGCCTATTCCTCATCATTGCCATTATTATCATCTTCTTCCTGATCCCCGTCTTGCTAAGCTCTCATCTCATTTATTTATGTTTTCGTTTGTCGGATCGTATCCCCTCGATCTTGCAGTATCCCCATCATTTGCTGCATTAGATTTAGATTTGGTTGGTTTCGCTCAGGTTCTGGTTCCCGTCTCGATCTATCCCTCCTTCTATACATTTTGAATATTTAACTACACCATAACAAAAAAGGAAATCATTCTGCAAAATAAATATTTATTCAATAATAGATTTTTCCTTTCTCTTTTCTTTTCTTCTCTTCTTTCTCTCTTTTTTTTTTTATTTTTTTTATAAACAAACTGAATTCTCACAGCATTTTAATAGGGAGTACGATGCTATAGCATTTTCTGCAGTTCTCTCACTTGGCTGTCTAACTGTTTCTGTTACAACAAAGTCTATTAAGCTTAAAAGGGGTAGGAAATGGAGAATGAAAGCTATGGTTTGTGTATGGGAATTAGGGATGAAACATGAATACCTTTATCATATGCATTACTACTCAAATGCCAAATAGTTTAATCAGAGAAATAAGGCAAATCAAAGATCATTCATGGGTTAGCTGACATGCTCAATGAAGTAGAAAAAATTAAGCTTGACAAGATCCTTCCAAGTTAGGGTTACTCTCTATTCCTCCTCACCGTCACTCTACCCTACATAGAACTACCTAGTATCGTCAATTTCCCAAGCGTACACGGTTCAGTTCCCCTCAGGCATTTGTGTTGTGCGCAATCATACAAATAATCATTCTACTGCTATTGGTCTTTGTCTGTGCTCTATCATACATCACAGTTAAAAATTTATGCTGTTTGTGTGAAAGCTAAATTAGGGATTGATCATTGCAATTATTAGCACAACACAAATAATCCCCTCCCCCACATTTAAATGGTGCAATGTCCTCAATGCAGTGCGAAAGATGTAGAAGGAAGGGGCAACAATAACAACAAAAGCGGCGAAAGAGAATGGGAAAACATAGAGCAGAAGACCAGAATCTAAAGCAAAAAGCATCAGGTGTCCATTATAGAGGATAAAATCAAAATGGCCCTGCGGAGAGTCCGCAAGGCAATACACATGGAACTGTAGAAAAGCAAACGACACAAAACAAGAACGAGAAACTACTATGCGCCAGAACTATTAGGTGGAGCAGGTGCGATGGCAGCATCGTCAACATCTGCAGAAGAGCTAGAAGCATTGGCAGCAGGAGGGGAGCGGACCACGATACCTCTGTTGGTTTTGATTAGTTTTGATGATGTCTTATATAGATGTCATTCTAAAGAGCAAAAAGGTTGCATACTACATTTATCTTCTACTTTGACTAACTCTTATATTTAATGTAGATGCAATGTTTAATAATGGAGAATGATCAAGAAAGGAGACTAAAGAAAGAAGAACTTGAAGTCTCTATGATCAAACAGAAGTTGGAATGAAGCTTCATCATATTTGAACTACAATAGAGTATACTTTATTGATGGAGAATAATCAAGATTGAAGAAGGAAGCTCTTGCACAATATAATGGGAATATCATAAAGCAAGAAGTTATCAAATGATTTAGGGGGATAATCTAGAAGGAGAAAAGAAATTGAAGAAGGAAGAACTTACAATGCAATGGAATATCTTTATTCAAGTTCTTATATTGATGCTAGAAGTCTCCAAGATCATATGGAAGCTGGAACGAATCAATTCAGAGTTAAAACCATCAAAAATTAGTTCCAGGATCAGCAAACTCGAGTTCATAACTTGCAAACTCGAGCCTGTAATGTCCTCAGCAACTCTGGCGCCTCTGGACAAGGGAAACTCGAGCTTACACTAGTGCAAAAAAGGGCTTTAAGACCGTCTCATTTAGACCGGATTATAGAGAATCAGGTCTTAAAAGTATGACCGGTGGCAGTTTCGTAAATATAAAGATCTTTTTGGACCGGATTATAAAAGATCCGGTCTTAAAAATATGACCGGTGGCACTTCGTAAATATATAGAACACTTTTAAGACCGGACTATAAAATATCCGGTCTTAAAAGTATGACCGGTGGCAATTTCGTAAATATTGTGAGAAGACGCTGATCAAGTCCGAGAATGCGATGGTTTATTCCTTCACTTAATTGGAATTATATACATATGCTAATAAGTAAATAAACCTAGGCAGTTCCTATAATTTAGGGATTACAATCAGGAATATAATTACGAAATTCATAAAACCATGATCTGCTAACTTAATTCCTAAAATCTCTCTAACATCTTAATTAAGATGATTACAATCAAGAATTTAATTACGAAATTCAAAAATCATGATCTGCTAACTTAATTCCTAAAATCTCTCTAACAACTTAATTAAGATGATTACAATCAGGAATTTAATTACGAAATTCAAAAAACCATGATCTGCTAACTTAATTCCTAACTAATTAAATAAATAGAACACTTTTAAGAGCGGCTGTTTCAAACAGACGGTCTTAAAAGTATACTTTTAAGACCCGCTGTTTCAAACAGACGGTCTTAAAAGTGTAAAAAAAATTATATAGAACACTTTTAAGACCGGCTGTTTCAAACGGACGGTCTTAAAAGTGTAAAAAAATTATATAGAACACTTTTAAGATCGGTTGTTTCAAACAGACGGTCTTAAAAGTGAAAATATATATATATATATATATATATATATATATATATATATATATATATATATATATATATATATATATATATATATATATATAGAACACTTTTAAGACCGGTTGTTTCAAACAAACAGTCTTAAAAGTGTTCTATATATTTACGAAATTGCCACCGGTCAATTTTTTATTTTTTTTACACTTTTAAGACCGGTTGTTTAAAACAACCGGTCTTAAAAATATACTTTTAGGACCGGTTGTTTCAAAAATCCGGTCTTAAAAGTGTTAAAAAAAACTAAATTCGCTAAACCAGTTAAGTCCGTGAGTTTGCTTTGTCTTCTTGGTGATATAACATTTGCTTAGTTATAGATTCAACAAGTGTCCCAAGAGCCTCACTAGCAAATCCTCAGCAAGAATGTCATCCTCTTCCTCTAACCTACTCGCAATCTTCGTAAGTCATCCTAAGAGTCGCACAATCAAATCCTTGGCAACGTTGGCAGTGAGATGCTTCGAGGGTTTTGCGATGGCGTCGACTCCAATCCTCAGCAACAGCGAAAGCGTACTACTTTGAGGATTCTGGACGACGACGGCTCCTTCCTCTTCGATCTATGGGTCCTTCCACACCGCCTTCGCATAGATCCGGTTTGAAATCAAACCCAGATATCTTCTTGCTTAAGTCTGTTTATTTCCTACATTGACCGCTCCCGCTCGTATCTGGACTTCGATTGTGGTTGCTTGAAGCTTTGCTAGCACCGACAAGAGGATCCCGCTTCAATTTGGTTGCTTTAAGCTTGTGATTTTTGTAGATCCGGACTTCAAATTCGATTTTCATGGTTAATGATTTCGTTTCTTGTTATTTTTGTTTATTTCTGGACTTTGTAATCATCTTTTTTGTTTTTCTTGTTGTTGTTGCTTCCAATCTTCTCTTGGTTCTCCATCGTTGATGACGGAGGGACATTCAAAATGTTGCCAGATCTGGTGATTTGGGACCGATTGTTTCATTTGAGTTTTTTCTTTTTTTATTATTATTTTGGAACACTTTTAAGACCGGATGTTTAAAATGTCCGGTCTTAAAGAAATTCTTTAAGACCGGTTACAAGTCCGGTCTTAATAGGGAGACTTTTAATACCGCCTGGAACAAGACCTGTCGCGGGTCCGGTCCTAATATACCTATTTTGTCCGGTCTTAAAAGCATTTTTTCCACCCGTGTTAGAACTTAAACCTCAAGTTTGGAACTCCAAACTCGAGCCCATAACTAGCAAACTCGAGCCTATAATGTCCTCAGCAACTCTGGCGCCTCTGGACAAGGCAAACTCGAGCTTAGAACTTAAACCTCAGGTTTGGAACTCCAAACTCGAGCCTATAAGTTGGCAAATTCGAGCTTGCAGCGGTCTTCAGCATTTCAGCCTCTATTCAGTGTTTCACTTGGGCGACGTCTGGTAATTCGATGATATCGCCTAAACCATAGATCGGATTGAGGTGAACCCAGTGGCATATGAAACTAGACTCCCAAGGCGTTATGTTCATATATAATTCAAGCCAAAAGGAGTTAAGATGAAGGAGCTATGAATTTATGAAGTTGACAGTGAAATCCACGTCACAGAAATGACCAACCTTCAATGTTTTGAGTGTATATCACAAACGGAGAATCCAATTGATTTGAAATCGGTGGCATTGGAAACTAGACTCAAAGGGATTTCCAATCGATAACTTATCATTGTCATTCAAACTACTTTCAATAAGTTGCAGAAAGTTCTTAAAGGTCTAAGTTTTTAATCAAACACCCAATTCACCCCCCTCTTGGGTGATAGCCAAGTCTTTCAACCTCCAAGTGGTCCAGAGGGGGTGGTGGCAGGGCAAGGGCCACCGGTACCACAGGCGTTGGTACGGTCGATAGCGGCAGAGGGATCGATGAGGTAGGTGGTAGGAGTCACATTTCGAGGAGCAAAGAACCACGGGCCAGGAGGCATTCCAAAAAGCGGCGCCAGTCAGGGTCCCACGCAGGGGGTCCTAGTCATCGGAGGATTGTGACATAAGGGAAGTAGAAGGGGAGGGTGAAGTTGAGCTGGAACAGGTAGGCGGGGTGGGAAGAGGTAAATGAAGGGGGTGACAACAGGAGTGGATCCGGGGTCGTGGTCACAGGGGAAAGCGGCCACGCCATGTTGTGGAAATAGTGTAGACCATGCCGAGCGAAGAAGGTTAGGAAGGGGTATGGAAGGTAGTGATGAAAAGAGGTGTATATATAAAAAAACAAATGACCCAGATGACAGGACCAATCATTATGGAAAGGCGGTGGGGGAGGCAAAGGTGAAAAGACAAGAGTCATGGGGGGCATAACGGTAAACTGGCGTTACCAAAACTATTTAAACTATTTCCGAAAAACTGTTCACTCTTCAAATCCATTTGCTCATTGCAATTATTGTAATAGAAAAGGTCATTCAACCTCATCATGCTTTCATAAGAAAAATAGTAAAGATAAACCTGTTGGCAATTATCAGTGGGTGCCGAAAGGAACTTATGTTTCCAAGGCTCGAACTAACCAAAAAGGACCCAAGAAAAGATGGGTACCAAAGACTTGATTCCCTCTGATTTGCAGGTATGTCTAAGAGCATCAAAATCTAACAAATGATACATCGATAGTGGATGCTCAAGACACATGACGGGAGACCAATCCAAATTCGCCTCAATCAAGCACAAGGATGGTGGCAAAGTAATTTTTGGAGGAAATCAATCTGGAAAGATTGCTGGAATTGGTGAAGTTGGGAACAACGATGGACCACAAATTAAATATGTATACCTTGTGGAAGGCCTTTGCCACAACCTCCTCAGTGTAAGCCAAAGCACCGATAAAGGTAACATAGTATCTTTGATTCTGAGGAATGCTTGATTGTAAGTAAGGATATTCTTCCATTAAACAATGTAAAATCAAAAGCTATTTTTAGAGCTCCTAGAGAAGGTAATTGTTACACTCTTAATATCTCTAGAGATGGCTCCACATTTGAAAAATGTTTTGTAAGTAATTTGGATGACAGTTGGTTATGGCATAAGCGTTTAGCACATGTCAATAAGATCCAACTTGACAGATTACTCAAAAAGGATTTAGTCATTGGTGTTCCTAAACTTCATTTTAAAAATGACATGATTTGTGATGCATGCCAAAAAGGAAAACAAACTAAATCCTCTTTTAAATCCAAAAATGAAATTTCAACTAATAGACATCTTCAACTACTTCACATGGATTTAGTTGGACCAGCTAGAGTAAGAAGCCTAGGTGGCAATCTTTACACATTGGTTATAGTTGATGATTTCTCTAGATTTGCATGGACTATTTTTCTGTCATCAAAAGATGAAACCTTTGATCAGTTTATCATTTTTGCCAAGAAGGTCAAAAACGAGAAAGGTTTTGCAATTTCAGGTATACGAACTGATCATGGAGGAGAATTCGAGAACTACGCCTTCGCTGAATTTTGTGACAACATGGGGATTGATCACAACTTCTCAGCTCCGAGGACTCCACAGCAAAACGGTGTTGTAGAAAGGAAAAATCGAGTCCTCACCGAGATGGCCAGAGCAATGCTGAATGAGAATAACACTTCCAAAGTGTTCTGGGCTGATGCAATGAGTACAGCATGCTACATCTCGAATTGGGCGTATCTCCGGAAGAAGCTGAACAAAACTCCATACCAGCTATACAAAGGAAGAAAGCCGAACCTGAGTCATCTACATGTGTTTGGTTGTAAGTGTTTCATCCACAACAATGGTAAGGACAATTTGGGAAAATTTGATGACAAAGCAGACGAAGGTATATTTTTAGGATATTCCAATAGGAGTAAAGCATATAGAGTTTTTAATATACGTACTCTTATTGTGGAAGAGTCTATACATGTTGCTTTCTGCGAATCCAAAACTGACAAATCCAGAGATGATGATGATGATGAGGAAAATATTTTGAAAAATCAATTCTTTTCAAAAACACTCCGCTTCAATTGAAAATCCGAAAACGTTTTTGAAGTTGATCCTCAAAACAATTTGGAAAATCCTGATCAAACACAACCTAGAGCTTGGAGATTTATAAGGAATCATCCTTTGGATCAAGTTATAGGTGATGTTAATCAAGGAGTGAGAACTAGAAGCAGCACTTTAAATGAAGTTACTTTTCTTGCCTTCATTTCAAAAATAGAACCCTCGAAAATTGATGAAGCCCTTTCGGACAATGATTGGGTGTTAGCAATGTAAGAGGAGTTACATCAGTTTGATAGAAATCAAGTTTGGGACTTGGTACCTAGGCCTAAGGACCATTCGGTCATTGGCACCAAATGGGTATTCAAGAACAAACGAGATGAGTCTGCAATTATAGTCCGAAATAAGGCTAGACTTGTTGCCAAAGGCTATAATCAGGAATAAGGAATTGATTATGAGGAGACGTATGCTCCAGTGGCTAGATTGGAAGCAATACGTGTACTCTTAGCCTTTGCTTGCATCAAAGACATCAAACTCTATCAAATGGATGTTAAAAGCGCATTTTTAAATGGTTTTATACAAGAGGTTCGAAAATGAGCATCATCCTGATCATGTTTATCGTCTCAAAAAGGCATTATATGGTCTTAAACAAGCTCCAAGAGCTTGGTATGAACGTCTTAGCAAATTCCTTCTAGAACAAGAATTCATTAGAGGAAAGGCTGATACGACTCTTTTCATTAAAACTAATAAACTTAATGAGATTCTTGTCGTACAGATATATGTGGATGATATTATTTTTGGTTCAACTAATGAATCTTTTTGTGAAGAATTTTCTAAGAAGATGCGGAGTGAATTCGAAATGTCAATGATGGGAGAGTTGAAATATTTTCTCAGCTTGCAAATCCAACAACGGAAGGACGGAATCTTTATTTCACAAACAAAGTATCTCCGGGATTTGCTCAAAAAGTTTGGCTTAGAACATTGCAACGGTGCTGATACACCTATGAGTTCCACTGCCTCTCTAGATGCCGATGAAGAAAAAGGAAAGGACTTCAACATAACTAAATATCGAGGGATGATCGGATCACTACTCTATCTAACAGCAAGTAGACCGGATATTCAATTCAGTGTGGGCATGTGTGCAAGATTTCAAGCTGCACCAAAGGAATCACATGCTGAACATGTAAAGAGGATTTTTCGCTATCTATCAGACACAAAAGAACTTGGTCTGTGGTTCCCAAAGGGTCAACAAGAATTTTTGGTTGCATATTCAGATTCTGATCACGCTGGTTACAAAACTGATAGAAAGAGTACTAGTGGACAATGTGAGTTTCTTGGAGGTTCACTAGTATCATGGTTTAGCAAGAAACAAACCACCGTGGTTGTATCCTCAACCGAAGCTGAATATGTCGTTGTTTCCAGTTGTTGTGCTCAAGTCCTATGGCTAAGGCAACAACTATCTGACTTGGGAATTCACTTGAAGGAGATTCCAATTCTCTGGAGATCATGTGCAAAAGAAAGATATCAAAGTGATGTTCATTCCCACACATCTTCAACTTGCCGATATCTTCACCAAACCATTGGCTAAAGAGCAATTTAATTTCATAAGAAGAGAATTGGGAATGGTAAATCCCAATGAATTGTGAGTATTTCTTTCCATCCTAATGTTAGTTATGGTTTTGATGATTATTTGTTACTAACTTAAGCTTCGGAGTACATAGCAATGTCTTTTGCAGGACATTTGAAAAACCTGAAGTTTGCTATCAAAGGACGCAAACTCGAATTTTGTTTCAAAACTCGAGTTTTGTCGGGGTACTATCGGGGATGAGTTGCTGAGCAAATATGCAAACTCGAGTCGTTAAGTGACAACTCGAGTTTCGGAGAGACAGAGAGCAAGCTCTGAGATTTCACGATATGGAAACTCGATTCATCCAACGACAACTCGAGTTTCGGGCAAACAGAGAGCCACACACCTGTTGAAGCATTCACAAAACTCGAGTCGGTAAGTAGAAACTCGAGTTTTGGTCAAGGAATTTCAAAAGTTCACTTTACACTTTTGAATCCAGGTTAGTGATTTCGTGCCCTATTTAAGCATGACTGTTCATTGTTCATCTACACTTGACCTAAAACTCAAGTTTGCCCTAGAGTTTTCCCCAAATTCTTCGTCCTCTTACATCTCTCTCTTTCGCCCTTCCGATTTCAAACCTTACTCTCTTAAATCGATCATGGCTCGAACAAAAACCTCCACAAAATCCCAGAAGAGCGACGATCATGAGGCGTCTACAAAATCTCTGTCACCTCCTCCACTGATAAGACCTCCGAGGAAGAAATCTTTTCCTAACCGTTTTCACGGCGGAATAGACAAGCACATTCCTGGAATTCTATCTACCCAAACATCTCCTCCGCCAAAAACCAAGGGCATTTCCATTCAAGAACCATCTCATTCACAATCCAAGCGCCCTTCTGCATCAATGCTCTCTACACAGAAAGGAAAAGAAAAGGAAGATGCTCCTGCTCAACCCCGCAAAAAGCTGCAAGCTCAAAGAGCAGATGGATCCTCCAAGGCAATCCAAAATCCTTCTGAGGGGCCTCAAGATTCCCCATTTTTCCCAGACGCACTTTCTGAAATCAATCTCCATGAGTCTGTTCCTCCAGGCTTCATCGTTGAGAATCATCAAATTACTGGTGAGCGGGCTATCCAATTTAAAGAAACCTTCTCGAAAAAGGTATTTTGTCCAATTGTATCTGTGGATCTAGAAAAGCTTAGAAGAACCTGTAATGTAGATCTTTCACCCTGGTTAAAACCATATGAAAATTTTCTATCCATCACTGCTCCGTATAGTTCCAATGTCACCAAAATGTTTTATTTCAATATGCAATATGACAATTTGGTGGATAATGATGAAAACTGGTAGAAGAATGAATTTCTACTCAGGTTAGGGGTGTTAAAATCACCTTGTCTGCAGCCATTCTAAATTCTATTCTGAAAATTTCCAATCCTCCACCTCCTCCCACAGCAAACTATTCCAACAAACAGATCTTCCAAATTCTTCGACCGAATGAGCCCATACCTAAGGATCAATTGATCAAGCTGACTTTTTCTCCTGTCTCTATGCCTCCTCTTCATCGTGTTCTATGGTACATCTACTCTAGGAACATGATTCAAAAGGGTGGCAATTTCACTCATTTTGCTACCAAAGACTATACCAAGTTTGCTCTCCTCATGAATAAGGCTCCCATCAATCTTGGCTATTGGATCTTCCAAGAAATGGTCAATTTCATATTTTCATCTAGGAAGCCTTCTCATATACCTTTTCCTTCTCTAGTCTCAGTCATTCTGTTTTATCATAAGGTTTGGTATGTGGGTGCTCCAGACTCCATGCATACTCCTACTACTTTTGGGAAGGCTCAACTCAATCTAATGAGACTTAACCTTGAAGCTGAAGGGTCCGATGCATCTCATGCCCCATCGCAATCCAGAGCCCAAGAAGCACAGTCTGCCCCTCAACCTGCTCCTCCTCTGACCACAGTTCCACCAGAATTTGGCTTACAAGTTCAAGCAATTGTGGATAAAGCTTTTCAAGATATGATGTCTCAAATACGCACTGAAGTGAATCAGCTGGGTTCTAAGATGGAAGACAGCCTCGCAACCATGAGTGCCAAACAAGATACAATGGGAATTGAATTCTCCAAAATGTCCAACCATTTGATCGACCACGATGCCTCATTGGCCATTTTGCTGGTCTCTCAGGAGCGCCTGGATAATCATTTAACTGCATTTATCGAAAAAGTATAGATGCGTTCCTCTTCCGGCTTTGGCTCTCCTACTGATCTGCAGCCTGATCCATCTACTCCCTCTGCTTCCCCCACTTTTGGCTTCACCACTCCTCCAGTACCTTCCACTACCCCCCCTTCCTCCCCTACCACTGCCATTCTTCCCACTCCACCTCCCTCTCCCCTACCCATTCCATCCCCTGCGACAACTGTCAAGCTATCAACCCCTTCCACTGAACCTTCAATCTCAGCTCCATCCTCTTTTATTGATGACAAAGGGGGAGAAGAACAAGAGAAAGAAGTTGATCCCAAGGAGCAAGCTTGAGTTAAAGGAAGGAGTTTAGATTTAAGCCTTGATTTCTGTTTTGGATTAGTTTCGTTTGAGCTTACTTGTTCAAATTTCAGTTTGTAATTCTGGTTTGACGTTTATGATGTTAATATACATGTTTTGAGAATGCAATAGTTCAGTTATGGTAAATTAAAATCGCTTCTGCTATACCTCTGAATGAATTTCATAACTGTCATAACATATGCTTATGTCAAACCAATCTCTGAAATTTTTAAACTCAAGATCAAATCTTTTGAAAATAACGAATCTCTGGTTTACAAGTGTTGTCATCATCAAAAAGGGGGAGAATGTTAGTTCTCAAATTGGTTTTGATGATAACGGACAATTGTAAACACAAGAGAAGTTTGTCTTTGTAAGTTGAAAACTTACTGTCAAAGGCAAACTCGAGTTTTGGTTGAAAACTCGAGTTTTGGCTTGACAGTGAAATGCTCAAGTTTTTATAAAGAAAGACAAACTCGAGTTTTGTTTTAAAACTTGAGTTTTGACCATACAGAGAGCATTCAAGATTTTCGCTAAACAAAGAAAACTCGAGTTTCGTTTGAAAACTCGAGTCTTGACAAGATAGAGAGCAACCAAGTTTTTCGATAAAACCAAAACTCCAGTTTCCATGGGAAACTCAAGTTTAAGCTTCTCTAAGTATTTTCTAAGATTTTCAAGAGTTCATGAAAACTCGAGTTTCGGTATTAAAACTTGAGTTTCCATCGCCTAAGAACAATACTCACCTCTGATCTTGCATAAACTCATTTGTGAAATAAATCAAGAACTTTAACATTTTCTCATAAAATGAGAAAACTCGAGTTTCAGTTGAAAACTCGAGTTTCAGTTGAAAACTCGAGTTTGGCTCTAACAGAGAAGTTTCCAAAGTTTTCAAAGAATATGGACTAAAACATGATTTCTCGATAAAAGTCCAAAACTCGAGTTAGTCACTTAATGACTCGAGTTTTTCACTGTTCACAAGACTTGTCCAAAATGCCAAATCACGATGCTCGACACTGAGTTGAGAAAACTCAAGTTCCCGTTGAAAACTCGAGTTTCGGTCTTTGACAGAAAGAACGCTGGAGCATGAAAACTCGAGTTTGGATGAACTAACTCAAGTTTCCATCGCGAAGTTTGAATTTCGAAAAGAATGATTTAGCAAAACCTTCATGTTTGATCTCAATACCTTATATCAT
This sequence comes from Acacia pycnantha, assembly GCA_025563575.1. Lineage (NCBI taxonomy): Eukaryota > Viridiplantae > Streptophyta > Magnoliopsida > Fabales > Fabaceae > Acacia > Acacia pycnantha. The sequence continues at coordinate 2,430,427 of JAMWYP010000100.1, forward strand.
CATTCATTACTACTCCTAACTATGTTTAATCAGTTTGTTAGTGAGTTTCAGATGACTTAGACAGGATTAAATGATGATTTGAGCAAAACCAAAAAGCAAGTCAGAACATTAAATGCAAAACCCAGAAAAGTTGTATATTTCTGGTTAATCCGCCTGCACACGTTTGGAAAAACAGAAAGGATGTTTTCCACTTCCAACATTAACTACTCCAACGGATTAATTCGCAGAGAGTCAACTCTGAACATCTATACAGCTAGATTAAGTGAAGATTAGAGAGAGAAGAAGACCCAAGCTTAATGTAATCAGCTCCCAACACCTCCAACGGTTATAATTGGGATTACAACGGTCAATTAATGATTTCTACCTATAAATAGAGATGCATTCAATTCTTCTCAAAAACCAATCCAACAGAAAACGAAAATCATCCAAGAGTCATTTATTCCTTGAGTTTTTCTGTGTAAAGTATCTTCTGATACATTCATACTTCAGTGTTTATTTTATCTACTCTAAAAGAGAGTTCATTGATTGTAAATCATTTATTGTGAGTTATCTCAAGTCAAGGGGACTTGAAGATTGGGATATTGATTACAACTTGTAAGGGGGAGTAAGTTCTAGAGAGAGAATTACTCTTGAGTGCAGAGTGTGTAATCAAGTGATATAGTGAGAAATCCCAGAGAGTCTGGGGACTGGATGTAGGTCAAGTTGTTGGACCGAACCAGGATAAATTCTTGTGTCTTGCTTCTCTTCTCTAAACTCTGTTTTACCTCCGTTTCCTACCCGATAAACAGAGCATACCGAAAAGTTCCTCTAAGAATCCCCAATTCACCCCCTCTTGGTGATTCAAGCTCCATTTACATACCGAAAAAGGGTGGTACACCGACCTAGGGCTATATCAGTACTTATGATACCAAAAATGTAACATCCCGTTTTTCAATAGCAGTATAAATTTTTTTTCATCAGAGTAGAGCATCGGAGCAAGAGTGTAACTGATATATATATTCAAAATGCCCACTGGCTAATTACAACAGCGGTACAGTAACCGAGTATTTCAAAAGTGATGTATAACAACAAAAGGAAGGCTTCCGCTGGAACATCAAAAGGGAAGTCTTCAGCCGGATCTTCTATGCGGACTGCTTGCCTCTATCCTCGGCCCTCGGTCCTCCCGACCCTGAAGCTATGTTAAGAGCTGAGATCCGCACTGGATCTCAGGTAACGGTTAACCTCATGTTTACATACACACATATGGGTTACAGGACAACATTAACACAACATATAAATCACACCCAACCAATGCACATGTATTGCTCCCAGCATGCAAACATATCGCTCCCAGCATTTACAGATGTATCGCTCCCAGCATTTACAGTTGTATCGCTCCCAGCCTTACAGATATATCGTTCCCAGCATGCATACAGTTATTTTCTAACATAATACACATTCCAACAACACACCACATATACACATATCATACTCACATCATATCATACACACATATCATACATGCATACTATATCCATCAGAGTTAGTGTTACAGTACACGAACGTACATACCCCAACAGTATATACACACAAAAAATCATCAAACACATATATGCATACGACAAACATCAGAGTTAAGGTTACCAGTACGCGAACGTACCTTCGTTGACGGAAATTCGGTACTTCGACGGAAAACGGTACAACAGTTGATCAGAACGTAATCAGGGATATACTATCAAGATAACAACGCATTTATTAAGGATCTATCATTACGACGGATATTTTAGTCATAAATGACCATTTTACCCCTGAGCCCTTAATCGGAGGAATTTCCCCAGCACTTCGTTACTTTGACTCTAATCTTCCGAAATTTCAACATAACTCCTACTCCAACATGATTTTCGAAATATATATCATATTTAACCTAAAAACATGATATCTAAACTAACTTGGACGATTAAAGATCAAAACAACATTTCTACTATAACTACCGAATCGAAAACTAGAACTTAAGACTCGGTACCGAAGAACTTACTCAGAGCTTCGCTACAAATTTCCCCGGACTCTTTCCCTCTCCTTTGCTCCAAGAATTTCGAACTAGACAAGTGAATTTTGGTGTGAGAATTGTGAATGGAGGTGCTTGCTATTTATAGAGGTTTTCAGGTTACTATTCATGCTTTGTCAGACGAATTCTTGACCATCGGATCGCACTTCATTGAGATGGCACAATGTTTCCCATCCAATCCACCTCCTTACATCATCATTCAAGTCCATGATGTCATGCCAATGATGTCATCAACTTGCCTTATAAGTTTCCTACCGATAAATTCCCTATTCGGTGTCCTAATCGCGTAATCTTACAAAATCTCAAAATTCCGGGAACATAGCCCTGAAGATCTCTTTTTCCTCTTTCAAGATACTTGGGTCAACTAAATTTTTGATCCCATTAAGGGCCTCTCCGATTTCGCTGAAGATTTTCGGATATACGCTTCGGTTACGGAAATGACTTCGGAGACAGTCTACTCCGAGATAAAAATACACTTGTCCATAATATGCTCTGACTTTAGAAACCTTGTTCATGGTTTTCTAGATAGGATTTAATTTCTATCGGTTAACATTTATCCTATTTGCTTTTACAACTTAATCACTATTTAACCACAAGTTGCATGTTCTTTAACCAACTAATATCATGATATTTTTCATGCCAAAATCTTATCCATTTGAGCTCAAAATTTTGGTCAAACAATCTGGTCTTTTTTTCTTCTTTTTTTCGTTTTTAATTATTTAATTAATTAATATGATATAAAATAATTATTTAAAATTTATTTTATATAATTTTTTTACAAAATTTTCCTATTGGTCCATACATGTTTTTAGGCTTAAAATTACTTAATCTCACATATTTTCCAATTAATTAGCAAATATATTTTATGCTAATTTTAGCCATAAACCACTAATTATAGGGTTTTACATAATTATCCTTGAATTTTCCCTTAATCCAAGCTTAACAATTAACCAAAAATTACTTAATTAATCCCTTGCTAATTGTTGACAATTTTATTAATTAGAACTAATCATTATCTCATAACTATTGGACTGACATTGGTATTTTACACTCCATGTAAAATATTAAAAATCATGGGGTCAATTATGGCCCCACAATACTTTTTAATTTTTCTTTCTTTTATTTCCAAAGGAAATAATTTAATAAATTGTCTAAATTAAGGACAATATTCTTCCCTATTTCAAATAATTATTTATTTGCCTCTTTATAATATTTTCAGGGTATTTTATAACCCATAAATATTTTACGGACCTATTTGCAAATTATCTAACGTTTTAGGGACCTTTTGGCACATTATCTTATCTCAAGAGAAATTATCCTAATAATAAGATAAATTCAATACAAGGTGTTTGAGACCTCATATTCACCTATTTTCAATAGGTATACTCTACCAATTTATGATATTTACCCTATGTCAGTTTTTAGGGTATTACACGAGGCTCAAGAATCATGGCTCAAGTCAATCATCGATTGATCCATTAGCTTCGTAAGCATTTTGACTCGAGGCATAAAAGCCTTGGATCGAGTCGGTGCCTAAACTCGAGGCAACCAAAATCCTGGCTCGAGTCAATCGTGAAGGAAAATAGTTCAAAGTTCAAAAACAAGATTCTAGCTTGAGGCATTAAGTGCAGGCTCAAGTCAAACTTTATTTTTAAATACAACGGTCAATATTCTTGGCTAAAGTCAACCACATTGGCTTGAGTCAAGATGAACAAAATTTTCAAATCATTTTAAGTTTGAAGACAATTGGCTCGAGTCACAGAATATGTTGGCTCGAGTTTAGTCCTAAACTCGAGTCATACTTTTTGTGGCTCGAGTCGATATATCATTTTGGCAATAGATGAAAAGGGATTGACTCGAGTCATTAAGACGTGGCTCGAGTTAATCTGACAGCTAAAATTTTAACTGATATAATCCAGGTTTTCGACTGAGTTTAAACAATTTGCCTAGATCATAATGCATACATTGTTTCCAAAGGCTAATCATCATCAAAACACATATAGGGAACTAACATGCTTCCCAATAGTGCTTGGTTTATAGTCCTCAGCCAGAAAAAATGAGTGAGGTTCAAGGTGATTCAAGATCAATGACCGTCTTATCCCTTGGAATCGGGCTAGTCCAGTAGTGCTTAACTCGTTGATCGTTTACTCAGAATATGCAGCCAGTCGTTGGATTTTGTAAGTTGATGGCACAATGTGATGTTAAGGCGTGGACCATGAATGGCCCCAACCATCGGGATTTCAGTTTACCTAGGAACAGTTTTAACCGAGAGCTATCAAGCAGAACCTTTGGCCAACCTCGAAGGTGTGTGGGAGTAGGCGCTTTTCGTGCCATCGCTTAACTTTTTCCTTGTAGAGCTTGGCATTCTCATAAGCTTGAAGGCGGAATTCTTCCAATTCATGTAGTTGTAGTAGCCGTTTCTTGCAAGAGGCAGTGGCATCCATATTTAGCTGTGCGATTGCCCAATAAGCTTTATGTTCTGATTCCATTAGGAGGTGGCAAGCTTTCCCAAAAACCAACTGGTATGAGGAAGCTCCCAAAGGTGTTTGGAAGCAGTGCGGTATGCCCAAAGGGAGCCTTCGAGCTTTTCCGACCAGTCCTTACGATTGGGGTGCACTACCTTTTCTAAGATACGTTTGACCTCTCTGTTTGAGACCTCTGCCTGCCCATTTGATTGAGGCTGATATGCAATGGCGACTCAGTGCTTAACTCCGTATTTGGCAAGCAAGGATTTAAACTGTAGGCTGCAAAAATGAGAGCCTTCATCACTAATTTTAGCCCTAGGGGTGCCAAATTTAGTAAATATATTTTTCTTTAAGAACTTGCCAACTGCCCTTGAGTCATTTGTCGAAAGCCTCACCTAAGTCCTCAAATTTATGTACGGACCCCACTGGGAGAGTGTGGAGCCACTTCAATGCTGGTCCTTTAAGGGTTGCAGCAAAGATCCGTGCAACGATTGGCTCCTCCAGACCTCTTACTGCCATGTGCATGTCGAAGCCCTCCAAGTGAGTCGTCAGGTCTTGAGTGCCGTCATACTTCGTCAGCTCGGTGTTGTGAAGCTGACTAACATACCTTCACCGCTGGAACACGGTTGGGGACCTCGGTGTCTTGTCCTTTCGGTTTGGCTTTTCCCTTTTGGAAGTCTTGCCTGAGGAGGCCGGCTTTTTACTATGGGCGGTTTCTGTCTTCAGATCGCTCTTTGGACGACCCGAGCTGTCGTCTTCTTCGTCCTCCTTCCAGAACTTATCTTCCCAGTCCTCGCTGGAGTAAACCGAGTTCCCTTCTTTCTTCTGCCGCTCCTCCCACAGCTGGAAGTGGAGGGTATGGCGCTTGTCCATGTTGTCCATGCGCCTCATTATTGCAAGCATCCCGGTTTGGAGGGAGCGGAAGTCTGGTTCGACAGCCGGGTTCTCTTGGTGACCAACCGGATTGGAGTTCTGAGGCTCGTGGCGATGATTTCGCAGAGCTGAAGACTCCGTATCCGACGGGTTGTCATTCAAGGGTTGGTCGTTGTTGGGGATGAGAGGTTCCTCCGGTTGCAATAGCCGATCTCCTCGTCATGCCGATTGTTACCGTGAGGTTCCTCCGTACGCTCGATGTGTTGTGATTGCCGAGGTGGTAGACGGTGGTCTCGCTGTTCGATCCGTCTCCATCTGCTTATGGCTTGAAGCACGTGTGTTTATCCTCATGGTCACGGGAATTGAAGTTTACCAATCCCCACGGTCGACGCCACTGTTCTGGTGTAGAACTCGAATGTCCGGCCTAATGAGTGGCCGGATGTTGATTTAGGATCGACGTGTTCCTCCCGTAGCTTATTGGGCAAGCATGCAGAGAAAGGTTGATCACAAGACACAACCAGCGTTTCGCCTAAGGGGTGCGTGTGTGTAACGTGTAACGGTATGTAGAATAGTTCGGGGATTAGAACCGTGTACCTTGGCCGCGCATCTCCTATCCGTATATATAGAGAGTATACCGGTTGGTTAGATCTCCGGCTCCCACGCCGAGTTTAATTGTTTGATCGATAGTTCGAGTTTGCAATGATCCCAGTTAAAGACAACTGAGTAGTATAATTGCCCCCCAGCCGGGTAATCCCGGCCCGCGGGGTTGCCGGGCTGGATCCGTAATGTACTCTGGATATCGTATCGGAGTTTTCGTAACTCATTTGACCTTGATAAAGCGTCTATCCGAGTTTTAAAGAACTCCGGAGTTACTTGTATTTTGATTGAGTTGCCCCCAGACATGTAGTCCGGGTTGACTTTGCTTTGAAACTTCGTCTGTGTTGAAGTATTGAACTCCCCTAAATCCGAATTGTCCTGAAAAGGAAGGGATCAGGTTCATGTATGGACTGATGAAAGCGACTTCGCGTAACATAGGAACCGGGAAACGTCTTGGTAGCGATCGAGTTGCGAAAGCTCATGGTGACGGGTTCACTCGACTGAGAAGCCGGGTTTGATGTTCTTCGCAAATAGCCGAGATTTTAACCATATAAAAAGATGGCCGGGGTCCGCCTTTTTTTCGCGTGTGCATCGCCCCCAGTCTTCTGGGACGGTGAGACACGTGGCGTTCTTTAATTTGGCGTCTGTTCGGTTTACTTATTTGGCGTAATGTGGTCGTGTCTTTACTCTTATTGGGAACCGTCTTCCTCTCGGGTCTTCGTGCGCAATTAATGCTCGTACCCTTTAACCGTCCTTATTCCTTCCTTGAAAAAGGAAACGCCGCTTGTATTGGAATGCCATTTATTGTCGTGTGGCCGTTGCCATCCGTCTGACCTATATATATGGCAATCCAAAGTTTTTTCTCCCGCAAAAACGATGAGTTTTCGAGTGAGATTTTCAAACTCTATCATGAGTTGGTTGGTTCCCCCTTTTACAGTCATGTGGAGAAGAAAGGGTTGCCTTCAAAATCCAGAAGAGGCCTCAACGGGAGCAACGCCGTGGTTGCACCTTCAGATGTATTTTCCAGTCTTCATTAGCGTCGCTTGGTGGACGCTTGGGATCCTGCAGGTATTTCTACCTGGACTTGTCTGAACTTTTCTAGGGCTTCCTTCACAACCAGAAAAGACCTGCGCCAGTGCGGACTCTCAGCCATCCCTACCGTAGCAGGAGGAATCTGGTTGATCAGCATCGCCTGTTGTAACTATTGAGTTCATAAACTATCTTTGCGAATGTAGCCTAATTTCCCGTATTTTGATCTTTTTAATCGCCTTTGTATACGAGCTTGTTAGTTTATTTCCTTGTAAAAGCGTCGTGTAATCCGATCTAGCATTAATGTAAGTCTCGTTTCTGTTTTCCCTTCATGTCTCAATGTATATTGAATGCGTGCAAACACCAATTGAAAATGTGTAAACACCAATATTAAAATTTTCTTTTCGTTACCGAGGTTGACTAAGTGCATAATCCGGGTTCGTGACTTACTCCTTAAGCCGCGAAAGTTAAGGTAACAATGAAACCATATTACCGGCATCGAAATACCCCGGCTAGGACCGAGTTTCACAAGTTTACTAACCCGGTTATAAACATGAGGCAACTCTCCGGGCCGAGGTATCTCTCGTGATGTCCCATTAATTGGACGCATCGGTCCGGGATGTTGTTACCTTCATCGTGGATGTCAGTGCCTTGGATATCTGGGGTGAACGAAGCCCGGTTGAAACTTGGTTGTAGTGACGGGTACATCGATGCATGGTCCGGACTCATTCAAACGTTTTTCGGTTGAATGAAGAGGCCGGGCTCCGGACGGCCGGGTAATACGTCGGCTAATCTCGCACATCGGGATAGCCCTCTACCTTCACGTCGCTTGCTCTTCTTCAGTTATCATTTGTTTTTGGCAACTGGCACCCCTCGACTGTCGTGAAGCCGAAACGGAGGGATGCGAGCCACTACGGCCCTGAGGGCATTAAATGACTGATGGATGTGCATTAAATGCGCGTGTCGCGTCATCCTTCCTTTATGGGTGAAATGGCGCTTTACCCCGACGGTTGAGTTTTTGAAAGTTTAATACCCGCCTGCTCTTTCGTTTTCCCACTTCACCGGTTTTGCTTTAGGGTGTTTTTCTCTTCCACTCAACTCTCTGCATAGCGAGGGGATTCATTGTCCTGCATCATTTCCGCACTTTTCTGAGTGATCTTCCACTTCCTAAACAGGTACTGCTGTTTTCCCCATCCTTTCTTTAATTTTGTTCTCCTTTGCATCTTTACTGCCCTGTTTCTGGCGATACTTGAACGAATTGAGTGCTTTCTAAAATGTGCCTGTATTTCCTTGAGTTTCTGGGTAATTAGTTTCATCTATTGGGTTTGTGAGTGATTTCCTCCTTGCCTTCACCGTCCATCTCTAATAACCCCCTTCCTATCTTAATCGGGGAGCGTTATCACAAATGTCTAAGGATATAAAAGACATGACCCCCGAGGAACTCGAGGAATTTCGTAAGACTGAGGGGAAGAGCCCGTTGGTGGCTCTGGGGTGATAGGCCTTCTCCTCAAGAGAGGCAAGCCGCTCTGCTTGCCGATCATTACCATGGGAGCAAAGGGAAAACTCCTGGAGCAGCCCCGGCAAGGATTTCGAAAATTCGCCAGGGAGATCCACCCGCTGGGGAAGGTTCAAACGTCCCATCCTCGTTCCCTGCCAATCCGAGGAGGTCATCCAGGCGCGCTGACGTGGCCGCAATTTCCGCTCCTCCAATTAATAAGTACGACGACGTGGAAAGGCCGGGTCCTAGGGCTGAGGTGGACAACTACATCGGTCCCTGTTATGATTATCTGTATGAATGTACTCGACTTCTTTCCATCGGGGATTCCACAACCGTCGATTCGATTTTGGGGTCCTGCCGTCACAATCTTGTCCCGGGTTCTCAGGCTACATCCCTGAATCCTGTTGACTTGGATTCCAATCTTACTCTGGCTGTGGAAACACGCCTTCAATCTTTGACATCAGGTATGCCAAGAAGATTCTGATATTGTTTTATTTTTATTTCTGTGGTAGGTATAATGGCCTCGCCTTCTTCTTCTCAAACCGCGGAGTCGGAGTCTGGTAACGTGAACCGCGCCAGCCCCTCACCGGATTTGATTGAAAAATTCCCCTGGGTTACCCGCGAAGTACTGTCGCACTGGTCGAAGCTGACCATAGCGGACCTTGAACAACTCCCCGTAGAGGAAACTGATAGTTACTCTTTTGGTCTTCCGGAAGAGGAGGAGCCGGTGTGCTCCATTAGGGAGGGGAGCCATAACTCCTTCTTTTTCTACCTTGATTACATTACTAGGCTCGGTGTTCGCTTCCCGTTTACCGAGTTCCAGATAGCCATCCTCCAATTCCTTGGCGTAGCCCCATCGCAACTACATCCCAATGGATGGGGGTATGTAATTGCCTTTCACGACTGCCTTGCACGACTTCCATGTTTTTTTATTTCTTCACCCCCCATACCTCTCGATCCGGGAAGGAACCACCGGAGCTCAAGGGCTGGACTTCCATTCGGGGCATCCCACAGAGACGACTGTTTACCCCGGTTTCTGATTCCTTCAAGTACTTTAAGCCCGACTTCTTTAAGGTGATCGTTAAGTCTGACGCTGAACCGTGGTTCCTTAAAGGCCCTGACTCTTCAAACGTCGAGTGGCAGTTTAACCTGTACTGGTGCAAAGATCACCACGCATGTCACCTACTGCCTACAAAGTGGAGAGGGCCACTCTGCTAAAGTCTGAGAGGAAAGCTGTGGACAGCATATTGGACCATGTGAAGGGCCACGGTACCGTTGGTGCTGCATCCTTGGTTGCCCAGTACCGGGCCGAGACCCAAAATGGAGACCAAATGAGATCAAGGCCGAGTATGGGTCTTCTTTGTTCATATGCTTGTATTGCTTAGCTTCTAACTCGATAAACCTTTGGCTTCCTTCTATATCTAATTTCATGCTTGTGTTTTGTGCAGACCTCAAGATGAAGGGACCGAAGTACCTTTCTGGGATCCCTGTGCAACCTACAAAGGGCAAGAAAAGGTCAGCCGACGATATGAGCAAATCAAAGGCCGGTGAGTCCTCGAAGGCTGCCGAGTCTAAGAAGACCAAGGCCGATGCGGTGGTTACTGGTCCTCCAGTTTCAATAAACCCACCATCTCCGCCCGTAGTGACGCCGCTTCCAAGCTCGGATACTGCCAGACCCTCTTCTGCCTGAGCTTCTAAGGTTCTTCCAACTCCATTTCCCGTGATTCCGCGCTCCCGTGTGTGGAGTAAGCGGATCACTGAAGAGTTGAGTATCGCCCTGCTGCCCCCGCGCCGCTACAACGAACCAGTGCCGTTGGTGGAGGCCGATCTGAGGGACATCCAAGCTGCGGGCAATGCCCAACTGAGAGGGGCCGGCTTGTCTCAAGCTTTCATCACCCTGCATCATAGTTACGTGGAGTCAGCTGCTGATTTGAAGCGTGCCAGGACGGAATGTGACGATACATTGAAGCAATGGCGGAAAGCCTCTGACGAGTTCCAGGCATGTCATGCCAAGCTGGAGAAGGTGGAGTTCGAGTTGCAGCAGACCCAGGGGATCTTGTCTGACGCGAACGTGATGATAGTGACCTTAAAGGAAGCTCGGGCTAACGATGAGGAACAGCTTAAGGTCATTGCGTCCGAGAGGGACAAAATTAAAGCCGAGAGCGAGGCATCCTCGTCCACCCTAGCAACGGAGATAACTCGGCTCCAATCGTTGTTGGAAGAATCCGTAGATGAGGCCTTTAAGAATTCACTGGCTCAAATTCAGGCCCTGAACCCGGGAGTGGAGCTTAATACTGCAGGCCACCACTTCCGGTCATATGTTGAGGATGGTCTGTTTGTTGCCTTCGTGGATCCCCCCACTGCCGGAGACCCGCGTGGATGTTGATACCACCGGGGTGGAGACCGAGAACGGGGATGAAGCCTCAACCATCCCAGAGCCTGCCAGCTGACAACATTTGCTTTTCCTTTTGTTTTTTGTTTCTTCTGCTTCTTGTGACCGGGTTTGCGACCGGTGTTAATTTGTGGACAGATTGGCCAATCCGGCCTTTTTAAATACAAACGGTAGTTTTTGCGAATATGCATAGTAAAATTTTAACTTGAGTTTGCATTTGTTATTGCAAGCGACCGGGCCAAGGTTGCAAATAAGTATGCAGAATCTGCGAGCGCGTATTAGGTATTGAAACCGTATAATGACGAAGGCTTACTGTGACGCATGCCTGGTGAGAATCCGGTTGACTTAATCGGGTCATCCTAAGGTAAAAGGAACTTGTCACCTGCCCGGGTTTGGTTATAACCAAAACGTCCGAGCATTTTGACCTGATCAGGGTCGACATAACAATCCCTCTTTGGAGACATTTTTTCTTCCCACTGAAAGGCTGGGATGAGTAGTAGTACTTGATGAAAACAACGTTTGGAATCTATAAAGCTCTCGAATGAGAGTCTCACTTTTATTCAACAAATGCATTGCTAACAAGGGAAAAGCCATATGGCAAACATTCAAATTCAAATGCCAAATGAAATGAGCAAAAGAGAAATGATTAAAGATGGAAAAGCTAAGCCTAACTATAATAAGTTCTTAACTTGTCCGCATTCCATGTTCGTTTGATTGGGTTCCCGTCCAAGGTTTCCAAAATATAAGCTCATTTTCCCAGTGTTTCCCGAACACGATAGGGTCCATCCCAGTTAGCAGCGAGCTTGCCATCCTTGGCGTTTCTGTTCCCAATGTCCGCCTCTCCGAGGACCGGGTTCCCCCGACCGAAAAGTCCGGGGGTCTAACTTTCTTATTGTAGCGGGCTGCGATCAGCTGTTTCATAGCGATGTCGCGGCAATGAGCCGTAACTCGGACTTCATCAGCCAAATCTAACTCGACCGCCAGTGCCTCGCTATTGGCCGCTTCTCCCTGTGATAGGATGTTTCTCCTGCGCCACGATGGTAGACCAATCTCGACTAGAATCATGGATTCACAACCATAGGCCAACCTGTAAGGAGTCTCTTGAGTGGAAGATTGGGCTGTCGTCCGGTTACCCTAAAGGACATAGGGTAATTGATCCGCCCAAGAGGTTTCGACTTCCAGCATGCGCTTCTTTAGTCCGTCTAGGATGACCTTGTTCGCGGCTTCCGCTTGACTGTTGGATTGCGGGTGTTCCACGGAAGCGAAATGGTGCTGAATGCCAAACTCGGACATCATCTCGCGGAATCCGACCCTGTGAATTGAGTTCCGTTGTCTCGTGACTACCTCGGTCGGGGCTCTGAATCGCGTGATGATACTAACTTCAAAGAATCTTTGTACGCGGGCCGAAGAGATCGTGGTGAGGGGTTCGGCCTCGATCCATTTGGTGAAGTAGTCGACAGCGACGATTAGCCATCGTAGCTGACCCGACGCTATTTTAAATGGGCCTAGGATGTCCATCCCCCATTTGTAGAAAGGGCAAGGGGCCGAGATGAAATGGAGTTCCGCCGGGGGTGACTAAATTACTCTGGAGTGCTTCTGGCAGCTTTCACATGTTTTAACAAGGATCTTTGAGTCGGCTTCTATGGTCAGCCAATAGTACCCCGCTCGCAAGGTTTTTCTGGCGAGTGCTTTAGCGCCCATGTGCTGGCCGTTGGCTCCCTCATGTATCTCGGACAAAGCATAACCCGCCTCGTTCGGGTTCAAGCATCTCAGCATAGGGGAATGTAGGCCTTTCCGGTAGAGCTGATCCTCCACCATGGTGTATTTGGCAGCCTCCCGAACCAATTTTTTGGCTTCCATGGCATCGTCAGGTTTGATGCCACGCTCCAAATAATCTTCGATTGGCTTTTTCCAGCCTGCTTCAACCGAGATGGCCATGGTGCAAAGTGGGTCCTCGAGGTTCTGTTGAACCACAGTCCGATGACATCCTGCGCTCTTGGTACTGGCCAATTTTGAAAGGATGTCGGCTCTGACATTCTCCCCACTAGGGATGTGGGTTACAATTGCTTCCTCGAACTCGGCCATTACATCCTTTTCCTTAAAAAGGTATTTTGCCATCAGCGGGCCTTTTGCTTTATAAGATCCCTCAATCTGAGCTGCCACAAGCTGCGAGTCGGTGAAAACCTTAACTCTTGTGGCGCCGTTCTCTTTTGTCTGTTGTAGTCCGGCTATCAGGGCCTCGTATTCAACTTGATTATTTGAAGTTGGGAACTTCAACTGGAGTGAGTGTTCAATCGTAACGCCTTCGGGGCTTTCAATGATGATCTCGGCTCCGCTGCCTTTGGTATTCGATGATCCGTCGACATACACTTTCCACTCGTCCGCCTCCTCGCTGGAAGCCGAGCTGGTCAGAGTCAACTCCCTGATGAAGTCGGCTAAAGCCTGTGACTTAATTGCATGGCGAGCTTCGTAGTGATGTCATATTCAGACAATTCTATCGCCCAATTTGTCATTCTTCCCGCCAAATCTGGTTTGTGGAGGACTTGCCGTATGGGTTGGCTGGTTCTAACAACAATGTGATGGGCCTGAAAAAAAGGTCACAATTAACGAGCCGCGGTGAGTAAAGCGAATGCGACTTTTTCTAACTTCTGGTGATGGCTTCCTCGCCAATTGACAAATATAGATAGAGGGTCTCATCGTGTTCAGGCTTCGATAGGACTGGCGGATTTGCCAAACACTGTTTGATTCCATCGAAAGCTGCATCACACTTTGCATTCCATTCGACCGAGGCTTCCTTCTTCAGTAGCTTGAACAAAGGTAAGGCCTTCTCGGCCGACCTTGGCGAAACTGGTAAGAGCGGCTAATCTTCTATAACCGTTGAACCTCTTTTTACTCTTCTGAGCCTTCATCTCGAGTACAAATTTCGACATTTGTCCGGGTTGCCTCGATACCTCGGCTGGTCGACATGAAACCCAAGAATTTTCCAGCCGGCACACCGAAAGCACATTTGGCCGGGTTCAGACAGATTTGGTATGTTCTGAGTTTGCCAAACGTCTGTTCCAAATCCTTTATATGACGCTTAATGGTCAAAGGTTTTGACGATCATGTCGTCTATGTAGACCTCCACATTATGTCCGATCCGGTGGCGAAGGCCGTGTTCATCATCCTTTGATACGTTGCTCTGCGTTCTTGCCCGAAAGGCATGACGTTGTAACAATAGTTGGCCTTTTACATTATGAAGGCCGTTTTTTCTTAGTCCTCTGGATGCATTGGTATTTGATTATACCCCGAGTAGGCGTCCATAAAGGAGAGGAGCTGGAAACCCGAGGAATTGTCAACCAATTTGGTCTATGTTAGGCATAGGGTACGAGTCTTTGGGGCAGACTTTATTCAGATTTGTGTAGTCCGTACATACCCTCCATTTTCCGTTTGGTTTTGACCATGACCACGTTGGATAGCCATGTGGTGTATTGGATTTCGCGGATAAATCCGGCTTCCAAGAGCTCTTGAACATGAGTTTCCAGCGCTTTTCTCTTTTCCGGGCCATGGTTCCTCTTTCTTTGGGATACCGGAGTGGATCCCGGATAGACTCCCAACTTGTGACAACAAAACCTAGGATCAATTCCAGGCACCTCGGATGACTTTCAGGCGAAGACGTCCCTATTCTTCCTAAGGAAATCAATGAGGCAGGCTCGAATCTCTGGGGGTAAATGCTTTCTGATCTTTGTGGTTTCGGAGGGGTCTCCCAACACTAGATCCTCCAAATCCCCAGCTGGTTCTGGGCGCGGGTCTTCCTCGCGAAGATCCAGTTCAATTGTATTCACGTCTAGCTCAGGAGATTAGGGTCCACGTGACACAGAACATCTCGGCGTATTTGACTTGCGAGTGTGATGAAGGTCCGCCCTCGTCAATTCTGATAGTTTCGAAATAGCATTGTCGGGACTCTCTCTGGTCTCCTTTAACCGTGACCACGGTTCCCTGGTTTCCTACTATCTTGAGCTTTTTATGCTTGGTGGATACCAGCATGTCCCATTTATGTATAGTTGGCCTCCCCAGGATTATGTTGTATGGTGAAACAAAATCTGGCACTTTAAACCACACTCTCTCTGACCTGAAAGCATCCCTAGTTCCCAACGTGAAATGGAGGTCGATAAACCCCTTAGGGCGTGACTGCTTTCCATTGAACCCGATGAGGGTCGTCTTACAAGGCTTTAAATCCTCCTGATCCAAGCTCACTCGTTTGAACGCCTCCCAACTGAGGATATCGGCGAGCCGTACTGCATCCACAAATATGCGTTTGACTCGCTGATTGACCAGTATCCCAGTTATAACCAGACCATCTTGATGTCCGGGGACTACGTCCCTGAGATCCTCATTTGTGAAATACAAAGACGAACTAGATGGGCCGCTATGATACTCTTTGAACTTCGGCCGGTCTCTCACGGAGAGGACTTCTCGCAGATACTTCCTTCGTTGGCTTATAGTATCTCCGCCTCCGCCCATTGCTCTGCTTATAACATTACAGTCGAATTCGGTTTCCGGAAATTCGTCGTCAACCTCGGCCGGCTTTTTCCGTTTGTCATCCTGTTTTTTGAACTTTCTGGGAGGGCTCTTGCTGCGACTCTTGGGCTTGCGTTTGCCGCCCTTTCCTTGATGTTCTATGACATACTGTTGCAGCTTGCCCTCGCGGATAAACCTTTCGATAGCATCTCGGAGTTCGTAACCTTCATCCGTGGTATGACCTCGTCCGTCGTGAAACGCACAGTATTTGGATTGGTCTACCCCGGATCTACGGTAAGATAACCGAGGTCGATCGACCCTTTTCATCTCGGTCGTCGATAATTCCTTCCAAACTTGCGACCGCGACACATTTAGTGCTGCGTATTTCTCATACTTGCTTCTCGCATCAAACTTCCCACCACGGTTCTTGTTCTCCGAGCCCCTTCTACGGGGGTCCCTTTTCCTACCTTCCGTGTAATCTCTATCTCTCGGGTGGAGTGGCTCGCCTTGGTCCCTTCTCGGATCATTTGCTACACGCATCTTGCTCCGCCTCGAGGTATTTCTTTGAACGAGTTATGAAATCGTTGAGATTCTTCGCCGTTCCTTCAAGAATGATTCAGCCAGGCGGGACTCTTTATCAAGGCCGTCGACCAACAAATGGACGTGTACGTCCTCATTTAATCCGCGCACCTGCAGGGCCGCATGCTTAAAGCGATCCAGGTAACTTTGGAGCGTCTCGCCGGGTCGCTGCTTGATTTTGGATAGAGAATATTGGGACTTCGGTTGCCGTTTACTAGTCGCAAAGTGCAACTCGAAAGCCTCAGCTAAGTCTTCAAATTTATGTACGGACCCCACTGGGAGAGTGTGGAGCCACTTCAATGCTGGTCCTTTAAGGGTTGCAGCAAAGATCCGTGCAACGATTGGCTCCTTCAGACCTCTTACTGCCATGTGCATGTCAAAGTCCTCCAAGTGAGTCGTCGGGTCTTGAGTGCCGTCATACTTCGTCAGCTCGATTAGATTTAGTTTTTGTGGAAAGCGGGCGTTGAGGATTTAGTCGGAAAAAGGGCTGTTGTGAAGCTGACTAACATACCTTCGCCGCTGGAACCCGGTTGGGGACCTCGGTGTCTTGTCCTTTCGGTTTGGCTTTTCCTTTTTGGAAGTCTTGCCTGAGGAGGCCGGCTTTTTACTATGGGCGGTTTCTGTCTTAGAATCGCTCTTTTGACGACCCGAGCTGTCGTCTTCTTCGTCCTCCTTCCAGGACTTATCTTCCCAGTCCTCGCTGGAGTAAACCGAGTTCCCTTCTTTCTTCTGCCGCTCCTCTCACCGCTGGAAGTGGAGGGTATGGCGCTTGTCCATGTTGTCCATGCGCCTCATTATTGCAAGCATCCCGGTTTGGAGGGAGCGGAAGTCTGGTTCGACGGCCGGGTTCTCTTGGTGACCAACCAGATTGGAGTTCTGAGGCTCGTGGCGATGATTTCGCGAAGCCGAAGACTCCGTATCCGACGGGTTGTCATTCAAGGGTTGGTCGTTGTTGGGGATGAGAGGTTCCTCCGGTTGCAATAGCCGATCTCCTTCGTCATGCTGATTGTTACCGTGAGGTTCCTCCGGCTGCTCGATGTGTTGTGATTGCCGAGGTGGTAGACGGTGGTCTGCTGTTTGATCCGTCTCCATCTGCTTATGGCTTGAAGCACGGGTGTTTATCCTCATGGTCACGGGAATTGAAGTTTACCAATCCCCACGGTCGACGCCACTGTTCTGGTGTAGAACTCGAATGTCCGGCCTAATGAGTGGCCGGGGGTTGATTTAGGATCGATTGTGTTCCTCCTGTAAGCTTATTGGGCAAGCATGCAGGAGAAAGGTTGATCACAGTACACAACCAGGCGTTTCGCCTAAGGGGGTGCGGTGTGTGCAACGTAATCGGTATGTAGAATAGTTCGGGGATTAGAACTGTGTACCTTGGCCGCGCATCTCTATCCGTATATATAGAGAGTATACCGGTTGGTTAGATCTCCGGCTCCCACGTCGTGCGTGCGAGGATTTAGCTAACCGCCCTGGTGACTAGGCCCTTCGGTTAGAAGGCTGCGATCTACGTGGGTTGCCCCGTGTTGGCTAGTGGGCCTCGACTTGGTCCGTAACAGTTGCCCCCAAGCTCGGATGTTCAGGTCTCTGAGCAGCCAAGATTAATTGTTTGATCGATAGTTCGAGTTTGCAATGATCCCGGTTAAAGACAACTGAGTAGTATAGTTGCCCCCCAGCCGGGTAATCCCGGCCCGCGGGGTTGCCGGGCTGGATCCGTAATGTACTCTGGATATCGTATCGGAGTTTTCATCGCTCATTTGACTTTGATAAAGCGTCTATCCGAGTTTTAAAGAACTCCGGAGTTACTTGTATTTTGATTGAGTTGCCCCCAGACATGTAGTCCGGGTTGACTTTGCTTTGAAACTTCGTCTGTGTTGAAGTATTGAACTCCCCCAAATCCGAATTGTCCTCAATCAATTGATACATGCGAGTCTTGTTTATTGGGAAAAATGACAAAGGCACCTTTTACTGGACACAGTGAGAGATCCACCGATTTATTGGGCCTCATACATACTGATGTGTGTGGACCAATGAATACATCTCGCGTAGGAGGTCATTTGTACTTCATTACATTTATAGACGATTTCAGTAGATATGGATATATCTATTTAATGAAACATAAGTCGGAATCTTTTGAAATGTTCAAAATATTCCAAAATGAAGTGCAAAATCAACTTGGCAAAACAATTAAGACACTTCGATCTGATCGGGGTGGTGAATATTTGAGCCAAAAGTACATTGACCATCTTAGGAGTTGTGGGATCATCTCGCAACTTAATCCTCCAAGAACACCTCAATGGAATGGTGTTTCTGAGCGGAGGAATCGAACTCTATTAGATATGATTCGATCTATGATGAGTCAAACAGATCGTCCACCTTCCTTTTGGGGCCATGCCCTAGAAACAGCTGCGTTCACACTAAATCGTGTTCCGTCAAAGGCGGTTGAAAAGACACCATATGAGATATGGACTGGGAAGAAGCCCAAATTGTCATTTCTTAAAAATTTGGGGATGTGAGGTTTATGTTAAACAACAAGCCTCTGATAAATTATCATTCAGATCCTCAAAATGCCTTTTTGTGGGGTATCCTAAGGAAATTAAAGGATACTATGTCTACAATCCTACCGATCACAAAGTGTTTGTTATTCGGAATGGTGTCTTTTTTGAAAAAGAGTTTATCTCTAAAAGAACCAGTGGGAGTAAGGTGAACCTCGAAGAAGTTCGAGAGTCACAGGACAATGTAGAACGACAGATGGAAACCGGAGAAGACTCACAACAAGTTGTTGAGCCTACTCATGTAACACAAGACCCATGAAGGTCCGATAGAACACGACTACAACCTCAGAGATATGGATTTACGATTACTGGAAGCCGTGATGTTTTGCTCATTGAGCACAATAAGCCAACTACCTATCGCGAGGCCATGGTGGGACCCAACTCCGAAAGATGGCTTAGTGCCATGAAGTCTGAAATGCAATCCATGTACGACAATGAGGTATAGGCCTTAGTCGATCCACCTGAAGGTGTAAAAACCATTGGGTGCAAGTGGGTTTTCAAAGAGAAAACTGACATGGATGGCAAAGTAAATATCTTCAAGGCACGACTGGTTGCAAAAGGATTCACTCAAACTCATGGTGTGGACTATGGTGAAACCTTTTCCCTAGTTGCAATGGCCAAATCAATCAGAATCCTTATTGCCATTGCATCATATTATGACTATGAAATATGGCAGATGGACGTCAAAACAACATTCCTTAACGGAAAGCTCCTTGAGGATGTGTACATGACACAGCCTGAGGGTTTTGTGCGTCCGAGAGGACTCAGTAAAGTTTGCAAGCTTCAAAGGTCCATTTATGGATTGAAGCAAGCATCTCGGGAAATTTGGAATCATCGTTTTGATGAAGTAGTCAAAGAGTTTGGATTCATTCAAAACATAGATGAACCTTGTGTTTACAAGAAGGTTAGTGGGAGCACAAGTTGTATTTCTAGTGCTTTATGTTGATAACATCTTACTCATTGGGAATGACATTCCTACCTTGCAGAGTGTCAAGTCTTGGTTAGGAAAGTCTTTCTCAATGAAAGATTTAGGCGAGCCACTTACATCCTTGGGATTAGGATCTATAGAGATAGATCTAAGAGGTGATAGGCCTAAGTCGAGCACATACATAGACAAGATATCTTGCATAGATTCGGTATGCGGATTCAAAAAGGGGTAATATGCCCATGTCTCATGGCATCCATCTCAGTAAGAATTTGTGTCCTAGTACACAAGATCAAAGAGACCGCATGAGTAAGATTCCATATGCCTCCGCCATTGGATCTATCATGTATGTCATGTTATGTACTCGACCCGATGTGTCATTTGCCTTGAGCATGACCAGCAGATATAAACAAGATCCCGATGAGGGTCACTGGACTCTTGTCAAGAATATCCTTAAGTACTTGAGAAGGACTCGAGGACTTATTCTTGGTATATGGTGGCTTGGAAGATGAGCTCGTGTGATTGGTTACACGGATGCGAGTTCCAAACCGACCAAGATGATTCAAGATCGCAATCGGGGTATGTATTCTGTTGAATGGTGGTGCGGTGGTGGAAGAGCTCTGCGGAGAGCGTAGCTGATTCTACAATAGAAGCCGAGTATATATAGACACGGATGCGCTGAGGAGGCCTTTTGGATTAGTAAGTTCATTAATGAACTAGGGGTGGCTCCTACCATCTCAAATCCAATAGACTTGCTCTGTGACAATAGCGGCACTATTGTGCAGACCAAGGAGCCTAGGTCACATCAAATGACCAACCATATACTCAAGCGATTTCATCTTATCAGAGAAATAAATGATAGAGGTGATACAAAAAAAAAAATTATTATGCAAAGTACTAGGAGAAAGCAAGTCATTATACTTTAGACGATTAAAGTATTCTCCTTTGTTATCATTTTTCTTGCATGTTTACATTGATAACTGTATCCCTGAATATATCTAATAGATTATCCTAAATGTCCCTGGTCGGTCATCTACGCGGGAGCGAAGATGAGATAAGACCAGTGTGACTTTGATGAGGTATGGAGATACGAATCAAAGTCATAGGCACTTGTAAGAGTACAAGGTACTGGACCGACCCACTATGAGAAAGCTGCATGGAATAAGTCATAAGCTTTGCTCATGTATAACCGCGTCGCAATGCCCTTTAACCTGAGATCATCATGGATTCCTACATGATGAGTCGCTGGTCTTTGACCTAGTCAAAAGTCACCTTTGACCGGGTGATGATAAAGGCTTGGATCGGGATCAGTGGTTTTCATGCAGAGGAATGTGAATGGTCAAGATGGAATTTGTCCCTCACATTTGTAGAGAGATAATACTGGGCCCCTCGATGAGTGAGTCTGAGAAATGTATGGCCATACTACGATGGAAAGGAGTTTCCATCTCAATTATTAGACTACTCAAGAATTGAAAAAGTAATGGTCAAGAATAGGAAGTTGACATTTTCCATGCCTCATACTTGACCAAATTATCGCGTGACAAAAGGGACGTGACATGGTTATACGATAGGTTATATCGCATAAACAATGACATTGATCCTCTTACTAAGCCGCTTGCACAAGTGAAACATGAGCGTCATGTTAGGGCAATGGGAATTAAGGTAATTAATGATTGCACCTAGTGCAAGTGAGAGTCGGTTGGAAATTATGCCCTAGGGGCAAGTCATTGTACTTATCAACGATCCCCATTTGAATTGGGTAGTCGCAATGTCTTGCTAGAGGCCGCTTGCGACTTGTGGGCTGGTACAGTATTGGCCCGCTGCCAATCTCATGTGGGCCTGCAGGGTCGCACACAAGAATGGCCCAACACGAGCAAAAGTGTCCAGATTCATTGAATCTTAAATGTGTTTAAGATTTAATGAATACTTATTTAATCTAGGATGTGTGAGTGTATATATACATACATATATAAATATATTATTCGAAAATAATAATGGTATATTTATTGATAATAATATTATTATATATAGTATTTAATTTATTTGATAAATTAAATAACTATAATAAATTGAGATATTGTATCTCAGATTTATTTTTCGAATAAAGATATTGCATATCAGATTTAATTTGAACTGAGATATCGGATCTCATTTTAAATTAAATATAACGATATCATATCTTGATTTAATTTATAAATATAAATTAAATCGGAGGGCTTTAATTCGGATTAAATAAATAGATTTGATTAGATCTATCGTATAGATTTAATTACTATATTTTTAATCCAGATTCAAAATTTGTTTTGAATATAATACGCATGCTAGGTTTAGAAAAATCTACGGGACTTTTAGTCGAGCGTATTAGAAAGCCGCGAAAAACCCTAGAGCGAAAAATAGAGAGACGCAAGAATACTGAGGTGCTAGCACGCTGCCGTCAGTGTTGAAGGCCATTCGTGTGGATACCGGTAGAGGGAGAGGACAGCGTAGTCTGCTCCTGTCTGATAGAATAAGAAGGCGTTAGCCCACGTGATCAAGAAGCACGAGAAGGTAGCCCACCAGTTCAAATTGTTCGGCAAAGGTATGATTCGGAAATCCTAAATCTAGATTTAAACGCTATTGAGCAATCCGCCTAAGGGATTCGTAAGAGTTTTATTCCACTGCGTTGTACGGATCCCAACAGCCAGTTCTCTAGCATTTATCATACTTGGATTATCATACTTGGATATAAAATGATAAGCATCCTTAAAGAGGGAAGGCCAGTAAAAACCAGACTGCAACACCTTGGCTGCTGTGCAAATACCCCCGTAATGTCCTCGTAAGGTGACGAGTGACAATGTTCTAAAAACCCTCAGCCTCATCATCTGGTATGCATCGTCGAAGCATCTGATCTGGACACTATTTAAATAAGTATGGTTCATCCCAGAAATATTTTTTGCTATTGTAGAGGAATTTCTTCTTTTGATGGTATGTTAGATTAGCAAGAGTTTCGCCAGTAACCAAGAAATTAGCAATATCAGCTTACTAGGGGTTGTGGATACAAGTGATGGCGTAAAGTTATTCAACAGGGAAGAATTCTTGAATCGGAATTTCGAGCTGGTTACATATGTGGCCCTCCAGTCTTGATTGGTGATCCGCCACTTGCTTTTTCGTGCCCTTTCTGTCTCGGATTTCTAAATCAAATTCTTGCAGTAGTAGAATCCATCTGAATCTTGGCTTAGCATCTTTCTTTGTTATGAGGTATTTGAAAGCAAAGTGATCTGTGAATATGATGACTTTGGAGCCTATCAAGTAAGACCAAAATTTTTTGAAAGCAAAGACCACGACTAGAAGCTCTTTCTCGATGGTGTATAATTTGCTTGGGCATCAGTCAGAGTCTTGCTGGCGTAGTAAATCGAATGAAATATCTTGTCATGCCTCTGCCCCAATACTGCCCCAACCGTCGAATTGTTGGCGTCGCACATGAGCTCAAATGGTAGCTGCTAGTTAGGGGCAATGATGATTGGGGCAGTGGTGAGCTTCTATTTTAGGATATGAATGCTTCCAAACATGCCGCGTCAAAATTGAATGGGGTGTCGTGTTCAAGTAGCACATAGAGAGGTTGGGAGAGTTTTGAGAAAACTCGGCGTGGCCCAAGAAACTTCTGATTCCCTTGACTGTGGTAGGTGGTGGTTGTTTTTCGATGACCGCTACCTTCGCTTGGTCGACTTTAATTCCCTTTTTAGAGATTTTGTGTCCCAACACTATTCTATTCCTTCAGTTGCCATGAAGTGGCATTTTTTCCAGTTTAAGACTAGATTGGTTTCCTCATAGCGTTGTAGAACTTTCTCAAGGTTAAACAGGCAGTCACCGTATAATTGTCCAAAGAACGAGAAGTCATCCATTAAAATTTCTATGGATTTTTCCACCATATCTAAAAATATCGCCATCATGCATCTTTGAAATGTTGCTGGAGCATTACATAGTCCAAAAGACATTCGCCAGAACGCACAAGTTCCATAGGGGCATGTGAATGTTGTTTCATGTTGGTCTTGCGATGCTATCGCAATTTGATTATATCCAGAGTATCCGTCCAAGAAACAGTAATATTCCTTGCCTGCTAACCGGTCCAACATTTGATCAATGAATGGAAACGAAAAATGATCTTTTAGGGTTGATTTATTAAGTTTTCAGTAATCCATGCATATTCTCCAACCGGTGACTGTTCGAGTGGGGATCAGTTCGTTCTTTTTGTGCTTGTTATGTATGTACTTATTTCCCCATTCCAGAACAATAACAAACCCACCTTGGACAGGGCAAAAATGGGACAAAAGAAATCTTCATTTCCAATGAAATTATTGGAAGTCTAGGCTGTAACCATCAAGATGTAGACCAGACATTTGATCAACAAAACTTACAATGCTAATAATACACTTCTCACATCAACTGTCATAGACATACAAAAAATGCATGATTCTGATATTTATATTTTGGGCTTACAGGTTCCAAGAAAGCAAAATGCCACAAATATCAGAAGTTGAACACGGGGGAGGGTAAGACTAGCAATTCCACATGACCCCTTTTTTATTATTGTGGAGAAGCACTTAGATATTTAAATTAAGAGAGGCCAATGACTTTTCCTGTTGATGTATCCAGATCGATGTCATAGAAGCAAGGCCTTGTTGGCAGCCCTGGCATTGTACTCATTGTTCCAACCAAGGGATATATGAATCCAGCTCCAATACTGGCTCTCACATCCCTTATGGGTAAGATAAATCCACTTGGTGCTCCCTTCTCTCCAGCATTATGTGAGAAAGAATACTGAGTCTTGGCCATACAAATTGGCAGATTCGAAAACCCTTGATTGGTATACATTTGAATCTGCTTCTCAGCCTTGTCAAACAACCAAAGTGTCAATCAGAATTAAGTTTTTCCAATTGTTTTTCTTTTAGATTAATGTATTCTTCTCGTCCCTAAAATATTAAGCAAAATTTTCAATTTAGCATCTATACTTTTAAACATGTAAGTGGCTCCATATAGTTTTGACAATTATTATCTTAATTCCTATAGTTCAAATTCCCTCGACACACCTAAATTTTGCTGATGTGGCCAACTATATACCATCTTCACAATAGATATGAATTGGTTTTTAATGCAAGACCATTTATAAAATTTAATGAAACATCTATGATTCATTTCAAAAATACCCTTTTCTCTTTCACTCTTAGCTTAATTAATGACTTTTTTGTCCTTCCTCAATGAATATATCAATCAGGATAATTTTGGAAAGTTGTAACAACTTTTGTCATTTGGCTAACTTTAGTTAACTTCCTTAATCTCGGAAGAGGAGGTGACAGCATTTAAAAAGGACCAGAAGGAGTTTAAGGATAGCACATAATTGGTCAAGCAAGTAAGATTTAACAGATGATTAACTTAAGTTTAATAACAAAGATCAACTTATAAGTCCTTCAAACAATAAAAAGTTAAAAACCTATATTTTAAAAATAAATTACAAACTTCTAAACTATATAAAACCAAATGATTGAGTAAAATTATAATTTATAAGGATCAATAGATTTTTCCCTTTGTAAAAAGGCATCAATTAGACAGTCGAAAAAATTGAAAGGAACAAAAGCTTTCTGTTTGGACTGAATACAAATATGAAGGTACACAGTTGATAGCACAAATTCTTGTTATCAAGTTGAAAGTTCCAAGCTGGGAGTTGATATGATGCGTATGCTATTTTGGAAACACAGAATAACAGACTACCCACCCTCCACTAAATTTTATTTATCAGAAAAAGAAAGAATAGAATGAAGGACTTTAATGAATACTCAACAACAGGTTTAGATGTTTTCAATGGTTCACCTTAGAGTTAGTGAACTAACAACTGTAGGCCAGATATTCTGAAGGCATGAAAATACTAAAAAGCTTTACATGATGTGTATTGAGTTAAAGAGATATTTCTTAATATGAGGATATGTTCATCTTTTAAGACGTTTTCTATCTCTCTTTTCTCATGTTGCATTTGCTTTTAATTTTATTCATAATCCTTTTGCCTTGCATCATAAATTATTCCTTTGTGAAATGAAAAAGAAAACTGTTTCTAAATAGCTAATGACTTCGCAGAATAAGCAAATCTGTAATCGAGTTTGGTTAGAAGCAAGAGAATCAATCAGAATAAAACATTAGATGCTTGATTTGTCAAATATAGAGGAGCTAGCTGTCAGATCAAGGTGAGAGGGTCTACCTGCTCTGAGTACTCAACACCACTAGCACCATATGATTTTGCTATTGCCTCTATTTTCTCCTTGATACTTATGTCTAAAGAATATAGGAACTGGAATGAGTTTGCAGCATTTTCACAGGCTCGCTGAACTGCAATACCCAGGTCAACCTGAATCGTGTCACAGTAACTTCAGTAAGTAATATAACTCATATCTGGTATTATGATACTACATCATGTTACATAAAATAAGTAATGAAAAATGTGTGCCACTACTTCTGGCCCTAAAATGGTTGTCTACCAAAAATGTCAACTCTCAAATATAGCATAGATCTTTTTTCCCCTGACACGAATATTATGGTCAGTAAGTGACGAGCTCAGTAAATGTTGGGCTGCAGTAGCAACTTAAGAATAAAGGCAACCACTAGATAACAATCAAGGAAGCTCACCACTTAAATTTGGTTTGTTATTCCACAAAATTATTACAGTATGCAATCAATTGGTCGTCATATTCATTTGGTGTTTATTGGTCTTAGTGATTGTTAAATTTCAGAATATTATATATTAGGGTAAATGATGGGTATAGCTTTATTCTTTAGCACAAACACAATGCTCTCAAAGAAAAATCTTACCGCTCCTTTACCACCATGAGCATGATGAGTACAAATTACAGCATCATAAGCCCCAGCAGCCAAAGCAGCATTTTTAACTGTGTTTAATTCAGCTTCAGTGTCTGTTGAAAATTTGTTAATAGCAACAACAACGTTAACACCATAAGCTTTTGTGTTTGATATATGCCTCGCCAGATTCACACAGCCAGCCTCAAGCAGAGCAATATTTTCAGCCAAATATGCATGGTCAAGAGGCTTTCCAGCAACAACTTCAGGCCCTCCACCATGCATTTTTAGAGCCCTTATTGTTGCCACAATAATAGCACATTGAGGTGTCAAACCACTGTATCGACACTTAATGTTCATAAACTTTTCAGTTCCAATATCTGAACCAAAACCTGCTTCTGTAACTACAAATCCACCTGGACCAACCAGCTTTAGTGCAATCTTATCAGCCACGATAGAAGAATTCCCATGAGCAATATTTGCAAAAGGTCCTGCATGAACCAGAACAGGGGTTCCTTCCAAAGTCTGCATAAGAGTAGGGTTAATGGCATCTTTCATTAACACTGTTAAAGCACCTCCAATGCCAAGATCATCAGCAGTTATTGGGTCACCATTCTTGCTATTTCCAATCACCATTTTTCCAAGCCTTTCTCGCATGTCAGCTAAGGAGGTTGTGAGAGCCAAAACAGCCATTATCTCACTAGCAACTGATATATCAAATCCTGTTTCTCTTACCATTCCTTTTTCATCAGGTCCCTGACCAACAGTAATTTTTCTTAAAAATCGGTCATTAACATCCACTACTCTCCTCCATGTAATAGAATTTGGGTCAATATCAAGCCTAGCAAATTTAGTTACTTCTTCTGACGTGAAATCCTCTGGTTGGGTCTTGGAAATACCAAGTTTTTTAAGACGCCTGAACATGATATCACTAAACTTCTTTTTCCCTTCTTTATTTAGAGGACATAATCTATTGAAAAGAGCCTTGTCTGACTGTGTTGCCTCATGGAAAATCCGGGTATCAATTGCAGCAGCTAGAAGATTGTTTGCTGCGGTTATTGCATGTATATCTCCTGTTAGATGAAGATTGAACTCATCCATAGGAATTACTTGGCTGTAGCCACCACCAGCTGCTCCTCCTTTGATCCCAAAAGTAGGTCCTTGTGACGGTTGACGGAGGCAAGTGACAACCTAACTCAAAAAACAGAGATGAATTTGATATGCACCCAGCATAATATCGACATATGATAGAGAATTATTAACAAATTGCCAATGACTAAAATGATAAATGCCATGAAATATGAGACTTGTTGAGGACAGAGTAAGAATATCAAGCGAATAAACAAATAATGAAAGAAAAACAACTCCTACATCCAGTCACTTGTCACGATAAGAAAGATAGATAAAATGTAGGAAAATGCTTCCTTTTTTTTTTTTTTTTGTCAAAGGGAAATGCTTCCTGAAGAGCTTGAAAAATATTACTTTCATTGGGATAATGTACAAGGAATACTATGACAAAAATTATTCTCAAACACATTAACCCAAGAAAGACAAAAATAAACCACGCAAAAAGCTTCTATTCATAAGCTTCTATTCATCCAAGGTCTACTATGTACTATCAACTAAAAAATTTAAAATAATATCCGTAAAGGAAAAAAAAAAAAAAAAAGAGGAATGGACATGTACTTGGTAAAGATTTTAGGGTATACAAAGAAAGCCAGCATTCAATATCTACACAAGTACAAATTTAGTCATTTATTCCATAAACAATGCAAACAAAGATTTTTTAAACAAACAAATTATGAACATAAATATCATTTTCCGTTCACAAAATCACTTCATCCATTTCATTTTTCCATCATTCGCACTGAATTATGTGCAGCAGATGAGTCCTTAGAATATTCACCATAAAGTAAAGACACATAATGCCAAAATGAGGAAGTAAAAACATACAAAAGATTACCTTCTTGTCAAGAAAAGCACCCAATGCTTGACAGAGGCCAACTGTAGTAGTAGACTTGCCTTCTCCAAGGGGAGTTGGAGTAATACCTCCAACCACAACATAATATCCGTCTTGTAATGTTTGCAGATCATCAAGAACGGACAACAAAACCTGAGACCCAAATTAATGTTCAGCAAAGTCAAAAGGCTGAAAAAAGGCATATGATATCGTTATCTATCCAAATACCAGATCTACTGCTATTACAAGGAAAAGCGGATAAATCCTCGTTAGTAGTCTTCAGAGAAATGAATAAGCCAACCGAAATTCCCCTTCATCAACAATTAAATATGCAAATACAATTAATTACCTTCGCCTTATGCTTGCCGTACAGGTCATAGTGATCGGGACTAAGATTAAGATCCTTGGCAATCTCAGCAATATGAAGGGGTTCAACCGAGTTAGCGACGTCGATATCCGCGGGAACAGGGGATACCACCTGCAGCTTCCTTACCGTCTTAGAGGACGAACTCATTGCTACTGGATTCACGTAAACCCAAAGGATTCAGGAACAGAAAGAAGCAGAGAATCGAAATCTTAATGCGAATGAGAAAGAATACACAAGTTCGACAATGAAGGAGGAAGAAGAAGAAGAGAGAGAAAGGGAGGTCTGGATTTGAAGATATGGGTTGAAGATACAGATTCATCCATAATTTTTTTTATATATAGACGTGATCCAACGCTTTATTTTATTTGATTGATTAGTACTTGTGCGTCTGTGTTTGTCATCATCTTCTTGAAAAGAGAGGCGTGCGTAGCACAATATATGGAGGCCACAGGAATTGATTGGATTTTTTCGACCATTCACAGGAATTGATTGGGTTGAGATTTGAAATTCATTTTATTACCATCAGCTGGAAAATAGTCAAAAACAGTAGGGTTGGGACCCCAAAGTTCCCATTTTTTTTAAATTGAAACGTGAAAAGTATATTTTTGAGTGTTCTTAGAGACAACTAATATTTTAAAATTTGGTTATAGAATTATAAAAAATTTTGGACCGCTTTGCTCAATTTTTTGTTATTTTTTAATTTAAAGGACTCTCTAAGAAGTTTACCCCAGTATCATCTGAACACAGAACACCCCATATTTAAAAGGACAACTTTGCCATATTTAAAAGGATAACTTTGCTATTGGAGCAATAGCAACAAAAAGGACTAGTTTCTCTCAAATACAGAGGCAAGCAATTCAAAGTGGTATTAATTTCGCTGAGATTAGGGAATGTTATGCTAGGAGGAGCATCTTCTTGTAGAGACTAATCTTTTTCAGGATGTGAAGGTAAAAGTTAAAACTTCTCCCACCTAGATTTACTCAATACACAAGAGTTGGGACTCAAATCATCAACCACGTACTTGCTTTGAGTGGTTAGTGACTATCCCAGATTTATACTTATGGTACCAGAGATTGAGTTGGTGGGAAAAATTTTATCTATTGGATTAGTAAGAGTTTTTAATTAATTTTTAATTCGCTAAGTTGCAAGAGTCTAGCACATTGTGCTAAATCTAACCCTTTTGGTAAAAAATTTCATCATCCCCACCCAATCCCTTGTACCAAGTAGCACATTATCTAATGTATGTATGTACGTATGAATTTTATTTTCTTGTTAAGAAAAGCAAATAAAATAGATATTCAGGCAATAAAATATAATAAATTAAGAATTAATGAAATCTATTAGTTTCAACAGAATCATACTCACCTCTCCGGTGACCATTGCCGTTGTTCAACGTATCTGCAAGATTCACTCCACTGGGTGATTTATTATCCATATGTACAGCTTCTGATGCTTGGCACACAAATTTAACACTGAAAATCCTGGAAGCAGCCAGCATTATGCCGATAACAATCCGAAGCGAACAGGTACAAAGATAAGAACTTGACTCAGCCACGACCAGGTACGAGAGACGAAGGCGTAGATGGTAATTAATGGTGGTAGCTTCAGAACTCTCCGCCGCCGCCGGGTCTCTCTGGCCAGCTATATTTCTCTGATCTGTAGCGTCCACTTCAGGCAAGATAGATTCTGCATTAATTGGCTCTTTAATTTTGGTTCTCTCGGATGCGGTATAAAAAAGCCGCTATCCCGTAATGGGGCACAGAAATATGCTGGATAAGAATATTATGTAAATGTGGTCAAACAAGGTTAGATTTTTATCAGTTTGGTCATGTTCTTTTGTTTGCACTCTGGTATTTTTCCTAGTCGAGATGGGAGAACTGATTCCTTTCAGGGCCTAGAGAACAGTGAAGAAGGGCTTTGCTTCTCACTCCCAACCTCAAAGCCTTGTCATTTTGGTGTGTTGTCGCGATAACCTTGTCTCGGGTAAGGAGAAAACCACGCAATACTGCGGAGAATTAGGAACTAAAACATTATTAAATGGAGGAATATGCGGAGATCTTTAGTGGAGAAACATTTAGGAGATATACTAAAATCCATTAACACATTAAAGAATACTACCTCTGTCCCTAATTATAAGAGCAATTTAACCGATTTTGGGAGAATTAAGGGGAGGAGTTAAATTAGTTAATTTTACTCATTTTCTTAAAATGTCCTTATATAAATTTAAAATGACACAAGTTGCCCTAATTATAAGTGTTTCTAATTTGTCTTACGTTAGATATCCATGACATATTAGTTTATATATGTATATTAGTTACTTTTTATATAGCCATGTGTGTATATATATGTGTATACATATAGATCTATCTACACACACATATATTGACACACATAAACACAAATATACATATATATGTAAACACATATATAATACTCCTAATAATAAGTATAAATAGGGGTATTATAGGAAAAAAGTTGACAAAAGTTAAAACTTACTCTTATAATTAGGACCAAAACCAACTCCAAAATTTGCTCCTATAATTAGGGACGAAGGGAGTATTCTATAAAGATTGAAATATTTTTAATTAAAAGTCATATCTGAATAATTTTTCTTCATAAATCGTTTGTGTCACTAGTGCAAAAAAAGGGCTTTAAAACCGCCTCATTTGGACTGGATCATCGACGCACCAGTTGTTACACCCCTACGGCCTCGCCCTTTCGGGTGGCGGGTTAGAGGGATTCCTTTTATTAATTACTCTTCACTGGTTATTTGTTCATTTAATTATATATCAGAGTGAGCGTAGCAGAGCACGAGTTTTGGTTTGGACAAGTCTATTGTACTGATAAACATATATAATCTCTATAGATAAATAAGTCCTCGAAGGGTTAGTTACAGTCGTCCAAATAAAACGTTAATTATTACAGTCATCCAAAATATGATAATACAAAAAGCGATAGGGTATTCCCTATTTCTTCAACTCGACGCATTTTGCCCTACCTTCTTCTGCCTCCGCCTGCTACTTTCTCATCCCTGTACCTTCACAATAGTCTAGAGTCCAAGGTTGAACCCCAGAGTAACTGTTAGACTCAAATACAATATGTATGCAATGCATGCAATGCAAATCACAATCAGGAAAGTAAAATAAATTCTGCCTCAAGCACAATAATTTGGCATGTATGTTCTGCCTCTGGCACAATCCGCAGGACTGCCTGGTCAAGACAAACCCCTCAGTACTATCAGCACGCAAGGGCCTCAGTAGCCAGGGCTGCAGACCCTAACTACCTATCCCAAGAGGTTTTAGTAGCAACCTATAAACACACAGTCATATAGGCCCTACTTACCCCTCATACCTCGGTACTGCAGTAGAAACCTAAGGACACGCAGTCCAATAGGTACTACAGCCCGATCACACATGCCCTCGGTACTGCAGCAGAGCCCTAAGGACATGCAACCCAATAGGTGCCACAGCCCGATCTCCTACATCATGATAATACACACATGCAAAAGCAACATAGAATATGCAAGTCAACAGTTACTACCTGACTCTCCTTGAAATTGGTGAACACCTCTCTTGATAGTGAAACTATGGTCCACACGGTCTACACCCTAGTTACAACAAAATATCACTTATCAAACATGTGTGCTATCATAACTTCTACTTTATGAATTTCGCCCAAACTACCATTTTCCAGAGATTCAGTATTTCTGTCCCTACTTCCACGATTTTTCATAAATTCCACAAACATCATTTTCACATGAGACCAGCGCCCTTTAAACCCTTAGGATGTATATCTTTCAGGAAAAATACATTAAGACCTTGAAAGTACACATATTTTGACCTATAACCATTTTTACACCTCCTGGTCCAGATTCGACCTGTTGCATCTGTACCAACTTGAGAAATTTTTATCTCCTAGTAGAAAGGTCCAAAACATACAAAATTATATATCAAGGTGAACCTTATGGAGTTTAATTTCTTCATGTAAAATTTCAGATTATTTCGAGTTCATTTACTATTTTTAGAACTCAGTGGAAGACACACTGCCAGGAATTCCAGAATTGAAAATAAGCTTAGTTTAAGGGGTTTTTCGGTGTTTTTGACTTCGGAAACCTAGGCTATGACTTTACCCCTTTGGCTTAATTCCCAAGTATTTCCAGAATTTTCCAGGGGTGTCCAGAAGCTTCCAAGTGGCGCAGCCATCACCCAAAATATCTGGATATTTTCTTCTTTTGGGGTAAATTACCTGTTTTGGCCCAAAACTTTTGTAAATTACAATTATGGCCCAAAACTTATTAATTATTCCTAATTTTTCCCATGGGCTTTGTTCAGCCCAAAAGGGGTATATGTGGCGCCATTATGGGCCCATTTTACCCTTTTGTGGGACCCGCTATTCGACTTTTACATTAATTTCCCTTTCCTTTCTCTCCAAGCAATTCTAGAGAATTCCAGAGGCTCCTAGATTGCTGCCATGTGACGCCTCCTCTTCCATAAATATGCCATCACCCAAAATATCTGGATATTTTCTTCTTTTGGGGTAAATTACCTGTTTTGGCCCAAAACTTTTGTAAATTACAATTATGGCCCAAAACTTATTAATTATTCCTAATTTTTCCCATGGGCTTTGTTCAGCCCAAAAGGGGTATATGTGGCGCCATTATGGGCCCATTTTACCCTTTTTGTGGGACCCGCGGTCTGACTTTTACATTAATTTCCCTTTCCTTTCTCTCCAAGCAATTCTAGAGAATTCCAGAGGCTCCTAGATTGCTGCCATGTGACGCCTCCTCTTCCATAAATATCTAGATATTTTCTTTTCATTTAGGGAAAATTACCTACTTTGGCCCAGAATTTATGGAAATTACCAATTTTTGCCCGGGCTCAATAATCACCCTTGACTTTTTCCCAATCCTTCTAGATTTTCCCTAGGGCTCAGTGGCGCCTTCTGGCTCCACAAATCAGATCTCCTGGTCATTACCCTATTTTTCCCAATTTTTTTGATTCATTCCCTTTTCGGCCAAGTCAGCGGGGCCCGCAGTTGACCTTTTCATTGACTTTTCTCTTTCCTGTTTTCCTAATCATTTTGTAACAATTGAGGGAGCTGGGTGGCCCCACACTGGGCCCACCCAATCCATCCTCCTCATTTCCTCTGGTCTTTCCATTTTATCCGGTCCGGTCTCCATCTACCGGTCCCCGTGGGTCCCGCTGGTCAACAGGGTATCTCCCTTTGGGCTTTCTTCAAATTTTCCCAGAGAGTTTCTTCCAATTAGAATCTTGATAACCACAAGTACGTTGGTTACAACCGTAGGGGTGTTACTGTTGGGATTCGTACACGCAGCGGAATAAAACTCTTACCGAATCCCTTAGGCGGATCGTTCAACGGCGTTTAAATCAAGGTGTAGGGTTTACGAATCGTACCTTTGCAGAACTGTTTGAACTGGTGGGCTACCTTCTCGATCAGCAGAAGCCGACTCTTTAGAATCGCCTTCCTCTACCGGTATCCACACGAACCGCCTTCAGAAACACGAACGGAAGCGTGCTAGCGCCTCTGAACTGTGCGTCTCTCTCTTTTTCTTTCTAGGGTTTTTTTGCGGCTTTCTAATACGCTTGACTAAAAGTCCCGTAGGTTTTTCTAAACCTACTAGGCGTATTATATTCAAAACCAATTTTGAATTTGGATTAAAAAAATATATTAATTAAATCTATCTGATAGATCTAATCAAATCTATTTATTTAATCCGAATTAAAAGCCCTCTGATTTAATTTATATTTATAAATTAAATCAAGATATGATATCATTATATTTAATTTCAAATGAGATCCGATATCTCCGTTCAAATTAAATCTGATATGCAATATCTTTATTCGAAAATTAAATCTGAGATACAATATCTCAATTTATTATAGTTATTTAATTTATCAAATAAATTAAATACTATATATAATAATATTATTGTCAATAAATAATATCATTATTATTTTCGAATTTAATATATATATTAAATCAAGATATGATATCATTATATTTAATTTAAAATGAGATCCGATATCTCAGTTTAAATTAAATCTGATATGAAATATCTTTATTCGAAAATTAAATCTGAGATACAATATCTCAATTTATTATAGTTATTTAATTTATCAAATAAATTAAATACTATATAAAATAATATTATTGTCAATAAATAATATCATTATTATTTTCGAATTTAATATATTTATATATGCATATATATATATATACACACACACATCCTAGATTAAATAAGTATTCATTAAATCTTAAACACATTTAAGATTCAATGAATCTGGACACTCTTGCTCGTCTTGGGCCATTCTTGTGTGCGACCCTGCAGGCCCACATGAGATTGGCAGCGGGCAAATACTGTACCAGCCCACAAGTCGCAAGCGGCCTCTAGCAAGACATTGCGACTACCCAATTCATATGGGGATCGTTGATAAGTACAATGACTTGCCCCTAGGGCATAATTTCCAACAGACTCCCACTTGCACTAGGTGCAATCATTAATTACCTTAATTCCCATTGCCCTAACATGATGCTCATGTTTTACTTGTGCAAGCGGCTTAGTAAGAGGATCAACGTCATTGTTTATGCGATATAACCTATCGTACAACCATGTCACGTCCCTTTGTCACGCGATAATTTGGTAAAGGATGAGGCATGGAAAATGTCAACTTCCTCGTTCTTGACCATTACTTTCGATTCTTGAGTAGTCTAACAATTGAAATGGAAACTCCTTTCCATCGTAGTATGGCCATACATTTGTCAGACTCACTCATCGAGGGGCCCAAGATTATCTCTCTACAAATGTGAGGGACAAATCCCATCTTGACCACTCACATTCCTCCACATGAGAACCACTGATCCCGATCCTAGCCTTTATCATCACCCGATCAAAGGTGACTTTTGACTAGGTCAAAGACCAGCGACTCATCATGTAGGAATCCATGATGATCTCAAGTCAAAGGGCGTTGTGACGCGGTTATACATGAGAAAAGCTTATGACTTATTCCATGCAGCTTTCTCATAGTGGGTCGGTCCAACACCTTGTACTCTTACAAGTGCCCATGACTTTGACTCGTATCTCCATACTCATTAAAGTCATACTGGTCTTATTTCATCTTCACTCCCGCGTAGATGACCGACCAGGGACATTTAGGATAATCTATAAGATATATCCAAGGATCAGTTATCATTATAAACATGCAAATGGAATGATAACTAAAGGAGAATACTTTAAATACATAATAAAATCGTCTAAAGTACAATGACTTGCTTTCTCCTGGTACTTTGCATAATATTTTTTTTTTATATCGCCTCTATCATTGATTTCTCTGATAAGATGAAATCGCTTGAGTATATGGTTGGTCCTTTGATGTGACCTAGGCTCCTTGGTCTGCGGAATAGCACCGCTATTGTCACAGAACAAGTCTATTGGATTTGAGATGGTAGGAACCACCCCTAGTTCATTAATGAACTTACTAATCCAAAAGGCCTCCTCAGCTGCATCTGATGCTGCTATATACTCAGCTTCTATTGCGTAATCAACTACGTTGCTCTGCTAAGAGCTCTTCCAGCTCACTGCACCACCATTCAACAGGAATACATATCCTGATTGCGATCTTGAATGATCTTGGTCAGTTTAGAAACTCGCATCTATGTAACCAGTCACACAGAGCTCATCCTCCAAGCCACCATATACCAAGAATAAGTCCTTAGCCCTTCTTAAGTACTTAAGGATATTCTTGACAGCAGTCCAGTGATCCTCACCGGGATCTTGTTGATATCTGCTGGTCATACTCAAGGCATATGAGACATTCGATCGAGTACATAACATGGCATACATGATAGATCCAATGGCGAGGCATATGGAATCTTACTCATGCGGTCTCTTTGATCTTGTGTAGTAGGACACAAATCCTTATCGAGATGAATGCCATGAGACATGGGCATGTAACCCCTTTTGGAATCCCGCATACCGAATCTATGCGTATCTTGTCTATGTATGTGCTCGACTTAGGCCTATCGGCCTCTTAGATCTATCTCTATAGATCATAATCCGAAGGATGTAAGTGGCTTCGCCTAAATCTTTCATTGAGAAAGACTTTCCTAACCAAGACTTGACACTCGCAAGGTAGGAATGTCATTCCCAATGAGTAGGATGTCATCAACATAAAGCACTAGAAATACAACCGTGCTCCCACTAACCTTCTTGTAAACGCAAGGTTCATCTATGTTTTGAATGAATCCAAACTCTTTGACTACTTCATCAAAATGATGATTCCACTCCGAGATGCTTGCTTCAAACCATAAATGGATCTTTGAAGCTTGCAAACTTTACTAGAGTCCCTCGGACGCACAAAACCCTCGGGTTGTGTCATGTACACATCCTCAAGGAGCTTTCCATTAAGGAAGGCTGTTTTGACGTCCATCTCGCCATATTTCATAGTCATAATATGATGCAATGACAAGAAGGATTCGATTGATTTGGCCATTGCAACTGGGGAAAAGGTTTCATCATAGTCCACACCATGAGTTTGAGTGAATCCTTTTGCAACCAGTCGTGCCTTGAAGATATTTACTTTGCCATCCATGTCAGTTTTCTCTTTGAAAACCCACTTGCACCCAACGGTTTTTACACCTTCAGTGGATCGACTAAGGCCCATACCTCATTGTCGTACATGGATTGCATTTCGACTTCATGGCACTAAGCCATCTTTCGAGTTGGGTCCCACCATGGCCTCGCGATAGGTAGTTGGCTCATTGTGCTCAATGAGCAAAACATCACGGCTTCAAGAATCAGAAATCCATATCTCTGAGGCTGTAGCCGTGTTCTATCGGACCTTCGTGGGTCTTGTGTTACGTGAGTAGGCTCAACAACTTGTTGTGAGTCTTTTCCGGTTTCCATCTGTGGTTCTACATTGTCCTGTGACTCTCGAACTTCTTCAAGGTTCACCTTACTCCCACTGGTTCTTTTAGAGATAAACTCTTTTTCCAAAAGATACCATTCCGAATAACAAACACTTTGTGATCGGTAGGATTGTAGACATAGTATCCTTTAGTTTTCTTAGGATACCCCACAAATAGGCATTTTGAGGATCTGGATGATAATTTATCAGAGGCTTAGTGTTTAATGTAAACCTCATATCCCCAAATTTCAAGAAATGACAAACTAGGTTTCTTCCTACCCATATCTCATATGGTGTCTTTTCAACCGCCTTTGACGGAACACGATTTAGTGTGAACGCACTGTTTCTAGGGCATTGCCCCAAAAGGAAGGTGGAAGATCTGTTTGACTCATCATAGATCGAACCATATCTAATAGAGTTCGATTCCTCCGCTCGAAACACCATTCCATTGAGGTGTTCCCTGGAGGAGTAAGTTGCGAGACGATCCCACAACTCCTAAGATGGTCAATGAACTCTTGGCTCAAATATTCACCACCCCGATCGATCGAAGTGTCTTAATTGTTTTGCCAAGTTGATTTTGCACTTCATTTTGGAATATTTTGAACATTTCAAAAGATTCCGACTTATGTTTCATTAAATAGATATATCTATATCTACTGAAATCGTCTATAAATGTAATGAAGTACACATGACCCCCTTTGGCAGATGTATTCATTGGTCCACACACATCAGTATGTATGAGGCCCAATAAATCGGTGGCTCTCTCACTGTGTCCAGTAAAAGGTGCCTTTGTCATCTTTCCCAATAAACAAGACTCGCATGTATCAATTGATTCAAAATCAAATGAGTTAAGAAATCCATCTTTATTGAGTTTTAAAATGCGTTTCTCATTTATATGGCTTAGACGACAATGCCATAGATAGGTCGGATTCAAATCATTTGACTTGAACCTTTTAGTAGTTATGTCATAGATATGTCCATTCAATTTTCTACTGTCCTTGAGATCCTACATTTATTCAAATGTGAGATCCACATGTAGTATCCAATACCCATGTTGAGGAAGTAGAAAAGCGAATATCTATGACATAGATACTTGAAGCGACAGCCCCGCTATCCTTCTTGTTCTTCTCCAGATCTTCGAGGTAGAGTTTGCAACTCCTTTCAAATGACCAAGTTCATTGTAAAAGAAGCAGACTCTATCCTTCGGAGGTTTTTCCTTCTTGGCTTTCGGTTTCATACCCCTTCCTTTTTTCTCGTAGCTAACTCGTAGGACATGGGGAATCCAAGCCTCTCAAGCCTTGCCTGTTACTGGAACATTTCCGTAGGATGAACAATCATCTTAAAAGACTCCACATGTTCTAGATCTTTATTGAGGTCTAGAAGCATAGTGGCAAGCATCAGGCATCCTGCATCCACATAGTCATCTTTATGCTTCGTATAAGCATCAGTTTGAGCTCTTGGATCAGCAGTTGAATGCTCGTCAAGAATGGGTTGATTGATGAGATACTCTTTTCTTTCGTGTTTAGGATCAACGCTTAAGTCCCAAACATGTCAAGAGAGTTTGTCTCATCGAGTTCGTCCTTCTCAAGGGTGATCGCATTGATGGTGTTGAAGTATTACTAGACTACATGATTCTACAACTAAAGGTATGCAAAGTTTAAGTAGTAACCTCACACTGAATTAACAACCCTCATTATAATTAGTGGGCTAAGATCCATATTTGGCTTAAATTTAAGTCCGCTTTGGCAGGACGCTTAAATTAAGTTATTTAGGTAGGCAAACCCCTTGCCAATTACATCATATGTAACTCTTAGATCTTTATGGGATTCAATCATCATATGACATGGCATGTTTAATCCCATCTAATGCCTTGAGATCCAAAACCGTTTTGATAATCTCAATTAAGTCAGGACAATAATGAATATTGAGTATCACCATTACTCACTCTTGTCTCACCAAGATAACTCAGATGCATCCACTTTGGTGGAACATACAAATGGGCGATCTAGGTTTTGACAAGTATTCATTTATTGGTGGCATTATGACTTAAGATTTTATTTAGAGGGTATAATTAGATTAATCCTATTAATTATACTTATATGAATGCAATCACTATTGTATCTCATATAATATCTAAATTAATTATGAGTGATCTAGTCAAAACATAATTAAAAATTCTAAATTAATTACGAGTGATCTAATCAAAACATAATTAAAATTCTAAATTAATTATGAGTGATCTAATCAAAACATAATTAAAATTCTAAATTAATTATGAGTGATCTAATCAAACCATAATTAAAAATTCTAAATTAATCATGCAATCATCAAATCAAGACATAATTAAAATTGTGACACAACATGGCTCAACCTTAACCTAAAATCCTCTCAAGCCAATGAGAGGACTTCTAAAACAAAAGAAGTACATCAGAGTATTTTAAGAAAGAGGCATGGCTCGCAGGCCATATTTAAAATTTACAACAATTGTAAAACTCTAGAGCCATGTTGTTCACCATACCCAAACAACTTTTGAAAGGTAAATCACAACATATATTAAGTCATACAATTATGAAATAAAATATTATGATTAATCTTATCATGATTTAAATTTTCTAATTTATATTATATTATAAATATAATATAATATCATGATTTAAATTCTCTAATTTAAATTATATTATATACTATATATAATATAATATCATGATTTAATTCTCTAATTTATATTATATTATAAATACAATATAATATCATGATTTAGATTATCTAATTTAGATTATATTATATACTATATATAATATAATATCATGATTTAAATTATGTAATTTACATTATATTATATACAATATATAATATAATATCATGATTTAAATTCTCGCGCTACGACAATCAGCCGGGATCTCGTTAGAAATTTCAAAATAAAATATTATTTTCAAAAATAATTCCCCAAAAAACGTGATTTTTTTCGAAAATAATTTCCAAAAAAAAAACGTGATTTTTTTCCCGAAAATTTCAAA
The DNA here is from genome assembly GCA_025563575.1 of Acacia pycnantha. Lineage (NCBI taxonomy): Eukaryota > Viridiplantae > Streptophyta > Magnoliopsida > Fabales > Fabaceae > Acacia > Acacia pycnantha. The sequence goes on from JAMWYP010000100.1 coordinate 2,470,974, forward strand.
CCCTAACGAACTGATCGACATCAGATCTGAACGTTTCAGATCCACGCGAATCAGCTACACAGTCCGATTTTCTTACCGAATCCCTTAGGCGGATCGTTCAACGGCGTTTAAATCAAGGTGTAGGGTTTACGAATCGTACCTTTGCGAACAATTTGAACCGGTGGGCTACCTTCTCGATCAGTAGAAGCCGACTCTTTAGAATCGCCTTCCTCTACCGGTATCCACACGAATGACCTTCGAAACACGAACGGAAGCGTGCTAGCGCCTCTGAACTGTGCGTCTCTCTCTTTTTCTTTCTAGGGTTTTTTTGCGGCTTTCTAATACGCTTGACTAAAAGTCCCGTAGGTTTTTCTAAACCTACTAGGCGTATTATATTCAAAACCAATTTTGAATTTGGATTAAAAAAATATATTAATTAAATCTATCTGATAGATCTAATCAAATCTATTTATTTAATCCGAATTAAAAGCCCTCTGATTTAATTTATATTTATAAATTAAATCAAGATATGATATCATTATATTTAATTTCAAATGAGATCCGATATCTCCGTTCAAATTAAATCTGATATGCAATATCTTTATTCGAAAATTAAATCTGAGATACAATATCTCAATTTATTATAGTTATTTAATTTATCAAATAAATTAAATACTATATATAATAATATTATTGTCAATAAATAATATCATTATTATTTTCGAATTTAATATATATATTAAATCAAGATATGATATCATTATATTTAATTTAAAATGAGATCCGATATCTCGGTTTAAATTAAATCGATATGCAATATCTTTATTCGAAAATTAAATCTGAGATACAATATCTCAATTTATTATAGTTATTTAATTTATCAAATAAATTAAATACTATATAAAATAATATTATTGTCAATAAATAATATCATTATTATTTTCGAATTTAATATATTTATATATGCATATATATATATACACACACACATCCTAGATTAAATAAGTATTCATTAAATCTTAAACACATTTAAGATTCAATGAATCTGACACTCTTGCTCGTCTTGGGCCATTCTTGTGTGCGACCCGCAGCCCACATGAGATTGGCGGCGGGCCAATACTGTACCAGCCCACAAGTCGCAAGCGGCCTCTAGCAAGACATTGCGACTACCCAATTCATATGGGGATCGTTGATAAGTACAATGACTTGCCCCTAGGGCATAATTTCCAACAGTTACACCGGTCTTAAAGGTATGACCAGTGACAGTTTTGTAAATATAAAGAACTTCTTATACGAAAAAGACTTTTAAGACCGCCTCATTTAGACCGGACTATCGATGGCCCGGTCTTAAAGGTATGACCAGTGGCAGTTTTGTAAATATAAAGAACTTCTTATACCGAATCATTTTTTCATAGGTATTATCCAGACCTGTTAAAAAAACAACCGGTCTTAAAAATGTTATTAAAAAAATTGAAATATCAATTACTTTATGGAGAAATCTCATACAGCCAGACTTATATTTTCTACACTCCAAAATAATACAGAAAAATTTAAATATAAAGGTATTAAATTTTTAAGATCGAACATATATAATAGCCGGTCTTAAAAGTTAGACTTTTGAAGACCGGACTTAAAATACGGCCAGTACTAAAGTTTAAATAAAAAATTAATTAATTTTAAAACCGGAGTTACAAAAACACCGGTCTTAAGAGTTAGACTTTTAAGACCGGACATAAAATCAGGCCGATACTAAAGTTTAAATAAAAAATAAATTAATTTTAAGACCGGAGTTACAGAAAGACCGGTCTATAAGGTTAACTTTTAAGACCGTGTATACTAATTTGTACGGTATTAAAAATGAGGCGCCAAATATATGTTTCTTCGCGTGGAAGCTTTTGTCACTCTCACTGAAGAACCCCTGTTCACGTTGCGAAACCCTTCCTGTTGCATTACCTCTCTTCCTCGCCCACATACCATTAGCCTCTGTTACTCCCTCATTTGCTCAGGCATTCCTCTCTTACTGTCTTGAAAATGAACGGTGAAAACGATTCCAGTCGTGTTTTTGGAATGCCTGGTACTGGTTTGACTGATGTGGGTCAGAACGAACCCTCTTCATCTCACAATGAGCCTCCTCAGCGCTGTGCACGCCATGGTAGAAGCGGCACACAAATGATGGATGTATCCCTTAGTCGAATTCTGGAACGAAGCTCGAGATTCAGTTTGATGAAAATTTACAACCTGTCGGTCCAAATAAAAGAACATATACTAGTTTTGTCGGCTGTCTAGTACGCAGCAAGGTTAGCATCTTGACAAATGAGTGGGAAAATGTGGACCAAAGCACAGTAAAGGATCCTATTTGGGACACTATCCGGTTTACATACACCGTCCCTGACTCTGAGAAGTTGAAAGACTCAACATTGTCTTATTGTGCTGATCGGTGGAGAAAGTTTAAGATCTTCCTGACCATAAACCTTGGGACAAGTACAAATTTATTGATGAACAAACTTGGCAACAATTTGTTCAGCTGTGGACCACTCCTGAAGCTCTGGTGAGTTTATATTTAGTTTTGTTTGCCCTTTTGTTTGCTTATTAACTTTGTGCGGATATGTGAATGTTATTGTGTTCATCTAATCCTGTTAGTTAAATGGTTTGGTGTGTGAATAAAAGTATACATTTCCTGCCTTTGTCCTGCATCAGAGGAGCATGTCCTAGTTCCATGCAAGTCTGATATGTAAATTGTGTAATGGTTAGACGTTGCTGTTAGTTAGTTAGTGTGTTAACTGTGTAATGGTTTCGGTGCAAGTAGTTAGTTAGTTATTCTAATATGTGTAGGAACCAGTTATGATGAATGAATGAATTGACTGAGTTGGCAGCAATTTCGCAACTCCCTTTCCTTTGTTTCTCTCAATTTCTTCTACAATGCTACATCTTCCTTAAATAAAATGTTGAAACTTGATGAAGTGAATTTGAATAATGTTTGACATTCATATCAGCGAAGTTCTCTAATTTCTGTTAGTGACATGGCTGGAATTCATAATTGATAGTTGTTTTCAATCCTGATTCACAAAAAAGAAGGGAAAAAGCACAGGAGATCGGGAGAAAAAATGATTGCCCACACAGGACTTCTCGTGACGGATATGAAAAGGCCGAAAAAGATTTGATGGCAGCCAAGCGAAAGATATTGGAAGATGAAGATGAATCCAATCCTTCTGCAGTAGTTGACCAGCCATCTCCACTACGTCGCGAGGAGTTGTGGTTGTATATTCGGCAAAAGCCAAGCGGCGCCTACACGAGTGAACAAACTCGTGTAGTTGCTGAAAGAATTGTAAGTATCGATATTGTCATTTTTTACTTACTAAACATGTTTCATTACTAAGCTTCTCGTTATCTGTATCTTACAAGAAGATCTCAAAAAGAAAGAAGCAGAGGGATCTTTTGCGTCGGACGGGAGGAATGATGTTCTGACCGTTGCGACCGGAAAACCATATCACTCGGGGCGTGTAAGGGGGATTGGAGGACGGGTAGGCCTAAAGCAATACTTTGGTAAACTCAAATGCCACAGAAAAAGTATGGTTACCCGGAAGGAGATGGATCAGACGCTTGCGGCCAGAGAAGCTACATTGAGGGCAATGTTTCAAGCTGAGATGAGCAAGATGAAGGAGGAGATGGATCAGAAAATGAAGTGTCTCCTGAGCTCTGCCAGAGACCAGTGTTCCCTTGACACCTTCAGCTGCACATATGCAGCAGAGCACTAGAGGGAGCTGCATTGTTGGACAGGCAGAGCAACCTTATCACCTATATGTGGAGGATCGTGATAGTCATAGACAATTAGTTGCTAAAGGGACTGTCCACAACTTGGGATCAACTGTACACCACCAACAAATGGCTGATGATGAAGTTAGAGTGTCAGTTGAAGAGGTGATCATTGATGTCGCACCTGTCCCTCTCCCAATTGATCAGCTGAAGCTTGTGAGTGATGTTAAGGGAACCTTCATCTCTTGGCCAGTGAAGCTTGTAGATGTCTCTACTCCTCCTCAAGCTCCATCCCCTTCTCAAGCTCCATCCCCTCCTCAAGTTCCATCCCCTACTGCTAACTTGACGGCCAAAGAAAAAATATTCGATATGGTAGCCAACGGATATTTTAAAGATAAATCGTGGCCTGTCAATGAAGTAGTAGGCCTCCCTCATCCTGAACTGGTTTACATTGATAATTTCGATGTAAAGTCCATGCTGCTTCCTGGACAGGAGGTTACTAGTCCAATTGTTCAAATGTTTATAAGGTAAGTATCTTCTTCCTTGATTACATAATTTAAATGCATCGCTTAGCCACACATACATATATACTAATTCCGTGATCGATGTCATTCTTGTAGGTGCATGCATGATAAACTGGTTCAAGAGGGCATAATCGATGATTTTGGATTCTTATGCCCAGTCTATGCAAGTTCAACACCTTTGGAATTGAGACAGCAGTACATATCAAAGAGGGTGTGTGAAGTGAGAAGAAATGTGTACTTGTTTCCATACTACCAAGGGTACATATCAAATTCTTGTCTGCAATTCACTTAATTCTGCTACATATATATATCACTGAGTACTTTACTGCTGTGAATTTACAGCCACCACTGGCAGTTGGTCGTCATGTGCATGGAGATGCATATAGTTATCTTCTTATGCTCCATTCACAGTGATCCAGGGCCTACGTTGAAGGAGACCATCAACAAGTAAGCATGCATGTCATTTTGATTGTCTTGTCTAAAGTCTCTGCTGTGAATTTTCAGTGAACATTATTGATAAATTTGTGATTTTGATGATAGTGCCATGAGGACCTTCCAAATTGAGGTAAAAAAAAAAAGCATGGGTATGAGCTCAAAGATCCTAAATGGTTCCAACGAAAGGTTAGTACATATTTGGACACTGGCATAATTGCCTTGTGAACTTGGTCAGTAAGCTATATATGCTCTTATATATATTTATTGTTATTTTTAGACCCGTCGGCAACCAAAACAATCGAACTTATGTGGCATGTACGTCATGAAACACATATATGATATTGTGATGGAAGGAAAGACTAAATTCCCTGCAAAGGTAAATGTTATGGCTGAATTCAGTCTCTGGTTTAATGTTACATATGAAATATGCACGTAAGTTACTTTTGTTTATGTCTTTGATGTTACAGAGGTTTGCCTATCCTAAGCCATTTTCTGATGATGAAGTGGAGCACATACGCGATGTGTTTTGTGAATATCTGTATAATGAGTTAAAAAAGTCAGGACAATAATTAATGTCCTAAATTAATTCATTTGTAAATATAAGCTGTAGCAAAAATAGCCTTCTGTACATTTGTTTATTTTTTCAACCAATTATTCATTTGTAAATATAACGATATGTAATTCAATAATAAATTTGTTTATCTTTTCGAACAATTTTTGTGTGTCCATTTTGGGTTTCTGAATGAATGGGATAGTGGATAAAGCAATTTAGTTCTTCAAATTTGAGGTACAGGCGGATGTTGTAAATGAGCCATAAGAGACTCTGAAAAGTATTCGCGACTTTTAGGAACGTATATTTGTTAAAAGTACGGTCCTAAATGTCTTCATCTATTCTAAAAAATATGGCTAGACTTTTAGGACTGTATATTTGTTAAATATCCGGTCCTAAAAGTCTTCGTCTATTCTAAAAAATATGGCTAGACTTTTAGGACTGTATATTTGTTAAATATCCGATCCTAAAAGTCTCTAAAAAATGCGGCTAGAATTTTAGGACCGTGTATTTATTAAATAGCCGGTCCTAAAAGTCTTCGTCTAATTCTAAAGAATATGACTAGACTTTTAGGACAGTATATTTGTTAGCAGTCAGGTCTTAAAAGTCTTCGTTTATTTTAAAAGTTTGCCGAGACTTTTAGGACCGTATATTTGTTAATTGTTCGCTCCTAAATCCAAACTTTAGTTTATTTTTAAAAATATGGCTTAACATTTAGGACCGTTCATTTGATATATGTACGGTCCTAATAGTCTTCCTTTAAATAGAATTGGTGACTCGATTTTTAGACAAATCATTAGGGTTCAAGACAACCGAGTTTCTGGCGTTCTTCTCAAGCTTTGTGCTTCGTTGTCCTCGTTTTTACCTCTCCTTTTTTGAAGATCATCATCGGTGTCCCTTTTCTTTGTCCTTCTTCTTTTTGTCGGAAAAAGAAGGTGATAATGAAAAGGACACTGAAAATGTTCAAAGAAGGGGAGGTCAAATCGACGACAACGATGGTCCAACCTTGAGAAGAATCGTCACTCTGTTTGTTTTTATTCGAATAAGGTAAACAATGTTTTTTGTTTTTGTTTTGTATGGTCTTAACTGTTAACTGTATTCTGAAAATTTTTAATGTTAATCACCACAAAGAGGACAATGTTTTGTTTGTTTCCTTTTTGTCGGAAAAAAAAGAACATAAAGACAAGTACAAGGCGATTGAGAACTAAAAATTTTATTTTATTATATTTTTTTTCTGCTGCCTTGTGAGGCAGCATTAGTAGAAAAAAACATAAAAATATATAATCCTCCCCATCATTGTCGGAGGGGAGGGAAGTGTCGGAGACGTCGTCATCAGAGGTATGGTATTCAACGTCATTGGCGTCGAGTACCGCGTTCAGCTTGTTGTTGACGGCGTGATAGACCTGAAACAGTTGGCCCAAGCGTCGGTCTATATGATCGACGCGGGCTATCATGTGCTGCATCATCTGGTAGAAGTTCGGGTTCGGAGGTAACGGAGGAGGATATGGAGGTGGCTGAGGATTTCGCCGAGAAGGAAGACCTCGTGGTGGTGGAGGAGCCATTACGGTGGAGGATGTAGGAGGAGATGGAGATGAATGTGAAGAAAGTAAAGTGACAACGGGTTTAAATAGAGAACTCATCCTGAACAATGTGAAACGCTGGAAACATTAACGAGGAGACGCATGGTTCCTCAGAATACGAGGAGACGCCTAGTTGGGAAGTTTGTGTGGAAGCCGAAGAGACTCTCTGAATCATTCATTTCAACATAGGGTAAGGATAGACTCTGCTATCTGAATATTTTGAAAAGAATGAACTTTTAATACCGGATACCGTAAAAGATACGTTCTTAAAAGTAATAAAGTTTGTGATAAGATTTGATGATGCTTGATATGGCCCCTAAGATTTAAAGTTTTTAAGTTTTGGAGCTTTCTCTGAGACTGTCATGACTCGAGTTACATTAGGAATGACTCGAGTCATATCAGATGACAAAAAGTTGTTATCGAGACACACATTTTCAAAACATAAGTACAATGGATGACTCGAGTTGATAAGTGAGTGATTGGAGTCATACTCTTTTTTTTTCCTCCCTCTTCTCCACGGATAGACACCTACACACACATAAATATGATGTTTTATTTCCCTTCCCTCTCATTATTTCCGTAGCAATAATCACACACACACACACATTAATCACAAATCAGATTTTTATCTCCATTTTCCTCTCATAGTCGTAGCCTTATACACACACATACACTAATTAATATTCATTTCAACACTTCACCAAATCTGCATTCTCTCCTCTAAATCACCATGACACTCCCTTCTCTCACACACACACTTCAACAACTTCCACACCCTTCCCTATAAACTCAAGACCCTTTTCACAACAACACCAACATCCCTCATCCATTCCCTCTCCACGGATCAACACCACCAACAAAAATTATCATCATCTTCATCAACATTAAACTAAAAAGGAAGCCACGGTTTGGAAGAAGAAGCACATAAGATCAAGGTATGTGTATGAACACTAGTTATAGTGTCTTGATCTTCTCATGCATGTTGTTTTGGATGAGATTAAATCCACATGCATGTGACATATATGGTTCTATGCCAAAGGCTGAGCAAGGAAAAGGAGAAGATAAAGTGATCATAAGCCAAGAACAAGAACTTGTGGTAAGAATCATCAACTTTTTCTGGAAAATTTTGGAGTTCTTAGCAAAAGCCCTGATCTAGCCGAACCAAATATTGGGGAAATAAATGGAATTTCAAAATTATGAGACCACCATCATGTTACTTATGAAAAATTGTGTGGGAATATTATTTTTTATGAATTTTTAAAGGTGTTTATACGTATAAAATAACAAGCTCATCAAAGGAATTAAAACTGTCAGTTTTGGGAGTCTGGAGTCAGTCCGCTTGTATGCATGTTTTGACTGGGAAAATGGATTTCTAAAATTATGAAAATATTACTGAAGATATAGGACATGAATATATTTAAAAAGGTGGGTATGTTGTATTCTTATAAGCTCTGGTCAGAGAGAAATAAATTGTACAAAATGACCCTGAGTTTTGGAAATAAATCTGAACAGTCTGAATATTTTTGGGAACTGGGAATGAATGGAGAATTATTAAATGTTGGAATAAATTTTCCCAAAAACCCGATTTAATAAGGAGTTTTTAGGTTTCTGAACCACCTCAATTGGACACCTAGAACTCCAGATATGAATTTGTAAAGATAAGTCATGGTTTTTGGAAGTTTAATTGCACAACGAATGAAAATGAAAAATCTGGGTTTAATGTGGCGTGTTCTGAATTTGAGAATTATTTTTATATGAAAATATAATTGTCTAGGAACACGTGAGAGTTGACAGAACATTAAAATGATTGTTTTTCAATTAATTAAAAATAGTTGAAGTTGCTGGACTTTTAAGGACAGTCAAAGATAAAGGCTAAAAGTAACAAGTTTAAGTTACTTAATTAAACCCTAATGAAGTAAGGGTTAAAAAGGTAAATAAACATTCATTTTCCCTGATTCTAAAAGTATGGTTATGTCCTTAGGGCCATAAGGAGAAAGAAGGAAAGAAATTCAAACAACCCCGACGGTTGACGAAAGAGGAACCCGAGTAAAGACAGTAGTCCTTAAAAGGTAGTGGGCTTACCTTACTTGCATGTATTTGATATTATTGTTTGTATGTATATGTTTGATTGCTATACTTTCTTGCTATGTTTAACATATTTGAATGATTGAAGCTCTGTTTATAATTATGCTATGGTCATGAGTATGATGCATGAAGCATTGAGCATGCAGATATATCATTATGTTAACATGAGTTTGTGCAAGGCAAGTATATCATACATTAGCATTTATCTTGCATATATTGTATGGTATTGTCTGCTACTTGGATTCCTCAAAATCTCACCCTCCACTACCAACCAATAGATAGGTGAGCACAAGAGAGAAGTGCTGCACAAGGTTCGAGGAGGGAGCACTGCTTGAAGGCGGCCCAATGGAAGGACAACTTGAGGAACCGAGGGGCGACGGTGTTTAATTTGTTTTAGTTTTTCACCGTCTGTAACGAATGTAAAGGGGTATAAACCTTGGAATTACCCCTATTATGTAATCAAATTTAATTTCTGCTTTATCAGTATAATGAACTATTTCTGATTTTGTCATACTACTGTGTAAGAATATGGCAAGTATGCCGGCACCCTCGACGGGTGTTACACCAAGGCCACTGATCTAGCCCTTAGATTCCGCTAACCGACAGGCGATAAGAATACTAATAAACAAACTGAATTTATTAAATTAAGATCTAGCAAACTGGTTCATTCTACACTTAAGAATTCATCCTCACTCAGCCAAAGGAAATTTAGTTCATAACTGATGAGGGAATCACAAAACAAATTACAGTAGAATAGCCCATGACAAAAGATAAACTAAAAAATGAACAAAAGTAAACGGAAATTTTGTCGGAGGTTTTGACGACGTGGGAGAAGCCTGTCACGTGACAACTCCACATCTTCTCGTCTCTGTGTCACTACAAGGAAGGAATGCTAGGTTCTTCTGGAGTTCTTCAGCTTCGTAACTTCTCTCTTTCTTATTTCGAGCCTAGCCGAATAGGAATTTCGTTTTGACTCTCCACAACTCGATCCCCTTAGGGTTGGTCGTCTTTTCCTTTTATAGTTAGGTTTACGTACGGCGTAACTTCAGTGAGCTGGGCCTTTCCAATTCTGTCAGGTCCAACTGGTCCAACTTTCCAAATTTGGTAGATTGATTTTGCGGGATTCTCCAAATCTAAATCTTTGATCCTCCGCATCTTCTAATCCAATACGTCAGCAATCTAACTTTGAACTAATATTTGTCCCTCAACCTGCACTTATTTCCTGAAAATGCCTTGAGGAAAAGTTAGAACATATGGCGCATAGCATTGCTTCACTTACACGGCTATAGCATATGGGTTGCTTTGTATTGCAACTTGATGTGACTGACCCGATGCTATAGCATTGTATCGACTGTGCTATGTGAGTTCATAATAAACCCTTGGACTTGCCTTTCTTCTTATGCACATGTATAGGATAATTATGCATTTATCATGATTTATAAGATCTACTCTTCATTTCCCTCTATGCGTGAATTATGACATATTTGCTCAGATTGAATGCTTTTAAGCTCATAGTCACTACACAAAACAATTACACATTATAGGGAAAACATGGCATAAATAGTACTATCACATACAACAAGGCACACAGCCAATCCGAAACTAGCAATCCTAATAGCACACATCATAGACTGCAGGGCACAGTACACAACAAGGCCCTCAGGGCATGGCAGTCCTAATAACACACATCACATACTGCAAGGCACGGTACACATTACGGCCCTATGCTCCCAACACATTTTGGTTCCACATCGCTTGGAAATATACAACAATCGAATGCATACAATACTCATGGTAAAGTATACATACAAGAGATATACATAGTATATGAGGATTAAGGTTACTACCTGGCAGTTAACCTCAAATATCAATAATTTCTTCGGCACACAGATAATAAAGATAGCCATAGAATATCAAAATATAACAATAAATAAATCCTCAATAAATATTTTCTTTTGCTGATTTAAAACAAGCCCATTCCAAGTATCCACATTTACTAAATTCCTTTTCTTACTAAGGAATTTATTATTGGCAAAAATTCTTCGTATTTTCGTCCTTGTTCTAAAATTTTCAAAAATAAATATCAATCTTTAAAAATTCGTAACTAATTCTAGAAAACTCCGATTGAGGTGGTTCAAAAATCCAAATGACCCTTATTATGTCTATGTTTGACAACAAATACCCTTTTAGCCCAGTCATAGTCGAAAATTTAACCATAGCCCAAAATATCACTGCTGGTCCAGAACATTTTCCAGTTTCAGGGTACGTTTTCAAAAATTCGTTTCTCTCAATCCACAACACCAAAAATAACTCTATGCCTGTAAAATTTCATAATTTTAGGAGTTCATTTACTTTGCCAAAAACCTTACACAAACAGACTGGTTCCACAGTGTTTTCACAAAACATATTTTCAATGTTTTGAAAACCTCCTCTTTGGCTTCCAAAATCTTGATCCAAGTTCATCCTCATACAAAATATCATTTTAAACACTTTAAAACCATCAAAATATTCAAAATCAAATCAGATCCTCAAGGTCAAGCAGCTGTACAAAAATCATAAACCACCAACAACAAATCAAGATTCCATTTTGGCAACATATCTTTCTTATATCATGCTTGATCTATCTTTCTAGGCCTTGAATCTTAACTTTAAACCTTTATTCATTCTTTTCATCAACCAATCAGACCCAATATATACGTAGATGCTCAAGGAGATAACCATTTCCAAGCTCAAACAACCAAGAAATCACAAGGAGGTTGAAATAGAAACTTATTAGGCTTGGATGCTTGATCTTCTAGCAACTTGTCCTCCTTGTATTCCCCTACTACCTTTCATCCTAGACAATCCAACAAGATGAGGGAGTGATTTATTTAGGGTCTTAACATATGGTAGAAGGTAGAAGTGTGAGTAGGAAAGAATTCACAACCCTTACCTTAGGTTAGATCTTTTGGCTTTCTCTTGTGTTCTTGAGCTTCTTGTGCTTTCTTTGGTAGTAGCTTCTTGACTCTCTCTCTTTCTCTTCCTCTATTTTCGATAGTCACCAGCCAAGAATTGAGAAGGAAGAGCTCTTAAAATAATCTCTCCAAGCTACTTGCTCTCCAAGTAATTGTTGGCTTATCCAAGCAGCCAACTTATCTCTTGGTTTTTCTTCATCTTTCTAGAAATCTCTAGGAAATTCTTCTTTTCTATCTTCCTTTTCCCTTGAGCTCCTGATCAAAATACTCATGCAAATTTTGTTGACTTTTCTCTCTCCCCCTTGCTTTACACGAATTTGAGGCTTATTAAAGAAGCTTTTGAGTCATCTTTTCATATTAATTGCATGCACATGTGTCCCTCATAGCAATTGACCAAAACACCTATTTCCTTTAGCATAGCTTCTTTCACAAGCTCTTTGGACTTTCTCTTCATAGCTTCTAAAGAAGTCTTTAGCTTTCCTCATACAGTTCCGTTCCTCCTTTGTCTCCTTGGAGAATGAAAAATTAAGGGCTAATTAAGGGAGGACTAGGTTAGGAAAAAAAAATCACAAACTTATGTCTTAAAGTATTCCCCCCCCCCCTTTAGACCTTCCTTAATTCCCCAAAATAACAAGTGGCTTGTTCTAGACTTTTCTTCTTGATTCTTTCTCATAAACATGTGATAAATATGCTCCTTCTAGATATTCTTGGCTTCTTCCATAAGTCACTTGTTATTTCCACTCTCTTCTTGAAAACCAAAATAGTGGCTTGTTTAGGAAGCTAATGGTGCCTTCAAGAACACTCTTAATCTCTTGCATTTATGATGATGATGTCATGTGGATGATGTAAGCATGTACTTAGATTTTATTTCCAAATTCAAAGTTAGCTTCTAAAGCAAGTCTCTTGTTATCTTCCTATGTAAGCTTCTTTGACTTAAACATGTGTGAATCTTCTTGAATACTCTTCCCTTCTCGTTTCCTCCAAAAACGCAAGAAACCCTTATCATTTCAAGGAATGTCATGTGCATATTTATTTTAGCACATTTTTGCTCAACTAATTGTCCCATACCTTAAGACATAGCTAAATGACATTTTTACCAACCGATTAACACTGTATAAGTGTTTTGTGCCCTTCTACACTAACACTTTAATTTCTATGGCTATACATACTATGTCCACTGACCAATATGGTCGAGTTACTTAGCCCCTAAAAGCTATTTTATCTCTTAACATTCTTGGGACTCTTCCTAAACTGGGCTTAGTTGTCCACCTACTTTAGGTTTATTCCCAAGTCTCTAGGCCCAAAATTCAAGATGTTACATTTCTCCCCACGTTCAATAAATTTCTTCCTTGACATTTGAACATTAATATCTCGAGGAATAATCCTAGATACTCAGCCTATCACTTTCTTGTGCATGCTTCCCAAGTACGCAACGTAATCATACACTACTCTCTTTTATCTTGTACCTAGGTGTAGTGCTTAATTTTACAGAACCAACTGTCCATCTTCACAGTGCTTGGTTACACAGATCCCACTGTCTGATTCATTTTGTGACTTGGCTATCATATTCTAGCCCTCTTACTCAATCTATTACCACCGCGCTGAATATTTAAGCCTTATTGCCAAGGGATTCCCTACCAATCTTTAGGCATCTTATCTATCACTTGGTACAGATTGGATATTCTACCAGTCTCACTGCATTCTCTAGACATAGTAGTCCAAAATCATCATGCCATTTAGCATTCCACACAATGCTAAGCATCACAAGTCTTACAGCCCAGGGACACCGCCCCATGCAAACTTGCACTCCAGGTTTGACCACCTCAAGCCTCTGCTCATCTATTTCGTTTGAGCTTCCTCAATTTTAAGCTCTCAAACCATTTTCCTCTTGCTTAGCACGGTAACTGGCAAGTATTTTTGGATTTATCCAATTCATAGTTCTCGACCATCTTATCAATTTTTGTTCCTGTATAAAATAATCACCAACTGCACCACTTTTCGTTTTAATACAACAACGATGGCAGTCATGTCACCGCTTACTATGTTGTCCCATACTCAACATTTCAAATTTTCACATAGTCACAGTACATTTCACAATTTGCTCTATAAGAATAGTAATAGTGCTATTACATTTTCAAACTCAATCGCTGCCAGCTAAAATTTTCAAGAAAACAATCCATTGTCGGACTATTTTCAGAAAACATTCACTACCGACATACGTTAATGAGTGAGATTATTCATTTCACAAATTCAAAATTTGAAAACTCTCGCCACCACTTCAACCTTTCGGACAACGAAATATCCCAATACTTTCATACACAAACCACCAAAGTGGCAACGCACTTGTCGGCCAATATGGGACAGTTTTTGTCCCCCCATAAAGGACCTAGTGTCTACACTTCAAAAGATACTATACAAGTAGAAAACTAAGAGAGTAGTTGGTGAACTTGAATGCTTTTCATTTTATGCAGATTGGTTGTTGTAGAGACTTGAATGTAACTCCTTATATATGGGGAGAGCATTTAATGACCATTGGATTGATCAATGTAACTGTTGGAGACATTGAAGAGTTGATTAGGTTGAAGTGTGGTCTAGTCTCTCTCTTGATTAATGTTAATCCTGATGCACAAAAGTTTATGGTTGACTTCCCTTGAATTTAATCCGTTGGAAGAGCAGCTTCTTGACAGGGAAAGAAACCATTAAACCCTTAGCAACGTGTAGAGAATGATTATCCAAAAGAGTGCAAGTCTTCTGGTCTTTGCATTTATTATCCAAATGAGTGATGATAGGAAGTATCTAGATCAATCATGAAGATTTCACAAATTCGTTCAATTTGATTTTCAAACTTAGCGAAGCAAACTCGAGTTTGTTTAAGTAAACTGGAGTTTGCAACTCTTCTTCAGGAACCAAACTCTAGTTTAGAAACTCAAACTCAAGTTTCCTCCATCCAGAGAAGAATGTCGCGATTTGAACTTTGAAAAACATTTTGAGTAAGAGGGAAAACTCGAGTTAATAAGTGACAAACTCAAGTTTGGACTTTTGAGATGAAAATAAGTTTAAGTCCTTAAAGCTCTAAACTTGAGTTTCCAAAAGTAAACTAGAGTTTCCAAAATCACGAAATAGTTGGGAGCTCTCTGCTTAACACAAACTCGAGTTTCCTTGAAAGAAGAAAGATCTTGAAAACTCTCTACCAAGAGCAAACTTGAGTTTGTAAATACAAACTCAAGTTTGCTAAAGTTAGGAAACTTTGAAAACTCATTGCCAAGACTAAACTCGAGTTTTCCCAAAACGTGGAAAAACTTTGAAAGTTCTTGGCCAAGTGCAAACTTGAGTTTGGCATATCAAACTCAAGTTTGCTTTAGTTGAAAAAGCATTAAGACTCTCAGCCAAGCACAAACTCGAGTTTGGAAAACTCAACTCGAGTTTGGTCAAGTTCTCAAATCCTTGGAAGCTCTCTGTGAGACACAAACTCGAGTTTGCCTTCCCTTGAAAAACTTTGAGTGCTCTCTGTATGACACAAACTCGGTTCTGCCACTAATCAACTCGAGTTTGCCTAAGTTTACAAAAACTTGAGCAACTCTCTGTCTCGACCAAACTCAAGTTTGCAACTACAAACTCGAGTTTGCCGTTGACAATAAGTTTTTCAACTTCAAAGACAAACTTCCATTTATGTTTACAATTTCCAATTATCATGAAAACATATAGAGAACTAACAACAATGAGCAAAAGGATTAGAAGAGTGAACTGATTTTTGAAAGTCATTCAGATAAGATTTTTCTCCTTTCTTATTTTTTCCCTTTTTCTTATCAAGTTCAGGGCATAACCTATTCCTAACTTGTCATTTGTAAATCTTTGAGTTTTCAAAATGACTTTAAGCATCTTACTCCCTTTGGTGAATTTTTCAAGAGTTTTATTAAGATAAGAATTTCTTTTCTCTAAATCAAGACATTTTTCACAAATCAGAGGAGTGTCTTGAACTTGTTGTTCAAGCAACTTGATTCTTTTCCTCAAAGCTATGAGTTCTTTCGCAATCTTTATAAATTTAGAATGTAATTTATTATACTCAGAAAGTAGATTATTATAGGTAGGTTTTACCTCGTTGCTTTCACATTCTTCTTCAGCTATAAGGCATATGTTTGCAACTTGTTCATCCTTGCTTTCTTCATCCAAGGAACTATCTCCCCAGTGGCAAACACATACGCCTTTTTCTTGAAGTTGTTGAACTTTTTATTTTCCTTTTCTTTGATCTTCAACTGCAGACATTTTGATTTAATATGTCCAGTTTTCTCGCATTCATAGTAGTTGATTTGGTCTTTGTCTTTGAATTCATATCTACTGCTTTGTCTACCTTTGTGAAATTTTTGAAACCTTGGTGCTTTTGTAAAACCTCTTTAACCTTCAGACAAACATGTCGATTTCATCACCATCTTCATCCTCTTCTTCTTCTTTTGCTTCTTTGTCTTTCACGCCATTGAAGGAAACACATTTGCCTTTACTGTTGATTTCATCTTAGCCCTTCTTGAACTTCAGTTTGCCTTCATATTCAGATAGACTTCCGAATAGAGTAGCGACCAATCTAATTGATTTACCTCGAGCTTCTTCGATGACTGTGACTTTAGCTTCCCATTCTTTTGTGAGGACATTCAAAATTTTCCTCACTTGAGAATTTTGATCATATGTTTTACCTAAGGCTGATAACTGATTAATCAGATGAGTTAAGCATAATTCAAACTCCCCAATAGATTCTTCAGACTTCATACAAAGGAGATCGTATTCAGTCGTTAAAGTATTGATCCGATTTTCCTTTATACCAGTGGTTCCTTTATAGGCTATCTCCAATGCTTTCCACGTTTCCTTTGCGGTTGATAAGTTACATATGCCAAAGTATTCCTTCTAGCTAATTGAACTTTAGATCATCAGGATAGCTTTACTGTTGAGTGTTATCTTCCTTCTGTCGTTTTCGTGAAACTCGAATTCAAGCTTTGGTACATTAACTTTGAAGATAGAACATCACCTAGAGGGGGTGAATAGAGGATTTTGAAATTCTTTTCGGATTGAAGAACAAACAAAAATAACAGAGATAGAGATAGAGAGAATCAACACTAAGAATTTATACCAATTCGGTCTAAATCCTCGACCTACGTCCAGACCCCAAACACTCTGGGTATTTCACTAATCCACAAACACAGATACAATTACACACTCTGTACTCGAGATGATCCTATCACACTAGGACTCACTCCCCCTTACAAGTTGTAATCATACACTCACACTCAAGGTTCCACAACCTTGAGATTTAACAAATAAACAAGTAATCAAATAAGTGTTTAACAACTCCTCACTGAGTATATAAGTGATAATTACTGATTTATAGAAAATATCCGAAGATATTAAATGAAGTGAATGAAATAGTAAGTTGAAATAATGTCGAATTGATTGCGCAGAGTTTCGGTAGGTGGCGGAATTGAATGTGATGAGTACGTTTATTGAAAATTCTATAGGCCTTACTTCAATTGTAATATCCAAGGAATATACCTTCATCGGACTTGGGATCAAACTTTCCCAAGTTATCCTTACCATTGTTGTGGATGAAACATTTGCATCCAAAGATGCGTAAGTGAGTCAGATTTGGTTTCCTTCCTTTGTATAGTTCAAATGGAGTCTTGTTGAGTTTCTTTCGAGGATAGGCTCGGTTCGAGACATAGCAAGACGTGCTCATTACGTCTGCCCAGAAGACTTGAGAAGTCTTGTTCTCATTCAACATTGCTCGCGCCATTTCAGTGAGGACTCAGTTCTTCCTTTCAACCACACCATTTTGTTGTGGACTCCTCAAGACCGAGAAATTGTGGTCAATACCATGAGCATCACATACTCCCCGAAAGCTTGATTCACAAAATCTCCTCCATGATCAGTCTGAATACCTAAAATGCAAACACCTTTCTCATTTTGCACTTTCTTGGCAAACACGACGAATAGATCAAACGTTTCATCTTTGGAAGATAAAAAGATAGTCTAGGTAAATCAAGAGAAATCATCGACAATAACTAGAGTGTACAAATTGCCACCAAGGCTCTTAACTCTTTCCAGTCCAACTAGATCCATATGGAGTAGTTGGAGAGGTCTATTAGTTGAGATTTCAAATTTATTTTTGAAAGACGATTTAGTCTGTTTATCCTTTTGACAAGAATCACAAATCATGTCATTTTTAAAACGTAGTTTAGGTAAACCAAGAACTAAATATTTTCTTAACAATTTGTCTAGTTGGTGTTGGAAATTATGCCCTAGGGGCAAGTCATTGCACTTTAGACGTTTATGTTATTTAAAGTATTATCCTTTAGTTATCATTTTATTTGCATGTTTATAGTGATAACTGATCCTTGGATATATTTTATAGATTATCCTAAATGTCCCTGGTCGGTCATCTGCGCGGGAGCGAAGATGAAATAAGACCAGTATGAATTTGATGAATATGGAGATGCGAGTCAAAGTCATAGGCACTTGTAAGAGTACAAGGTGCTGGACCGACCCACTATGAGAAAGCTGCATGGAATAAGTCATAAGCTTTTCTCATGTATAACCGCGTCACAACGCCCGTCTACCTGAGATAATCATGGATTCCTACATGATGAGTCGCTGATCTTTGACTTAGTCAAAAGTCACCTTTGACCGAGTGATGATAAAGGTTATGATCGGGATCAGTGGTTTTCATGCAGAGGAATGTGAATGATCAAGATGGAATTTGTCCTTCACATTTGTAGAGAGATAATACTGGGCCCCTCGATGAGTTAGTCTGAGAAATGTATGGCCATACTACGATGGAAAGGAGTTTCTATTTCAATTAGACTACTCAAGAATCGAGAAAGTAATGGTCAAGAACAGGAAGTTGACATTCTCCATGCCTCATCCTTGACCAAATTATCGCATGACGAAAGGGACTTGACATGGTTGTACGATAGGTCATATCGTATCATCGATCCCCATATGAATTGGGTAGTCGCAATGTCTTGCTAGAGGCCGCTTGCGACTTGTGGGCTGGTACAGTATTGGCCCACTGCCAATCTCATGTGGGTCTGCAGGGTCGCACACAAGAATAGCCCAACACGAGCAAAAGTGTCCAGATTCATTAAATCTTATATATGTCTAAGATTTAATGAATACTGTATTTAATCTAGGATGGATATATATATATATATATATATTAAACTTGAAATTAATATAATAATATTATTATATATAATATTTGTTTGTGTGTGTGTGTGTGTATATATATATATATATATATTAAATTCGAAATTAATATAATAATATTATTATATATAATATTTGTTTGTATTTAATTTATTTGATAAATTAAATATCTAAAACAAATAGAGATATTGTATCTCAAACTTAATTTTTGAATAAAGATATCATTTAATTTAGAGTAAATACCCTTTTTGGTCCCTGGAAAAAACACGGATGCCCTTTTTGGTCCCTGAAAAAAAATAAGTCACTTTTAGTCCCTAAAATGGAAAAATAAGGTCCCTTTTAGTCCTTTTGATCATTTTTTTGCACATTTTAATCCTCGAAATTCCCAAAAAGGTCCTTTTTAGTCCCTAAAAAGGACCAAAATGACATTTCTTTTACTCAGGGACGAAAAAGGGTCAAATGTGTTTTTCCAGGGACCAAAAAGGGTATTTACTCTTTAATTTAAATTGAGATATAGTATTTCAGATTTAATTAAATGGATAGATATCATTTCTCGAATTAAATTTATAAAGATAAATTAAATCAGAAGGCTTTTAATTTGGATTAAATAAATAAATTAGATTAGATCTATCAGATAGATTTAATTAATATATTTTTTAATCCAGATTCAAAATTCGAATTTCAAAATTAATGAGGATTAAATTTTGAATATAATACGCCTGCTAGGTTTAGAAAAACCTACGGGACTTTTAATTCTGCTGTGTGTACGGATCCCAACAATGGCATCAGAGCCAACATGACAGAGCATTTAAATTAGGTTTTATACGTGTGTTTATGTATGAGATACATGTATGCTTAAGCCAAATCCATGTATGTGTTTTAAATCGATATATGATTAATTGAATCCTGTATGCATTTAAAACGTTCATACGCGATAGGGTTTATATGAGATTATATATATATGATGTCTATATGGTTAAATCCGAATCCAATAATGTGTTTAAATTCAAAAACTCGTGTTAGGGTTTCTACGGGTTCCAAGTCGGACTGTGTGGCTGATTCGCGTGGATCTGAAACGTTCAGATCCGATGTCGATCAGGACGCTAAGATCGGAGTTCAAATTTGTGAGTCAGTTGCATTCTGAATAGTTCGGACATTGCTCACGCTCGAACGACAGCCATGTTCTGAATCGTTCAGTTCGTGCGATCACATTAGGGTTTGAAATTTTCGAAAATCATTTTTTTTGGGAAATTATTTTTGAAAACAATATTTTATTTTAAAAAAAAATTCTAGCGGGACCGCCGTAGGGATCCTGGCTGATTGTGAGTAGCGCAAGAATTCAAATCATGATATTATATTATATATAGTATATAATATGATGTAAATTAGAGAATTTAAATCATGATATTATATTATATATAGTATATAATATAATGTAAATTAGAGAATTTAAATCATGATATTATATTATATATAGTATATAATATAATGTAAATTAGAGAATTTAAATCATGATATTATATTATATTATATTATATTATATTTATTATATAATATAATATAAATTAGAGAATTTAAATCATGATAAGTTTAATCATAATATTTTATTTCATAATTGTATGAATTAATGTATGTTGTGATTTACCTTTCAAATGTTGTTTGGGTATGGTGAACAACATGGCTTTAGAGTTTTACAATTGTTGTAAATTTTAAATATGGCCTGCGGGCCATGCCTCTCTCTCTAAATACTCTTGATGTACATTCTTTTCTCATCCCACTCCCCTCGTGTGTTGAAACGAGGTTTCTCCTGATGTATTTCTTTTGTTTTAGAGAAGTCCTCTCATTGGCTTGAGAGGATTTTAGGTTAAGTATGAGCCATGTTGTGTCACAATTTTAATTATGTCTTGATTTGATCATTGCATGATTAATTTAGAGTTTTAATTATGATTTGATTAGATCACTCATAATCAATTTAGAGTTTGAATTATGTTTTGATTAGATCACTCATAATTAATTTAGATATTATATGAGATACAATAGTGATTGCATTCATATAAGTAGAATTAATAAGATTAATTAAATTATACCCTCTAAATAAAATCTTAAGTCATAATGCCATCAATAAATGAATACTTGTCAAAACCTAGATCACCCATTTGTATGTTCCACCAAAGTGGATGCATCTGAGTTATCTTGGTGAGACAAGAGTGAGTAATGGTGATACTCAATATTCATTATTGTCCGGACTTAATTGAGATTATCAAAACGGTTTTGGTTCTCAAGGCATTAGATGGGATTAAACATGCCAAGTCATATAATGATCGAATCCCATAAAGATCTAAGAGTTACATGTGATGTAATTGGCAAAGACGTTGCCTACCTAAATAACTTAATTTAAGCGTCCTGCCAAAGCGGACTTAAATTTAAGCCAAATATGGATCTTAGCCCACTAATTATAATGAGGGTTCTTAATTCAGTGGGAGCTTATTAAATAAACTTTGCATATCTTTAGTTGTAGAATCATGTAGTCTAGTAATACTTCAACACCATCAATACGATCAGTCCTTAAGAAGGACGAACTCGATGAGACAAACTTTCTTGACATGTTTGGGAACTTAAGCGTTGATCCTAAACACGAAAGAAAAGAGTATCTCATAAATCAACCCATTACTGACGAGCCTGCAGCTGCTGATCCACCTGATGCTTGCCACTATGCTTCTAGACCTCAATAGAGATCTAGAACATGTAGAGGCCTCTGAGATGATTGGTCATCCTACGGAAATGTTCCAGTAACAGGAAAGGCAAGAGAGGTATGAGACCACAAAGGCCTTTCATTCCTGCAAGATGGCTGAGGGTGTATCAGTTAGTCCTCATGTTTTGAAGATGAAGGGCAACATTGATCACCTTGAGAGGCTCGGATTCCCCATATCCCAGGAGTTAGCTACAGATGTGATCTTGAACTCACTCCCAGGAAGTTATGATAACATTGTCATGGATTACAACATGAACAACATGGAGGAATCAATTTTCTGAACTGCATGGGATGCTCAAAATTGCTGAGCTGAGCCTTAAGAAGAGGCCCAGTACTGTTTTGTCTGTTCAGAAAGGAAGGGGTATGAAACCGAAAGCCAAGAAGGCAAAACCTCCGAAGGATAGGGTCTGCTTCTTTTACAATGAACTTGGTCATTTGAAAAGAAATTGCAAACTCTACCTCGAAGATTTGGAGAAGAACAAGAAGGATAGCGGGGCTATCGCTTCAAGTATCTATGTCATAGATATTCGCTTTTCTACTTCCTCAACATGGGTATTGGATACTACATGTGGGTTTACATTTGAATAAATGCAGGCTCTCAAGAACAGTAGAATATTGAATGGACATATCTATGACATAACTACTAAAAGGTTCAAGTCAAATGATTTGAATCCGACCTACCTATGACATTGTCGTCTAGGCCATATAAATGTGAAACGCATTTCGAAACTCCATCAAGATGGATTTCTTAACTCATTTGATTTTGAATCATTTGATACATGTGAGTCTTGTTTATTCGGAAATATGACAAAGGCACCTTTTACTGGGCACAGTGAGAGAGCCACTGATTTATTAGGCCTCATACATACCGATATGTGTGGACCAATGAATACATCTGCCAAAGGAGGTCATTTGTACTTCATTACATTCATAGACGATTTTAGTAGATATGGGCATGGTAGTCAAAAACGCGCTTTATAGCGTAAAAACGCCGATTTTACGATTTAATATGAGCAAAACGTGTTTCGTTGTGGAAAAAACGCAGTCTGAGTAAAATCGTTAAAAACGCTCCGTTTTTACGCAAAAACGCAAAAACGTTGCGTTTTGAAATAAAACGCCGCTTTCAGATCTGCTTTCCCCCCTAAATCAATTACCCTATATTCTATTTCTCCATTTTGATTTATCTCAAACTCAAACTCAATTCTCACTTCTCTGTCATTCGCTTGCTGGTCTCTGCTCCCCAAATCCCTAATCGAGCCTCACCTCCTCCTCCTTCGGCGGCCGCTCATCACCGTAGAAGCCAAGATCTTCAGAGTTCTGACGCCTCCGACGCTCTTCCACGGTTCAACCCCTTCATCGTCGGCTGCTCATCGCCTCCAAGCTGTGATCTGTCTTTGACTCTTTGTCCGGCGTCCCTTTGAGGTTGTGATACTCGGATACTCCAACTGGTACGCCGAAAGTGAAGCTGTTTGAAGCGGAGCCTGATGTTCTTAAGGCTCTTAAGGGAAGTGGGATTCAGATCATGGTTGGAATCCCCAATAAGATGTTGTCTCTCTTAGGTTCTTCCCCTTCCATTGCTTGATTTGTGGGTTAGCAGAATATTTCGTCGTTTATCGGTAAAGGTGGTGCGGATATCGGGTGGGTCTCATCTTTTTATTCTCGATTCTCATTTTTAGTTTCCGCTTGTTTCTGAGAAAGTGAAAATTCTATGCTCTTCTTGTTCAATATGCAAAGCTGCTTTATCGAAGCACCGAGTATATATTCACTACTAGCTTGTGGAATAAATATACGTGTGGTATTTCGAAAGCATCCTTTCTTGTTGTAATTTGTATGATTCGTGTGTTTTCTTCTTTTTATTTAGAGCTGATGGTGGCTGTCCTTATTAATGAAACTAAGAAAGTTGCTTTAGTTGTTTGAAACTCTCAAAACGACATGGTCCTCTGATTTAATTGTTGTTTTGTGGAAAACATGATATATTTCATTGAACATTACGGGGATCCGAGGGTTAATCTGACATTAAAATGATTTAGATGAGGATCTTTTGTTATTATAATTTCTAAACTTTGAATTCTCAATTGTAATTCAAAATAACTGGAAAGTCATAGATTGTGGGTTGTGATAATTATTTACATTTCAGTTGGATAATGAGTGATTTCAGTTGGATAATGAGTGGTACTGAATTTAAATTAGACTTGTATTTTGAAGCTGTATTGAGGTTGTTTACCTTTGTTTAAATGTTATTTGATGACAATGTTGGATATTTTTTTTATATTGCATGGATGAACATATGTATGGATGATGACAGGTGCCTTACTTTTCTTGAATTTCTTTATATATATATGTAGGTAAAAACTACGTTTTGTATTACGATTTTACGTTTTACGATTTTTCATTCCCCTACCGTTTTCAGGTAAAAACTACGTTTTCACTACCATGGATATGGGTATATCTGTCTAATGAAACAAAGGTCTGAATCTTTTGAAATGTTCAAAATGTTCCAAAGTGAAGTACAAAACCAACTTGGCAAAACAATTAAAGCCCTTCAATCCGATCGGAGTGGTGAATATTTGAGCCAGGAGTTCATTGACCATCTTAGGAGTTGTGGGATCATCTCACAACTTACTCCTCTAGGAACACCTTAATGGAATGATGTTTCTGAGCGGAGGAATCGAACTCTATTAGATATGGTTCGATCTATGATGAGTCAAACAGATCTTCCTCCTTTCTTTTGGGGCCATGCCCTAAAAACAGTTGTGTTCACACTGAATCGTGTTCCGTCAAAGGCAGTTGAAAAAACACCATATGAGATATGGACTGGGAAGAAACCAAGTTTGTCCTTTCTTGAAATTTGGGGATGTGAGGTTTACGTTAAACACTAAGCCTATGATAATTTATCATCCAGATCCTCAAAATTCCTTTTTGTGGGGTATCCTAAGGCAACTAAAGGATACTATGTCTACAATCCTACCGATCACAAAGTGTTTGTTATTCGGAATGGTGTCCTTTTGGAGAAAGAGTTCATCTCTAAAAGAACCAATGGGAGTAAGGTATACCTCGAAGAAGTTCGAAAGCCACAAGACAACATAGAACCACAGATGGAAAACGGAGAAGACTCACAACAAGTTGTTGAGCCTTCTCAAGTAACACAAGGCCCACGTAGGTCCAATAGAACACGGCTACAGCCTCAGAGATATGGATTTCTGATTACTGGAAGCCGTGATGTTTTGTTGATTGAGCAGAATGACCCAGCTACCTATCGCGAGGCCATGGTGGGACCCAACTCCGAAAGATGGCTTAGTGCCATGAAGTCTGAAATGCAATCCATGTGCGACAATAAGGTATGGACCTTAGTCGATCCACCTGAAGGTGTAAAAAACATTGGGTGCAAGTGGGTTTTAAAAGAGAAAACTAACATGTAAGGCAAAGTAAATATCTTCAAGACACAACAGGTTGCAAAAGGATTCACTCAAACTCATGGTGTGGACTATGATGAAACCTTTTCTCCAGTTGCAATGGCCAAATCAATCAAAATCCTTCTTGTCATTACATCATATTATGACTATGAAATATGATAGATGGACATCGAAACAGCCTTCCTTAACGAAAAGCTCCTTGAGGATGTGTACATGACACAACCTAAGGGTTTTCTGCGTCTAGAGGACTCTGGTAAAGTTTGCAAGCTTCAAAGATCCATTTATGGATTGAAGCAAGCATCTCGGAGCTGGAATCATCATTTTGATGAACTAGTCAAAGAGTTTGGATTCATTCAAAACATCGATGAACCTTGTGTTTACAAGAAGGTCAGTGGGTGCACAATTGTATTTCTAGTGCTTTATGTCGATGACATCCTACTCATTGGAAATGACATTCCTACCTTGCAGAGTGTCATGTCTTGGTTAGGAAAGTATTTCTCGATGAAAGATTTAGGCGAAGCCACTTACATCCTTGGGATAAGGATCTATAGAGATAGATCCAAGAGGCTGATAAACCTAAGTTGGAGCACATACATAGACAAGATACAACATAGATTCGGTATGCAGGATTCCAAAAGGGGTTACATGCCCATGTCTCATGGCATTCATCTCAGTAAGGATCTATGTCCTAGTACACAAGATCAAAGAGATCGCATGAGTAAGATTCCATATGCCTCCACCATTGGATCTATCATGTATGCCATGTTATATACTCGACCGGATGTCTCATTTTCCTTGAGTATGACCAGCAGATATCAACAAGATCTCGGTGAGGGTCATTGGACTGCTGTCAAGAATATCCTAAAGTACTTAAGAAGGACTAAGGACTTATTCTTGGTATATGGTGGATTGGAAGATGAGCTCTGTGTGACAGGTTACACAGATGCGAGTTTCAAAAATGACCAAAATGATCTAAGATGGCAATCTGGATATGTATTCATTTTGAATGGTGGTGCGGTAAGCTGGAAGAGCTCTAAGCAGAGCAAGCGTAGGCGATTCTGCAATGCAGAAGGCGAGCATATAGCAGCATCGAATGCAGCTAAGGAGGCCTTTTGGATTAGTAAGTTCATTAATGAACTAGGGGTGGTTCCTACCATCTCAAATCCAATAGACTTGTTCTGTGACAATAGCAGCGCTATTGCGCAGACCAAGGAGCCTAGGTCACATCAAAGGACCAAGCATATACTCACGTGATTTCATCTTATCAGAGAAATCAATGATAGAGGTGATACAAAAATTATGCAAAGTATCAGGAGAAAACAATGTCGCTGATCCTCTTACTAAGCCGCTTGCACAAGTAAAACATGAGCGTCATGTTAGGGCAATGGGAATTAGGGTAATTAATGATTGCACCTAGTGCAAGTGGGAGTCTGTTGGAAATTATGTCCTAGGGGCAAGTCATTGTGCTTTAGATGTTTATGTTATTTAAGTTATCATTTTGTTTGCATGTCTATAGTGATAACTGATCCTTGGATATATCTTATAGATTATCCTAAATGTCCCTGGTCGGTTATCTGCGCAAGATTGAAGATGAAATAAGACCAGTATGACTTTGATAAGTATGGAGATGCGAGTCAAAGTCATAGGCACTTGTAAGAGTACAAGGTGCTGGACCAACCCACTATGAGAAAGCTGCAAGGAATAAGTCATAAGCTTTTCTCATGTATAACCGCGTCACAACACCCGTCGACCTGAGATCATCATGGATTCCTACATGATGAGTTGCTGATATTTGTCTTAGTCAAAAATCACCTTTGACCGGGTGATGATAAAGGCTATGATCGGGATCAGTGGTTTTCATACAGAGGAATGTGAATGATCAAGATGGAATTTGTCCCTCACATTTGTAGAGAGATAATACTGGGCCTCTCGATGAGTTAGTCTGAGAAATGAATGGTCATACTACGATGGAAAGGAGTTTCCATTTCAATTAGACTACTCAAGAATTGAGAAAGTAATGGTCAAGAACAGGAAGTTGACATTCTTCTTGCCTCATCCTTGACCAAATTATCGTGTGACAAAAGGGACGTGACATGTTGTACGATAGGTCGTATCGTATCATCGATCCCCATATGAATTGGGTAGTCGCAATGTCTTCCTAGAGGCCGCTTGCGACTTGTGGGCTGGTACAGTATTGGCCCACTGCCAATCTCATAAGGGCCTACAGGGTTGCACACAAGAATAGCCTAACACGAGCAAAAGTGTCCAGATTCATTGAATCTTATATATGTCTAAGATTTAATAAATACTGTATTTAATCTAGGATGGATATATATATATATATATATGTTGGGATCCGTACACGCAGCGGAGTTAAAACTTTTACAAATCCCATTCAAGGATCGCTCAACGGCGTTTAAATCAAGGTTTAGGGTTTTCGAATCGTACCTATGCAGAACAATTGGACTGGTGGGCTACCTTCTCGATCAGCAGAAGTCAACTCTTCGAATCACCTATCTCTACCGGTATCCACATGAACAGCCATCAGAAACAGGAACGGAAGCGTGCTAGCACCTCTAAACTGTGCGTCTCTCTATTTTCCCTCTAGGGTTTCTCGTGGCTTTCTAATACGCTTGACAAAAGTCCCGTAGGTTTTTCTAAACCTAGCAGGCGAATTATATTCAAAGTTTTGAATCTGGATTAAAAAATATATTAATTAAATATATCTGATAGATCTAATCTAATCTATTTATTTAATCCAAATTAAAAGCCTTCAGATTTAATTTATCTCTATAAATTAAATCCGAGAAATGATATCTTTATTCGAAAATTAAATCTGTGATACAAACAAATATTATATAATAATATTATAATCATTATTAATTAATATTATTATATTAATTTCGAATTTAATATATATATATATATATATATCCATCCTAGATTAAATACAGTTTTCATTAAATCTTAGACGTATCTAAGATTCAATGAATCTGGACACTTTTGCTCGTGTTGGGCTATTCTTGTGTGTGACCCTGCAAGCCCATATGAGATTGGCAGTGGACCAATACTGTACAAGCCTACAAGTCGCAAGCGGCCTCTAGCAAGACATTGCGACTACCCAATTCATATGGGGATCGATGATACGATACAACCTATTGTACAACCATGTCACGTCCCTTTTGTCACGCGTTAATTTGGTCAAGGATGAGGCAAGAAGAATGTCAACTTCCTGTTGATTTGATCTGGCCTGTTTCCGACGATGAGGTCTTCCAACTCTCCTTTTGGTTCAGGTCGAGGGACCTCTGGTTCGTCTCGCAAGTCCAGTTCCACCATGTTAACTGGATGGCTGGCCTTTCCCCCTCCTCGGTCCTTCGACCCGGGCTGGATATCCCGAGGCAGCAATTTCCAAAGCTTTCCATATTTCCTTCACACTTCCCAGATTGCAAATACGAAAGTACTCCTTTTGACTAAGAGCGCTCTAGAGCATCAAGATGGCTTTGCAGTTGAGAGTTATTTTCCTTCTGTCATTCTTGGGAACATTAATTCCACCTTCTGCTCTTGTAGGAATGTAATCCCCATTTTCGAATACGTGCCATAAACCATATTCACTGGCTAACACAAACACTCTGAACTTTGCTTTCCAGAATGAGTAATATTCGCCATTGAAGCCAGGTGGCCGATTGATTGAGGCACCATCAGGCAATATTCCTTCCATGATCTTTCTCGTGATGTTAAGCCCAATAGAGAATACTAGTTATGATACCAAATGAAGATAGAATATCACCTAGAGGGGGGTGAATAGAGGATTTTGAAATTCTTTTCGGATTGAAGAACAAACAATAATAACAGAGATAGAGATAGAGATAATAAACACTGAGAATTTATACTGGCTCATTCTAACTCCTCGACCTACATCCAATCCCCAGACACTCTGGGTATTTCACTAATCCACAAACACAGATACAATTACATACTCTGTACTCGAGATGATCCTATCACACTAGGACTCACTCCCGCTTACAAGTTGTAATCGTACACTCAAACTCAAGGTTCCAGAACCTTGAGATTTAACAAATAAACAAGTAATCAAATAAGTGTTTAACAACTCCCCACTGAGTAAATAAGTGATAATCACTGAAGTGCAGAAAATATCCGAAGGTATTAAATGAAGTGAATGAAACAATAAGTTGAAATAATGTTGAATTGATTGCGTAGAGTTTCGGTAGGTAGCGGAATTGAATGTGATGAGATTTTATAGGAAACTCCATTAATGTTGTTGTGAAGAGCTTTGAATATAGCCATTGAGAGACTTCGAACTTCCATTAGGCACAAATGATTTTCGTTGGTACAGTCGAACGTTGTTACATTAAATGCGTTAGCCATCGATGTACTTGTATGTAGAAGTTGACTCAGAATAATTGCTGGAATAAGTATGCCTCAAAGGAATGTATTTATCTGCTCATAGTGTTTATTTAGTTTGCAGCCTTTGTAACATTAAATGCTTCTGACACGTTAACAGGCTTTTAGGCTAATCACAACTTAAGTGTTCGTTAATCAACTGAAATCCATTAAAAAAGATGATTAGAAATGATACAGATGAGTTTGAGTGAGATTAATTAGAAATAGATAATAACCCATAATATTTAAGATTAAGATTATAATTTCAGTCGAGGGGTCTGACAACTTGAAGAACATTACTTGAGTAACACTTCCTTGTTACTTGAGTAATGTCGCAGAGATTTAAAATAATGTCCTTTGTATCATGATTACTTGAGTAACAATGCCTTGTTACTTGAGTAATATCGTAATGATATGATTACTCGAGTAACAATGACTTGTTACTTGAGTAATATCTTGTAATTTCAAATTGGATGCTTCAACAATGTATTTACTCAAGTAACAGAATAATGTTGCTTGAGTAACTATCAGACAGAGAGCAAAGAATGAATTTTGAGAAGAGCTTACTCAGGTAACATACTTACCTTACTCAAGTAGATTACTCGAGTAGCAATTACTTGTACTTGGGTAACACTAAGTAGAGATCATACCTTTATCACATGTCCTTTCTTACTCGAGTAGCAAGCTATCCTTACTTGGGTAGCTTACTTGAGTAACGTAGTTCCGTTACTCGAGTAACGCAGGTGAACCACTCTAAGCTTGGTTTGATCAATATTACTCGAGTAGCCAATGTTGTTACTTGAGTAACATAGCTTTTGATATGAATGCAGGCTATTCAACTGGTATAGTGCTCGAGTAATTGCCAACCATTGCTCGAGTAATATTATGTAATCACTTAAACACATTGTTAGGTTGAGTTTGCTGGAGTAAACGTAAGGGCTTACTCGAGTATACATTTAATTTAGGCAATATTCACAGATTCAAAAACCTTGACCATTTTCAAAATAAAACTTTAATTACTTAAGTCTTGTTATCATCAAAACTTTGAGAACTAACAAACTTCACCTTCTCTTTTTGTTGGGACGCAATCTCCTTTCTTGATTACTTGCCAGAGACCATATTCGATTGCCAACACAAACACTCTGAACTTTGCTTTCTAGAATAAGTATCACCATTGAAGCCTAGTGGTCAGTTATTGGATACTTTGTCAGGAAATATTCCTTCCATGGATCCTTCTCAGGATATTAAGCCTATAAATGAAGACCTACGCTCTGATATCAAATGTTAGTTACAGGTTTCACCCAAGAGGGGGTGAATTGGGTGATTTATAAAAATTAAAACAAACTTAAACAATTACTAAAAATGGAAGGAAAGGTTAGAGAGATATCACCACATAGATTTATACTGGTTCAGCCTTAACCTCATGGCTTACTTCTAATCCCCAGAGCACCTCCGAGATTTTCACTAACTTTCACAAAAGTGATAACAATAGGCACTGAGTAATCTTACCAGCTTCACTCCCCCTTACATCTTGTAATCGAACAACCCACTCAAGGTCCCACTACCTTGAGATTTTACAGTACTCAATTGAATAATATAACTCTCTTACAGAGTAGATGAATAAGCACTTAAGTGTATGACTATCTCAAAGCTAAATTCATGAAGTATTAATGAGCAATAACTGAGCAATTAATATGATCGTTGTTGGTTTTTGGCTCCGAATTGAGTGCTCTTTGTATTTATATTTGAGCTTCATTAACGACCTTTGGTGAAGCTTCAAACTATTCGTTAAGAGATTTCAAATGCTCTGTTAGACTCAAAAAGCTTTCTGTTAGACACACATCGGAGTCGTTGGAAGTTTTAACGAAATTTTGTTTTCGTATCGTCGTTGACAGTATTCGCACAACATGCTTTTGGTCTAAGTATTTGACTAAGGTAGAGTTGCTTTCGCTTTCATCGGAATAGGTCTTCTGAGCATATGATCATTTGTCTGCTCTAAATCAGTTTTCATGTTAATGCTCTGTTTCTGAGACTGCATTTAATGCTTCTGACACAAATCTTGCTTTTTGAAGATTTTCACGTAATCCTTTGTTTGATCATTTGAAACTCACTTATAAACATGATTAAAAGCATTGAGAATAAATTTCAGTATTAATCATAGGTATCGAGAGAATAATTAGTAACTTCGAATTTACGATGACGGAGATTGAGTTCAAATACAGGAGACACTCAAGTGTCAATTATCCAATACTCGAGTGTTTTTTGTCAACACTTGAGTATTGATGAACTTGTTTTGGAAGAAATCTATTTGAAGATAAGCTTAGTTGGAAAACAAGTGTATTTTTCCTGACACTCGAGTGCTAAAATTCCATACTCAAGTGTCTTATCTTGGCACTCGAGTGTTAATGTTTGTGAGTGGTAGAGCCATTGGTTTAAAGGCGTAGATGTTAGAAAAAGAGTTGGTCTCTACCAGACACTCAAGTGTTAAAAATCACACTCGAGTGTCACAAATAACACTTCAAGTGTGTCACAAACAGAACAGTTCATCAAACAGTAACATGCACAAACCTGGATATTACCTTGATACTCGAGTGTTATTGTACACACTCGAGTGTTTGTCATGTTGATTCCAAAATGAACACAAGTGTAAATTTCCAGCATTTCTTGATCTTACAACAACACTCGAGTGTTTATCAGGTTTTTTATGACAGGATCAAATATCACGCATTCTTCCTGTGATTTAGAAATCAACACTCAAGTGTTAAAGAGTAACACTCGAGTGTCTATAGCAGACACTTTTGAAACTGGCTTTCTGATTCAAGGTTTGGTTTCAATAACTAATGTACACTCGAGTGACTTGAATTATCAAGCTTTAACTTATTGCAAGTTGTTTTTATCTCAAAACTTATAATCCGAGAACTAACAGAAGGTAGCACTCTTGTTTCATCAGCGAGTAACTTGCCCTGAACTTGCAAGTTGGTGGTCATCATTCGAGTGGCATCATATGCACTCAAGTGAGACTAGTCATGACTCATATGACCATCATGAGTGACTTGCAATTTACTTGCGAGTGCTCACCTTTCACTCAAGTGACAATAGGCTCACTCGAGTGGACATCTCAGCACTTTCAAAATGTAGGCAAGTGACTTGCAAAATTCTCAACAAGTGATCATTAGCACTCGAGTGGTCACTTACCTACTCGAGTGCTCTGAGCTTATCACTCAAGTGATGAATCTCATCACTCGAGTAATCTGCCATAACTTCAACAAATCCTGTGATTGACTAGCTACTTTACTATAAGTGACAAGGGATCGCTTGAGTGTTAACTTAGTCACTCAAGTAATCTTGTATCATTATCATTCTTTCAGCAAGTGACTTGCAAAATCACTAGTTAAGGATCCTCACTCGAGTACACTACATTCCACTCGAGTGATCATCTCAGATCATTGAAAGTGAGATATCATGTTGGTTCAAGTTTTAGTTCAAATAAAGTTTTATCACTTGAGTGAATTGAATCATCAAGTCCTCATTACTTTCCAAGCTTTTTCATCATCAAAACATAAATCGAGAACTAACACTATCATAGTGATCAAATAGACAAGGGATATTTTCTCTGATGATCACTAATTAACACACCACCAGCGAACTGAGTCCCCAAAACCAAAACCCCCTAATTCAATTTCAACATATATGGCGAAATCCAGCGATGAACGTGGCAAAGAATATTACAACCAAACACCAAATTTTAGCGAAAATCAAGGGTTATGATCTCAGATCATGATGGGCTTCTTCATATCTGCTAACAAGTGACTTGCAAAATTCTCAACACTTTCAGAAAAGTGGGCAAGTGACTTGCAAAATTCTCAACAATAATCATCAGCACTCGAGTGGTCACTCACCTACTTGAGTGCTTTGAGCTTAGCACTCAAGTGATGAATCTCATCACTCAAGTGATCTTCCATAACTTCCACAAATCCTGTGAGTGACTAGCTGCTTTACTACAAGTGACAAGGGATCACTTGAGTGCTAACTTAGTCACTCGAGTGATCTTGTATCACTATCATTCTTTCAACGATAGAATTTGCAAAATCACTAGTTAAGGATCCTTACTTGAGTGCATTACATTCCACTCGAGTGATCATCTCAGATCACTTAAAGTGAGATATCTTGTTGATTCAAGTTTTAATTCAAATAAATTTTTTTTCACGAGTGTCTTGAAATATAGAACTCGAGTGACTTGAATCATCAAGTCCTCATTACTTTCCAAGCTTTTTGTTATCATGAAAACATAAACTGAGAACTAACACTATCATAGTGATCAAATAGCCCGAACAAGGGATATTTTTTCTGATGATCACTAATTAACACTACAGTAGCGAATTGAGTCCCCAAAACCAAAACCCCCTAATTCGATTTCAACACATATGGTGAAACCCAGCGATGAACGTGGCAAAGAATATTACAATCAAACTCCAAATTTTAGCCAAAATCAAGGGTTGTGATCTCAAATCGTGATGGGCTTCTTCATATCCGCCGGCAAGATCATCATCTCCACCACCTGATGTGGCTCTTCTCCAAGGATGATAAAACTTCCCTTCTTGTCGCCAGACATATCGGAGCGGAGCTTCTCTTCAAGGGGAAGAGCAAAAAACTCCTTGGCAAGTGTGGTCATGTTGGAGATGAGTTTAGTGTTGACGTTGTGATCAATGACCTGGAAGATGCTCCAATCCTCGCAAGCCTCAAAAATCTACTTGCATATTTAGGCCCAGCAACCGTCGACCTCATCGATGTTGGCGGGGGAGATGATAGGGATCTCATCGCTAGTGATATTCTTGCCAATCCTGATGTCTTAGTTCCAAGAGAAGGACTTCGCCGTGGATGGGTGAGAGGAGGAGGAGGCGGTGGAACGATTGAAGGTGTGACTGGGGTTGACGTCGTGGATGGGTGAAAGGAGGAGGAGGCGATTGTGAGTAGCGTCAACGATGTGAGAGAATGAGAGAGAGAAAGGAGGGAAAAGATTAACTAAGATTTAGAAATTGCCAAGGGAACAAAGGTCTTTTTGGAGACGTTTGTTAATCCCAAATTTCTTTTAAGGTCTGACATGAAATTTTATATATTGGCAGCACCTTTATTTGTATTTTTTTGAGATTTTCTCTATAATTAAGGATAAATACCCATAATTGTGGTAACTTATTCCATCATAGTTGGGGCTGACATTAGATAGACTTAGTTATAGTTGAGGAAAACTAATAATTAACGATTATAAAATTATTTTAAAAAAAATCAAATTAATTAGGTAAACATTTCAATTACAATTTCTTTTTTCTTGGGAAAATCATTTTCAGGGCCATTTTAAGGCTGACAATCCCAAAAAAGGCCCAAAGATTCTAATAATCCCAAAAAGGCTCTAGGGCCTTTTCTGGGATTTTCAAAATCTTGGGTGAGTTGTCAACAGGGCTGATATAGTTGTTAACGGGGTACTGATATAGTTGTCAACAGGACTGACATAGTTGTTAGCAAAGTGTTGTTAACGGAGCTGATTTAGTTGTTAAAACCTACCCGTTAACAACTATATCAGCCCTGTTGACAACTCACCAAAAATTCTGAAATTTCTTGAATTGTCAAAATCTTTGGGTCTTTTTTGGGATTGTCAGTCCTAAAAGGGTCGGAAATGGATTTTCCCTTTTTTCTTTTCTGTTCAAGCGCATGTGGAAGGCTTTGATTGGAGCAGGGAAAACAGCGGGCAGCGGAGAGAATTGGAAAGAGGAGAGAAGCCGCTCCCCGACTGGGAGTCGCCTCTTGGGCCCCACTCACATCCGGCGTGAATATAGGAAATTCTTGATTCTTGATGAGAATCCTTTACACCATCTGTACATTGACGCGAAAAAAATGGAGGTTCAGCAATGGTGGAGAATGAAGTTTTCCTTCAGGAACGCAACAATACTCGTGTGTTTCTTTAACGTAGTGGTTGCCCTTTTCTTGATTCAAGGCTTTATCGCTTCCACCTATACCCGAAATAAACCCTCCAGCACACACTCCAATTCAGGTTGTTCCTCTTCACTCTTTTTATCTGAGCTAGTCGATTTTCTTTTAGCTGATCATTGCTTAGCCGTCTTTGAAGATGATTGAAGAGGATTATGATCATACTATGTGGGTTTAGGTTAGGATTGAAGATGATTTTATTTTTGTAATTAAGCTTTTCCCTATAATTTCGCCAATCTATTTGGTGGATTATGGTGATATTCTTTTAATTTCTCTTCTTCTTGGATGACTGGAACTACTTTGATTTGATTGTTGGATGTCTTTGTATTTAATTGTTGTTAGATCCTTGAGTTTGGGTTGGGTTGGCTATCAAATATGCTAATGCTAAGGTCAGAATCTAAAAAAAAATGGGGCGAAATTTGTGTTTTCGTACCATTCGCAATCAGCTAAACTTGCGGCTGGTGCCTGAATAACACAATTGTCGTTTTTATTTTGTAATATAACAGAATAGTTTGTTTGTTTCTCAAAACCAATAAATTTTTAATCAATTTCAAATAATTAAATTAAAGATGTTATGCGATCATAAGGATGTATCAACCTACTGCTAGATGCGATTCACAGAGGTTGCGTGTTCATTTCTTTTTCTGTTGCTGCTAACAAAAATACGAGACTGCCTTATTTACTTCAGATCTCCAAAATCCTCAAAAGAATAATCTGGAGGTCTTCTGAATTTAGAAAAATTTAAATCCTGTCAACTTCTGATTTCAGGTTTGTTTGTTTTTTAATCCATTTGAAACTTTGGGTCGCACAAAGCAACTGAGGCTCTAATCTTTACACTGCATAGGGCTTGATAGGATTTCCAGCCCTCTGTTTGACTTATAAATATTTCCAAGTAAAGGAGTCTTGATATCAAACTTAGAAGCTAGATTGATATAAGTGATTAAAATTATTGTTTTGAACTTTGTACTAAAATACATAGCATACTATATCTGCAAACTGGTTCTACTTTTGGCATGCCTCTGGCAGATTGGTGTTCTCATACTAAAATGGTTGCTGAATTTGACTGCGTGATATGTTGAATTTCAGGTCAACTAAGTTATATCAAGCAATCTGAAGATATTCGTCTTGCCATGGTACCGTTAGAGCTAATAAAAAGAGTGAGTTTGAAGTTGTTGTCATTCACTATATTCTTTTTTTCTTGATTATAACTAAGAAATGGCCATATGATTCTGAGGGAAATATTTTTCCTTTTTCCTAGAGAATGATTGTTTATTTTGAAGATTTTGGTGTGATGCAATGAATTTGATGTGTTTCTATTCATTTCCGATACAAGTGTCAATTTTCAAGCTAGTTAGTAAGCTTTATCATTGTACTCTTCTTGCAATGCAATTAATGTCCGACCAGTATCCTTTCTCAGTTGCAGTCTTTATTTAAATACGATTTAAGTTGTAATGTCTTAAAATTGATTTTCTAATATACGTCTGGGTTTCAAATTAAGTCCCATGTGTTAGAAATGATTATGACGTCATTTGATCGCAAATAGATGTAAGCTTGAATAGGAAAATGTTTTAAGATGGCATGCAATGTAAATATATTGCTGTACCAGTGCATCCCCAAAAATGTTCAAAGCAAGTAATTTTTCTCCCGGTATATCTGATCAAAGCGGAAAAAGGTTAAGAACTTTAGTTACGGAGCTGCTTTGAAATGAACATACATTATGATCGTTGATGTGTTGAATCTCCATTCATGCAATTAGATGGGCAATATCTCTATGTCACACTTTCCTAATATCGTCATGCAAGTGTTTGTTTTGACTGAAAAGTCATATATGACACGGAAAAAAGACTATAGCCATGAAGTACTGGAACTGAAAACTAATTGCAAATTTATCCTCTTTTGTTTACTCAATAGGGAAACTCTTGGGTGGATCATGGCAAAATGTGTAATTGATCCAGCATTTGTTTCTATCCTGTTGGTCTTCTTTTGCTGAAGGAGGAGGATGAGAACTGACATCTGTGATGTCAAAAGATTACAGAAACATGTTGAATTTACAACTTGGAAGAAATTTCGTACTTATATGTTATATGAATCATTTTCAATGCAGGTGAAGGAGATTGAGCAGGAAGCATACAGGGGACCAGAAAAAGTCCAGCAGAAAGACACTAGGCAGACTGCTGCAGTTGATCTTTCAAAAAGGTTGAAGGATTTTCGTTCCCTCAATGATGCTGCCAGTTTGAAAGGTGAGACTGTCTTTCACCCCATACGCACAGATGAGAGCGAACACAAAGTGCACACTGCTCATTTTTCACCATTGTACCATAATATATTCTGGCAGTTCTGCCATGGATCAATTCTTTCATTCTGCTCAGACATTTTTTTTTTCTTTGGGGGGGGGGGGGGGTGTGCTCCATAATTCTGATTATACCA
Organism: Acacia pycnantha; assembly: GCA_025563575.1. Lineage (NCBI taxonomy): Eukaryota > Viridiplantae > Streptophyta > Magnoliopsida > Fabales > Fabaceae > Acacia > Acacia pycnantha. Next base: position 2,508,997 of record JAMWYP010000100.1, read on the forward strand.
GGAGCCATTTTTGAATTTTGAAGAAACGGTTCATCTCTGCGCACAAGAGGATTTTTTTTTGTTTTTTTTGTTTTGATGTTTGGTGATCATCTGCTAAAATTGTTGATTTTCAGTTCCCACTTTGTTCATTTCTTCCTAGCAAAGAGAAAACTCCGGCCTCCTCCGCTCTTCCTTTCTAAGCTAATTAATGTGTTACATTTGCGAACCCCCAAAGCGCATTAAGTGCTAAAGTCAAGATTATACAGAACCTGTTCCCAGCATTACGCCATTACTGCTTTACAACCTCATATCCCCTGTTTTTTCCCATGTCTTGTCTTCTTCAATCTGGTGGTATGTCCTGCTACAAGGCCTGGATCTCCTCAGTGACGGTAAGAGGCTGTAAGGAGAGAGAAAGGTGGGGCCGACCTGGAACTCATCTCTTTCTCGCCTTACTGTTTCATCCAGTCAAAGGTGGGGATCCAACCTAAAATTGTGTTTACAGACGCCCTGAACTTTGCATGATGTGTTTATATATAATAAAAGAAGAGAAGAATTAAAAATTTATTTTACAATATACAATTAGTATCCTAAAACTTTCTGCAGAATATATATGTTGGTTGGTCCAACTGAATGCTGCAGTGATACCTGAAGCTATACAGAACTTATTTATCAGATTAGGATTTGATTCTTGTTTTGCTCTCATGTCTGTCATTTATAGCTCTGGAGGAATGGAGGAAAAGGAAGATAGAGAGAGCCAGACAAAGACAACTGGAGAAAAATGGAACAGCTTCCTCCTAAGCTTGCTGGAGGAATTAAAAATGGAACGTGTGATAGAACATTGCTCAGCTATTATCATAGCCCCGTTCTGGACTGAGCTGTTTCGTTTTTCAATGGTTCACCTCATTTTCAGGTCTATTATATAATTACTGTAGTTTTATTAAAAAAATATACGAATAGACACTATAATAGATCGTATAATCACAATGTAAACATTTTCTGTCCCTGTATATTTACTAATAGAAAAAGTAACTTTATTCCGGGCCTAAGATTATTGTAAGTTAGTAACTTGATTCTCGACCATAATGTAATTTGAAGACAAAATTGAGTTTTATTATTGTCCTCATGTATTAAAAGCTCTCTCCACCGTTAATTGATCCAAAAAAAAAAAGAAAACTTTCTCCACCGTGAGTAGAGCTCTAGTGGTCGGTCTTAATGGAGGGAGATTTTTTATACGTATGGGCAATTAGGTCATTTAACAAAATACTTAATTTCAAAATAGTTTATTTGGACTTCATCAATTTATGATTTTCATTGGTCTTCTATTTCCTTGTTTGTTTAATTTACAAATAAAGAACCTTTTTTGGTGAATTTCCCTGTGCTGTTGAATTTACAATTAAAGAATCCTTAATATTACTCTCATATGAAAAAATATATATATATTTTTTTTTTGATATAAAAATTTTAGGAAAGGGTTGGGCTCACCCACAATCCAAGGGCAGGGCGCTTGGAGCCCAGTCCGCAGGGCATACTGGACAGAGAGTACACATGCCTCCACCTCTACCAGCGTTTCCACTGCTTCCCAGACCCCTAGGATGCCTCCCCCAGCGCCTTGACCAACGTAGGGATCGAACCCCCTCCCTTAAGGTGAGGAAGTCCGACCCCCTTACCAGTTGAACCCCTCGGACGGACGAGGGGTTGAAAAAAAATATATATTAGTCAAGTAGAGAATACGGCGTTCACGATTGAGCAAAAAAAAAAAAAATTTACGGCATTCACGCCAGCGCCTTAGTTGCGCAGTGGCACGGGCCAGCCTTGTCTGGTTGTGTACCGGGTTGGATCCTGGATGTCTCCACTTGCAAGCAGTAGCTTGCAATAAATAAAAAAGAAAAAAGAATACGGCATTCACCATTTTTCAGTTTTCAACTTAATTCATACGCACCCCAGATGAGCAACTTCACATGTTAGGGCAAAATGCATCAGACACACTTTTTGATACCTAAATTTAAGAACACTTTTGTAGGATAAATTGTACTACAAAAGTGTTCCTATAATTAGGACAAGAGGAAGTAATTTTGAAATAACGTGCATTGTGAAAGAATTTATATTTATATTAACATCTATCATTTTTTTTTAATATGACGAAAACACACAAAAAAAAACCTGCAGTTCGTAACAAAAATCAAGTTTTCATGGATTCGTAAATATTTGAGACTTCGCAGACTTTTAATATTGCAAATTTTAAAAATAAATCAAATTATTCATAAATTTTAAATAATGTTGTTAGAAGATTTATATATGAAATTAGTATCAATAATATTCATGGCGCAAGAAATGAACTACTAGTAGTTTCTTGAGAAAGGAGTCAAATTGACCCTATTTTCTGATCCAAAGATCCTATTTTCTGTTCAAGGGACATGAAAAGGTCTAGAAAAACACCTGAGAAGCAGCAAAAGTAAAATGACCAAAATGACCCTATTTACAGTATTCTTCTGTTTAACGACAACATTTGCTTTTGCTTTTTTGAAGAAACCATTCAAACCCACACAATAACATAATAATAATATATCTGTAACATCTCAAATTTTCATTCATAAGACTTAGATAATCTTATGAAGAAAATATTTTGCAATAAATATAATTAAGTGAATAATAGTTAAATAAGGAAGATAGATCTAAAATAAATTAAAACATTAAATTTAAATGAAGTCTAATAAAAATATATTAAGATTTTATTATTATTGAATTTTTTATAGAAAAGATAAAATAATAATGTTAGTATAGGTTAAATGAGAGTATTTAATTTTAATTTTAATTATGTGTGTACAAGTAAATAAATAATAAAATAAAAGAGACTAAGAAGTCCTACATCGACTAAATAAGGAGAAGAATGAATTTATATATAGGAGTAGTGACGTGGACCCAAGGTGCAATTTTTCTATTTCGGCATACAATAGGGGCGATCTCGGTAAAATGTCCTATGTGTTTTTGTTAATCGTTGGATTGAGCTGAAATTTGGGCAACCCATCCAAGATATTCAATCCATTAGTTTCAACGGTTGGGTTATAAGTTGCAAAGTCTGGAAGACAAATATTTGAGCAAAAAAAAGTTTGGAAGACAAATAAATTTATGAAACGTGGAGAACAAACCTAGAGGAAATAATCGATGTCTCCGACTAAGTTCACTGTTGGATCTTCGTTAAATTTTGTGAGCTTGTTCGAAACATTCTTTTTGGAAAAACTAGTGGTGGGATCTTCGATATGATGTCTCGGATAAGAGTAATTTATCATGCACTAATATGTTATATGAAAAATAGGAATGGTAATAGATTTAGGAGTTTTTTTAGAGGTTATAAAGGTTAAAATCCCAAATTAAAATCATAGAAACGTTAGACAAGACTAGTCAAATGCTCCTATGATCCCAATTCCCAAATCTAATGTAATTCCAATATAACGTTTCCAACTCGTAGGAAATTAAGATCAACTGAATGGAGCAGAAATTATAAACATATAATGTTGCTAAAAGACTTTGCATTAATTATGTTTCTCGTTACTCTGAGCTTTGGGATAATGATTTTCCTTGGTTAGAACTTAAAGAATACCAGGTAATGTGGTCCTATCTATCTTACTTATCGGTGCTACTACTGGGGTTTTCTAAAAAAACTCCGCAAGCCTAGAATGAGTAGAATTGGTACAAATCTTGTTATTTTATGACCAATTACACCTTGTGGGACCTTTGTATGAATCATAGGACTGAATATATTGATTTGTGGAATCATTAGAGACAACTATAGGTTTGAATGGGTAAGCCGAACTGTTTTTAGTATCTTTGTGATTCATGCCTCGCGAGTGGCCTTGTATGGCCAATTGAACTACTGGTGTGATGTGTTTCTAAGTATGGACTTGACGAATATATGTGTTATGCATGTGATGCACCGAGATTATGTACTATTCATATGTTGTTGATTAACTGGATAAAAGATGTATGCCTGTGTTAGAACATGTTGATTCTATGTTATGAATTGATCTATGTGAGTATGAGAATATGAAAACCCCTTGAGAATAACGTGATATTTTGGCGGAGTTAGTGAAAGGGTTGTGATTGATAAAAACTGAATACCATGTGGCAGGTCGCTAGTTTGATTATTGTGTACAACTAGTTGGCATCTATTTTACAAGGCAATATTCCTTGATACGACACTTCAGGGGCTTTTTCTGGGCAATATTCCTGAGGCCTAGGCTTATTCCCAAGGGCAGTAACCCTACTGAAGGAACCTATGGTCCCTTAGATAGTACTTTGGCCAGTCTACATCACACTTGCAGAGAGCTTGTAAGAGTAACTCAGTAATATGGAAAGTACTTAGCCCATAGATTCAGTCGGAGGAAATAAGGAGAATATAAGGATGATTAGAGGTTAATGAAAGATAAAGAGTAATAATAAATAATGACATTTTGTGAAACATTATGTTGTTTTGTGAGTAAATGTTCTATGAGAATGTGAACAGATCTGATCATGCTCTTGATTAGTGTATCTATTTTCCCTCTTGCTTATTATATTTGCTTGCCTTTTTGCCTAATATATCTACTTGACATGTTTGTTTGTTAGTCCCACCTGGCACCCTATGGGTGGTATCGGTAGGTAAAGTGGGTAGTGATTTTGTTATTGAGACAGTGGTCTCATCACGTTACTTCTTGCATTTTTTTCAAGTGAGAGCTTGAGGGTAGGAGCAACTGGGAAGATGATGTGATTACCCTAACAAGTAGCTAGCGGTTATTGTTTATTTCATTTTATTGTCACATTTGGGGAATTTTGCCTATTACATCATGTTGGATGTGATTTTACTTAGAGTATATAATTGCACTTTTTTGATAGACAGTCGAGGACCTAAAATGTTTATTTATTTTATTTGAATTGTGGATTTAAAGAACTTATTTCAAGGGAGTGATCATCATATGAACCTGAGGAACTCCTTTAGATGCACAAGCATTTTGAGTTCATTCTTTCCCATCAAGGCCATCTTTGAAGCAATTTTTGAAAATCACGTTTAACTAGAGATGGTGTTACAATAGCTCCACCACACATTAGAAACCTGAATTTCATCATTGATCATTCACAGCTACTACACCATGTTAGTCCTGTACAAGTTTGGACTTGACAATTTGAATCCCTTGAATTTATTAACTAAATCTAGGGATCCAATCTAATCTAGAGACTAACGATAGATACCATACCCAAAAAAGAAAAAAAGAAAAAAAGAAGCAAAGTACATACAGCCGAGCTATATTGTAAAATATATATAGTTTAAAAGCTTTAGTAAGCAGATATGAAACTACATGCATTCAAAGCCTAAGTAGGGGATTTGTAGAGTTCCATGAAGTGAAAGATTATGTGCATCAGATCATTGGAAAGGTCAGGATTGGGTCTGTGTTTTGGTTGGTCCCAGTCACGCTCGCGTGGCCTCATCTTGACCCTTTCAGCAATCTGACGGTCTGTAATCCTTCATCTTAGGCAACTTTATAATCTCAAACTTCAGGGGATCTATACCTTGAACTCCATATGCTGCTTTTTAACCAAAAAAGAAAAAGTCTGGTAGAGCAGAACCAGCAAAATAGATAAGTCTACATTTCTACTAAGATTGGTGAGTCTGGAACCTTCAAGAAGTCATCCTGCAAAAGAATATTGGCTCAACTCAGCATGTCTGAATATCATCATCAATCAAACTGAAAATTAAACAGTGAAAACAAAGCTGCAGAAGGAAAATTAGGGAGGTAATTAAAAATTAAATAAGCTAGTCAACGTTACAGCCTTACAGCCAATCTTTAAGAACATATTCGCCATACAAGTCTAGAAAGTTTCAGATTTATTTCTAGGCATAAAAGAGAACAAGTCCACATGCATTTTACAAAGGTTCAAATTAATTTGAGAGCTTCAAAGGAGGTTATCTCAAGTTTTCCATAGCAAACATTGTAACAATGAGTAATTTGGTCTAGTACTAAATGCACAGATAGATAGGTGTAGGAGAAGAAATAATGGTAGAAAGCTTTGAAATTTGAAGTTGGAACACAACAGGATATGTACAAATATCTCAAGGCAAGAAGCTTGACACTCCTGGTGTCAGTATTACATCTATGTACAAATATTTCAACCAGAGAATTTTCACACTTTTAGTTATGATAAGAAATATTCAAAAGTACAGTTCAATTTTAGACCAAAGGTAAACAAGCCAATGAAGTTGATTTTGAAATACACAAGACTTATTAGAAATTTAATATTTTTCGCAGAAAGTTAAAAAATATATATATAATGCTACTATCACCTCCAACATAACATTAAACATACTATATGTCAAGTAGTTTTAAGTGATTATGAGTTCATGTTACTGTAGGTGAATAGTAACCATGAATCGGACATTTATATATAAGCTTAAGCATAACAACAGTTAAAGTCTACACTGAAATTATATTTTTTAAACCTTCCAAGTCAAATGGTCATGTCTATTCCTAAATAGTACTTTTAAAATAGAGCTTAATGAGAAAGCAACAACAAACACATCAAAAATTTTAAGTGTGTTAAGATACAATGTCTTATATTAAATATACAAACCAGATTTTAGAAGTCATATTGAAAACCAACTTATCCAAATTGAACTGAATCAGACCCATTGGGTGTATAAAGCTCTGCTAACAGCAAGTTTCACCATTCCAAGACTTAAACCCATGATCTTAACTCACGGAAACAAATGCCAAACCATTTGAACCAATTGTTCTTGGTTAAATTACCTTTTTAGCAACAATACATCGATTCAGTTTGGTTCAATTTTCACTTAATCAATTAAAAATATCAAACCAATCAAATTGATTTTGATATTTGGAAAAACAATTTATACCCCTTTTCATGCGCACATTTAACCAATGCTGTTTAGTTCACTCAGTTTAGTTAACTTTAACTACAAATACCACATATATCCGTAAAACATTTAAAATCTTGAGGATGACAACCTGATCCACACAAACCAAAAGTAAATCTGGGTAGGGTACCAGCACAAAGCACCAGAACATCGACACAGACAATCTACCCTTTATGCATGATGGCACATCAACATTCTATGGGAAGCCATAATAAACTCACAAGGTTCAGAGCAAATCCAGGAATTGTCTAATAATGATGATGGTGGGCCAGCTGGTTTAAGGGGAAATGTTTATGGTAGGAGAGGGGGCTTGGGCAGCAAGCAGACACTCTTAGCCTGGTTTTCTAGAGACCAGGATCTCTCCTCACCAAAACATTACTCTCCACCCACACACAACTACAGCAGCGGCCATATAATGCAAGCACACTAAGACTATATTATCATTGTGAGACAAAGCATTTGATGAAGAAAATGTATGGGTTAGATTTAAAAGCTTTAAACATTGATGCTTTTATGATTTATGATCTAAGAAATTTGGTTTACAGTTGATTAAGCCTTGCAAAATCACCTGGATAAGAAAAAGGTTCAGCATTTGGACTACAAATAAAACTAGAAGGAAAGTTGTATGTCTGAAAGCCCTTTGTCATTAAACTAAGAACATACCAACCCTTATGGTTTCCAATATCAGTTCTCCAAGAACATTAAACTAAGAAACCAAATACATGAATGCATCCAATTCCTCAGAAGAGTCAACGAATTTAACAAGGACACTATGACCTGCCTATGAATAACATCATATGATAGTAGAAAAGGAAATAGAAGGCAGAAAATAAGAAAAGAGATATAACAGTGAGAAAATCTCAAAGCAACAAGCATGACAGCCTTCTCAAGTCCAATATAAGGCATATAAGGTTGTCATTTAAATATTCTTACTAACTTCAACGACAAACCATGGCAACTAATTATTCCCTAAAATTGTTTACCTCCTTCTCTACACTTCTGCCTAACATGATATTGCAAAGAAATCAAACTCAAACAATGAATTTCAGATGCCAAAGAACATACTAAGATAAGGTTAAGAATACTAAAATACCAAAACATTCTAGGTTAAAAATCTATGTTGAATTATAAACCTCCAGTTATAGGAAGTACACCTGGATGTTATAATCCTTAAAGATTCTGATGGATTCCAAGGAATAATAAGTTAGAGAAAAGCATTAAGTGAAATGATGAAATTCAGATTTACCTCATTGAAACATACCCAAAACTCACCCTCACCATTCTGTAAGCTGTATGCTCATTCCACTATCATCTAATTACATATTAAGAGCTTGCCTGTACAATCATCAACCACTCCATAATCCAAAGTGAGCTCCCTCAATGGAGGGATGGTCTCCATTGCAAAAAGCATAAGGTGAGGAAACATCAAGTTATTGTGATCATAGAGCACAAACTGAACAAACACATTCGGAGTTAAACTGTGCCTGATATAGCAAGCAACGTTCCTCATTGTTGAAACATCCAAGGCAAAATCTAATGGAGGAATTGAAGGATAGGATGGACGCACATAATTAGAGTATATCTGAGATAAATCCCCCCATTCTGCCCACCTATCAGGAAACCGACTTGGATATATCATTGCATCACCATTCATAGTCAAAATTTGTGCTTGCCCCTTTGTCACTACGACCCCTGTATATTCACAGATAAAGGCACCAGCATGAATAACATCCAGGGACCTAACTCCCCAACCTGTTTCCCTAGACCTAAATACTTCCAATCTAACTTTCATCCCTTTTTGAGTCACACGATTTTGACAATGAGGAGGACAACGGCAGAATGGACCACATTCAAAAATTACGGGCTTCCCTCTCAACAGAATCCCACTTCTATTATAAGGAAATCCATCTCCATTTTTCATAGCACAAAAACAGTCATCAGAACAACGTTGCATACACTCACAACCAGTAGCACTTCCACTCTGATGAAATACAAAATGAGGAAAACTAGTCCTCGGAAGATACTCAAAACGAAGAGGATTATCATCAGCATCAATGTCATTGAAGAGACGAACGGGAACATTCTCTTTGTTGAGCGAAATATCAAGACTCAAGCAACACAAAGAATCAGATAGAAGTGGATCAACCTTAAGAAGCCTAGCATGTTTAAGAATTGCACTACCCAATTTTTCTTGCCCATCGATTCTCAGAAGCTTATACTTGTAAACTCCAAAACCAGACTTACCCAATTCGAACCAGCAATCAGCGATTTGATACAAGCCATCATATACATAAACCTTGTTTGAACTTGAAGCACTTCCCTCGTGTTTAATCCCCCGAATAACCCGTACTTCAACCCCGTACCGCATGCTTCTCTCCAATGCAAGATTTCCTCCTTCTAACTTCTGATGAGCTACTTGCTTTGAATGCTTAGCATCTTGCCCTCCATGTCCTGTATAAATTATAACGTCACCATCATCTATGTCATCCTCATACCCGCCTGATACAATAACACTAGTTGCTATTGGCTCCCTATTTGGACTCATGCTTGCAGGAAGATAATCAATTCCGGCTTGAGTTTGACAGTGCAAACCAACTACTAACAGTTCCATCCTGTAAAGGAACAAATCACCAACATTAACGCCTGGAATAGCACCCACTATGCGTTTATCTCGATTAAGCCACATCCCACGGTATCTCAACAAGGTGGCAGCACGCGTATCACCTCGAGGTCGCTTACGTTTAGCTGAATCATCACTACTTTTCTTCTCCTCTATTGAAGTCAAAATGCGCAACGAATCGTATACCATCCTAGTCCTTCTGACTGTGGCACGATGTTGCCTTTCGTCCGCAATAGTAAAACCGCCAACCCTTACCAGCTCCTTTACGCGCTGGGAGCTTCGCTTCCGAGTAGCAACCACCACCGAAGAAACCTGCGTGTTCTCCTTTGGTACAGGAACAATAGCCCTCGAATCAGCGTTTGAAACGTTGCCATCTCCGGATTGCTGTACATTATCAGGAAATGCTGCCCAAAACATTTCAGAAATTCGATTGAACTCTGAATACACATGGTCTTCAATCGGAACGCCTTGTGGGATTTCAGCACAAGCAGGTTTGGAATTAGACGATGCATTCTTAGGGTTAGAAGTTGAAATGATGTTTTCTTGGGTTTGGTCTAGCTCTTGGGGTTCGAACAAATCGTCCAAAGGCTCCGGCTTAGGCACCAATATTGGAATGCTCGTTTTGGAGGAGAGAGTGGGTCCGACATTGATGGGATTAGTGGCGTTACTGATGGCAGTATGAGGGTTAGGGAAGCAATTGAGGTCCTGAAATGGTAGAAGAGAAGCCATTGACAAAAGGTGAAGAATATAGAGGGGACGAGGGGAATAACTATATCGGGCACATTGGAGCTGCTGAAGCGAATTTGGGATGGAGGAAAAGAGAAGACAACATCCAGTCTTATAAAGTAGAGTGAAGACCAAAATTTGGTGACCTTTTATGGGACTGCTAGAAAATTCTTTTTGATGTCAGCTGACCTAAGGCTTGCTCAACTATTTTTTATACCAAATTTATGATTTTATTTATCAAGAAAAAAGGGAAAAATTAAACCGTGGGTCTTTCACTTTTTGACTCACCGATAATTCAGTCTCTCACCTACGACTTGTTTCCTTAACTTAAGTCGTCTATGTCCCAATCCCTTAGCTTTTCACTTTTTATATTATTGTTCTTGTCATCTTTGAAAAGAGATAGATGAAGATCGACACAAACACTGAACGAGAGTGGAATCTTTTAATTAATAATTTATCCAAAGATATGGTTTTTGATAGATTACAAAGGCGTCTCCATTTAATTGATTTCACCTAGTGGGATAAGACTTTAGGATGAATAAGGCTTTTATGTTATTGTCCTTGTTGTTGTCGCTATTGTCATTGTCCTTCTCATCATCTCCATCTCATTCTAAGTCATTTTATGTGGTAAGAATGGGTAACAAAATCTTCTCCAACTTAGCTTGATGTAATCAAAGAATAGAGGTGAGTAGTATGTGGTAAGAATTGGTAAAAAAATCACCTCGAGCTCCATATACAACTCGTTGTCATCGTTGTTGTTGTCCTCATCATCTCCATCTCATTCCGAGTCATTATATGTGGTAAGAACGGGTAACAAAATCACCTCCAACTTAGTTTGACGTAATCAAAGAGTAGAGGTGAGTAGTATGTCGTAAGAATGGGTGACAAAATCACCTCCAACTCAGCTCGACGTAATCAAAGAACAGAGGGGATTTTACTACTCATTTGTTCCACATAGGATGACTATAAGTTGGAAATGATGTAATATACTGATTGTTGGGCCAAGAGACTTGTGGATAAGCCTGTATCAGGCAGACGACTAAGCCCAGTTCAAGAAAAGTCCCAAGAATGTCGAGAGATAGAAAGCCTCTCGGAGATTATGTGGTATGGCCATACTGAGCATAGGACCTAGATTGAGTAGGCCGTAGGAATAAATTGTCGATGCAGAAGAGCACAGAACGCTTATACAGTGTCATTGGGTTGGTAGGAAGAGGCCACCCAACTATGTCCTGAGGTATAGAACGATTAGTTGAGTAAAAATATGCCAATATAAGTAAGCATACGGTATTTTCAAGGCAGTCGGGTATGCCCTACGTTTTTGAGAAAACATCAGTATGTGGCATCGTTTGTTGGGTACTGGTATGTGTGTCGTAATCCTAAGTAGGCACCAATAAAGTGAAAAAGCTACTTTTGTGTTGGCGTAATAGAAACATAGCACGTGTCTTCTCATTATGACACACTTTTATGTTGGTCCAATAGAAACATGACACGTGTCCACCATCATGACAAGTGAAAACATACTTTTGTTGATCAAATGGAAATGTGACACGTGTCCCGTCATTATGACATAGCTTTTGAGTCACCACCACAAGATCATGACATGTGTCCTATCATCATGACAAGGCATAAAGCTACTTTTATGTTGGTCCAATGGAAAGAGGACACGTGGCGTATTCTGAACCAAACACGTGGCACATTCTAGGCCAGATATGCGGCGCGTTCAGGGCCAGACAACCGGGCCGTTCTGGACCAGACAAGCGGCGCGTTGTGGAGCAGACATGTGGCGCGTTGTGAACTAGACACACGGCGCATTTTGGACGACCACACCCATGTTTTATATATACCCCTTCACCCTCATTTGTCTTTAGACCATTCTTGGCCAAAGCATGAAAAAGAGAAGATAAAGAGAGAGAAAACGAAAGAGAAAGAGAAGGAAAAGAGGAAGAAGGAGCTAGAGCAGAGAGAAAGAGTCTGGGGTCGATTTCGCCTCCGATTTAGTGTTTCTAGCTCCTGAGACCTTCTCTAAAGTTGTATCTCTCAATGAGAGCAAAATTTGTACGGTTTTGGAATCTTGATCTGAGGTGTTTAGTGTTGTCTACGTGGTGGAGGTGCTGTCAGATTTCCAAACTGATCGCAGAATCAAGGTAAGTAGGACTTGGATTCTTGCTCTATTTCCTTCAATATTCATAGACATTCCTCAGATCTTGATAAATGATTCTTGCATGATGTTTTGGAAGTCTTGACTGAAAATACAAGGGAGTTAAGGAGGAAAGTAACCTTAATCTAAGAATTTACCAGGTAAGTAACCTTAATCTCATATGCTTTGTATGACTCTATATGTATGATTTACCATGGTTGTGTATGCATTCTGTGTTATTGTTTTTCAAGCACTTTGGAACCGGAACCCATTGTGTGTGACCCATTGTGTGTTGTGCCCTGTAGTCTATGTTGTGTGCTATTAAGGCTGCTTATTCCGGATTAGGCTTCATGCCTCGCTGTGTGCGACTTACTGAATGCTTTATGGGTTTTGCTTATGGTTTACTTACATACTTTGAATATACTTTGTGTATGAGATTAACGGTTACTCTGGGATCCTTTAGGATTCCAGTCTCTGTTGCTACCTGTATGTTGTACAGTTTATTGGATATAGCTCCCAGGCGATTATTAGTAGATGGAGGTGTTGGACTAGTTCCAGAACATTCGGAGAATTGTTGTAGAAATTTTATGTAATTATATTTTAAGTTTTGTAACCAAGATTTGTAATTTATTATCAGTATACTACGCCCAATGTAAAATCCTAATTTTTAATATCAGGATTCAAGTATAATTATGAAATAAGTATATATGATAAATGTGTTTGTTACGAAATTTTGGCTTAAAATAATTATGAGAATAATTATTTGAAATTTAGGCTTATTTTTCCTTAGGGTTAAGGTGCAAAAATAGACATGTGCTTTTGTCGGAGGAGCGCCCAGTAGCAAATACTTTTTTAGGTGCAAAAGTAACTATGTGGTTACAAAAGTAGAGCAAAAGTATCATTGACTGTTAGTTGACCGTTATCTGACGCTGACGTGGTAATGGGATCTGACTTCTCCATTAAAATACTGCCACCTGTCACTCCTTTTCTCTCTTCCATATCAACCTGTCACTCCTTCTCTCTCTTCCATTCAACTTCTTCTTCCCTTCTTTCTCGCTGAATATGGAAAAGCCAAGCACCGCCGATCCAACTTCCCTTCCATTCAACTTCTTCTTCATCGACGATCCAAGCAAAGCCACCACCGTCTCATCCGTCCTTCCTTCCTTCCTTCCTTTGAAATTTAGAAAAAAAAACAAAACCCTTTTCCCCTTCCTTCAACCTCGCGCGAACTGAACCCCCCCCTCGGCGATGTCGATCTCCTACCCAGCCCAGCCACCATCTCCCTCGCCGCACCTCATCGCCTTCCTCCTTCAGACCAAGGATGCCACCACCAGCTCCTTCGATTGAGTAGATCTGGCGATGGAGGTTCCGAGACTTGAAGCAATTGCAGGCGATGGAGGTTCTCGGTCTCCCCTTCGCCTTCCTCTCTCTTCTCTCTCCGCCGTCGGCCTCATCATCTGGTCATGCGGCTCCAGATTATTTGATCTTTGGGTTTTCCCTCATCTTCTTCCCATGGGTTCTCCAGGTTAAAGGCCGATTTTTGGTTATGTTTTTTTTCTTTGGTTCGATTTCACCTGATGTTCACTCACACAACAAATTAATCACCTGATTTCACCTGATCTCGTTCGGTTCCTACTCTGATCTCTTTGATTCCTTCTTTGATCTCGTTCGTTATCAGTTGTTTATGTTTTATTTGATCTCGTTTAGTTTTTTTTTCTTGAACTCAAATTGTTGTCTCTGGAATAGCCTATTTTTTCTCCTGGGGTTTGGACGGCTATCTGGGTAGTAAATTTTCCCGGGAATTTGTTTAAGCAGTGAGGGGAAGTCTCAAGTCTTTAGAGTGGACTACGTTGTTCGTGCTTTTTTGATCCCATGGATCTGGGTCGATATGTGATTCTCACGAGATTCAAGTGAAGTTCAATGTTTCATTTCTTACGGTGATTGAACTACTGTTGAATTAGTTACAAATGGGAGAGCAATTGAACTGAAAGGGTTTATCAAGATGAAGAGGAAGGTCTCTCAGCAGAAATCTCAACCCAAATGGAAGAGGAAGCTCTTCGTTGTGTTAGAAAGAAGAAGGTCCCTGGTCAAAATGCAAGTTTTGACCAGGGACTTAAATGAAAATTTTAAAAGTTTATAGCGAGACGAAATTGAAATTTTTTAAAATGCATCCGGGGCTAAACTGTAATTTACAAAGCATTAACATCCACGTCATCGTCCATGTCATCATTTTCAGTTCAGAAAAAGTCAACTAACGGTCAATGCTAATTTTGCTCCACTTTTGTAACCACAGTCACTTTTGAACCTAAAAAAAGTATTTGCTACTGGGCGCTCTTTTGACAAAAGTACATGTCTATTTTTGCACCTTAACCCTTTTTCCTTAATTATTTTATTTCGAGAAAAAGGAATAAATGTGAATAAGAAATAATTTAGGCCTAAAAATTATGGAATTGATATTTTAAGGCCAAAAGAAATTTAATTGAGAAAGAAAGTCCTTAAAAAGAATTAAGGATTAAATTTTAATAATTATCCAATACTTATAAATATGAGTCTTGAAGGGTCAAGTAAGATAAATTTTTTTGGGCCTCACAATCATTCCATTTACCCATTACTAATTTCCTACACCCTAACACTCCTTCATATATCCAGTTGGCCCATATGCTGTTAATCATTAAGCTCATTCCATTTTCTTTCCTTCAGCCCACGTGACAATTGGAGAAGGCAGTAAATATACATATTCCTACTTTCTAATATCCATTTAGCCTATATCAGCAACAACAAAAAAGATGACCGCGCAGTCAAACTCTCGGCCAAACATGTAACAGCAAAAGATCAACTAAGAGATCACAACAAATCTGTTTCTGACTATCACGCCGTTCGGCCATGACGTAGCACGCAATCAGACATGGCAGCCAAAGATTACAAGACCATACTTCTCGAGCCTCACCCACATCAAATACCCTTCGGTTTGTTCCACTCTTGCGTCGAACCGGTCCCTTGGGTCCTTATATAATCGTTGATCTTGAACTATCAACCATCCATGTTGCCTTAACCGAGAGTGAGAGAGAGTCTAAGAAGGAGAGAAACCGAGGATGGAGAGAGTGAGAGTTCAGTCATTGTATGCTCTGCGTCTTGCACCGAAAGGTAGAGGAGTTCAGTTTCAGCGAAGATCACGTTGTGTAAACCGGAACTGGAGGTGAGTCTTCGAGTCTGTTTCCTTTTGATTTTGGTTGCTCCCCAACGCAAGTGTTATGGAATAAAATACTAGGCTCATCCAAGGTGTGGCCCAACAAGAGACATCTAATACACTTGGGCTTAGAGGCACAAGAGGCCCAACAAGTCCAAACCCTAACCCTAAGGTAGCATTTATAAATAGTTGGTTAACCTAAAGAGGTACACATCTTCTAAGCTCTCTCCTTTACAATTCAGCCACACAGAGCACACACCCCACCCCCTTTGGTGAAAGCCTCCATGTGTGCAAAGAGATCATCGATCCTCTCAGGTATCTCATCCATGGATACCTGGGGAGAGAGCTATTTGATCTTACATCAATATATCAGCCCACCTAGGGCTAGACACTTATGTTCTACAACAGAACATTGACGCCGTCTGTGTGGACTCGGTAAATTTTTGATTCCCATGACCAAAGATGGTCAATAATTCCAATTCTGATTAATATTGGGAGAAGCAGGATTCGTTTTTTCCATCCAAGAAGAACTCCGTTTTTCTGAGCAAAAAAAAATGAAAAAAAAGAACACCGTTTTTTAGTTCGATGGGGAGGCAAAATCGCCAGAAAAGAGGCAAAATCTTGGAGACCAGATCGCGCAGAGCTCAGCGCGCAAGAGAGTCGTTTCCTCGCTATGCTCCAATTCGTCGTCAGACTCGCATCCACCAAATCCTCTGCCGTCATGAGTCCTGGACGTCGAGATCAGGTGTAAGAAGCGCAGTGGGGGCCTGATCCTGAGATGCCTAGGTACTAGGCACGCCGGGGTGTAAATTTGATTGCTATCCCAGGGTGTAAATTTGCACCCCAGCGGGTAAATTTGATCGCGATCCTGAGGTGCCAAGGATTCCGAGATTGGGGCCTTCATGAAATCCGGCATCAAACCAAGATCCGGTGAAGGGGAAATGCCGGGATCGGGATTTGACGCTGCCTTAAAATGCCGAGATGTACCTCCATTAGAGAGAGGGCCTCGGTCTTCAGTTTGGAAAGGAGGCCGGTCTTCAACCGAGTTTCGTTTATGCTGAGATACAGGGCACATATTGCCGAGGGAGATGTGCCGTTGGCCGTGATAGATATGGAGTTGCGAAGTAATCTCGGCCCCACACAGGGTGATTGTGATAGGGATGCCGTGAGATTCCAATGCCAAGATATACATTCTGAGGTGGTGAAGCCGAGATTCCTTTCTCAGTGACGAAGCAGAGACTAGAGTTCAATCTTCAATCACCCAATTTCGCGTGGCTTCGTCCAGGGTCAAAAAGTTGCATTACCAGGAGAACCTAATGTTAACAGGGGAGTATCGCCCAATTTCAATGATAGAAGCTTGTGCAAAATTTGCTTCCTCTTGCTTCTATTGTGTTATCTCAAGACTATGATGTTTTTGTTCGCTTGGGATGATGACAGTCAGAGATGAGGCAGACAAATTCTTGCTGGCTTTTGCTCTGAATCAGCGGTATTATGGATTACAAAGGCAGCGAGATAAGTTTCGTTTTCAGTTGCAGGGAACAATTCGCCAGGTGATCGACGGAATGGCCCACAAAGTATGTGCTGGTGTTGACATGTATTCCTCAAATCATTAGCCAAGAACCTTTTGGTGGTTTTTCGATTGGAGAATGCCACTGTGCTGCAGAATTCAAAACTTCTGAAAAAGGAAATCTCGCTGTCCACACGGTGCAATATTTCCAAAGCCAGAGGATCCCACGGTCTAAGCATAAAGACGCAGAGGATATATTAAAGCTTATGCCCAGAATTGGTAATACTACAATGGCAAGGTAATTTTCTGTCCTGTGGGTACCTGTCGATTTTCTGGGTTATATTTACTTTTATCGATGGTTCCTAATCCCATGAATGCAAAGTATTTTCATAAGAAGACGTAACTTGGCTGTTCAATAGCTCCTACTTATATCTTTGCACATCCACAATTATATTCCGATAAAATCTATGGTTCAAGCAAGAAAATGTGAGGCACTTGCCATTTTTGGGTTTGGCCGAGTATGGAGACGAAATTGATGCCAATTTGAATGGGATTGGACGTGGGGTGGAGACCATGTACAGGTTGAATGTGGGTGGTCCCGAAATCATATCCAAGGAGGATAAAGATATTCGGAGAATATGGAGAATGGATGATTATGTAGCAACTGGTGTCCTTAGAGATAAATGCTATATTCTTATAATGGGCAAGTTGGGTAACAATAGGATCCCTCATCAATACTGCGTTTCTCACTTCATATATTGTCAAAGGATATTGTTGAGCTAGTGGATTTTGCTTTCTATTTATGTGGAAATGTTAAAACCAACTGTACTAGTGGTATTCCTTGGGTGGTGAAATTATTTAATTCTCATATCTATGTGGAAACTCACCATGGTGCAACTGCTAGTACCTTGCTGCATGGAACTCAAAACTCCTTCTTTGTTGTTTTCTAAATCTTGCCGCATGGAATTGGCCATAGCTTTGACCAAGTTTCAATTACAAGTTTTAATTCATGTGTGCATAGAATTAATATTTGAAAGCCGGAATATTACCAAGAGGGGGGGTGAATTGGGGATATTAATTTTTCTTCTGAGTTAAAAACAAAAGTAGAGAGGAAGGAAGAGGAGGATGAACACAATGCAACTTATACTGGTTCGGTCCTAATCCTTGACCTACGTCCAGTCCCCAGACACACTCCGGGATTCCACTATCTTAAGTTCAAATGATTACACACTCAGTAACTCTCGGAGCAATTCCTCTCTTTTGAATTACACTCCCCTTACAAGTTGCAATCAAATGACCCAATCTCAAAGTCCCAATACTCTGAGATTCTTACAAGAAATAATAATAGATGAATGACTCTCTCTAAGAGCGAGATAACCTAAGCACCGAAGAGCAGAATATTACACGACCTTAGCGAAAGTATTCGAAAGTATTGGCAGGAAGTATTCGAAAGTATCTTACAAGAGCTTAGCGGAACTAATCTCTTGAAAGTATAATTTGATTTTTGTGCGATTTCTTTGCTGTGTACTTTTTGTGTCTTGAACTGCTAACGCTTCTCCTATTTATACTACTTGTAGATGACCGTTGCAGCTTCATATTTTCGAATTCAAAGCCATTCCATATTTGCTGCATAATCGATTTGTTTCGTTGAAGCATTTGGAGAATCGGTGATGATCATAATCTCACCCCATGATTTCGTTTTGCTGAATATAGCTTCAACGCGTTTTTGAATCGTGCTTCCTGGTTCGATTGAAGATACTCTTCCATAATTTCAGCAAGTTTCTGATATTGCGTTGATCATTGAATATTGCATAACCCAATCTGATCTCAAATGATCCCGCACTATAATTTCAATATTCGAAAATCTCTCGTGGTCAATGGTTAGAAATCAATTCATTAAAGATCACATTAAATTGAATTGAATGACAAAATCTCCATCGAGGTCTCGACAGAGCGAACTGATTTCTTCCGTCAATACTCGAGTATATGTATTCTTATACTCGGGTATCTGAGTGTTAAAGATATACCGGAGGTATTGAGCTTCGATCATACTCGAGTATATGATTCTCATACTCGGGTATTACTCTGAAGTGCATAGCAGATCATTAGACAAGCATACTCGAGTATATACTTTATCTTGTGTGAGTGTTAGTTAATCCAAGTGCAAGTATCATATGTATGTGAAGCATACTCGAGTAGTATCTTACCAATACTCGAGTATAATAACAACCTTATCATTCAACTGCTAGAGCATCTGATTAGATACTCGAGTATACCTTGGCCATACTCGGGTATTGTTTCCTGAAACACTTAAGCAGCTATGTTAGGCCAACCATACTCGGGTATTATACTTCAATACTCGAGTATACCTTAAAGCATGTGATTAATCTTGATTCAAAACCTTAATTGATATCAAGTCTTGTTATCATCAAAACTTTGGGAGTTAACATTCTCCCCCTTTTTGATGATGACAACACTTAGATTTATGTTTTGAATTTTGGGTTTTGAAATCAATGAAGCAATAATAATTAAAGGAAAGCAATATGAGATTATAAAGCAATTTCTTTCAGTAAGTCAAGATATGGCTGCATATTCACAGAGT
The DNA here is from genome assembly GCA_025563575.1 of Acacia pycnantha. NCBI lineage: Eukaryota > Viridiplantae > Streptophyta > Magnoliopsida > Fabales > Fabaceae > Acacia > Acacia pycnantha. The sequence continues at coordinate 2,528,659 of JAMWYP010000100.1, forward strand.
TCACAAAATGAGACATGAGTAACTATTGTCATTACACCAAAATGCACAAAATATCCTAGTTCTAGAACAGAGTAGAAACAAGACACTATGACATCAACTGGCAGGCTAGCTAGCTTGCCCTGGGTCTGGATTTTCTCCCCCTTTGTCATCCATCAAAGAGGGGGATGCAGGAGCGGAGGTGGGATCAGCAGTAGGAGCAATGAGAGGATTAGTTCTGGAGGAGCTGGCGCCATCAGAAGTGTGTAGAATCTTGTCAAGTTTGTTGTCCACCAAAGAGAAGATGGTGTGTATCGATCAACTCGGAAGCCAAAGTCAACAAAGTGACCTTCAAGATTGTTCAACCTATCATCCATGGAATCCTTCAGGTCTGTTTGAGTGTCAGCCTGTGCTTTGATTGCTTGAAACTCCTTCCTCATTTCTTCAAGGTATAGGACAGAATTTGGAGTCAACCAGCTTAGCCATATTCTTCATTTCAGTGGCCAAGGCCGAGAGCATTTGAGAGTTGAGGTCCTGATAATGCTTGATGAATGGATTGAGAACATCTTGAATAGATGTATTGACCAAGTTCTGGATGGCGGCTTGATTGAGGGGAGGAGAGGTAGAGTAAGTGCCCCCTTCGAAGGATTGATCGTCTTCTGGTTGTTTGGAAGAAGTAGATGCAGGTTCTTGAACATGTTTCTCCTTTTGCTTGCTAGTAGCCTGGGTGAAGGAAATTTTCATGAAAAGAAGGTGTGACTTGCCAAATTGCCTTGGAAATATGGTTCTGTCATTAGGCAAGAGGTACCAAATATTGTTGAAGCCTAGGATTTGAGACACGAGGTTTGGAAAAGGGATTGTGTGTTTCTTGGAAGTACTAGAGAGGAAGAGTGACATCTCAGAAATAATCCACTTCCCTAAGTTCCTTAGTTCCTTGGTTCCTTGGCAATGATAGAGGCAAACAGTTCATAGTCTTTAAGAACGAAATGCGTGTAACTTTGTCCTTTGTTGACCATGTTGCGGGTATAAAGGTACCAAATGACTCGATATGTATCACACATTTGACTAGGCTTGAATTTTAGTGGTTTTCCATCATATGTTTCATGAGGCAGTAAAATTTTGAAACACTCAGATTGAGAGAGTTTAGGAGGATCGTCGGGCACATTTGTGACTCCAAACAGGGTATTAAGAGAGGCGAGCAGTAATTCTGAGATCCTTTCCTCTAACAGAAGTAAGTAAAGCATCTTCGTCATGTTTATGAACCTTCTCTTCTACATACATGTTATGATAGAATATTTTGACCACTTGAGGAGAGTAAGGTGTGGAGATTCCTAACAAAAGCATATATTGTCCAAGCCATGGAGCAAGGTCTAGATTGCATTTTGATCTAAAATCCTCTAGGTTCAATCATACAGTGGGACAGAATGGTCTGGTATCATAATTTACTGCAAAGGAGCTATCATTTGGAAGGACCAGAGGGTCTTGGGACATACCAGGAGGACAGTGAAGGGCACTGATCTGTGCAATAAGCTTTGCAGCGAAAGGACCAATTGGATTGACAGGATTTGATGCCTCTGAAGCTGGTATCCATTCTGGAATTTGGGATTTTTGAACTCGTTCCTCAATACTCTTCGAGCGTCGTTCATGGAAGATGTCGTCGGAATCATTGACTCTGAGATTGAGACTGGGCGATGTTCTTCCCTTTGCTGGAAGGGTCCGAATTGGTTTGAGAAGTAGATTGAGAAGATTCAACGGAAGAGATGGATTGAGATTTTTCTTTGGATTGTTGTGGCGAATTCGGCCTTTGTCGGTAAGTCGAACGAGGCTTCTTCGTCAGTGGTTGGTCGGATGATTCAGAGGAGGATGATGGCATTTTGATTATCGTTGGAGAAATGGAAGTGGGTCTGGCCGAGATGGTGTCGTCGGAGAAGGAGAAGACTTGGAGAGAGCCCAACGGTCGGAAAGACGATGAGTGGTTAACGGAGGTGAAGATGAGGAAGACGGCGGGAGAGAGTATGGGAAAGTAGGGTTGAAAGTATGAGGAATTAGTGAGAAATGGAGAGGCGAAAGTTTTTGAAAGTATTTGAATGATAAACGGAGAGTTTAAATGAGAGACGGCGGAAGGTTTTAAATTCACTAATATGGCCGGACAGTACTCGAGTATTTCACTTAAATACTTGAGTATTACTCCTTTATTTATGTACTGGCACTCAAAACCTGGGTATGTTCTTTTTAGATAAATTAAGATAAATACCAAAATACCTCATTTCAAGTATGTATTGTGAATACTTGAATTTCTCTGACTTGTAAGTTGATCATGAAGTGTCAGGTAGATGATTCAGGGATGTTTTTCTCAGATGAATACGAACGGTACTCGGGTATATCTTGACCTACTCGAGTATGTTGAATTGATTTATCAATAGCAGCTTCCTCAGTTCGTCAGTGTTTGGGTATGACTTGGAAGTACTCGAGTATGTATATATGGTACCCGAGTATGAGTCTCTTTCCCTTGCCAGCGATATGGAAATCCCGATACTACTCGAGTATGTGAATTGAATACTCGAGTATCCTTGTCTATTCTGTATTTAATGACAAGTTTAAATGCTGATATTGCTCGAGTATTGCTACACCTACTCGAGTATTGACAGTTTCATGTTACTTGTTGAACATCCTGCAAAAAAGAATTACTAGATACTCCGATGCTTAAGTTAGTTTCCTCATGATCATCAAAACATAATTAATAACATTTTGGCTACTTACAGTTCATTGGGATTTACCATTCCCAATTCTCTTCTAATGAAGTTGAATTGTTCCTTGGCCAATGGTTTGGTGAATATGTCAGCAAGCTGCAAGTGTGTTGGGATGAACATGACTTTGACATCCTTCTTTTGAACATGATCTCTAATGAAGTGATGTCTCACATCAATATGCTTGGTTCTTGTATGTTGCACTGGATTCTTTGCCAAGCTTATTGTGCTTGTGTTTTCACAAAGGATTGGAATTTCTTTGAGATAGACTCCCAAGTCTGATAGTTGCTGTTTTAGCCAAAGTACTTGTGCACAGCAACTCGAGGCAGCAACATACTTAGCTTCTGTGGAAGATACAACTACTGTGGTTTGTTTCTTACTAAACCATGACACAAGTGAACCTCCAAAGAACTCACATTGCCTACTTGTGCTTTTACGTCGTTTTGTAGCCGGCATGATCAGAATCTGAATAGGCTACCAAGAACTCTTGTTGCCCTTTAGGAAACCACAATCCAAGCTCCTTTGTATCTGACAGATAGCGAAAGATTCTCTTGACATGTTCAGCATGAGACTCTTTAGGAGCTGATTGGAATCTTGCACACATTCCCACACTAAATTGAATATCCGGACGACTTGCTGTAAGGTAGAGCAATGACCCAATCATTCCTCTATATTTTGTAATATTGAAGTCCTTGCCTTTTTCTTCATCAGCATCCAAAGATGCCGTTGAACTCATCGGGGTGTCGGCACCATTGCAATGTTCCAATCCAAACTTCTTGAGTAGATCACGAAGGTACTTGGTTTGTGATATGAAGATTCCATCCTTTCTTTGTTTGATTTGCAGACCAAGAAAGTACTTCAACTCACCCATCATTGACATCTCAAATTCATTCTCGCATTGTCTTTGAAAATTCTTCACACAAAATATCGTTAGTAGCACCAAAGATAATGTCATCAACATAAATTTGCACAATCAAAATTTCATTTAACTTGTTAGTTTTGATGAACAATGTTGTATCTGCTTTGCCTCTAATAAATCCTTGATCTAATAGAAATTTACTTTGGATGATGTTCATTTTCAAAACCAGGAGGTTGTTCAACATAAACTTCCTCTTGAATAAAACCATTAAGAAAAGCACTCTTGACATCCATTTGAAAGAGTTTAAAATCTTTAACACAGGAAAAGGCTAAAAGAACCCTTATAGCCTCCAGTCTAGCTACTGGAGCAAAGGTTTCTTCATAGTCAATTCCTTCTTCTTGATTGTAACCTTTAGCCACTAATCTAGCTTTGTTACGAACGATTATTGCAGATTCATCTCGTTTGTTCTTGAATACCCATTTGGTGCCAATGACCGGATGGTCCTTAGGCCTAGGTACCAAATCCCAAACTTGATTCCTATCAAAGCGATGTAACTCCTCTTGCATTGCTATCACCCAATCATTGTGCGAAAGGGCTTCATCAATTTTAGAGGTTCGATTTGAGAAATAAAAGCGAGAGAATGTTACTTCATTTAAGGTACTTTTTCTTGTTCTTACTCCTTGACTCACATCGCCTATTACTTGATCTAAAGGATGATTTCTAATGAACTTCCAAGCCTTAGGCTGTGATGAGCTAGAATTTTCACAATCATTTTGAGGTTGATTCAAAAACGTTTTCGAGATTTTCAATTGAGGCAGGAGTAGTTTTTGAAAAGAACTGATTTTTGTAAACATTTTCCTCATCATCATCCAGAGTTGTCTTAGTTTTAGATTCACAAAATACAACATGCATAGATTCTTCAACAACACGGGCAGTATTAAAGATTCTATAGGCTTTACTTTTGTTGGAATAACCTAGAAATATGCCTTCATCAGATTTAGAATCAAATTTACTCAGATTGTCCTTACCATTATTATGTACAAAACACTTACAGCCAAAGATGCGCGAGATGAGACAAATTTGGTTTTCTTCCTTTGTAGAGCTCATAAGGTGTTTTGTTCAACTTCTTTCTCATATATGCTCGGTTTGATATATAGCGGCCGTGCTCATTGCATCTGCCCAAAAGACTGTGATGTTTGATTTTCATTTAACATAGCGCGGGCCATTTCAGTAAGTACACGATTCTTTCTTTCAACCACACCATTATGTTGTGGTGTTCTTGGAGCTGAGAAGTTATGATCAATTCCGTTAGCATCACAAAATTCCTGAAAAGCTTGATTTTCAAACTCCCCTCCATGATCAGTTCGAATAGCTGAAATACACATACCTTTCTCATTTTGCACCTTTTTGGCAAACATAACAAACATATCAAAAGTTTCATCCTTTGAAGATAAGAAAATAGTCCAAGCGAATCGAGAGAAATCATCAACAATGACTAAAGTATATAAATTTCCACCAAGACTCTTGACTCTAGCTGGACCAACTAAATCCATATGAAGTAGTTGAAGAGGTCGTTTTGTAGAAATTTCAATTTTGTTTTTAAAAGATGATTTAGTTTGTTTACCCTTTTGACAGGCATCACAAATCATGTCATTTTTAAAATGTAGTTTAGGTAAGCCAATAACTAAATCTTTTCTTAGCAGTTTGTCCAATTGAAGCATGTTAACATGAGACAGACGCTTATGCCATAGCCAACTTTCGTCCAGGTTGCTTACAAAACATTTTTCGGAAGTAATTTTAGGTAAATCTAATGTGTAGCAATTACCTTCTCTAGGAGCTTTAAACAGTATTTTGAGTTTACCTTTGTCGATAGGAAGATCATCTTTCTTGACAATGAGACATTCTTCTGAGTCAAAGATGATCCAATTATTTTTGTCAGCACTTTGACTTACACTTAGGAGGTTGTGGTTGAGACCTTTTACCAAATAGACATCTTTGATCATGGGTCCTTCTTTTGTGCCAATTTCACCAATTCCAGTAATTTTTCCTGACTGGTTGCCTCCAAAGGTGACTTTACCACCATCTTTTGATTTTATTGCAACAAATTTAGCTTGATCTCCTGTCATATGTCTGGAGCATCCATTGTCAATGTACCACTTGTCTATTCTTGATGCTCTCAAACAAACCTGAAACTAAAAAATTAAGTTTTAGGTACCCATCTTTTCTTGGGTCCTTTGGGGTTAGTTTGGGCCATAGGAGCATAGGTTCCTTTTGGGACCCATTGATAATTGCCAACAGGTTTATTTCTTCTATCCTTTTTGTGAAAACAGGAAGAGGTACTATGTCCCTTTCGGTTGCAGTAATTACAATGAGCAAAAGGATTTGAGATGTGAACTGATTTCTGAAAATAGTTCAAATAAGATTTTTCACCTGTTTTCTTCTTTCCTTTCTTTTTGTCAAAAATAGGATTATATCCTATACCTGATCGATCATTAGTGACCCTTTGATCTTTTAGAATAACATTTAGCATTTCACTACCTTTAGTAAATTTCTCAAGAGTTTTTGTAAGATACTCATTTTTCTTTTCCAGAAAGAACACTTGTCACATATGAGATTTTCCGGTGAAGAAAGATTTTCTACTTGCTGTTCAAGAGTTGTATTCCTCCTTTTTAAAACACAGTATTTTTCTGCAAGTTCTTCAAACTCATGTTGAACAATGTTGTATTCAGTAAACATTTCATCATAAGTAGGTTTTGCATTTTTATCAGGACAAGTAGAGTTTCCACAATTTGAAACAAGAAGTGGATTTTTTGTTTGTTGTTTAAGCAATTTGTTTTCCTTTCTGATATTAATAAGTTCCCTTGCAATCTCATTGTATTCAGAAAGTAATTTATCAAAAGTAAGTTCAGGATCAAATACCTCTTTTTCATTTTCTTGTTGTTTTTCTTCTTCTGCTACCAAGCAGATATTGGCAGCTTCTTCTTTCTCCTCATCTTCTTCCTCATCTGAGGAGCTGTCTCCCCATATGGCAGACACATAGGCCTTCTTTCTGAATCGACTGAGATTCTTCTTCTTTTCTTTGTCTTTCAGCTCTGGACATTCTGATTTGAAGTGTCCTGGTTTCTCACATTCGTAATGAGATGACTTGACCTGAGGACCTTGATCATATGTCTTGCCCAGGGCTGCTAATTGATTAGTTAGATGTGTGTAGCGGAGTTGGAACTCAGCGATGGTCTCTCCGGACTTCATTCGTAATAGATCATACTCAGTGGTAAGAGTATTGATGCGATTTTCTTTGATTCCGGAAGTTCCTTCATATGCTATTTCTAAAGCCTTCCACATTTCTTTTGCAGTAGACAAGTTGCATATCCGGAAGTACTCCTTTTGACTGAGAGCACTTTGCGGCATCAAGATAGCTTTCTTGTTGAGAGTACTGTTTTGGGAGTGGTGCTTCCTCCTTCAATCTTTGTAGGGACGTAGTCTCCTTTTTCAATTACATTCCAGAGTCCATACTCAGAAGCTAGCACGTACACCTTGAACTTTGCCTTCCAGAATGAGTAATGTTCTGCGTTGAATCCTGGAGGTCGGTTGATTGAAGCACCATCAGGCAATATTCCTTCCATGATCTTATCTCGGGATGTTAAGCCCAACTGAGATAACTGAGCTCTGATACCAAATGAAAGCCGGAATATTACCAAGAGGGGGGTGAATTGGGGATATTAATTTTTCTTCTGAGTTAAAAACAAAAGTAGAGAGGAAGGAAGAGGAGGATGAACACAATGCAACTTATACTGGTTCGGTCCTAATCCTTGACCTACGTCCAGTCCCCAGACACACTCCGGGATTCCACTATCTTAAGTTCAAATGATTACACACTCAGTAACTCTCGGAGCAATTCCTCTCTTTTGAATTACACTCCCCTCACAAGTTGCAATCAAATGACCCAATCTCAAAGTCCCAATACTCTGAGATTCTTACAAGAAATAATAATAGATGAATGACTCTCTCTAAGAGCAGATAACCGGAAGCACTGAAGAGCAGAATATTACACAGCCTTAGCAGAAAGTATTCGAAAGTATTGGCAGGAAGTATTCAAAAAGTATCTTACAAGAGCTTAGCGGAACTAATCTCTTGAAAGTATAATTCTGATTTTGTGTACTTTTTGTTTCTTGAACTACTAACGCTTCTCCTATTTATACTACTTGTAGATGACCGTTGCAGCTTCATATTTTCGAATTCAAAGCCATTCCATATTTGCTGCATAATCTGATTTGTTTCTGTTGAAGCATTTGGAGAATCGGTGATGATCATAATCTCACCCCATGATTTCGTTTTGCTGAATATAGCTTCAACGCGTTTTTGAATCGTGCTTCCTGGTTCGATTGAAGATACTCTTCCATAATTTCAGCAAGTTTCTGATATTGCGTTGATCATTGAATATTGCATAACCCAATCTGATCTCAAATGATCCTGCACTATAATTTCGATATTCGAAAATCTCTGTGGTCAATGGTTAGAAATCAATTCATTAAAGATCACATTAAATTGAATTGAATGACAAAATCTCCATCTGAGGTCTCGACAGAGCGAACTGATTTCTTCCGTCAATACTCGAGTATATGTATTCTTATACTCGGGTATCTGAGTGTTAAAGATATACCGGAGGTATTGAGCTTCGATCATACTCGAGTATATGATTCTCATACTCGGTATTACTCTGAAGTGCATAGCAGATCATTAGACAAGCATACTCGGGTATATACTTTATCCTGTGTGAGTGTTAGTTAATCCAAGTGCAAGTATCATATGTATGTGAAGCATACTCGAGTAGTATCTTACCAATACTCGAGTATAATAACAACCTTATCATTCAACTTCTAGAGCATCTGATTAGATACTCGAGTATACCTTGGCCATACTCGGGTATTGTTTCCTGAAACACTTAAGCAGCTATGTTAGGCCAACCATACTCGGGTATTATACTTCAATACTCGAGTATACCTTAAAGCATGTGATTAATCTTGATTCAAAACCTTAATTGATATCAAGTCTTGTTTTCATCAAAACTTTGGGAGTTAACAATATTGGCATTTGCCTAGAAGTTTGATGGAAAAGTACATGGTTGGAAATAATAAAGCCACACACTCAATACCTTTTAAGACGTTGCAACATCATTTGATGCATGTATACATGGTCAAAATTATTCTCTAGCAGAGTAACTTATTCTGCAGATGCAAAAGTTTGGGTGACAGTCATCCAAGCGTACATATGATGGTGATTATTCAAAGAGCTGAAGATCTTTATCTATCAGTTTTCACCCAGTTTAACTGAAGATCCTTATTATTCATATGAATAATATTGCAGTTTCTAGTAATTGATTTCTTCTGTTATTCCGAAAAAGAAAATGATGATGGCATATTCATTTTTTTTATCTTGATGTTGCTATATTCACGGTTGAGGAAAATTCTATTCTTGACCGTCTTCCCTCTGTCAAAGTATATTGAATATTATGGTTTGTGACGTGAAAGATGGCTTGATCAACTTGATGCTATAATAAATTTCGTAGTCAATTTTGATTGAATAAGTGAGGATTCCAAATAATTTTTGAGAAAGGTTGGGGAGGAGCTTTCTACAATTGCCACCCTTAATGCTCCTGATGCCAATTCACAAAACAATCAATTGATTAGAAATGAATGGAGTCTAATTCCAAAGTTTTGAAGACGAACCCGATTAAACTGAATATAGTTTAAATCAGGGATCCGTGTTAATTTTTGTGGCAAAAGAAAAAGAAGGCAGAGCCCGGTTTAACTGAATCTAGTTAAAATCCGGGCTTCGTGTAAAAACGGTTACAACTACCAAGTCTATAAACATGTAGGAATATGAGGTACATAAACCCGTTTCCGAAAATCATGTCAAAGTTAAACATGTAGAATTCAGGGTAAAGAAACCCGTCTTCGAAAATCATGTCCAGTTTAAACATGTAGGAGTATGAGGTACATAAACCCGTTTCTGAAAATCATGTCAAAGTTAAACATGTAGAATTCAGGGTAAAGAAACCCGTCTTCGAAAATCATGTCCAGTTCAAACATGTAGGAGTATGAGGTACATAAACCCGTTTTCGAAAATCATGTCAAAGCTAAACATGTAGAATTCAGGGTAAAGAAACCCGTCTTCGAAAATCATGTCCAGTTTAAACATGTAGGAGTATGAGGTACATAAACCTGTTTCCAAAAATCATGTGCAATCTAAACGTGTAGGAATCTGAGTAAACAAACTCGTTTTCGAAAATCACGTCCAGTCTAAGCATGTAGGAATCTGAGGTACAAACTCGTTTTCGAAAACCGCGCTCCTTCATTAGATCCTAGATAAATTGTGGAGTCCGTCCCTACGAAAGGGATGAAGGAGGACCCCGGCTTAATTGAATCTAGTTAAAATCCGGGTTCCGTAAAAATAACGGTTAAAACGTGATCCTTCGGGACATGATAAAGCCGAATCTAATGGTTAGAACGTGCACCCTTTGGGACACGGTAAAGCCGAGATAAGCGTTGTTTAGAGTTTTGCAGGAAACAAAGACAGAAGGCGGATCCCGGTTATACCGAATCTGGTTAAAATCCGGGATCCGTGTAAAGTTTCAGAGGAGGACTTGGTTTAATTGAATCCAGTTTAAATCTGAGTTCCATGTGAAGATCCTGGTTACACCAATCTGGTTAAAGTCGGGCTCCGTGTAAAGACGGTTAAGCCGCCGAGTCTTGAAAGTCCTTTATTGGATTATTTGCGACGACAATGTCGCCAGATTTATTTGAATGATTGAGTTCTGGGTAAACAAACCCGTCTTCAGAAATCATAAACTCGGAATCTCGGGTAAGCTTGCAAGGAATCCCAACAATGACGAACACCTGGTCCGGGTCGGAAGATAACACATCCTGGCAGCTCAGAGACCTGAACTACCAGGCTGGGGGGCAACAGAGTGGATAACGAGTTGTTAGTGGAAAAGCATGGTAACAATAACCGAGGTTAATGCAAAATGCAAACTCGGAAAATTTTCGAAATACCGGAATCTCGGTGTTTCAGTAAATAAACCGGAATCTCGGTGTTAAAGTATCTAAACCGGAATCTCGGTGTTAAAGTAAATAACCGGAATCTCGGTGATAGAGTAATTAACCCGGAATCTCGGTGTTAAAAGTAAATAACCCAGAATCTTGAGGTTAAAGTAAATAACCCGGAATCTCGGTGTTAAAGTTTATCAACCCGGAATCTCGGTGTTAACATATGTAAACCGAAATCTCGGCGTTCAAGTGTTTAAACCCGGAATCTCGGTAAAAAAGTATCTAAACCGGAATCTCGGTGTTAGAATATGTATCCCGGAATCTCGGTGTTACAGTTTATAAACCTGGAGTCTCGGTTCAAAGTATATAAACCCAGAATCTCGGGTCAACACGCATGGAATCCCAACAGTCGCGAATACCTGGTCCGAGTTGGGAAATCAACACATCCCGGCAGCCCAGAGACCTGAACTACCAGGATGGGGGCAACAGAGTGGACAACATTTGTTAAGTGGGAAAGCGTGTTATCAATAACCGGCATTAATGCAAACCAGAAATTTTAATGCAAGCTCGGACAAGTATCCGAAATGAACACGTTGAACGACTGGCACAAACAGTAAGTATTTTCCATTTATTGTGACTTGCTTACGTGTTATTAAATGCAGGAATATAAACTAGACAATTAGCCCGAGAAAATTGCTATGAAAGCAATTTCGGATTCAGGGGATCTCGGAAAGCAGTCAATTAATCTTGGCAGTTCAGAGACCTGAACTACCGAGTTTGGGGGCAACTGTTATGGAATAAAATACTAGGCTCATCCAAGGTGTGGCCCAATAGGAGACATCTAATACACTTGGGCTTGGAGGCACAAGAGGCCCAACAAGTCCAAACCCTAACCTTAAGGTAGCCTCTATATATAGTTGGTTAACCTAAAGAGGTACACATCTTCTAAGCTCTCTCCTTTACAATTCAGCCACATAGAGCACACACCCCACCCCCTTTGGTGAAAGCCTCCATGTGTGCAAAGAGATCATCGATCCTCTCAGGTATCTCATCCATGGATACCTGGGGAGAGAGCTATTTGATCCTACATCAATATATCAGTCCACCTAGGGCTAAACACTTATGTTCTACAACAGAACAACAAGCTTATAAGCATAAAAGCTATAAGAGTCCTCTGCTACATGAACTTTTAAACAGGGGTTGCGTTGAATTCATATAAATCTTGGATCCATATATATATCAGTATATATAAGTTTTGCGTATATATATGTATAAGGGTTGTTTCTAGGGGAAAAAATGATGAGAAGTTGATGCACATGTATCATATTAAAAAAAAACTTTGATGTCATATTTCTGAACGTGTCACTTCATAAGAAAGAAGGAGAAGAAAAGATTATTGAGTTATATATATATGTATAGTTGTTGTGTGAGTAGAAAGAGAGCTTCATAATAAAGAAGGAGAAGAAAAGATTATTGAGTTATATATATATATATATATATATATATATATATATATATATATATATATATATATATATGTATGTATGTATGTATGTATGTATGTATGTATGTATGTATGTATGTATGTATGTATGTATGTATGTATGTATGTATGTATGTATGTATGTATGTATGTATGTATGTATGGTTGTTGCGTGAGTAGAAAGAGAAGAATTTTTACTTGCTGATAGAATAGTATATTGCATTTATATACTCTTGTTCAGGGGGAATGAAATGATTGGAAATAGAGAAAATCTTTCTTATATAAATACTGCGTTGTACAGGGAAGAAAATAGGAAAGAGTTATTATCTTATATATGAAAGTGTGTGAGTGTGTGTATGTTAAACCCCAAAATCTTACTATGTGTGAGTTGCATATACTGATATATATTATTGCATAGGAAAACTTGTTGCCATATAGGTATAGCGCTGTATATATATATAAGTGGAGAAAAGAATATGTTTATATATCATATATATACACACACATACATAAACACTGAACAAGTTTGACCAATGCACATATTATGATATATAATATTGTTATGTAAAAAAAATTAGTAGTATAGATATATATATAAGGGTTAAGGTACGGATTTGCCAACGAACTATTACCCAAGGAGCGTCTGACACAAAAAACAATTGAGGGGACCAAATTGACCAACAAACTATTAAAAAGTGAAGAAAAACACAATTTGGTACATATTCGCCAACAAACTATTACCCCGTCACTGTCTTGGTGTCTCTGTCTTCCATTGACTGTCACAGTGTCAGCGACGTCGATGTCTCCAAAGCTTCCATTGTTGCTGGGTGTTCCACTCACCCTCTTGAACTCATCCAGCAATCCACATCTTTCGACCGGCACGCGCCTTATACCCTGGTTGCATCCCTCCGATGCCACAAGCAGCAACCGCCGCTGCCACAATTCTTGCTTGCATGGGTCCCATCTCTGTTGGTGTTTGCTTTATCCAACAAGAAGGCTTAACCGCTCTTTTCTCCAACGTCTCCGCCACCGTCCTACGTCAGTGCCTCATATTTTAACGTAATTGTGATATTTGTTTTTTTTAATAGTTATATGGTACTTTTTTTCATTTTTTAATAGTTCATTGGCCAATTTGGTCCCCTCAATTGTTGTTTGTGCCAGACGCTCCTCGGGTAATAATTCGTTGGCAAATCTGCACCTTAACCCTATATATAATGTCATTTTCAATGATTGTCACAGTAATATTTAATTGTTATAATTTGTATTTTTTAAGTTATAGGAAATTATAAGCTATAATTGTGATAATGTAGAGCCTTCATGTGATCGGTGATTGTACGGATTGTGCTCCTCAAGTTAAGGTTAAGCTTGAAATTGAGGTAACCGGGGTTAATTTATTTTATATGCTTGTTTTGGGCTGTGAGGTATTTTTCTAAGCCTTACTTTCATATATACAACTTGTATGTGTTTTGAAAAATTATGTGTATGTTTGAATATGAAATTTACTCAATGAAGTAGTGTATTTTTCCAATCTGTGTATTTAAGTAAATACTATTGTTGGGGTTGTTATTGTTGTGATGGTTGAAATGCTTGTTGTGAGTTGATATATTTGGAATAATAATTTACCAAAAAGTTGTTGAAAAATTTTAGTGTTATATTATTTCTTCTGTTGTGGGTTATGTTGGGTTGTGTGGAAGAGATTTAGGGTGAATTTGTGCCTATCGGCTCTCTCAGTCCTGGCCCGGATCTTGAGTTGAGTGTTTTAGGCGGACACCTCCCTGTTACGGTATATTGTTGGTGGCATGGGAGGGGACAATATTCTTGAAGTGACTAGCTAACCTTGGCCAGGTATACTAGCACTGATAGGCTGTACCACGTCCAGAAGATATAAGGAGGAGCAGGATGGATGAGTGGGGATGGTTTAAATTATTGTTAATTATTATGTATTATTCTATTCGTAACTATGCTCTAGACTCTGAGTTTGTGGGCGGAATTTGTACCCTGGACTCCGAGTTTGTGGGCGAAATTTGTACCCTAGACTCCGAGTTTGTGGGCGGATTTTGTGCCCTGGACTCCGGGTTTTTGGGTGAGCGTTGTGCCCTGAACCCGACATGTATGTTATCGAAAGAAAAAGTCTTCTCTATTATCGTTTGTTAAATATTATAATTATGTTAATAAACCTGCTTCTCTGACTTGCAATCCTTTCATGCATATTTGATAAATTAATCTTGGTTACGGGGACTTTATGTCTCATCCCGTCATTATTACATTTTTCAGGTGAGACCTCTATCCTTACTAGAGGACAAGGGAAGCAGCCAGAGGCATAGACGTCGTGAAATTTACAGGCCTCTTTTTGGTAATAGTGTTGTATTGATTTATATATTGCCATAATAGGGCCTCATATTTCTGAAATACTGCATTAACTATTTTTGGATGACTGTTTATTTTTCGAAGGCTTTATTTTGTACACTATCATATTATGGTGGATCCACAATCATATCTTGTGCGAAAATTGTTTTGTATAGACCCTTTGTTGTGGGGTTAGGGTTATAAGACTCGTGGGCTATGTGTATTTCTGTTCGATATTTGTGCCCAAAGTCGTGGATTTATTTGTGGTGGGTTTGTGGGAAAAATTTGTACCCTGGACCCGAGATGTGTTGTCTTGAAAGAAGAAGAGTTTCCATAATTACTTGTTAATCCGATTTTATGAAAACATTATGGTTAATTGTTGATTTGTGAGAAAGGGTCTTTTCACCCAAACCGTCTTGCCATTGCACTATGCTATAATGCTTTGATGTATAATGATGTTAAGTAATATTTTTAAGGAATAAAGAAGAAGAGTTTCCATAATTACCTGTTAATCCGATTTTATGAAAACATTATGGTTAATTGTTGATTTGTGAGAAAGGGTCTTTTCACCCAAACCGTCTTGCCATTGCACTATGCTATAATGCTTTGATGTATAATGATGTTAAGTAATATTTTTAAGGAATAGAGAAGTATCACACTACCGGCAATGAAATACCCTACTGTATACCGATATTCATTAGAGTATTTAAACACAGTCTATACGCAGTAGTGTGGTAAACAGAAATAGTACAATATACTGGTAAAATAACAATTTGATTACATACAGGAAATTCCCATAGCGTTTATACACATTAAGACAGTCAATAAGAGACCCAGTGTCCACACGGGCACATCTAATAACGAGCCACCCACCAGAATCCCATACCGGGACAAAGGACCATCGTCCATGGAGCCCTGCTCCTAATGCCTGCATGGGTGCCAGCCAGACAAGGCAAAACACGTGCCCCTACAAGGTGAAACTACACAGATTGGGTATATACACTACTGGTGTGAGTATTAGCTTCTCAGAAACTAATCCCCTCAAAAGAGCTTTCAACAGTAGCTAGCGATTCGAAACATTCTAAAACACCTTGCAAGATCTAGCAAACTAAGTATGTCTACAATATTTTCTGGCATCTTCCAGTTCTATACTACTTTTACCACCACATAGTTCAAAACTCAATTTCGAACCTGGGTTCTACCAAACCCCTCTATGAGACAACATCTTTTCAAACAAATGAACATTACCCTGGTCTCAAATTCTATTGAAATCATTTCTTTTGAAAACTCAATTTCAAAAAATTTCACAAACTCAGCAGGTGCATTGGAAAATTTAACATTTAGTTTTTAAACATAACCAGGAACAAGAAAACTGTTCTTAGAAGGTTATTTTGTCTAACACCTCTCAGGCTCTAGCTATCATTCAGTTCCATCAAGGAACTAATTGTCAATCATACACTCTCAGGGAATGTTATATATATTCAAGATCTTTCCTTATGTTGATTCAGAGGCTAACAACCTCAAAATACTTCATATCATACAGGTACTATTCTCAAACATACCTCAAATAACATGCTGACGGCACAACATCGATAAATATTATCAAGGTTTCTACTCTCTGGTATTGAAAACTAAGGCAACCTCAATCACACTTTTATCTAAGCACTATTTCAGCTTAGATCGGATTCAAGCCTATCCATATTCACTCTATCATTCTCATGGCATCCCTAAAGATAATCATATCACATACCTCAGGGTATCTTAGGCCTTAAATCAAAGGATCTCACATTCCTATGGCACTTCCCACGAGGTCACCCATCCTGAGAATTTCTCTTTCCTAAGCACGCTTAACTTTAAAGCGACTATCAGATTTGGGGTATTAATACCAGTACAAGTCCACATATTACTGGGTACTAGCAACTCAGATATTTACTAGTACTAATACGACATATCTGCCCCCCAAAAATGCTAGGTATTGTCCCCACAAGGAAACTTAAGCAGTACTCCCTTTTAAATTCCCGTAACATTGGGTAGGGATTCTATTCAAACCCTGATTTCCAAATGAGGAGCCCTAGGGTTAGCAACAGAACCCATATTATGTGCTACCTCCTCTATCTCAAGGGTCTTATCTTACCGGAGCCCAACCCTCTTCCTTAGGGTATATGTCCTTTCCGCTACATTTCCTGTAATTATGTAATCAAATATCAGTATACTATTCTGTTGCCACCAAAACTGCCTGCTGTGATACCAAAAATGTAATACCCTACTATATATCGATATTCATCAAAGTATTTAAACGCGGTCTATACGTAGTAGTGTGGCAAAACAAAAATAGTACAATATACTAATAAAATAACAATTTGATTACATACAGGAAATTTCCATACGGTTTATACACATTAATGCACTAATGAATATTTATCCAAATGAATTAGAGTTCCAGAATATCATCCTAGTAAGTTATTTCATTAATGGTTAATGCATTATCATTCAATGCACTAATGAATATTTATAAAGCTTGGAATAACTTGGCCAATGGAAATTTATGCAGTAGGCATAACAATTTTACAGATTGAATTCTTTTCTTGAAGATGGGCTTGAAACTCATATATGGATATTAGCTATGAAAACCAACTAGTTCAAGAATGCAACTAGACAGTTCAAGCAACACAATGAATTCTAAAGATCAATCTGAGAGGGATGGAGAACATTCAACTTAAACAGATTTGAAGCATATATGTTATTCAAAATATTAGTTTCCAATTTTGAAACACTATTTGAATGTAATTAAAACAAGAATATTTTTCAAATCATTTGCATGCATTTTCACAAAACAAGGTGAATCAAACCAACTGTAGAATTGTACATTTCAAAATAAGAAAATCAGAAGGAAATGCACAATTTCACTTTTAGGTTCATTTAGCAATCTGAACTTTATTTTGAAAGAATGTAAAAACAATGATTGCTAATGAAATGTAATATTGGACAGATATTCATTACCCAAATATGAATCTCATATAAGCACATTATAGGGTAAAAGTAGATATCACCGTAATTCATTTTGTCCTTGTAAAATCTTGCTTGATTGAGGTGGATTGATGTAGATGACTCCTTCAAGCATTTCTTCTTCAGCTTCCTCAAGAGTTGAATTTAGTTGTTTATGTGGTTGCTCTTTTGAGAAGCTCTCATTGATCATTAGGCTCTTAAAAGTTCAACTTTGCTTACCCACTGCTTCTTATTTCTTTTCCTGGGTTTCTGCTAAGTTCTCTCAAAGGGTATAGACTTCAAAAATCTTCTGCTTGGCACTTGAGAGGATCCCCTTTTTGGTTCATAAGAGGCTCTTAGATTGTTCACCTTCTCTGCACCTTTGTGTCTATTCTTTTTGAAATCATTCTGCACACATAAGGCAATAGATAGACTTTTTGGTACCCACTTACACTTGGGCCCTTCACTGTTAGTTCGAACCTTAGGGAAAACATAAGTTCCCTTTGGTACCCATTGATAATTTCCAACAGGTTTATCTCTTCTATCTTTCCTATGAAAGCAAGATGAAGTACTGTGTCCCTTTCGGTTACAGTAATTACAGTGAGCAAAAGGATTTGAGCTATGAACTGATTTCTGAAAATAATTCAAATAATATTTTCCACCAGTTTTGTTTTTACCTTTCTTCTTGTCAATAGTAGGATTGTATCCTATGCCTGATCGGTCATTTGTAAATCTTTGAGCTTTCAAAATGACATTGAGCATTTCACTACCTTTAGTGAACTTCTCAAGTGTTTTCGTGAGATAAGAGTTTCTCTTTTCAAGATCAAGGCATTTTTTACAAACTGAATTTTCGCAAGCTGAAACTGGAGGTAATACTTTAACTTGTTGTTCCAGTAACTTGATTTTCTTTCTGGAAGCAATAAGTTCTTTTGCAATTTTTTTAAATTCAGAATGCAATTCATTATATTCAGAAAACAATTCATCATAAGAAGGTTTAGAATCAGATACCTCTTCTTCGTTTTCTGATTGCTCTTCTTCTGCAATCAAACAGATTTTTGCAGATTCTTCTTCTTTTTCACTTTCATCATCCGAAGAACTATCACCCCATACGGCAGATACATATGCTTCCTTCACAACATTAAGAGCGATACTTTTGCTCTTATTATTATTAACTTCCTCCAAGCCCTTCTTGAATTTCAGTTTCCCCTCATATTCAGATAGACTTCCAAATAGAGAAGCAACTGAAGTCATTGATTCTCCACGGGCTTCTTCTATAGCTGTAACTTTGGCTTCCCAATATTTTGTCAAGACATTGAGAATCTTTCTGACTTGAGGACCTTGCTCATATGTTTTGCCCAGTGCTGATAATTGGTTAACAAGATGAGTATAACGAAGTTGAAATTCAGCAATGGACTCACCGGTCTTCATTCTAAGGAGATCATATTCAGTTGTCAGCGTGTTGATGCGATTCTCCTTTATGCCGGAAGTTCCTTCGTATGCTATTTCCAAAGCTTTCCACATCTCCTTGGCAGTAGATAGATTGCATATACGAAAATACTCCTTTTGATTGAGAGCACCATGAAGCATCAAGATGGCTTTGCTGTTGAGTGTCACTTTCCTTCGGTTATCCTCGTTGAATTCATCTTCAGTCTTTGGAAGGTTATGTCCTCCTACAATTTTCGTAGGAACATAATTTCCATTCTCTATTACTTGTCATAGACCATACTCCGAGGCTAGCACAAATACTCTGAATTTTGCTTTCCAAAACGAATAGTGTTCGTCGTTGAAGCCAGGTGGTTTGTTGATTGAGGCACCTTCAGGTAATATTCCTTCCATGATCTTTATCTCGGGATGTTAAGCCCAATATGAGAAACCAGGCTCTGATACCAAATGAAGGTGGAATATCACCTAAGGGGGGTGAATAGGTGATTCTAAAATTCTTTCGCTGATTGCTCAAGAACCTTTCGCTGAATGCTCAAGAGCACAATCACACACACAACAGATGTAAGTTAAGGCAAGGTAGAGATAGAGAAGAGAAGATTGACACAGAGAATATATATTTGTTCGGTTCAACTCTTGACCTACGTCCTGTCCCCAGAAACACTCTGGGATTTCACTAACTTACCCAGAAACACTCCGGGATTTTACAATCTTGACTACACACTCTGTAACTCTTGAGTAATCCTCTCACTAGGACTTACTCCTCTTTACAAGCTGTAATCAAAGATTACAAACATAATTACACACTCTGTACTCGAGATGATCCTTTCCCTAGGACTCACTCCCCCTTACAAGTTGTAATTGTACACCCTTACTTAAGGTTCCACAACCTTAAGATTTACAGATAATCAAATAATAATTAAACTCCTTACTAAGTAGATATATGATAAACACTGAAGCTCTATGTGTCAAAGGTACTGTACAGAAAGAAAACTGAAAGAATAAGTAACTTGAATGATTTTCGTTTCTGTTTGTTGTCTCTCTTGTTGAAGACTTGATTGCAGCTCTATATATAGCTGGAGAACAATAAATGACCGTTGTGATTCATAATGTGACCGTTGGAAACATTGCAGGTTGATTAGTTGAGGTTTTGGTCTTCTTCTCTATCTACTCTTTGGTTAATCCAGCTTTGCAGAAGTTCAGACTTGACCTTCTGACTTTTAGTCCGTTGGAAGAGCAGCTTACTGGATGTGGAAGGAACCTTTAATTCTTTCAAAACGTGTGGAGAAAGATTTTTCAGAAGTAAGCAAGCTTTCTACACTTTTGCATTTAATGTTCTGTTTCTACTTTATGCTTTATGCTAAATATCCATTTAATCCTGTCTAAATCTTCTGAAACTCACTAACAAACTGATTAAACATAGTTAGGAATAGTAATGAGTGATGATATAGAGTATTGAGATCAAACACAAACATTTCGCAAATTCGTTCAGTTCGAAATTCAAATTCTGCGATGCAAACTCGAGTCAGTTCTTCCAAACTCGAGTTTTCATGCTTCAGTGAACTTTCAGTAAAAGACCGAAACTCGAGTTTTAAATCAAAACTCGAGTTTTCTCGTTTCAGAGAAAAACATCGCGATTTTGCATTTGGACATGTTTTGTGAATAGTGCAAAACTCAAGTCATTAAGTGACTGAGTCGAGTTTTGGACTTTTGATGAGAAATCATGTTTTAGTCCAAAAGCTCAAAACTGGAGTTTCCAAATCAAAACTGGAGTTTTCAAATGTTCAAAAGACAGCAGAGCTCTCTGCCTGACTAAAACTCGAGTTTCCATATTTTAACTCGAGTTTTCACATTCTTTGAAAACTATGGAAACTTCTCTGTAAAGCCAAAACTCGAGTTTCTAAAAGTAAACTCGAGTTTTCTCAATTTTGAGAAAACATTGAAAAGCTTTGTTAAAATGAACAGTGGAGTTTTCACGAGTTTAAAATCGAGCATTGTTCTCTCTAGGATGAAAACTCGAGTTTCCAACAAAGTGTGGAAACTTAGAGAACTCTTTGTGTAGCCTAAACTCGAGTTTCCAAATGTAAACTGGAGTTTAGCTAACTTTGAAAAACTTGGTAGCTCTCTGCCAATGGCAAACTCGAGTTTACATGATTTGTAAACTTATTTTCAACAAATAGCAAACTCTACTCAAAAATAAATACTGTAGAGTTTAAGGAATGGTTTCATTTTGAAAAGGCTTCCCGCCAGAGGCAAGCTCGAGTTTGCAACCACAAACTCGAGTTTACACATTTGTAAACTCTTTGAAGATTTTCTCTGGAGTTTCAAAACTGGAGTTTAAAGATCTCAGGCTTGAGTTTAAAATCCAAAATAGCTTGTCTTGCTCTCTGTCAGTAGCAAACTCGAGTTCACCTATCTAGGCTCGAGTTTGGCGCTGACAGAATGTTTTTGAGTTGAAATCAATTCTTTTAACTTATCAAAAACATTCATACTTGTTTACAATTGTCAGTTATCATCAAAACACATAGAGAACTAACAGTATGGGGTTGATTTCGCCTCCGATTTAGTGTTTCTAGCTCTGAGGTGTAATATCCTGAATTTTGAGCCTAGAGACTTGAGAATTAGCTTGCATCAGGAAGACAACTAGACCCAGTTCAGAAAGGGTGATATTAAATTTTGGAAATATTATATGGGATTAATATTTCATTGACAAATTGAGGTCATAAATTTGGACAAAAGAAGGTTGTTTGAATTTCTCCTTGATTACTATAATTAAGGAAAATGAAATGGCAATTAAGGCTATTATTTGTTAATATAGGAAATCACTTGTTGATTTTGGCTAACAAGTGAAATTCTAAAGATTTTATGTTTATATTGGGACTATTTTTAAATGAAATATGGATATCCTATGATGAATATTATTTTTTTATAAAATAAATGGAGAAGGAGAAGAGGAATAATTGTTTTATTTAATTTTGGATCAATAAATAAACAAAATAATTAGATAAGAAAGTATGTATACGAGCTTGTATGCGTCCTTTCTCGAACACGTGGGCTAACACCTTCTTGCTCGATCAATGTCTAGGAGCCGACTCTACGAATCCACTCCCTTTACCGGTATCCACACCGAACAACTCTCCAACACGTAGGCAGCGTGCTAGTGCCTTCTTACTTTGCGTCTCACCTCTTTTCTCTCTAGGATTTCTTTCGCGGCTTGTTCCTTATTCTAATACGACTAGATCAATATCTTTTATAGAGTTTCTAAAACCCTAATTGGGTCGTATTAAAATATTCAAGATTAATCTCAATTAATATTGAATTAAAATTTTAGATTTAAATAGCATTAATTAAATCTGTCCAACAGATCTAATCTAATCTATTTATTTAATTCGAATTAAAAGCCTGTTGATTTGATTTATTTCTATAAATTAAATCTGAAATATGATTTCTTTCTATTTAATTAAATCTGAGATACTATATCTCAATTTAATTAAATCTGAGATACTACATCTTTATTCGAAAATTAAATTTGAGATACAATATCTCAATTTATTATAGTTATTTAATTTATCAAATAAATTAAATACTATATGTTATGGACCTAAGTCTAGGCCCATTAGCTAACCGGCTCAGAAGGGGGCAATCCGCACAAGGATCTCAACCGATCTACAAGGATCTATTCCTGCGGGTGGTTACCTAGATCTTCGGATACACATCGCACGGGATCAGGACTCATAACCCTAAGGTACACTCTATAAATAGGAGTTGCTCAACAAGGTACACAGGTCAAATCTCTGAACTACTTTACATACAGTCACACTGTGCACACACCGCACCCCCTTAGGCGAAACGCCTGGTTGTGTACAGTGATCCATCCTTCTCCTGGACGCTTGCCCCATAGGCATTCAAGAGGAGTCTATTGATCCTATATCAAAGCTCCAACCTACCGGGCTGGACATCTGTGTTCTACACTAGAACAGTGGCGCCGACCGTGGGGACTGTAAATTTCGATCCCCGTGACCAATGAGGTTTAACACCAGAAGTTCAAGCCAGAAGCAGGCAGAGACGGTTCCACCGCTTGACCAGCGCCAGCTGCCTCGGCATCCACAACTGACTGAGGAGCCGATCAACCCTGTCTGTGACAATAAACAAGAAGCAGAAGATCGACAATCACAACCGGAGCAACAACTAGAAGAACCAGTCATCCCCAACAATAATGGGCACCTTGAGGACGACCCGTCCGACATGGAGTCCTCGGCTGCACGAAATCATCGCCGCGAACCGCAGAACTCGAACCCGGAATCTTTCCCGGTCGCCAATCCGGATATCCTCCTCATCCAAAACTCGCTGGCCGCGTTGATGAGGGATGGATATCTTGGGCCCATTCAAAACAGCGCCCGGACAGTTACGTTGGCTGATCGTCGCCGTTGATTACTTCACCAAATGGATTGAGGCAGAACCGCTAACTACAATCTCATCGGCCCGCGTACAACGATTTTTCGAAGTTAGCATCATCACAAGATTTGGAACCCCATGTCACGGCCTTGGACTTGATCTCCCAAATACCGTGCCGACCTTAGCTTGATCACCCCTCTCGATCTTTGCTAAGTCAGCCGAAACCTCACGAGTAGGCAAAGAACACAAAGACTAAGAGAACTTTTAGAGAGAGAAAGAGAAGTTAGAGAGAGAAGCTCTTGAACAACAAATGCTTGAAGACTCTTGGATGCTTACAAATGAGGAGGGCACCCCTATTTATAGCCTACCACCTCCTCAATGAACGGTTGAGATTGAAAAGATCCTACGGTGGAGAATTATTCTCCAGAACTTTCCCTAGGAATATCTAGATATTTACACACTTACAAGAATTCTCTAGAATTCTCCACATAATCCTACAAATATGTACACATGTCTACAATATTCAAGAAGATTCTAGACTTTTCCATCTGGCAAATCTAAACCTCCCTTTAATGTAGAGTGTCTTGGCACGCAAAATATCCAGCGTTCCTTGTAGTGCGTGACACTCTCCCCCACCTAATCTAGTGACGCCCTCGTCACTGCACTGGACTAGGATCACCCTTGTCTTCATGAAATGGCTAGAACATTCTCACATGAGAGACAGGATGAATCTTCAAGTCTGGGGGAAGATCCAACTCATAGGAATCCTTCCTTACCCTTCCCTCGATCTTGTACGGGCCTCGAACAAGACCCTGAATCCCCTCGGTTTGCTCGGGAGGAAGCTTCATGATCACCTCGTCCCCTACTTGACATTTGGGATATCGCTTCTTCCCAGTTGCATCTTTCTTCCTCATCGTGGCTGACTTGCCCAGGAAGGACCTTGTGACCTCAACCCTTCGGCTCAATGTATCACCCACTACATCAGCCGTGCCAATCCCATACTCCATCCCGCGGTCCACCTCTCGCCTAGGCGGCAACCTTTCTTGGAGTCTTGATGGCATGAGGTTTCCAGTCCTCTTCAAGACAGGAGGAAGATTCCCACGATCCTCCATATCAGGATCCACCACCTTCAAAGCCGCAAGGTAGGTGACTTCCTCGCTCCCAGGCCCCTTCGCCACTTGCATGGTTGACAAGCGAACACCCCGCTCGTCGCTTGTCGTAGGCACTGTGCAACCAATCCCCTTTTCAAGGATGCACAACGAGTCTGCACCTGGCATGAGGACTACTTTTTCCTTGCGCAAAAAGTCCAAACCAAGTACCACATTGAAATCATCCATAGGGGTCACCGACAAGTCTACGGTCCCCTTCCACGTCCCGATGCATAGCTCTACCTCACGAGCTACGACATTAAGAGGTTTGGCAGGAGTGTTGACAGACTTCCACCATCCTCCTCATGCTTGAGTAACAGAGAGACCAACCCGCTTGGCCTCTTCAGGAGTAATAAAGTTGTGGGTAGCCCCGGTGTCCACCATCACCTTCACTGGCTTCCCATTCAGGTCCACATCAACAAACATGAGGCCTTTACTCCTCGAAACAGTTCCTCATGTTTGGCCTTCAAGGCATTCAGCACCCGAGAGATCCCATCTGCATATTCGGCTCCTCCTCGTCAGGTCCATCTTTCCCCTCAACGATGGCTGACAAGCTACCAAGCTTCGGACACTTGCTCATGTAATGCGGCCCTTTGCACACGTAGCAGCTTATTGTCCTCTTCTTCTCTTCATATTTGCTCCCATGGAAGGATTTGCTATTTCCTCCCTTAGTGAACTCCTTCCCCTTGTCTCCCCCACCGTTCCCATGATTGTGTTCAGAAGACTTCGATCTGGAAGACTCACCTTTCTCCCCCTTCTGATAATCAGTGAGACTTTCCGCAATGGCAATGGCTTCATCCACATCTGACACACCACGCGGTTGGAGTTCATGTTTGGCCCAATTCTGAAGACCATCCACGAAGTAGAACAATGTCTCCTAGCTACTGAGATTGGGAATTTGTAATGTGAGGGCAGTGAAGTCCCTTACATAATCCGAAATCGAGGTCTTGTGCTTGAGTTCCCTCAACTTCTTTCTAGCCACATAGACCACGTTCTCGGGATAGAATTGCTTCTTCAACTCCCTCTTGAAATCTTCCTAGGTCTCTATGGTGAAAAGACCTCTCTCCATGTCTGCATGCTTCCTACGCCACCACAACATAGCGTTATCCGCAAGAAATAAGGAAGCAGTGCGTACCTTGGTTGTGTCATCGGCCAAGTTCAGGCTCTCAGCATATCTCTCCATTTGCCATAAGAAGTTCTCAACCTCCTTGGCATCACGAACGCCTTGAAATTCCTTCGGCCTAGGGAGATCCAACCTCACCTCCCTTGCTCCACTGGTACAACCCACCAACGGAGTCTTAGTTTGTCTCTCCAAAGAACTCTTTAGAGAGTTGAGCTAAGAACTTATTATAGTTAGATTTAGTATTTTTTTCTTTTTAAGCATCTCTCTTTGCAGTTTTTTATTCATATAAGTTGATTCTTAAACTCAAATGTTGGCTTCATGGCTTTTTCCTTGTTAGCAATTGGTTTGTCAAATAAAATTGAAACTCTCATTCGAGGGCGTTTATTCCACTCCGTACATTGTCTCTTTCCGAGGTCTTAATAAGACCCGGCTTCTCAGTCTGAGGAAGTTGTCTCCGAAGAGCTATCGCAGCCCGGACGCTTCCTAAATTACTCCAGGATATCAAGCAGAATTGCCATGCCGACCTTGATCAGGTCAAAATGCTCGGACATTTCGGCGAAAAACCAAACCCGGGTAGGTGACAACTTCCCTTTATCCTAGGATGACCCGGTCAACGAACCCAAAATTATACGAGGCAGTTTAAGTACTGACCCTTCGCCACTTTACGGTTTCAATACCATACGCGCTTTCACAAACTTTGCACATTTCATCTGCGACCTTGGCCCGGTCGTTCGCAGTGACAAATGCAAGTTTAAGTTATTATACTCGACTTTTGTATAAATTATACTAAAGAGTTTAAACGAGTAAATAGCAATTGCATTTAAAGACCAGATTGGCCAATTAGTATAAAACAAAATAATGGTCACAAACCCGGTTCATACAAATGGAACAAAAGAAAAGAAAAGAGAAACCACAAATCAGCTAGCAGGAGCTCCGGTTGAGGCCTCCTCCCCCTTCTCAGTTTCCTCCTCAGCTTTGGCACCTTCTGGACGAGATTCTGATACGGCCGCGGGTTCTGTGTATGAGACGAACTAATCATCCTCGACGTAGGAGCGGAAGTGGTAACCCGCGATGTTCAGCTCGACCCCGGGGTTCAGATGCCGGATTTGCGCTAACGCGTTTTGAAAGGAATCCCCCACAGCTTCCCTCAACAGCGCTCTCACCTCGGCTGTTTCCTCCTTAGATTCCGCTAGGGAAGCCGAGGTTGCTTCTTTTTCAGCTTTCAGCTCATCTCTCTCGGCCCTTAGCACATCCAATTCCTTGGCGTCATCAGCTCGTGCTGCCTTAAGGGTCGAGATCAGGGTATTCGCCTCATCCAGGATTTCTTTAGTCCTCCGCAACTCATCCTGCATTTTCTCAGCCGTGACCTGACTGGCTTGGAACGCATTTGAAGCCACTTTCCACTGCTTCAGTGTTTCGTCCCTTTCCGCCCTTACGTACCGTAAGTCAGCCACCGCCTCCACATAGTTGTGGTGTAAGGTGAGGAAGGTCTGAGACAACCCGGCCGCCCTCAAATTATTTGTGCCAATGGCCTGGATATCCCGTACGTCGGCATCTAACAGCGGAACTCCTTCGCTATACCAGCGGGGAGGAAGGAGCGACATACTCAATTCTTCAATAATTCCCCTACTCCATGAGTGGGAGCGTGGAATCATGAAGGGTGGGGGCAGTAGAGCACAAACTTGTTCGGTAGAAGAGGGGCCAGCAATCACCGAGCTGGACGACTGCGTTGTCACAGGGGAGATGGTTGGCTTGCTGGGATCAGATCAGTTTGAACTGGCAGTACGGAGCCGTTCTTGCTTTTCTTCTACCCAGCCACCTTTGAAGTTTGGCTGACTTTCGACTTGCCGGCGTCGGCAGCCGACCTCCTTTTGCTTTTGTCAGGCTCCTCATCTCCCAGCCCAGCCAAGTATCACAGTCCTTTTATCTTGAGATCTGCACAAAACACAAACATCGAAACTTCAGCGGAAAGAACTAAAAAGTTTTTACAGACTTGAAGACAATAAAGTTCAACGTGTTTGCAAAAGGAGACCCATACTCACCCCTGATCTGATCTCATCCTGGTGTTGATTCTCAGCCCGATATTGGGCTACTAAGTAAGCCGCCTCGACAGTGCCGTGCATCTTCGCATGGGATATAATGCTGTCAATGGCACTTTTCTCTTCACCTAACAAATTGGCCCATTCAACCTGATAGGCGGTAAGAGACACCTCTTGGTGATCCTTTGACTAGTATAAAGGGAATCTCCATTCGACATCCTTAGAGTCAGGGCCGAGAAGAAACCAGGGCTCTGCGCCAGATTTGGTGACTACTTTAAAGAAACTGGTTTTGAAGTGTTTGAAGGGGTCAAAAACCAGGGTAAATAGCCGCCTATTCACAATACCCCGAATGGAGGTCCAACCCTTAAGCTCGACTCCTTGCTTCCCAGAGCGAGATCTGTGGGGAGTAAATAAATAAAAAAACATAGACGTTGTGCAAGGAAGCCCCAGGTTTTGACACAATCGTTCAAACGTAATCACGTATCCCCACCCATTAGGATGCAGTTGAGAGGGAGCTAGGCCAAGGAACTGTAAAATGTTCGTCTGAAAGTCGGTGAACGGGAAGCGAACACCGAGCCGGGTCATGTAGTCACGGTAAAAAAATAAATAAGAGTTATGGCTCCCCTCTTTAACAGAACAAACTGGCTCCTCGTCTTCCGAGGGGCTAAGGATATAGGTTTCACTCTCTTGATAGGAGGTTCCGTGATAGGAGCAATTTCATCGCGGTTGAAGGACCCCGGACCCTTAGGTACCATTGCCGGGACGGCCTGATTTCCTACCTGAATTCTTACGCCTTGATTCCTGGAAGTTCCGGGTCCCTTTTTCTGGCTACCATCACGATACCCACCAAGCAGGGCCGCTCGCTTCTCTTCTTCAGTAAGTTCGTCATCCCAAAGCCAATAGTAGGTTTTCGGTCTAACCGTTCGCTGTAACTCCTCGATCTCTTCTGGAGTCATCTCTTTTAGATTCATGACTAAAGAAAGCAATGCCCCCAGAACAAACGATAATCAGGCCCAGGAGCGGGTGAAGGCACGGTAAGGAATGAAGAAGTTTTGAAAATGTGTTTTGGAAAGAAGGAAAGAATTACCCAGAGAATCACCAAAAGAAAGAACTACCTAGAAAATCACCAGAAGGAAGAACTACCCAGAAAATCGAAGGGAACTCACAAAGGGTAGGAATTACAACCAGAAACGCAACATAAACACTACAGGCAAGAACAAAAGTGAGGAAGCAAGAGAAAAAGGGTCAGTACCTGGTTAGAAGTGAGAGAATATGCACGGAAGATGGAAGTTCCTCACAGAGTAAGAAAATGGTGGTCGAGAGTATAAACTATGAAAACGAAGGTCTGAAGTAAAGAAATGAAAGGCTGGCGTAAGTTTAAACGTTTGGAAACCAAACAACCAGGGGCAAGAATGACCTTGCACCCAAAAAGTGAGGGTGACGTAGACACGCGCATTTAATGCGCACTGAGTGGTTACTTACTGCGCACAAAGGCCATTGAGGCTAGGGCGTGTCTTTTCAGCTTCACGACAGTCGAGGGGCGCCAGTTGTCAAACAATCATGATAACCACAGAAGAAGGAACGACACAACCCCAGAGAGAACCCGAGTAAACATAATAGCAAGTGTCACGCTACCTCGTCTGAAGTTAGTCTAACCCGGCTATTTGTAATGTCACTTTCTTATGAAGCTAAAACCAGCTTGGTTTATCCCGGGTCGACTTCTATATAGTACCCCGAATATTAAAAACCTGGATCCAGCGCACGATGGATACCACCGCTAATGATCGTTCATCCTGGCTATTCAAAAACATGGACAACCGGGTTGGGGGGCCAACATCGGCTTGAGCCAAAAGATGGCTAAAATTTCATCCTCACTCCAAACACGGTGGGAGGCAATCTCACATTCTTTCAAATGGCTAAAACAATATTTTCACCCCGGCTGCCCAAAAACTCAAGCACCCAGGCTTTGGGGCAACTGTTATAGACCTAAGTCTAGGCCCATTAGCTAACCGGCTCAGCAGGGGGAAATCCGCACAAGGATCTCAACCGACCTACAAGGATCTATTCCTGCGGGTGGTTACCTAGATCTTCGGATACACATCGCACGGGATCAGGACTCATAACCCTAAGGTACACTCTATAAATAGGAGTTCCTCAACAAGGTACACAGGTCAAATCTCTGAACTACTTTACATACAGTCACACTGTGCACACACCGCACCCCCTTAGGCGAAACGCCCGGTTGTGTACAGTGATCCATCCTTCTCCTGGACGCTTGCCCCATAGGCATTCAGGAGGAGTCTATTGATCCTATATCAAAGCTCTAGCCTACCGGGCTGGACATCTGTGTTCTACACTAGAACACTATATAATAATAATATTATCTATAAATAATATCATTATTATTTTCGAATTTAATAATATGTATACATACATATATATATATATATACATATATATATATATATATATATATATATATATATATATATGTATATATATATCCTAGATTAAATACAATATTCATTAAATCTTAGACATAGATTCAATGAATCTAGACATTTTTACTCGTGTTGTGCTATTCTTGTGTGCGACCTTGTAGGCCCACATGAGATTGGCAGCGGGCCAATACTGTACCAGCCCACAAGTCGCAAGCGGCCTCTAGCAAGACATTGCTGTTAGTTCTCTATTGGTCTTGATGATAACTGACAATTGGAAACTCAAGATGAAGTTTTGTCTTTGGTAAGTTGAAAACTTACTGTCTAAGACAAAACTCGAGTTTTGATTTGCAAACTCGAGTTTTGCCTTGAGAGAGAATAGCTCAATTTTTGACAAGTTAAGAAAACTCGAGTTTGGGTTTTGGAAACTCAAGTTTGTACCTTACAGAAACACTTCAATATTTTGCAAGAGAACAAAACTCTAGTTTGCATTTAGAAAAATCGATTTTTGGTCATACAGAGAACTACCAAAGATTTTGAACTAAGCAAAACTCCAGTTTCCATTTGGAAACTCGAGTTTCGCCAGCACAGAGAGTTCTCTGAGTTTTCAAAGTTATTTGGAAACTCGAGTTTGCTTTTGTAAACTCGAGTTTGCAAGTCACAGAGAGTTATGCTTATTTTTGAGTTTATGAAAACTCCAGTTTCTATTTCAAAACTCCAATTTTCAATTGACAGAATACTTATCAAAGTTTTCTCTTATGAGGAAACTCGAGTTTGCATTTGGAAACTCGAGTTTCCACAAAACAGAGAGTCTTCATATTTTACTCACTTTGAGAAAACTCCAGTTTGTATTTGGAAACTCCAGTTTTCACTTGGCATGAATTTTCAAATGTTTTATACTTAAAGAGAAAACTCGAGTTTTGTATTGGAAACTTGAGTTTGCGCCAAGCAAAAAGCTTTGCTTTATTTCAGTGATTTGAAAACTCCAGTTTACATTTTCAAACTCCAGTTTTGAGGTTTTGGACTTAAA
Organism: Acacia pycnantha; assembly: GCA_025563575.1. Classification (NCBI taxonomy): domain Eukaryota; kingdom Viridiplantae; phylum Streptophyta; class Magnoliopsida; order Fabales; family Fabaceae; genus Acacia; species Acacia pycnantha. Next base: position 2,559,714 of record JAMWYP010000100.1, read on the forward strand.
CATGTTTTCACTATAATAGTCCAAAACTCGAGTTTGTCATTAATAAACTTGAGTTTTGCCTCAATGCTCAAAGCATTATTTTAAACTCAAAAACGACTTTTTTCTCTGGAAGAAGAAAACTCGAGTTTGCTAATGGAAACTCGAGTTCCCACTTTGAGCACAGTGACAAACTCCAGTTTGGATAAACAAACTCGAGTTTGTGTCGCTGGTTTTGAATTTTAAGTTGAATGAATTTGTGAAACCTTTGTGTTTGATTCTAATACTTCATATCATCACTCATTACTATTCCTAACTATGTTTAATCAGTTTGTTAGTGAGTTTCAGATGATTTAGAAAGGATTAAATGAAGCATTAGCATAAAGCATAAAGTGATGTCAGAACATTAAATGCAAAGACCAGAAAACTTGCATCCTTTTGGACAATCATTCTCCACACGTTTCAAGGGGATTAATGTTTCCTTTCCACATCCAGTAGCTGCTCTTCCAACGGATTAAAAGTCAAGAAGTCAATCTAAAAATTCTGTGCAGCTGGATTAACCAAAGAGTAGAGAGAGAAGAAGACCAAACCTTCAGCTAATCCTTCTTGGATGTTGCCAATGGTCACATTATGAATTACAACAGTCATTTAATGATCTCTTGGTATAAATAGAGATGCATTCAATTCCTCTCAACAACCAATCTGTGAGAAAACGAAAATCATTCAAGTTTCAACTACTCTTTGAGTTTTCTTGTGAGAAGTATCTTTTGATACATTGTACTTTAGTGTTTATTTTTATCCACTCTTAGAGAGAGTTCATTTATTGTAAATCATTTCATTGCAAAGAATCTCAAGTCAGGGGACTTGGAGATTGGGATATTGATTACAACTTGTAAGGGGAGTAAGTTCTAGTGAGAGAATTACTCTTGAGTTGCAGAGTGTGTAATCAATTGTGATAGTGAAAATCCTAGAGAGTTTGGGGACTGGACGTAGGTCAAGAGATTGGACCGAACCAGTATAAATCCTTTGTGTCTTGCTTCTCTTCCTTATCCTCTGTTTACCCCTGTTTTGATTACTCAGAAACAGAGCATTTCGAAAAGTTTTTAAGAATCCCCAATTCACCCCCCTCTTCGTGATTCAACTCCACTTTCATTTGCTATTAGAGCTCGGTCTTCTCTAAAGAGCTTAACATCTCGAGAAGGATCACCATGAATGGTATTCTACCTGATGGAGCTTCGATCAACAGATCACCTGGCTTCAGTGGAGAGCATTATTCCTTCTGGAAAGCCAAGTTCAAGGTCTTTGTCATGGCTAGTGAATATGGCTTGTGGAAGGTGTTCGAAATTGGAAACTATTCTCCAACAATCATGGAGAATGGACTTCGAGTTCCTAAGCCAGAAGAAGACTATGATGAGAATGATAGAAGAAACGTCACTCTCAACAGTAAAGCCATCCTCAGGCTGCAAAGTGCTCTAAGCCAACAAGAGTACTTCTGTATTTGCACCTTTCCATTAGCTAAAGCCATGTGGGATGCTTTGGAAATAGCTCATGAAGGAACTACCAGAGTGAAAGAAAATAGGGTCAATACTCTCATGACTGAGTATGATCTTCTTCGTATGAAGACGGGAGAATCCATCATCGACTTCCAGGTAAGATTCACTCACCTCATCTACCAGCTTGTTGCATTGGGAAAAATGTACGAACAACCTGTTCAAGTGAGGAAAATTCTAAATATCCTCAGCAAAGAATGGGAAGCCAAAGTTACAGCCATTGAGGAAGCTTGTGGGGAATCAATGAGTTGTGTAGCAGCCCTGTTTGGCAGTCTATCTGAGTACGAAGGGAAAATCAAGTTCAAAAAAGGACTTGATGAGACGAATAGCAAGAACAAGGGCATTGCCCTCAAGGCTGTTAAAGAAGCTAAGGAATCTGATGATGATGAAGAAGAAGACGAAGGTGAAGAGCTGGGCTTGATGGTCCGAAGATTCAAGAAATTTTATAAGAAGGACCAAGGGTACAAGAGATTTAACAAGGGTAGCTCCAGCACCGAGGCAAAGAAGCCAATTATCTGCTATGAATGTGACAAGCCTGGCCACATCAAGTCTGAATGCCCCCAGTTGAAGAACAAGGATAAAGAAAAGAAGAAGTTCAACAAATTCAAAAAGAAAGCCTATGTCTCAGCTATATGGGGAGATAGCTCATCAGATGAATATGAAGCTGATGAGGAAGAAAAAGCAAATATTTGCTTAGTTGCTAAAGAAGAAGAGCAACATGACAACAATGAGGTATATGATACAAAACCATCTTATGATGATTTATTTGCTTAATACATTGTTGTGCAATCTGAATTTGAAAAGCTTGCAGAAAAATACATTTCTTTGAAAAAGAAAAATGTGACTCTTGAATGCAAGTAAAAAATCTTTCATGTGAAAATATGCCTTGTGAAAATTGTCCTGATTTGGAGAAAAAGAATTTACATCTTACAAAGACACCTGAGAAATTCACTAGAGGTAGTGAGATGCTCAATGTCATTTTAAAACAACAAAGATTTACAAATGACAGATCAAGAATTGGTTACAAACTAGATTTTGATAAAAGAAAAGGCAAAAAGAAATTTGGAGAAAAGTCTTACATGAACTATTTTAGAAAATCCGTTCAGTCTTCAAATCCTTTTGCACATTGCAATTATTGCAATCGAAAGGGCCATACTACTTCTTCCTGTTTTCATAAAAAGGAAAGAAATAGTAAGCTTATTGGGAACTATCAATGGGTGCCTAAGGGATCTTACAAGGTTCCTAAGACACAAACTAACCCCAAAGGACCCAAGAAAAGATGGGTACCTAAGACCTGATTGATTATGTTTTTCAGGTCTATCTAAGAGCATCAAAGTCCAACAAATGGTACATTGATAGTGGATGCTCTAGGAACATGACGGGAGATCATTCCAAATTTGCTTCAATCAAGCACAAGGATGGTGGCAAAATGACATTTGGTGGAAATCAATTTGGAAATATTTCTGGGATTGGTGAAGTTGGAAACAATGAAGGACCACAAATCAAAGATGTCTACCTTGTGGAAGGACTTTGTCACAATCTCCTCAGTGTAAGCCAAAGTACTGATAAAGGTAACCTAGTTATCGTTGATTCTGAGGAATGCTTGATAGTAAGTAAGGATATTCTCTCTTTAGATAATATAAAGTCAAAAGCTATTTTTAGAGCTCCTAGAGAAGGCAATTGTTACACTCTTAACCTTTCTAGAGACGACTCTACTTTTGAAAAATATTTTGTTAGTAATTTGGATGATAGTTGGCTATGGCACAAGCATTTAGCTCATGTCAATATGATTCAACTTGACAGATAACTCAAAAAGGATTTGGTAATAGGTGTTCCAAAACTTCATTTCAAAAATGATATGATTTGTGATACTTGTCAAAAAGGAAAACAAACTAAATCATCTTTCAAATCTAAAAATGATATTTCAACTTCTAGACCTCTCCAACTATTTCACATGGATCTAGTTGGACCAGCTAGAGTAAGAAGCCTTGGTGGCAATCTTTATACTTTGGTCATAGTTGATGATTACTCTAGATTTGCATGGACTATATTTTTGTCATCTAAAGATGAAACGTTTGACCAGTTTGTTGTTTTTGCCAAGAAGGTCCAAAACGAGAAAGGTTTAGTTATTTCAGGAATTCAAACTGATCATGGAGGTGAGTTCGAAAATGATGCCTTTGCTGAGTTTTGTGATAATATGGGAATTGATCACAACTTCTCAACCCCAAGGACTCCTCAACAAAATGGTGTTTTGGAGAGAAAGAATCGAGTCCTCACCGAGATGGCAAGAGCAATGCTGAACGAGAACAACACTTCACAAGTGTTATGGGCTGATGCAACCTCCTGTTCTTGACCATTACTTTCTCGATTCTTGAGTAGTCCAACAATTGAAATAGAAACTCCTTTCCATCGTAGTATGGCCATACATTTCTCAGACTCAATCATCGAGGGGCCCAGTATTATCTCTCTACAAATGTGAGGGACAAATTCCATCTTGACCACTCACATTCCTCTGCATGAAAACCACTGATCCCGATTATAGCCTTTATCATCACCCGGTCAAAGGTGACTTTTGACTAGGTCAAAGATCAGCAACTCATCATGTAGGAATCCATGATGATCTTAGGTCAATGGGCATTGTGACGCGGTTATGCATGAGAAAAGCTTATGACTTATTCCATGCAGTTTTCTCATAGTGGGTCGGTCCAGCACCTTGTACTCTTACAAGTGCCTATGACTTTGACTCGTATCTCCATACTCATCAAAGTCATACTGGTCTTATTTCATCTTCGCTCCCGCAGAGATGACCGACCAGGGACATTTAGGATAATCTATAAGATATATCCAAGGATTAGTTATCACTATAAACATGCAAATGAAATGATAACAAAAGGAGAATACTTTAAATAACACAAATGTCTAAAGTACAATGACTTGCCCCTAGGGCATAATTTCCAACAGATACAATCACCAACTGCACCGATTTTCATTTCAACTATGCTGTCTCATTTTATTTTTAAATTTTCTCACATTGAAAACTTCTGTGGTCACAGTATGTTTCACAATCTGCACTATACGAACAGTAATAGTGCTTCACATTTTCAAACTCAATTGCTTTCAGTTCAAATGTTCACAAATTGCAACAATAAACTTGTAATCACAAAAGGTATCTATAGTCCCCGGAAATGGCGCCAAAAACTTGTTGGTCGATTTCCGTGATGGCAAGTGAATAGTCGAACAAGTAATAAAGACTAAGTAGAGTATCGTCCCACAGAGACTGGGATACCGATGATGACACTCGATTCAAAGACAGTTGTGTGTAAAAAAAGAAAATAATAATTGGGTTTGGTGTTTTTGATTATAGCTATCAAACAAAGAAATAAATAAGTGATCGTAGTCGCAAGAAGATATCAGTTTAAAGATAGGCTGAGCTCAAACTTTATCCTAAGCATATTACTCCCCCAGTTGCCTCAACGCATTGCTATAGTAATTATGCTACACAGCTTCCGCAATGCTACAACATAGCCGCCTTTCACAATGTTATTCAGTTAACCGACTACTATGCTATACAAAAGCTTCCGCGTCCTGTAAGTACAATCCTAGCTTTGATTCTCCCATATGCCTATGACAATTTTCTAGTTCAGATTCTCATTCCTAATCAAGTTGTATGGCTATGAGCAGTATACCCATTCCTGAAGTCTACATTGATAGATTAAGCCTTGCACCAACCTGCCCAGCATACACTGCCTATCATATGTCTAACCCCGACTCCCTTCTAGTGAGCTGAGGCCACTAATCAACCCTTAGCTTTCGCTAACCGACAAGAGATTAAAATACTGATAAACAAACTGAATTTAATAAATTAAAGAACTAGCAAACTGGGTTTATTCTACACTCAAGAATTCATCCTCACTCAGCTAAAGGAAATTTAGTTTATGACTGATGAGGGAATCATAAAACAAATCACATCAGAATAGCCCATGACAAAAGATAAACTAAAAATCAACAAAGGGAAACAAAAAGTTCGCCGGAGGGTTTGACGACGTAGGAGAAGCCTGTCACATGACAACCCCTCGTGTTCTCGTCTCTGTTTCACTACAAGGAAGGATTCTAGGTTTCTCTCTCGTGCTTTGCACGTTCTCTCACTCTTCTTTCGACTCTTGGTCGAATAAGAATTTCGTTGACTCTCCAACGACTCGATAATCTTTAGGGTTGGTTGTCTTTTCTTTTTTATAATCAGGTTTTCTTGCGGCATACGTTCAATAAGCTGGGCCTTTCCAAATCTGTTAGGTCCAACAGCTCGAACTTTCCAAATTCAGTAGATTGATACTGCTGATACTGTTGATTCTCCAAATCTTAACTTCGATCCTCTGTGTCTTTAAATTCCACATGTCAGCAATCTAATCGTCGTCTAACATCCGTCTAATAACCTACACTTAATTCCCTGAAATAGCCTCAAGAAAAATTCAGAACATATGGCGCATAGCATTGCTTCACTTGCGTTTCTATAGTATTAGGGTTGCATTGTATTCTGACTCGTTATGGCTGATCCGGTGCTATAGCATTGCATCAGCTATGCTATGTGCTTTCACGGTAAAACTCAACCTTGCCCTTTTCTTATGCACATGTATAGGATAATTATGCAATTACCATGAATTATGAGATTCATCCTATCTTTCCCTACGTGCGTGAATTATGACATATTTTCTCAGTTTAGACACATTTAAGTTCATATTCACCATCCAAAACAGTCACACAATGTAGGGAAAACATAACATAAATATCACTCATCAATAGACAAAGTACCTTTCAATATAGGTTACTGGGTCTATCAAGAAATGAAGAAGTTCAAATTTCAATCATCCCCTTCTGCCACAATCCCATTTCCAAATCTGGTTTCACTCTTGCTCTTTTCAAACAAAATTTGGTACCTTGACCATTTTGAAAAACCTGTCAAACCCTTGTTATTTGGTCAGGTTCACTTAAATTTTATGAAAATCTCTTCTTGAGAAGGTTCAAGGCAGTCCAGAGCCCCTTCCAAGTCTAGAGCCTCTGTGTCCAGACCTACTAAAGCTTAATCTTCACCTGCTCCTTCTCAGTCTCAGCCAATTCCTCAAACTACAAGTTCAAGCCTCAATGCCTCTATCAAGGCCATCGTGGAAAAAGCAATGTCTGAGACTTTTGGAACTTTTCAAACCACTCTGACTGCTCAGTACTATGAGTTGACTGATAAACTTGAGTCAGAGGTTGGAAATATTGGAAATTGTGCCATAGGGGCAAGACATTGTACTTTAGACATTTATGTTATTTAAAGTATTCTCTTCTTGTTATCATTTTGTTTGCCTGTTTACATTGATAACTGTATCCCTGGATATGTCTAAAAGATTATCCTAAATGTCCCTGGTCGGTCATCTACGCGGGAGCGAAGATGAGATAAGACCAGTGTGACTTTGATGAGGTATGGAGATACAAATCAAAGTCATAGGCACTTCTAAGAGTACAAGGTGCTAGACCGACCCACTATGAGAAAGCTGAATGGAATAAGTCATAAGCTTTTCTCATGTATAACCGCGTCACAACGCCCTTTGACCTGAGATCATCATGGATTCCTACATGATGAGTCGCTAGTCTTTGACCTAGTCAAAAGTCACCTTTGACCGGGTGATGATAAAGGCTATGATCGGGATCAGTGATTTTCATGCGGAGGAATGTGAATGGTCAAGATGGAATTTGTCCTCACATTTGTAGAGAGATATCTTGGTCCCTCGATGAGTGAGTCTAAGAAATGTATGGCCATACTACGACAGAAAGGAGTTTCCATTTCAATTGTTAGACTACTCAAAAATCGAGAAAGTGATGGTCAAGAACAGGAAGTTGACTTTCTCCATGCCTCATCCGTGACCAAATTATCGCGTGACAAAAGGGACGTGACATGGTTGTACGATAGGTTATATCGCATCAACGATCCCCATATGAATTGGGTAGTCGCAATGTCTTGTTAGAGGCCGCTTGCGACTTGTGGGTTGATACAATATTGGCCCGCTGCCAATCTCATATGGGCCTATAGGGTCGCACACAAGAATGGCCCACCACGAGCAAGGGTGTCCAAATTCATTGAATCTTAAATGTGTTTAAGATTTAATGAATACTTATTTAATCTAGGATGTGTGTGTGTGTGTGTATATATACACTAATAAATTCGAAAATAAAAATGATATTATTTATTGATAATAATATTATTATATATAGTATTTAATTTATTTGATAAATTAAATAACTATAATAAATTGAGATATTGTATCTCAGATTTAATTTTCGAATAAAGATATTACATATCAGATTTAATTTGAACTGAGATATCGGATATCATTTTAAATTAAATATAAGCATATCATATCTTGATTTAATTTATAAATATAAATTAAATCTGAAGGCCTATTAATTCGGATCAAGTAGTTAGATTAGATCTGTTGGACATATTTAATTAATATTATTTAATCCAAATTCGAAATTAATTAATTTAATTTTGAATATTTTAATACGACATATTAGGGTTTTAGAAACCCTATAACAGATGCTGATCTAGTCGTATTAAACTACGGATGAATTAGACGGCCGCGAAACACAAACCCTAGAGCGAAAAAGAGAGAGATGCAAGAATACTGAGGCGCTAGCACGCTGCCGTCAGTGTTGAAGGCCGTTCGTGTGGATGCCGGTAGAGGGAGAGGACACGCGTAGTCTGCTCCTGTCTGATCGAACAAGAAGGCGTTAGCCCACGTGATCAAGAAGCACGAAAAAGGATGCCTCCTCGTTCGATGCGTACGACGTCTGCGGCGCTCGAGGTTCCAGGCGCAAACACCAACGAAACGTTGAACCCTCCGCATAGGTATGATTCGAAAACCCTAAATCCAGATTTAAACGCTATTGAGAGATCCGCCTAAGGGATTCGTTAAAATTTTTTTATTCCGCTGCGTGTACGGATCCCAACAGTGGCATCAGAGCCAACTCAACGTGCGTTTAAATCAGGTTTTACGTATGCTTTATATATGTGATATATATGCTTTAAACCGAATCTTGCATGCTTAAAATCGAAATATATGATAAACCGATTTTGAAGCATTCATCTTTTATCCAAAAAGATCATCCTTTTCCGAAAAGATCGCGTTATGAATACGGTTGTTTCACGCTAGGGTTAGGTTCGGATTCTGTGGCTTTTTCGATCACGTTCTAAAAGGTTCAGATCGGAGATCACGCTAAAGTCGTGCAATCTGATTGGGGTCGAATACATTCAAACATGATCACGTTCTGAAAGGTTCAGATTCGATGATCATGCATGGACGCTGATTGGGGTCGGAATGTTCGGAGTCACTGGGACGTTAGGGCTCGTCCTTCAACTGCGTTTGTATTTCTGAACTATCCAGATTCAACAATGGTCAGGTTCGACTTGATCACGTTCGGACGTTCAAGATCAAACACGTTAAGGACGACTCTTATTCGTGCGACCATACTCGAACAGCGAATCTGGGGTTTGAAAATTTTGGAAATTATTTTGAAAAATCACGTTTTTTTGGGAAATTATTTTCGAAAACAAGAAGTTATTTTTAATAGCCCCCGCACCCCCGCAAGGGGCGCTGCCCCTTGACCCCGCCCGCTAAACAGCTAGCGGGACCGCCGTAGGGATCCCGACTGATTGTCAATAGCACGAGAATTTAAATCATGAATATAAATTAGAGAATTTATATCATGATAAGTTCAACCATAATATTTTATTGCATAACTGTATGAATTAAATATATGGTGTGATTTAACTTGTGTGGGTATGGTGAACAAGACGGCTCTAGAATTTACAAGTGTTGTATTATTTCAATATGGCCTGTTAGCCATGCCTATCTCTAAATATTCTATATGTAAATTCTCATCTCATCTCACTCCCCTCGTATGTTGAAACGAGGTTTCTCATGAGGTATTTTCCTTTAATTTTATCTAGAGAAGTCCTCTCATTGGCTTGAGAGGATTCTAGGTTAGGTGAGCCATGTTGTGTCACAGTCCTTAATTATGTTTTGGTTTTGATCATTGCATGATTTAATTTAGAAATTGTATGAGATACAATAGGGATTGCACTCATATAATTGATAGTATTAATTAGATTAAATTAAATAATACCCTCTAAATAAAATCTTAAGCCATAATGCCGTCAATTAATGAATACTTGTCAAAACCTAGATCACCCATTTGTATGTTCCACCAAAATGGATGCATCTGAGTTATCTTGGTGAGACGAGTGAGTAATGGTGATACTCAATATTCATTAATTGTCTTGACTTAATTGAGATCATCAAAACGGTTTTGGATCTCAAGGCATTAGATGGGATTAAACGTGCCGGTCATATGATGATCGAATCCCATAAAGATCTAAGAATTACATGTGATGTAATTGGCAAATGTTTGCCTACCTAAATAACTTAAATTTAAGCGTCCTGCCAAAGCGGACTTAATTTTAAGCCAAATATGGGTCTTAGCCCACTAATTATAATGAGGGTTGTTAATTCAGTGGGTGGTTACTACTTAAACTTTGCATATCTTTAGTTGTAGAATCATGTAGTCTAGTAACACTTCAACACCATCAATGCGATCAGTCCTTGAGAAGGACAAACTCGATGAGACAAACTCTCTTGACATGTTTGGGAACTTAAGCGTTGATCCTAAACACGAAAGAAAAGAGTATCTCATCAATCAACCCATTCTTGACGAGCCTTCAGCTGCTGATCCAAGAGCTCAGACTGATGCTTAACTTAAGCATAAAGAGTATCTCATCCAACGCAGCGGAATAAAACTCTTACAAATCCCTTAGGCAGATCGTTCAACGGCTTTTAAATCAAGGTTTAGGGTTTCCGAATCGTACCTTTGCTGAACAATTTGAACTGGTGGGCTACCTTCTCGTGCTTCTTGATCACGTGGGCTAACGCCTTCTTGTTCGATAAGATAGGAGCAGACTACGCGTGTCCTCTCCCTCTACCGGTATCCACACGAACGGCCTTCAACACTGACGGCAGCGTGCTAGCGCCTCAGTATTCTTGCATCTCTTTCTTTTCTCTCTAGGGTTTTTCGCGGCTTTTTAATACGCTCGACTAAAAGTCCCGTAGGTTTTTCTAAACCTAGCAGGCGTATTATACTCAAAACAAATGTTGAATCTGGATTAAAAAAAAATATTAATTAAATCTATCTGATAGATCTAATCAAATCTATTTATTTAATCCGAATTAAAAGCCCTCTGATTTAATTTATATTTATAAATTAAATCAAGATATATTTATCGTTATATTTAATTTAAAATGAGATCCGATATCTCGGTTCAAATTAAATCGATATGCAATATCTTTATTCGAAAAATAAATCTGAGATACAATATCTCAATTTATTATAGTTATTTAATTTATCAAATAAATTAAATACTATATATAATAATATTATTATCAATAAATAATATCATTATTATTTTCGAATAATATATTTATATATGTATGTGTGTATATATATACACACACGCACACAGACATTCTAGATTAAATAAGTATTCATTAAATCTTAAACACATTTAAGATTCAATGAATCTGGACACTCTTGCTCGTGTTGGGCCATTCTTGAGTGCGACCCTGCAGGCCCACATGAGATTGACAGCGGGCCAATACTGTACCAGCCCACACCTCAATAGAGATCTAGAACATGTGGAGGCTTCTGAGATGATTGTTCATCCTACGGAAATGTTCCAGTAACAGGCAAGGCTTGAGAGGCTTGGATTCCCCATGTCCTAGGAGTTAGCTACAGATGTGATCTTGAACTCACTCCCAAACTGCATGGGATGCTCAAAGCGCTAAGCCGAGCCTTGGAGAGGCCCGGTTGCTTTTGTCCGTTCAAAAGGAAGGGGCATGAAACCGAAAGCCAAGAAGACAAAACCTCAGAAGGATAGAGTGCGCTTCTTTTACAATGAACTTGGTCATTTGAAAGGAATTGCAAACTCTACCTCGAAGATCCGGAGAAGAACAAGAAGGATAGTGGAAATACCGCTTCAAGTATCTATGTCATAGATATTCGCTTTTCTACTTCCTCAACATGGGTATTGGATACTACATGTGGATCTCACATTTGAATAATTGCAAGGGTCTCAAGGACAGTAGAAAATTGAATGGACGAATCTATGACATAACTGCTAAGAGGATCAAGTCAAATGATTTGAATCTGACCTATCTATGGCATTGTCGTCTAGGCCATATAAATGAGAAACGCATTTCGAAACTCCATAAAGATGGATTTCTTAATTCATTTGATTTTGAATCATTTGATACATGCGGCTGCGTTCACACTGAATCGTGTTGCGTCAAAGGCAGTTGAAAAGACACCATATGAGATATGGACTGGGAAGAAACCCAGATTGTCCTTTCTTGAAATTTGGGGATGTGAGGTTTACGTTAACACTAAGCCTCTGATAAATTATCATCCAGATCCTCAAAATGTCTATTTTTGGGGTATCCTAAGGAAACTAAAGGATACTATGTCTACAATCCCACCAATCACAAAGTGTTTGTTATTCGGAATGGTGTCCTTTTGGAAAAAGGGTTTATCTCTAAATGAACTCAAGTTTGGATTGGGCTTTTCTTGTGAGCACTTAAATTAGGGTTAGACTCTTATAAAATGCTGATTTTTTATGTGCCCTTTTTATGGACGTTTTTTGAAAAAAAGAAAAGGAAATAAATGTGATCCATAATCTTAAATGCAATCCAACAATGAAGATATGAATATGATTAATCATATTAAATTCAATCAATCGATCAAGATGTGAATTTAATGTGACTTGGTTGACAAGTAGTTGACTTATTACCTAAAACCCCTTTCTTAGTGCATAAGCTGAAAATTCCTAAGGCAATTAGGACTAGGAATTTTTGGCCCACCAAGGCTATAAAAAGGGGGAGGGTTTAACCCTTTTTGAGACATCCTTATACTCTCTAAATTTCGGTCTTTACCAAAGGTTTAGAGAGGAAAAGGCACCATCCATAAAAGGGTAAGGTTCCAACCTTGTTCATCCTATCCATAACCTAATTCCAAGAAACCATCACCTTCTTAAAAAGAGAAAAACCCAAGGAAACCAAACCTCAACCTTGTCTTCGCCTAGCAAGCATCCAAGGAGTGGGAGGTTTCAAGAGAAGGAGTTCTCGTTGCAATCGGGGGATAGCCGTGTGGATCAACGTTAGAGGACATCAACAATCTTGAAGTCTTCGAGTGATCTAAGGTAATCCTAATCTCCAATAGTTGTTTTTCAAATCATCCTAAACCCTAATAGTTTTTTTAACGAGCAATCCTAAAACTCATGAATATTATAAATTGTTATAAATTCTCATGAGCACCGTAAAGAGTTACAGATTAATAATTAATAACTAATTAACATAATGAGTTAAGGTTAAGATTTCATAAGGACCATAAGGAGTTACGGGTTTCCGCAATGATGAAACAAAATTTTTGTTTTCAACCTCATGAAACTTTGCATGAAAATCATGTAATAGGAAAAATCAACCATCAAGACAAAGGGAAGAAGAAGGTAGGCGAATCATCTAAGCCTCCCAAGCAAAAGAGGACAAAGACTGTGTCCAAATCCAGAGGCACTGATCAGGGTCAAGCCTTGTCCAAGGGAGCTCCTTCTGTTGACCAACCCTCTGAGGAACCACCAATAGTGCCAAATGCCATAGAGGAAATCTATAACCACTCCTCTCTTCCTCCTCGGTTTGCTAATGATTCTTCTTTCCTATCCAATGACTTAACTGCTAAGTTTAAAGAAACTTTCATGAAGAAAGATTTCAGTCCTGTTGCGTCTGTCGATTTAGGAAAATTAAAAGATGACTGCAACATTAATCTTTTTCCTTGGCATTCTGCATTTGAGTCTTTCCTATCCATCTCTACTCCATACACTCCCAATCTAGTTAGATTATTCTATTTTAATCTGGAATGGGATAATTTGGAAGATTGTGATAACATGTTAGTTGAGGAGAGAGTTTGATGAGGACATAGTGTTGGAAATTATGCCCTGGGGCAAGTCATTGTACTTATCAACGATCCCCATATGAATTGGGTAGTCGCAATGTCTTGCTAGAGGCCGCTTGCAACTTGTGGGCTGGTACAGTATTGGCCCGTTGCCAATCTCATGTGGGCCTACAGGGTCGCACACAAGAATGGCCCAACACGAGCAAGAGTGTCCAGATTCGTTGAATCTTAAATGTGTTTAAGATTTGATGAATACTTATTTAATCTAGGATGTGTGTGTGTGTGTGTGTATATATATATGCATATATAAATATATTAAATTCGAAAATAATAATGATATTATTTATTGACAATAATATTATTATATATAGTATTTAATTTATTTGATAAATTAAATAACTATAATAAATTGAGATATTGTATCTCAGATTTAATTTTCGAATAAAGATATTGCATATCAGATTTAATTTGAACTGAGATATCGGATCTCATTTTAAATTAAATATAACGATATCATATCTTTATTTAATATATATTAAATTTGAAAATAATAATGATATTATTTATTGACAATAATATCAGATAGATTTAATTAATATATTTTTTTAATCCAGATTCAAAATTTGTTTTGAATATAATACGCCTGCTAGGTTTAGAAAACCCTACGGGACTTTTAGTCGAGCGTATTAGAAAGCCGCGAAAAAACCCTAGAGCCAAAAAATAGAGAGACGCAAGAATACTGAGGCGCTAGCACGCTGTCGTCAGTGTTGAAGGCCGTTCATGTGGATACCGGTAGAGGGAGAGGACACGCGTAGTCTGCTCCTGTCTGATCGAACAAGAAGGCGTTAGCCCACGTGATCAAGAAGCACGAGAAGGTAGCCCATCAGTTCAAATTGTTCGGCAAAGGTATGATTCGAAAATCCTAAATCCAGATTTAAACGCTATTGAGCGATCCGCCTAAGGGATTCATAAGAGTTTTATTCCGCTGTGTTGTACGGATCCCAACAGTGGCATCAGAGCCAACTCAACGGCGTTTAAATCAGGTTTTGCGTATGCTTTATATATGTGATATATATGCTTCAAACCGAATCTTGCATGCTTAAAATCGAAATATATGATAAACCGATTTTGAAGCATTCATCTTTTATCCAAAAGATCATCCTTTTTTCGAAAAGATCGCGTTATGAATACGGTTGTTTCACGCTAGGGATAGGTTCAGATTCTGTGGCTTTTTTCGATCACGTTCTGAAAGGTTCAGATCGGAGATCACGCTAAAGTCGCACAATCTGATTGGGGTCCAATACGTTCAAACATGATCACGTTCTGAAAGGTTCAGATTCGTTGATCATGCATGGACGCTGACTGAGGTCGGACGTTCATGATCACGGATGGCAGAATAACGTTCGGAACGTTAGGGTTTCAATTTTCGAAAACAATTTGAAATTTTCGAAAAAAAAATCGTTCAGTACCGGAGTGATGCTATTTGAGTCAAAACTCATTGGTGGGTTGTTACCTTAATCCAAAAGCTACTTTTCAATCTTAGAATAGCAGGAAGAGCGATTGATCACATTGGAGAAAGGGGTATGACGAACAATTTAATGAGAGAATCTTATAAGTAAAGAGGGATATTAAAAATTGCACATTCTGAACCGTAGGGACCCCGGCTGATTGTCAGTAGCGCGAGAATTTAAATCATGAATATAAATTAGAGAATTTATATCATGATAAAAGTTTAACCATAATATTTTATTGCATATCTGTATGAATTAAATATATGGTGTGATCTAACTTGTTTGGGTATGGTGAACAAGATGGCTCTAGAATTTACAAGTGTTGTATTTTTTTTTTTAAATTTGGCCTGCGAGCCATGCCTATCTCTAAACATTCTCTATGTAAAATTCTCATCTCATCTGACTCCCCTCGTATGTTGAAACGAGGTTTCTCATATGTATTTGTCTTTAATTTTATCTAGAGAAGTCCTCTCATTGGCTTGAGAGGATTCTAGGTTAGGTGAGCCATGTTGTGTCACAGTCCTTAATTATGTTTTGGTTTTGATCCTTGCATGATTTAATTTAGACATTATATGATGCAATAGGGATTGCACTCATATAATTGATAGGATTAATTAGATCAGATTAAATAATACCCTCTAAATAAAATCTTAAGCCATAATGCCGTTAATTAATAAATACTTCTCAAAACCTAGATCACCCATTTGTATGTTCCACCAAAGTGGATGCATCTGAGTTATCTTGGTGAGACGAGAGTGAGTAATGGTGATACTCAATATTCATTAATTGTCTTGACTTAATTGAGATCATCAAAACGGTTTTGGATCTCAAGGCATTAGATGGGATTAAACGTGCCGATCATATGATGGTCGAATCCCATAAAGATCTAAGAATTACATGTGATGTAATTGGCAAATGGTTTGCCTACCTAAATAACTTAAATTTAAGCGTCCTGCCAAAGCGGACTTAATTTTAAGCCAAATATGGGTCTTAGCCCACTAATTATAATAAGGGTTGTTAATTCAGTGGGAGGTTACTACTTAAACTTTGCATATCTTTAGTTGTAGAATCATGTAGTCTAGTGATACTTCAACACCATCAATGCGATCAGTCCTTGAGAAGGACGAACTCGATGAGACAAACTCTCTTGACATGTTTGCGAACTTAAGCGTTGATCCTAAACACGAAAGAAAATAGTATCTCATCAATCAACCCATTCTTGACGAGCCTTCAGCTGCTGATCCAAGAGCTCAGACTGATGCTTATACGAAGCATAAGGATGACTCTGTGGATGCAGGATGCCTGATGCTTGCCACTATGCTTCTAGACCTCAATAAAGATCTAGAACATGTGGAGGCTTTTGAGATGATTGTTCATCCTACGGAAATGTTCCAGTAACAGGCAAGGCTTTAGAGGCTTGGATTCCCCATGTCCTAGGAGTTAGCTACAGATGTGATCTTAAACTCACTCCCAGGAAGTTATGATAACTTTGTCATGGATTACAACATGAACAACATGGAGGAATCAATTTCTGAACTGCATGGGATGCTCAAAACTACTAAGCTGAGCCTTAGAGAGGCCCAGTTCTATTTTGGTCGCTTCAAGTATCTATGTCATAGATATTCGCTTTTCTACTTCCTCAACATGGGTATTGGATACTACATGTGGATCTCACATTTGAATAAATGCAAGGGTCTCAAGGACAGTAGAAAATTGAATGGACAAATCTATGACATAACTGCTAAGAGGATCAAATCAAATGATTTGAATCCGACCTATCTATGGCATTGTCGTCTAGGCCATATAAATGAGAAACGCATTTCGAAACTCCATAAAGATGGATTTCTTAACTCATTTGATTTTGAATCAGTTGATACATGCGAGTCTTGTTTATTGGGAAAGATGACAAAGGCACCTTTTACTGGACACACTGAGAGAGCCACCGATTTATTGGCCCTCATACATACTGATGTGTGTGGACCAATGAATACATTTGCCAGAGGCGGTCATTTGTACTTCATTACATTTATAGATGATTTCAGTAGATATGGATATATCTATTTAATGAAACATAAGTTGGAATCTTTTGAAATGTTCAAAATATTCCAAAATGAAATGCAAAACCAATTCGGAAAAATAATTAAAGCCCTTCGATCCGTTCGGGATGGTGAATATTTGAGCCAAGAGTTCATTGACCATCTTAAGAGTTGTGGGATCGACTCGCAACTTACTCCTCCAAGAACACCTCAATGGAATGGTGTTTCTGAGCGGAGGAATCGAACTCTATTAGATATAGTTCGATCTATGATGAGTCAAACAGATCTTCCACATTCTTTTTGGGGCCATGCCCTAGAAACCGCTACGTTCACACTAAATCGTGTTCCGTCAAAGGCAGTTGAAAAGACACCATATGAGATATGGATTGGGAAGAAACCCAGTTTTTCATTTGTTAAAAATTTGGGGATGTGAGGTTTATGTTAAACAACAAGCCTCTGATAAATTATCAATCAGATCCTCAAAATGCCTTTTTGTGGGGTATCCTAAGGAAACTAAAGGATACTATGTCTACAATCCCACCGATCACACAATGTTTGTTATTCGAAATGGTATCTTTTTGGAAAAAGAGTTTATCTCTAAAAGAACCAGTGGGAGTAAGGTGATCCTCGAAGAAGTTCGAGAGTCACAGGACAATGTAGAACCACAGATGGAAACCGGAGAAGACTCACAACAAGTTGTTGAGCCTACTCACGTAACACAAGACCCACGAAGGTCCGATAGAACATGGCTACAGCCTCAGAGATATGAATTTCTGATTACTGGAAGCCGTGATGTTTTGCTCATTGAGCACAATGAGCCAACTACCTATCGCGAGGCCATAGTGGGACCCAACTCCGAAAGATGGCTTAGTGCCATGAAGTCTGAAATGCAATCCATGTATGACAATGAGGTATGGGCCTTAGTTGATCCACCTGAAGGTGTAAAAACCATTGGGTGCAAGTGGGTTTTCAAAGAGAAAACTGACATGGATGGCAAAGTAAATATCTTCAAGGCACGACTGGTTGCAAAAGGATTCACTCAAACTCATGGTGTGGACTATGATGAAACCTTTTCCCCAGTTGCAATGGCCAAATCAATCAGAATCCTTCTTGCCATTGCATCATATTATGACTATGAAATATGGCAGATGGACGTCAAAACAGTCTTCCTTAACGGAAAGCTCCTTGAGGATGTGTACATGACACAACCTGAGGGTTTTGTGCGTCCAGAGGACTCTGGTAAAGTTTGCAAGCTTCAAAGATCCATTTGTGGATTGAAGCAAGCATCTCGGAGCTGGAATCATCATTTTGATGAAGTACTCAAAGAGTTTGGATTCATTCAAAACATAGATGAACCTTGTGTTTACAAGAAGGTTAGTGGGAGCACAGTTGTATTTCTAGTGCTTTATGTTGATGACATCTTACTCATTGGGAATGACATTCCTACCTTGTAGAGTGTCAAGTCTTGGTTAGGAAAGTCTTTCTCAATGAAAGATTTAGGCGAAGCCACTTACATCCTTGGGATTAGGATCTATAGAGATAGATCTAAGAGGCTGATAGGCCTAAGTCAGAACACATACATAGACAAGATACTGCATAGATTCAGTATGCAGGATTCAAAAATGGGTAATATGCCCATGTCTCATGGCATCCATCTCGGTAAGAATATGTGTCCTAGTACACAGGATCAAAGAGACCGCATGAGTAAGATTCCATATGCCTCCGCCATTGGATCTATCATGTATGTCATGTTATGTACTCGACCAGATGTGTCATTTGCCTTGAGTATGACCAACAGATATCAACAAGATCCCGATGAGGGTCACTGGACTGCTGTCAAGAATATCCTTAAGTACCTAAGAAGGACTAAGGGCTTATTCTTGGTATATGGTGGCTTGGAAGATGAGCTCTGTGTGACTGGTTACACAGATGCGAGTTTCCAAACTGACCAAAATGTTCTAAGATCGCAATCTGGATATGTATTCATTTTGAATGATGGTGCGGTAAGCTGGAAGAGCTCTAAGCAGAGCACTGTAGCTGATTCTGCAATAGAAGCTGAGTATATAGCAGCATCGGATGCAACTGAGGAGTCCTTTTGGATTAGTAAGTTCATTAATGAACTAGGGGTGGTTCCTACCATCTCGAAATTCAATAGACTTGTTCGTGACAATAGCGCGCTATTGCGCAAACCAAGGAGCCTAGGTCACATCAAAGGACCAACCATATACTCAAGCGATTTCATCTTATCAGAGAAATCAATGATAGAGGTGATACAAAAAAGGATTATTATGCAAAGTACCAGGAGAAAGCAAGACATTGTACTTTAGAAGATTTTATGATTTAATAAAGTATTCTCCTTTTGTTATCTTTTAATTTGCATGTTTATATTGATAACTGTATCCCTGGATATATCTAAAAGATTATCCTAAATGTCCCTGGTCGGTCATCTACGCGGGAGCGAAGATGAGATAAGACCAGTGTGACTTTGATAAGGTATAAAGATACAAATCAAAGTCATAGGCACTTGTAAGAGTACAAGGTTCTGGACCGACCCACTATGAGAAAGCTGCATGGAATAAGTCATAAGCTTTTCTCATGTATAACCGCGTCACAACGCCCTTTGACCTGAGATCGTCATGGATTCCTACATGATGAGTTGCTAGTCTTTGACCTAGTCAAAAGTCACCTTTGACCGAGTGATGATAAAGGCTTGGATCGGGATTAGTGGTTTTCATGCAGGGGAATGTGAATGATCAAGATGGAATTTGTCCCTCACATTTGTAGAGAGATAATACTGGGCCCCTCGATGAGTGAGTCTGAGAAATGTATGGCCATACTACGATGGAAAGGAGTTTCCATCTCAATTGTTAGACTATTCAAGAATCGAGAAAGTAATGGTCAAGAACAGGAAGTTGACATTTTCCATGCCTCATCCTTGACCAAATTATCGCCTGACAAAAGGGACGTGACATGGTTGTACGATAGGTTATATCGCATAAATAATGACGTTGATCCTCTTACTAAGTCGCTTGCACAAGTAAAACATGAGCGTCATGTTAGGGCAATGGGAATTAAGGTAATTAATGATTGCACCTAGTGCAAGTGGGAGTCTGTTGGAAATTATGCCCTGGGGCAAGTCATTGTACTTATCAACGATCCCCATATGAATTGGGTAGTCGCAATGTTTTGCTAGAGGCCGCTTGCAACTTGTGGGCTGGTACGTATTGGCCATTGCCAATCTCATGTGGGCCTACAGGGTTACACACAAGAATGGCCCAACACGAGCAAGAGTGTCCAGATTCGTTGAATCTTAAATGTGTTTAAGATTTACTGAATACTTATTTAATCTAGGATGTGTGTGTGTGTGTGTGTGTGTGTATATATATATGCATATATAAATATATTAAATTCGAAAATAATAATGATATTATTTATTTACAATAATATTATTATATATAGTATTTAATTTATTTGATAAATTAAATAACTATAATAAATTGAGATATTGTATCTCAGATTTAATTTTCGAATAAAGATATTGCATATCAGATTTAATTTGAACTAAGATATCGGATCTCATTTTAAATTAAATATAACGATATCATATCTTGATTTAATATATATTAAATTTGAAAATAATAATGATATTATTTATTGACAATAATATTATTATATATAGTGAGGGCTTTTAATTCGAATTAAATAAATAGATTTGATTAGATCTATCAGATAGATTTAATTAATATATTTTTTTAATCCAGATTCAAAATTTGTTTTGAATATAATACGCCTGCTAGGTTTAGAAAACCCTACGGAACTTTTAGTCGAGCGTATTAGAAAGCTGCGAAAAACCCTAGAGCCAAAAAATAGAGAGACGCAAGAATACTGAGGCGCTAGCACGCTGCCGTCAGTGTTGAAGGCCGTTCGTGTGGATACCGGTAGAGGGAGAGGACACGCGTAGTCTGCTCCTGTCTGATCGAACAAGAAGGCGTTAGCCCACGTGATCAAGAAGCACGAGAAGGTAGCCCACCAGTTCAAATTGTTCGGCAAAGGTATGATTCGGAAATCCTAAATCCAGATTTAAATGCTATTGAGCGATCCGCCTAAGGGATTCGTAAGATTTTTATTCCGCTGCGTTGTACGGATCCCAACACATAGGAGGCGGCATGACCAAGGCAACAAACTTGGAGGACATACAAGATCTTGAAGGCCCAATGACAAGAGCAAAAGCTAAAAAGGCTAAAGAGGCTCTAAATCTCTTGGTGACCACTTTACTTGAGAAAAGCCCAAGTCTAAAGGAAGAAGAGACCGAAATGATATACTTAATTCAGATTGAAGACCTTAAAGAATAAGCCTCAATGGATATACATGAAGGCTTCATTTTACTTGGCCCAAATTCTGCACTTAGTTTTATTCTTCTTATGTTTAGTTAAACTTTTGTAATAAGGCTTATTGGGTTGTCTTATTTTCCTTTGTGTGTAAGCATAGTTAGGTTAAACTCAATATGGATATTGTCCACTATATAAGGGAATACCGTAGCCTTTTGGGGGGACGACAGAATTCAAAGTTTACCTTTTTGGTGAGAGACAAGCTTCTCTAGGGTTCATTTGAGAATCTCTGAAGTTATCAAGGGCATCGATCCTTGTGGCGTTCTTGGGCTTATCAATTCTTTGGAATTGTGGCGCCTACCTATAATCCATAAACTTCAATTTTCGTTCTATATTTCTTGGTTTCATAACTCCAGATTCCCTTATCCTTTTTTGGTGATTCTTGAGTCAAAATCGCGTTTCAGAAAGCCATCTTTCACCCCGTTTTGGAATCACTCAAATCCGTGGTCTATAGCGTGAGATACGTTCTGTTCTTATCAGGACGTGTTGGAGGCTAAATTTTCGGTGCGAAATTCCACTCCTAGTTGATCCAATCATCCCTTTCTTTCGGTAATCATATTAGAGTTTCTACCCAAGTCAAAGGGGTAAAATTCACTCTTTCTGCCTCTATTATCAATTCCATTTTGAGAATTGATAATCGTCCTCCTGTTCCAACTATTCAATATTCCAATCGAGAAATTTTTGAAATTCTGCGACCAAATGAACCTGTTCCTGATAATCAGTTGGTCCATCTCTCTTTTACTCCTGTATCCATGCCTCCAGTTCATAGAGTGTTATGGTATATTTACTCTAGGAACATGATTCAAAAGGGAGGCAACTTTACTCACTTTGCCCAGAAAGATTATCCCCTTTTTGCTGCTATTGTCAATAAAGTTCCAATAAATCTTGGCCAATGGATTTTCCAGGAAATCACTAAATTTCGATTTTCATCTCGAAGGCCTTCTCATATTCCATATCCCTCTCTTGTGTCAGTTATTCTATTTTATTTCAAAATCTGGCATATTGGTGGACCTGACACTTTGAAGACTCCTACTGTGTTTGGCAAGGCTCAGCTCAATTTAATGTGGATTAATTTTGAAGCTGAAGGATCTGGGCAGTTGATAATTGAATATTTTATACACTTCTTTTTATCTCTTGATTAATAATTTAGGACTCTTTAGTTAATAAATAATGGCTTTTATATTCATTTGGGCTTTGGGCCTTTGATTACATTTTAGCCATTTTTAATGATAAAATTCTAGTTTTACATTGCTTCACTATTCGTACCATAACTCTTGAACCAAACATCGGATTTTCCTCATTGTTGTCTCATATTTCAAATGATTCAGAGTGCTACAATTGTTATGAAGACATAAAGAGCAAATTCGGACAAGAGGGTGGTCAATTTTGGAGCCGAAGTCGGATGTACAATTCTGGATTTTATTTGGGCTCGAATTTTGTAATTAAAGTCCACTTTTATTTTATTTCTGTTTTGGGCTGAACCATTGGAGCCCATTTCCATTTTAGGTTAACTTTAAGTTAGTGGCAGCCACAAACATACATTCATTCACGTTTTTGAAAGTTTTGGATTAAATACAGAAGTTTTATTTTCTCTGCAATGTTCTTCGCGTTCTTCGTCTATTTTTCGTTTTTCCCAGCCATGCTCGGCTAAACTTCTGTGATTAACCTAAAGTTGAGGATTCCATGATTCGTCCAGAGAGCTTGTGCTTAATCGGTAACTTTACTCGATTCTGTTTTCATCTTATCGGATTCGATTTCTGGAAATAGTTCGAATATTAGATTTAATATTCGGTTTGGTTCATCCCAAGGAATGAGTTCGAACTAGGTTACAGTGTTGTTGTGCGATTGCACAGTGAGACGCCACTGTTTGGACATATGCTAGGCGATCGTCTAGTTGAGGGATTCTCTGGATGAATGCAGAGATTTCGGTTCATCCAGAACCAAACGTGAGTTTGTTATATTTCGTTCAATGACGAAATTTTTTGGAATCTAAACGTTGGGTTGATCGTTTTTAATCTGTTTCTGCATATTTCGTTCTGTTTCAGTTTATTATCGTTCTTTTTATATGTTTCTACATATTTCGTTCTATTTCAGTTTATTTTCGTTTTTTAATCTGTTTGAATAAAAAACCCCCATTTTTGTTTCTGTTTCGCTGTTGTTGTTAATCCAACCCGCTGCAAGTTCGTTGGGGAAACAACCCAGGTTCCCTATTTCTGCAAATCATTTTCAAACTTGGTTATTTTGGGAGACACGACAAATCTCTTTCCAAAAATCAACAGTCAAGAGCTCCTTCTCGATCAAGAGCCTCATTGTAAGAGCTCAAGAAGCACAATCTGCTCGACCTCCTCCTCAATATTCATTGCCCACTGATTTCGATGCTAGAGTCAAGGCCATTTTGGACAAGGCCATCGCTGATATGACTGAGAAAATTGAAGTGGAAGTTGGTCGTTTGGTTTCTGAAGTGACCAAGGGTAACTTAGACATGGTGGATGCCCAGGATGAAATGAAGGACGAAATTGAAAATCTTTCTGGCCACCTGGTAGATCAAGATGCCAAGCTTACTACCTTGCTCATTTCGTAGGAGAGGTTGGATGACAAACTAGCTGCCATTGTGAAGAAGTTGAACTCTGGCTCCTCTTCTAGTTTTGGCACCTATACTGGTTTGAAACCTGAGTCACCTTCACCCTCTGCCTCACCATCCTTTACTTTCACTACTCCACTTGTCCCATCCTCTGACCCTCTACCTTCTACCCCAACTACTGAGATCCTTCCACCATCTCCCACTTCTATTATCAAACTTGCTTCTCCACTTTCTACTCCTCTGGTTGATCTTTCTCCGATGCCTCTATCTCAGCTCCATCCTCTTTTGTTGATGACAAAGGGGGAGAAGAACGAGAGAAACCAGAACAATAGAGATTTGAAGAGCAATATTTATGTTCATATGCCCAGTTTCTGTTTTTGCTTTGATTGTATTTCAGTTCTGGGACTTTCAATTTATGATTTGAATGTATTGCTGCAAAGTGCCTACCTGATAACTGATATATTTTGATGTCACCTACTGTAACGATTTCCAGTTGAAATGAAATGACATGCTTCTTTACAATTTGCTTCTGCCATGTTTAACTCTGATATCCTGTGTTCAATGCCTAAATGCCAAACTAGCATATCTGTAAATTTGCATTTCAAACCACTTTGAGCAAAATCATTTTAAAATCCCAAATCTGTCAAACTATTAGCAATTCTGGTTTACAAGTGTTGTCATCATCAAAAAAGGGGAGAATGTTAGTTCTCTGTGTGTTTTGATGATAATCGACAATTGTAAATTCAAAATGAAGTTTGTCTTTGTTAAGTTGAAAAACTTACTGTCAAAGACAAGCTCGAGTTTTGGTTAGGAAACTCGAGTTTAGACTTGACAGAGAGTAGCTCAAGCTTTTGCAAACTTAGACAAACTCGAGTTTAGGTTTTAAAACTCGAGTTTTGACTATATAGAGAGCTCCTAAGTTTTTCAAAGACAAAGCAAACTCGAGTTTGGTTTTAATGAACTTGAGTTTTGACAAGACAGAGAGCTACCAATATTACAAACTTAGAAAAACTCCAGTTTCCATTTGGAAACTCGAGTTTGTGCTAAACAGAGAGTTCTCTAAGTTTCCAAGTTTTTGTTGGAAACTCGAGTTTACAGCATATAGAGAACAATGCTCCATTATGAACTTGTGAAAACTCCAGTTTTGGTTGAAAACTCCAGTTTTCATTTGACAATGTTTTTCAAAGTTTTTCTCTCTTATGAGAAAACTCAAGTTTAGGTTTTGGAAACTTGAGTTTAGGCCTTACAGAGAAGAACTCAAAGTTTCTAAAGTTTTGAAAAATCCAGTTTTAATTTGAAAACTCCAGTTTTGACTAAGCCGAGAAGTTTCCATTTTTCAAAGATATATGGAAACTCGAGTTTCACTTTGGGAACTCAAGTTTAGGCGAAGCATAGAGCTCTGCTATATTTAAACCTGTTGAAAACTCCAGTTTGGTTTTGGAAACTCCAGTTTTGAGCTTTTGGACTTAAACTTGTTTTCATCATAAAAGTCCAAAACTCGAGTTTGCCACTTAATGATTCGAGTTTTGAACCTGCCTCAAAACTTGCTTCAAAGACCAAATCACAACATTCTTCTCTAGATGAACAAAACTCGAGTTTAGGTTTTGGAAACTCGAGTTTAGGCTTTTAATGAAAAATGAAAACTCCAGTTTTGATGAAAAACTCGAGTTTGTGTCGCTGGTTTTTGAAATTCAAACTAGACGAATTTGTGAAATCTTTGTGTTAGAGTTTAATACTTCTTATCATCACTTATTACTATTCCAAACTATATTTAATTAGTTTGTTAGTGAGTTTCAGATGATTTAGAGAGAATTAAATGAAGCATTAGCATAGAGCAAAAATTGATGTCAGTTCATTAAATGCAAAGTCCAGAAAACTTGCATTCTTTTGGACAATCATTCTACACACGTTGCAAAGGGATTAATGTTTCCTTTTCCACATCCAGTAGCTGCTCTTCCAACGGATTAAAAGTCAAGAAGTCAAGCATAAACTTCTGTGCAGCTAAATTAACCAAAGAGTAGAGAGAGAAGAAGACCAAACCTTCAGCTAATCCATTCTTAATGTTGGCAACGGTTATATTGAAGATTATTACAACGATCATTTAATGCTCTCTTTGTATAAATAGAGTGACATTCAATTCTTCTCAACCACCAATCTGCAGAAAACGAAAAATCATTCAAGTGTCCAACTACTCTTTGAGTTTTCTTGTGTAAATTATCTTTTGATACATTGTACTTCAGTGATTATCTTTATCCACTCTTAGAGAGAGTTCATTTATTGTAAATCGTTCATTGTAAGAATCTCAAGTCAGGGGACTTGGCGATTGGGATATTGATTGCAACTTGTAAGAGGGAGTAAGTTCTAGTGAGAGAATTACTCTTGAGTTACAGAGTGTGGAATCAATTGAGATAGTGAAAAATCTCAGAGAGCCTGGGGACAAGACGTAGGTCAAAAGGTTGGACCGAACCAGTATTGTTAGTTCTCTATTGGTTTTGATGATAACAGACAATTGTAAACACAGATGGAAGTTTGTCTTTGTTAAGTTGAAAAACTTACTGTCAAAGGCAAACTCGAGTTTCGGTTTGGAAACTCGAGTTTTGACTTGACAGAGAATAGCTCAAGTTTTTGCAAACTCGAGTTTGGTTTTAACAAACTCGAGTTTTGGCAAGACAGAGAACTACCAATTTTTCGAAGATACCAAAACTTCAGTTTCCATTTGGAAACTTGAGTTTAGGCTACACAGAGAGTTCTCTAAGTTTCCAAGCTTTGTTGGAAACTCGAGTTTAGTTTTGGAAACTCGAGTTTACAGCATACAGAGAACAATGCTCAATTCTGAACTTGTGAAAACTCCAGTTTTGATTGAAAACTTCAGTTTTGACTTAACAAGGTTTTTCAATGTTTTCTCATAAACGAGGAAATTCGAGTTTAGTTTTGGAAACTCGAGTTTCGGTCTTACAGAGAAGAACTCGAAGTAAGCAGAAAAGTTTCCATTTTTCAAAGACTTATGGAAACTCGAATTTCAGTTTAGAAACTCGAGTTTAGGTCAAGCAGAGAGCTCTGGTAAAATTGAACGTTTTGAAAACTCCAGTTTTGGAATGGAAACTCCAGTTTTGAGATTTTGGACTTAGACTTAATTTCTCAACAAAAGTCCAAAACTCGAGGTAGTCACTTAATGACTCGAGTTTTGCATTGTTCACAAAACTTGCTTCAAAGACCAAATCGCAATATTCTTCTCTGGAATGAGAAAACTCGAGTTAAGTTTTGGAAACTCAAGTTTAAGCTTTTAATGAAATATGAAAACTCCAGTTTTGAAGAACATACTCGAGTTTGAATCGCTGAATTTGAATTTCAAGATGAACGAATTTGCGAAACTTTTATGTTTGATTCCAATACTTCATATGATGAGGACATAGGAGGCGGCATGACCAAGGCAACAAACTTGGAGGAATAAGCCTCAAAGGATATGCATGAAGGCTTCATTTTATTACTTGGGCCGAATTCTGCACTTAGTTTTATTCTTTTTACATTTAGTTATATTTTTGTAATAAGGCTTATTGGGCTCACTTATTGGGCTTTGTGTTTTCGTTCTATATTTCTTGGTTTCGTATCTCCATATTCCCATGTCAGTTTTCGGTGTTTCTTGATCCAAACTCGTGTTTCGGAACGTCATCTTTCACCTCGTTTTGGAATCGCTCAAATCCGACGTCTGTAGCGTTAAATACGTTCCGCTCTTTTTCCGGACGTGCTGGAGGCTGAATCTTCGGTGCGAAATTCCATTCCTAGTCGATCCAATCATCCCTTTTCTTTTGGGAATCATATCATGTGGTATCAGAGCTCTCGGTTCTAGGATTGGAATTGGGTTATCTTGGGTAATTTGTTCTTTCAATCTTCTTGTTTTTGTTTCTTTCAATTTCTTGTTCAGTTCACATATTTCTGCACTTGGTTCTTGGTGTTCATCCCTTGTTCATCATTGTTCTTGAATTTTAATCCTCTCAATTCATGTTTCTTGAGTAGTATGTTGTTAGTGTGTTAAGTAATAGCTCAATTTGTGGGGAATTATACCTAATTTAGTTCTGAATTAGTCAATTTCAAAGTTTGATTCCAAAATCACAAATTCCTTTTGTTGAAGAATCAGGTGTTTTTTTTAAAAAAAAGAGGCAAAAAAAAAAAATGACAGCACCTTGCTATTCAATTAAACACACTACTACTTGTGAATCAAGTCCAAAGTGTCTTCCTTGAATAGTTCCTCCAAATTGTTTTGGGTTTCTTTGTCTTGTCTTCTTTGACATCTTTTCCAATTTCTATTGTGAGTCACCGCCAACTCTTGAGTCTGGGATTTGTGCTCTTGAGTGTTCTTGGAGATTCTGTTAAGAACTTAAAGAGAGCTATTGAGTGGTAAAAGGCAAGAGAGCACACTACACAAAAGCCTTATCAGAGCAACAAACACGAGTGATACATTTTTAAGAGTGTAAACACGTGAGCGAGTGGTGAGGTCCTATTACTTTTATTCTTGTTCTTTTCCTTGAATTATGGCAGGAGCAGGTGGTGAAGGTGATAATAGATTGCTAATTGAAGCCATTACAACTCAAATGCAAAGGATGATGAGGGAACACACAGAGGAGTTATATGAGAGAATTGAGAGAATAGAAAATCAAAGGAATCATGATGAAGATAGACAGAGAGGGGGGATGATAGAAGGAGAAGAAGAGGTGATGAGAATGATGCTAGGGAGGATAGAATTAAGGGAGTGAAGCTTAATATACCATCTTTTATAGGAAAAAGTGATCCGGAGGCCTATTTAGAGTGGGAACTGGAGATTGAGCACTTATTTGCATGTCACAATTATACTGAAGAGAAGAAAATGAAGGTGGCAGCCATGGAGTTTAGTGCTTATGCTCTCATTTGGTGGAACCAATTGCAAAGGGAGAGGGTGAGATATGAAGAACCATTGGTGGATAGTTGGGTGGAGATGAAAAGGCTAATGAGAAGAAGATTTGTTCCTTCCCATTATCATCGAGACCTTCACAATAAACTTCAAAGGCTCACACAAGGTAACAAGAGTGTAGATGAGTATTTTAAGGAGATGGAGGTGTCCTTGATTAGAGCAAATATTAGTGAAGAACGGGAGGCTACTATGGCACGTTTCTTGAATGGGATGAATAGTGATATAAGGGATGTTGTGGAGTTGCAAAATTATGTGGAGTTGGAGGATTTAGTGCAACAAGCTAGTAAGGTAGAACAACAACTCAAGAGAAAGGGTGTCATGAGGAAAAACTCTTCAAATTTTAATTCTTCAAGCTGGAAGGATAAAAATAAGGAGGGAGGTACTTCATCAAGCAATCCCACTGCTACATCTCAAAGGACTCAAACTAAATCCAATGAGATCCCTAAAAAGACAAGGAGTAGTGAAATAAAATGCTTCAAGTGTTTGGGGAGAGGTCACATAGCTTCAGAATGTCCAACTAAGAAGACTATGTTACTTAAAGAGGATGGAGAGCTTACTAGTGATTCTTCTTCTGCCTCACATGATGATGAAGATGAAGAAATAATTCCAGAAGGAGATTTGTTTATGGTAAGAAGGATGTTGGGTAGCCAAGCAAAAGACATGGATGATAGTCAAAGAGAGAACATCTTTCATTCTAGATGCCTTATCCAAGGAAAGGTATGTTCTTTAATTATTGATGGAGGGAGTTGTACCAATGTTGCAAGTGCTAGAATGATGTCTAAATTGGGCATGGAAACTAAACCTCACCCGCTGCCATACAAGCTTCAATGGCTTAGTGAGGATGGTGAAGTGACCGTAAGCAAACAAGTGGAGGTGAACTTCTCCGTAGGGAAGTATGATGATACAGTTTTATGTGATGTGGTACCAATGGAGGCTTGTCATTTGCTTCTTGGGAGGCCTTGGCAACATGATAAGAAAGTTATGCATGATGGTTGCACCAATAAGTTCTCTTTTGTACATAAAGGACGCAAGACTATTCTTGCACCTTTGACACCAAGAGAAGTTAGTGAGGATAATTTGAAAATGAGAGAAAAAAGAAAGCAAGAGAGAAAAGAGAGTAGAAGAGAGCAAGAAAAAAAAGGAGAAAAAGAGAGAAAAGCACCAAACTTGTTTATAAAAGAAAAAGAGGTGAAAAAGGCAATGCATTTGAAAAAGCCAATGCTTTTGCTTTTGAGTAAAGAGAGAAATTTTACATATGAATGTCCTACTAACTCTCTTCCAAATGAGGTTTCTAATTTGTTGCAGGAATTTAAAGATGTTTTTCCTAAAGAGGTACCTCATGGACTACCAACTCTAGGAGGCATAGAACATCAAATTGATCTCATTCTAGGAGCTTCATTGCCTAACAGGAACCCCAAGATACCAAGGAGATTCAAAGACAAGTTGGAGACTTGATGCAAAAAGGCAACTCTGTTTTTCAGCATAAAGATGGTAAGAGTAAGGCTGAATATGTGTGGAAACTACATGAGAAGGTAAAGGCAAACATTGGAAAAAAGGTAGAGAGTTACGTCAAGCAAGCGAACAAAGGAAGTAAAAGGGTAGTGTTTGAGCCAGGAGGAGAGGATTACAATTTGAGGACAAATTCTTCTGAAGAAGGAGGGAATGATGAGGACATAGGAGGCGGCATGACCAAGGCAACAAACTTGGAGGAATAAGCCTCAAAGGATATGCATGAGGGCTTCATTTTATTACTTGGGCCGAATTCTGCACTTAGTTTTATTCTTTTTACATTTAGTTATATTTTTGTAATAAGGCTTATTGGGCTCACTTATTGGGCTTTGTGTGTAAGCATAATTAGGTTAAACTCAATATGGATGTTGTCCACTATATAAGGGAACATCATAGCCTCTTTCCATCTTTCTCCTCGTTTTGGAATCAGTCGAATCGGACGTCTGTAGTGTTCAATACGTTCCGCTCTTTTTCCGGACGTGCTGGAGGCTGAATCTTCGGTGCGAAATTCCATTCCTAGTCGATCCAATCATCCCTTTCCTCCGGGAATCATATCATCATATGATCACTCATTACTATTCCTAACTATGTTTAATCAGTTTGTTAGTGAGTTTGAGATGATTTAGAAAGGATTAAATGGAGAATTAGCATAAAGCATAAAGAGGTGTCAACACATTAAATGCAAAGTGCAGAAAACTTGCATTCTTTTGGACAATCATTCTCCACACGTTTTGAAGGAATTAATGTTTCCTTTCCACATCCAGTACGCAGATTAAAAGTCAAGAAGTCAAGCCTGAACTTCTGTGCAACTGGATTAACCAAAGAGTAGAGAGAGAAGAAGACCAAACCTTCACTAATCCATCATCAATGTTGGCAACAGTCACATTATGGATTACAACGGTCATTTAATGATCTCTAGCTATAAATAGAGATGCATTCAATTCTTCTAAAAATCTGTGAGAAAACGAAAATCATTAAAGTTTCAACTACTCTTTGAGTTTTCTTGTGAGAAGTATCTTTTGATACATTTGTACTTCAGTGATTATCTT
The DNA here is from genome assembly GCA_025563575.1 of Acacia pycnantha. Taxonomy (NCBI): domain Eukaryota; kingdom Viridiplantae; phylum Streptophyta; class Magnoliopsida; order Fabales; family Fabaceae; genus Acacia; species Acacia pycnantha. Next base: position 2,591,289 of record JAMWYP010000100.1, read on the forward strand.
ATCCACTATTTGAGAGAGTTTATTAATTGTAAATCATTCATTGTAAAGAATCTCAAGTCAGGGGACTTTGGAGATTAGGTTATTGATTACAACTTGTAAGGGGGAGTAAGTTCTAGTGAGAAAATTACTCTTGAGTGCAGAGTGTGTAATCAATTGTGATAGTGAGAAATCTCAGAGAGTCTGGGGACTGGACATAGGTCAAGATATTGGACCGAACCAGTATAAATCCTTTGTGTCAAGCTTCTCTTCTCTATGTTGGAAATTATGCCCTAGGGGCAAGTCATTGTACTTATCAACGATCCCCATATGAATTGGGTAGTCGCAATGTCTTGCTAGAGGCCGCTTGCGACTTGTGGGCTGGTACAGTATTGGCCCGCTGCCAATTTCATGTGGGCATGCAGGGTCGCACACAAGAATGGCCCAACACGAGCAAGAGTGTCCAGATTCATTGAATCTTAAATGTGTTTAAGATTTGATGAATACTTATTTAATCTAGGATGTTTGTGTGTGTGTGTGTGTATATATACATACATATATAAATATATTATTCGAAAATAATAATGGTATTATTTATTGATAATATTATTATTATATATAGTATTTAATTTATTTGATAAATTAAATAACTATAATAAATTGAGATATTATATCTCAGATTTATTTTTCAAATAAAGATATTGCATATCAGATTTAATTTGAACTCAGATATCGGATCTCATTTTAAATTAAATATAACGATATCATATCTTGATTTAATTTATAAATATAAATTAAATCAAAGGGCTTTTAATTCGGATTAAATAAATAGATTTGATTAGATCTATCAGATATATTTAATTAATTTTTTTTAATCCAGATTCAAAATTTGTTTTGAATATAAAACGCCTGCTAGGTTTAGAAAAACCTACGGGACTTTTAGTCGAGCGTATTAGAAAGCTGCGAAAAACCCTAGAGCCAAAAAATAGAGAGACGCAAGAATACTGAGGCGCTAGCACGCTGCCGTCAGTGTTGAAGGCCGTTCGTGTGGATACCGGTAGAGGGAGAGGACACGCGTAGTCTGCTCCTGTCCGATCGAACAAGAAGGCGTTAGCCCACGTGATCAAGAAGCACGAGAAGGTAGCCTACCAGTTCAAATTGTTTCGCAAAGGTATGATTCGGAAATCCTAAATCCAAATTTAAACGCTATTGAGCGATCCGCCTAAGGGATTCGTAAGAGTTTTATTTCGCTGCGTGTACGGATCCCAACAGTCTATACTCTGCTCACCTCTGTTTTACTACACGAAAACAGAGCCACACGAAAAAGTTTTTAGAATCCCCAATTCACCCCCATCTTGGTGATTCAGCTCCGCTTTCATTTGGTATCAGAGCTAGGTCTTCTCCTAAGAGCTTAACATCTCGAGAAGGATCACTATGGAAGGTATATTACCTGATGGAGCTTCGATGAACAGACCTCCTTGTTTCAGTGGAGAACATTACTCCTTCTGGAAAGCCAAGTTCAAGGTCTTTGTCATGGCTAGCGAGTATGGCCTGTGGAGAGTATTCGAAGTGGGCAACTATAATCCAACAGTCATGGAAAATGGTCTTCGAGTTCCTAAGCCAGAAGAAGCTTATGATGATAATGATAGATGAAACGTCACTATCAACAGCAAGGCTATCCTCATGCTGCAATGTGCTTTAAGTCAACAAGAGTACTTCCGTATTTGCACCTTATCATCAACAAAAGCCAGGTGGGATGCTTTGGAGATAGCTCATGAAGGAACTACCAGAGTAAAAGAGAATAGGGTCAATACTCTCATGACTGAGTATGATCTTCTTCGTATGAAGACCGACGAATCCATCATCGACTTCCAGCTAAGATTCACCCACCTCATCAATCAGCTTGCTACATTGGGGAAAACATACGAGCAACCTGTTCAAGTGAGGAAAATTCTAAATATCCTCAGCAAAGAATGGGAAGCCAAAGTTACAGCCATTGAGGAAGCCCGTGGTGAATCAATGAGCTCGGTAGTAGCTTTATTTGGCAGTCTGTCTGAGTATGAAGGGAAGATCAAGTTCAGAAAAGGACTTGATGAGATGAATGTCAGAAGTAAAGGCATTGCTCTCAAGATGGTTAAAGAAGCTAAGGAATCCGATGATGATGAAGAAGAAGACGAAGATGAAGAGCTGGGCATGATGGTCCGAAGATTCAAGAAATTTTATAAGAAGGACCAAGGGTACAAGAGATTCAACAAGGGTAGCACCAACACTGAGGCAAAGAAGCCAATCATCTGCTACGAATGTGACAAGCCCGGCCACATCAAGTCTGAATGCCCCCAGCTGAAGAACAAGGATAAAAAAAAAGTTCAACAAATTCAAAAAGAAAGCCTATGTCTCAGCCATATGGAGAGATAGCTCGTCTGATGAAGATGAAGCTGATGAAGAAGAAAAAGCAAGCATTTGCTTAGTTGCTGAAGAAGAAGAGCAACATGACAACAATGAGGTATATGATCCGAAACCATCTTATGATGAGTTATTTGCTTAATACATTGTTATTCAATCTGAATTTGAAAAACTTGCAGAAAATACATTTCTATGAAAAAGAAAAATATAACTCTTGAAATGCAAGTTAAAATTCTTTCATCTGAAATGCCTTGTGAAAATTGTCCTGATTTGGAGAAAAAGAATTTACATCTTATAAAGGCACTTGAGAAACTCACTAGAGGTAGTGAGATGCTCAATGTCATTTTGAAACAGCAAAGATTTACAAATGACAAATCAGGAATTGGTTATAAACCAAGTTTTGACAAAAGAAAAGGCAAAAAGAAGTTTGGAGAAAAATCTTACATGAACTGTTTTAGAAAATCTGTTCATTCTTCAAATCCTTTTGCACATTGCAATTATTGTAATCGAAAACACCATAATACTTCTTCTTGTTTTCATAAAAAGGAAAGAAAGAGTAAGCCTATCGGAAACTATCAATGGGTGTCTAAGGGATCTTACAAGGTTCCTAAGACACAAAATAACCCCAAAGGACCCAAGAAAAGATGGGTACCTAAGACCTGATTGCTTGTGTTTTATAGGTATGTCTAAGAGCAGCAAAGTCCAACAAATGGTACATTGATAGTGGATTCTCTAGGCACATGACGGGAGATCACTCCAAATCTGGGATTGGTGAAGTTGGAAACAATGAAGGACCACAAATCAAAGATGTCTACCTTGTGGAAGGACTTTGTCACAATCTCCTCAGTGTAAGCGAAAGAACTGATAAAGGTAACTTAGTTATCTTTGATTCTGAGGAATGCTTGATAGTAAGTAAAGATATTCTCTCCTTAGACAATATAAAATCAAAAGCTATTTTTAGAGCTCCTAGATAAGGCAATTGTTAGACACTTAACCTTTCTAGAGATGACTCTACTTTTAAAAAATGTTTTGTTAGTAATTTGGATGATAGTTGGTTATGGCACAAGCATTTAGTTCATGTCAATATGATTCAACTTGACAGATTACTCAAAAAGGATTTAGTGATTGGTGTTCCAAAACTTCGTTTTAAAAATGATGTGATTTGTGATGTATGTCAAAAAGGAAAACAAACTAAATCTTATTTCAAATCTAAAAATGAGATTTCAACTTCTAGACCTCTTCAACTACTTCATATGGACCTAGTTGGACCAGCTAGAGTAAGGAGTATTGGTGGCAATCTATATACTTTAGTCATAGTTGATGACTTCTCTAGATTTGCATGGACTATATTTTTATCATCTAAAGATGAAACATTTGATCAGTTTGTTGTTTTTGCCAAGAAGGTCCAAAATGAGAAAGGTTTTGTTATTTCAGGAATTTGAACTGATCATGGAGACGAGTTCGAAAATTATGCCTTTGCTAAATTTTGTGACAATATGGGGATTGATCACAATTTCTCATCCCCGAGGACTCCTCAACAAAATGGTGTTGTGGAGAGAAAGAATCGAGTCCTCACTGAGATGGCAAGAGCAATGCTGAATGAGAACAACACTTCACAAGTGTTCTGGGCTGATGCAATGAGTACGGCTTGCTATATCTCAAATCGGGCATACCTCCGAAAGAAACTGAACAAGACTCCATATGAGCTATATAAAGGAAGAAAGCCAAATCTGAGTCATCTACATGTGTTTGGATGTAAGTGCTTCATTCACAACAATGGTCAAGATAACTTGGGAAAGTTTGATCCCAAGGCGGATGAAGGTATATTCTTGGGTTACTCTAATAGAAGTAGAGCTTATAGAGTCTTTAACATTCGTACTCGCATTGTAGAAGAGTCTATGCATGTTGCATTCTGTGAATCCAAATCCGACAAATCCAAGGATGATGATGAGGAAAATATTTTGAAAAATCAATTCTTTTCGAAAACCACTCCTGCTTCTATTGAGAATCCTGAAAATGTTTTCGAAGTTGAACCTCAAAACAATTTGGAAAACCCTTATCAACCTCAACCTAGAGCTTGGAGATTTATAAGGAATCATCCTTTGGACCAAGTTATAGGTGATGTTAATCAAGGTGTAAGGACCAGAAGTAGCACTTTGAATGAAATTACTTTTTCTTCCTTTATTTCGAAAATAGAACCCTCTAAAATTGATGAAGCCCTTTCAGACAATGATTGGGTGATAGCAATGCAAGAGAAGTTACAACAATTTGATAGAAATCAAGTTTGGGATTTGGTACCCAGGCCTAAGGATCATCCGGTCATTGGCACAAAATGGGTATTCAAGAACCAACGAGATGAATCAGCAATCATTGTCCGGAATAAGGCAAGGTTGGTTGTTAAAGGCTATAATCAAGAAGAAGGAATTGATTATGAAGAAACTTATGCTCCAGTGGCAAGATTGGAAGCTATAAGAGTTCTTCTAGCCTTTGCTTGTGTCAAAGGATTCAAGCTCTATCAAATGGATGTGAAAAGTGCTTTTCTAAATGGATTTATTCAGAAGGAAGTTTATGTGGAACAACCTCCTGGTTTTCAAAATGAACATCATACAGGTCATGTTTATCGCCTTAAGAAAGCTCTTTATGGTCTTAAGCAAGCTCCTAGAGCTTGGTATGAGCGATTAAGCAAATTCCTTCTTGATCAAGGATTTGTTAGAGGAAAAGCAGATACAACCCTATTTATTAAAAGCAATAAAGTTGTTGAAATTTTAATTGTCCAAATCTATGTTGATGACATTATATTTGGAGCTTGTAATGATGTTTTGTGTGAAGAGTTTGCAAAGAATATGCAGGGAGAGTTTGAGATGTCCATGATGGGAGAACTCAACTATTTCCTTGATCTGCAAATCAAGCAAAGATTGAATGGAATCTTCATTTCTCAAACCAAGTATCTCAATGATCTGCTAAAGAAGTTTGGAATGGACCAATGCAATGGAGCTGACACTCCAATGAGTTCAACCACATCTTTGGATGCTGATGAAAAGGGCACTAATTTCAACATTACAAGATATAGAGGAATGATTGGTTCATTGCTCTATCTTACCGCAAGTCACCCAGACATCCAATTCAGTGTTGGGATGTGTGCAAGGTTCCAATCTGCTCCCAAGGAGTTGCATGCTGAAAATGTGAAAAGAATCTTCAGATACCTTACTGACACGAAGACTCTTGGATTGTGGTTTCCCAAGGTCAACCCGAACATTTGGTGGCCTACTCAGATTCAGACCATGTTGGCTACAAGACGGATAGAAAGGGTACAAGTGGCCAATGTCAATTTCTTGGTGGCTCACTTGTATCATGGTTCAGCAAGAAGCAAACAACTGTTTCTGTATCTTCAATTGAAGCTGAGTATATTTATGCATCAAGTTGTTGTGCTCAAGTCCTATGGCTCAAGCAACAACTTTCTGACTTGGGAATCAATTTGAAGGAGATCCCAATTTTGTGTGACAACACAAGCACAATAAGCTTGGCTAAGAATCCAGTTCAACATAAAGGACCAAGCATATTGATGTGAGACATCATTTCATAAGGGATCATGTTCAAAAGAAAGATGTAAAAGTCATGTTCATCCCAACTCATCTTCAACTTACTGAGATCTTCACCAAACCATTGGCTAAGGAACAATTCAATTTTATTATAAGAGAATTGGGAATGGTAAATCCCAATGAGTTGTAAGTATTTATTCTCTCAATATTAGTTATGGTTTTGATGATTATTAGATGCTAATTTAAGCTTCGGAGTATGTAGTAATGTTTTATGCAGAATGTTCAAATCCTAAAGTTTGTTGTCAAGAGACACAAACTTGAGTTTTGAAACAAAAATTGAGTTTGTCGGGGCCAGAGAAGAATTGCGAAGTTGGGCAAAATGAAAACTTGAGTCCATTAGTATGAAACTCGAGTTTCGGACAGACAGAGAGCAACACACCTGTTGAAGCATCATCAAAACTCGAGTTAATAAGTGGAAACTCGAGTTTTGGTCGCGAAAGTTCAAAAGTTCACAGTACACTTTTGAAGTCCAAGTAAGCTTTCGCGCTCTATTTAGACTTGGCTGTTCATTGACCAAACTCTCCTCAAAACTCAAGTTTGCCCTAGAGTTTCTCTGAACTTCTCATCTTCTTCCTCATTCTCTGAACCTCCAAATTGAAAATGGCCCCCAAGAAATCCACCAAAAACTCCCAAGACGATGCCGACTCTGAAGCTTCCTCTGATTCACCTTCGCCTCCTCCACTCACACGACCTAAGAGGATGAAGAGTACCCCCAGGCGATACCACTATGGGGTTGACAAACAAATTCCTAGAATCCCATCGTTCCAGACAACCTCTTCGCAGAACCCTAAGAATGTTTCATTTCAAGAACCATCCCAGACTCAGTCCAAGCGAGTCTCTGATTCTCTGAATGATGAAAGTAAGGGGAAACAAAAAGAAGGTGAACCTTCACAGTCTCACAAGAAGCAGAAGAAGCAATGAGCTGGCAGAGGAGAAGGATCATCAAAAGCTACCTCCAATCCTTCTCAGTCTTCACAGAATTCCCCGATAGTTCCATATGCTATTACAGAAATTTACCTCCATACCTCTGCACCTGAAGGTTTCGTCTTCGAAAACACCTTTCTTACAAATGATTTAGCTATCAAATTCCAAGAAACCTACTTGCAAAAGGAGTTTTGTCCCATAGTATCTGTAGACTTAGACAAGATTAGGGAAACTTGTAATGTAGATCTTTCTCCTTGGTTGAAGCTCTATGAATCTTTCTTGTCTATCTCTGCACAATACTGTCCTAATACATTCGATTGTTCTATTTCAATATGGCATGAGACAATTTGGAGGATAGTGACCAAAACTTGGTAGAAGAAAGAGTTTCTACTCAAGTTAAGGGAATCGAGTTTACCTTGTTAGCTTCCATCATAAATTCTATTTTGAAAATTACCAATCCTCCTCCTCCTCCTCCTCCTACAATACAGTATTCAAATCAAGAAGTTTTCGAAATTTTGAGGCCAAATGAACCTGTTCCTGCAAATCAATTGGACCATTTATCATTTACTCCAGTGTCTATGCCACCCATTCATCGAGTCTTGTGGTATATCTATTCTAGGAACTTGATTCAGAAAGGTGGGAATTTCATCCACTTTGCTCAAAAAGATTATCCACATTTTGCTGCCCTTGTAAATAAAGTTCCTATAAATCTAGGCCATTGGATATTCCAAGAGATCACCAAGTTCAGATTCTCCTCTAGACGACCTTCTCATATTTCGTTCCCCTCTCTTGTGTCTGTGATCTTGTTTTATCACAAAATCTGGTATGTGGGTGCTCCTGACACAATGAAGACTCCTACTGTCTTTGGGAAAGCTCAACTTAATCTGATGAGGATCACATTTGAAGTTGAAGGATCAGATGAGTCTCGGGCTCCTACTAGATCAAGAGCTTCGGCTGCAAGAGCTCAGGAAGCTCAATCTGCTCCTCCTCAATCATCACTCCCTCCTGATTTTGATGCCAGAATCCAGGCCATAGTGGATAAGGCCTTTGATGATATGGCTCACCAAATCCAAGTGGAGGTTTCTAGATTGGTCTCTAAAGTGACCAAGGGCAATTCAGATGTGGTGGATGCCCGGGAAGAAATGAAGGTTGAAATTAAGAATCTTTCAAACCACATGGTTGATCAGGATGCTCAGTTAGCTACCTTGCTGGTTTCCCAAGAAAGGATGGATGATCGATTGAATGCACTTATCAAGAAGTTGGACACCGGTTCCACTTCTGGTTTTGGGACTCCTACCGGGTTGAAGACTGAATCCTCTTCCCCTCCTGCCTCTCCTTCATTCACCTTCACCACTCCCATAGCCCCCTCCACTGAACCTATTTCCTCTTCTCCAACCACTGAGATTTTACCAACCCCCCTTGCCTCTCCAATCTCAATTTCATTCCCTGCATCCACTGTCAAAGTCTCTACTCCTCTGGAAGACCCTTTGATCTCAGCTCCATCTTCTTTTGTTGATGACAAAGGGGGAGAAGAACCAGAGAAACAGAGCATTAGAGTGTTGAAGAGTTTAGTTTGAGTAGTTAGCTGTGTTAGCTGTGTGTTTTAGCGGTTAGGCTTTGTACTTCTGTTTCTGCTATGTTTTGACTAACTTTTAATGTAAATTTTTTTTTCCCGTTTAAATGAAATGCAATGTTCTTCTATCTCATTCGCTTCTGCTATATATATATAACTCTGTACTACTGGTTCAAATTGCTGAAATTGTCAATCTGCAAAACTGTCATATTACATTTCAAACCATGTTTGTAAAATTTGTCTTTTAAAATCCAAATCTTTCGAAACAAGTTGCAACTCTGGTTTACAAGTGTTGTCATCATCAAAACGGGGGAGAATGTTAGTTCTCTATTGGTTTTGATGATAACGGACAATTGTAAATATAGATGGAAGTTTGTCTTTGTTAAGTTGAAAAACTTACTGTCAAAGGCAAACTCGAGTTTCGGTTTGGAAACTCGAGTTTTGACTTGACAGAGAATAGCTCAAGTTTTTGCAAAGAAAGGCAAACTCGAATTTGGATATGAAAAATCGAGTTTTGACCATACAGAGAGCATTCAAGTTTTTTACAGACAAAGCAAACTCGAGTTTTGGCAAGACAGAGAGCTACCAATTTTTCAAAGATACCAAAACTCCAATTTCCATTTGGAAACTCGAGTTTAGGCTACACAGAGAGTTCTCTAAGTTTCCAAGCTTTGTTGGAAACTCGAGTTTAGTTTTGGAAACTCGAGTTTACAGCATACAGAGAACAATGCTCAATTCTGAACTTGTGAAAACTCCAGTTTTGATTGAAAACTCTAGTTTTGACTTAACAAGGTTTTTCAATGTTTTCTTATAAACGAGGAAACTCGAGTTTAGTTTTGGAAACTCGAGTTTCGGTCTTACAGAGAAGAACTCAAAGTAAGCAGAACAATTTTCATTTTTCAAAGACTTATGGAAACTCGAGTTTAGGCCAAGCAGAGAGCTCTGCTAAAATTGAACGTTTTGAACACACCAGTTTTGGAATGGAAACTCCAGTTTTGAGATTTTGGACTTAGACATGATTTCTCAACAAAAGTCCAAAACTCGAGTTAGTCACGTAATGACTCGAGTTTTGCACTGTTCACAAAACTTGCTTCAAAGACCAAATCGCGATATTCTTCTCTGGAATGAGAAAACTCGAGTTAAGTTTTGGAAACTCGAGTTTAGGCTTTTAATGAAATATGAAAAATCCAGTTTTGAAGAACAAACTCGAGTTTACATCGCTGAATTTGAATTTTAAGATGAACGAATTTGCGAAACTTTTAAGTTTGATTCCAATACTTCATATCATCACTCATTACTATTCCTAACTATGTTTAATCAGTTTGTTAGTGAGTTTGAGATGATTTAGAAAGGATTAAATGGAGAATTAGCATAAAGCATAAAGTGGTGTCAGCACATTAAATGCAAAATGCAGAAAACTTGCATTCTGTTGGACAATCATTCTCCACACATTTTGAGGTAATTAATGTTTCCTTTCCACATCCAGTAGCTACTCTTCCAACGGATTAAAAGTCAAGAAGTCAAGCCTGAACTTCTGTGCAGCTGGATTAACCAAAGAGTAGAGAGAGAAGAAGACCAAACCTTCACTAATCCATCATCAATGTTGGCAACGGTCACATTATGGATTACAACGGTCATTTAATTATCTCTAGCTATAAATAATAGAGATGCATTCAATTCTTCTCAACAACCAATCTGTGAGAAAACGAAAATCATTAAAGTTTCAACTACTCTTTGAGTTTTCTTGTGAGAAGTATCTTTTGATACATTTGTACTTCAGTGATTATCTTATCCACTATTTGAGAGAGTTTATTAATTGTAAATCATTCATTGTAAAGAATCTCAAGTCAGGGGACTTTGGAGATTAGGTTATTGATTACAACTTGTAAGGGGGAGTAAGTTCTAGTGAGAGAATTACTCTTGAGTGCAGAGTGTGTAATCAATTGTGATAGTGAGAAATCCCAGAGAATCTGGGGACTGGACGTAGGTCAAGATATTGGACCAAACCAGTATAAATTCTTTGTGTCTTGCTTCTCTTCTCTATACTCTGCTCACCTCTGTTTTACTACATGAAAATAGAGCCACACGAAAAAGTTTTTAGAATCCCCAATTCACCCCCCTCTTGGTGATTCAGCTCCGCTTTCAAGTATAAATTCCTTGTGTCTTGCTTCTCTTCTCTATCCTCTGTCTAGCTCTGTTTTTAGTGTTTGAAAACAGAGCAATTCGCAAAGAATTTTATAATCCTCAATTCACCCCCCCTCTTGGTGATTAAGCTCCACTTTCAGTATCTTCCTCATAGAGATATCTTGGAGTAATCATCCTCTCTTTAGTATCTACCTTATAAATATCTTGGAGAGACTATCTGATCCAATATCAATACACTAGCCCATCGGCTAGACATCTGTGTTCTTATACGGAACAATCATAAATTGTTATGAATTCTCATGAGTTCCATAAAGAGTTGCGGATTAATAATTAATAACTAATTAGCGTAATGAGTTAAGGTTAATAATTTATGAGGATCGTAAGGAGTTACGAGTTTCTGCAATGATTAAGTAAAATTTTTGTTTTCAACCTCATGAAACTTTGTATGAAAGTCGCGCAATAAACAAAATCAACCAACATTAAATTTTGAGCAAAAGAATAGCTAAGTATTTAAATATATATTCGATAACCCGAAGGCTAACACATACACACCCGAAATACGAAAACCATGTAATGAAAGAGGGAGGCCATCCCATACTTATCTTGTATAATAATTATGCAATTAATATTTATTTTCTAATTTATATTTATATTATTTTATTGTTCTAATCTCATCCTATCATCTAAGCGAACAGGATGTTAAACTTCGGATCCTAGGTAGCGGCTAGTGATGGACCACAAGATGTTCTGGGAAAGTGAAACCCTTTCTTCTCCTTCGAGATAACGCACCGTTTAATCGAACTTGGAGATTCTAAGACCCTTCTAGAGAGAGAATTTTTTTATCAGATCAAATTTTAGGTGAGAAGCAGCACCTTTAGTTTACTTATGGAGAAACAGACACAATAAACTCGACAAGTGTCCTAACACCTGTACAAGAGAGGACACATGCAAAACACTATCACTTGACACGTATCTTCAAAACCACCTTCACCACCTCTATATATCGGCTCAACACAATCCCCTACTTCAGAGTACTCAACTAGCCACCTAGAGATCTCTCGTTAAGCAATAACAAAGTTCGTAAATCGATCGGTGTAATAATAACTACTTTCAGATATTTCAGAAGCGGGTCTGAAGAAGCTTGAAGGAGGAAAAAGAAATAAGAATGGCTACAGTGGGAAAAAACATAGCAGCTCCATTACTGTTTCTGAACTTGATCATGTACTTCATTGTGCTTGGCTTCTCTAGTTGGTGCCTCAACAGGTTCATCAATGGCCAAACGTACCACCCCAGTAAGTCTTCTCTCTGTATGGTGTGTGTGTGTGTAGCTCCTAATGAACATGATGGTGGTTTGGTTGATTTGTTTAAGGTTTTGGAGGAAATGGTGCTACGATGTTCTTCTTGACGTTCGCGTTGCTGGCTTCTGTGTTGGGGATTGTGTCAAAGTTTATAGGAGGAAACCATTTGAGGACTTGGAGGAATGATAGCTTAGCAGGAGCTGGAGCTTCTTCTATCATAGCTTGGGCTGTTACTGTCATAGCCTTTGGGTAATTAATTAAACATCAACTTTATTTATATATACTTATACACATAATGAATCTGATCTGTTATTTGTTTTATCTATACAAAAGGATTGTTTACAAATAAAAATAAAAATATTAATACATTTAGTATCAGTGATGTAATTAACAGCATAACAGTGAATCATGTAATTGATACAAATAAAATAATTCTCACGAATTTTGTCCCCATTATTTATCGAGAAAATGTCGTGACAAGGTTCCATATTAAAGAATAGCCACGAAAAAAATCTCAAATGAGTTCTTTTCTTACAGGTTTTCAAGTGAAATAGATATATAGAGATTGATTCAGTGAAACAAAGAAGTTGACCTTAATATTATATTAAGATTAAGATTAAGATTTGAATTTGTATGATTTTTATTAGAATATGTCCTATATTGAATAATTAGACATTCAATTAAAGGGATATAAAAGTTGAGGTATGTTCTATCAACTTGCTAAAGTCATTTTCATCTTAACAGAAAGACAAGTCAACCTCCACATAGATATACACTTCAACACTTTTTAAGTGTGTGTGAAAGTGCAGGTTGGGGTGTAAGCAGATAAACATAGGAGGGCACAGAGGGTGGAGACTGAGGGTAGTGGAGGCCTTCATTATAATCCTCACATTCACACAGCTTCTTTACTCCATCCTCATCCATGCCGGACTCTACAGCAGCAAGTACGGTCCCGGCTACCGCGACACCGACAACTATGGCGGCATCGGAGGAGGGGCCGGTGGAGACCACATCCATAAAGGTGCAAATGTTCCAGTTTCTGGGAATCGTGTCTGATGAATTAATAGTTCTTTTGTATTCCTTTTGTAACATGTTAACGATGAATCAGGTTCTTCCCCGTTTGTTTCTGTTTATGGGACTAGCTACTGTGTCTTTATCAGTTTGTTTGTTTGTTTCTTTTTTTCTTTTGTTTTGTTTTGTAGTTTGCTTTTTGTTTTTCGTTTTGGGGTGTTGAAATGGTGATGATGATGATGATATGCCTTTAATGGGTTTTATTGTATTAATTTTGTAGCCAAGGCATTTGTCTTATATATGTAATGGGAAGAAAATTGGGTTGTATTTTGTCTTCTCTTTGTTCTCCCTGGGATTTTAGCTCTCCAAAAAATAAGAATAAAAGAAAAGGAAAAAGAAGGAGAATATCATTAGTATGACTCAATTTTTCTTATAAAAAAGAAATTAATGCAAATATCGAACATGATTATTTTTATAATGTTTAAAGAATAATCACATTTTTTTGGTTAAAAAAAGAATTATCACAATTCCATGACAGACATATTATATATAATTATTTATGAAAAGTGTCAATGATGCATTAGAATTTAGAAAAATGCAAAAATGCATTCAGGCTTGAAATTTAACTCTATGATGCATTAGACGAATGCGATGTGGCACTATCTAGAGGGGGAAAAAATCAAATGCAAAATAATCAAAATTAGGTGAGGAGGTAGAGAGTGAATTTGACCAAAGTTGTAAGGTGTGTTGGGGGGTGTTATTGTCTATCGTTGGCCTCTATAGTAGAATCAGTCGGTGGCCTGAGAGGCCCTGTGGCAGATGTTAGCGGTTGAGGTTGTTACACACCTTCTGAACTCACCCGAAAGGGTGACGGATAGTGGTAGTGACAATATCCTATCCCCAATATGTATACGTGTAACTATATTGAAATGACGTCTTCCATATGTGAGTTGGTGCTTTATCCAATTCATTATCTTATGAATTAACTTTAAAATGGTTAAAAAGGATTTTGAAGGAAACAAACATAATTAAAATTAATTAATGTAGGAAGATGAGTAACAATATCATACGCGCGGCTTTGACTTTTTTTTTTTTGTTCTTTTAATGAAGATATAAGTCATGCAAACCCTAAAATTTGAATTCTCTCTTCTCTGTCTTACGACCCTCCTTCATCTCTTTCTCACCAGCGGCCTGTGGCACCATTACAAGCCGCCAGCCAGTATCATTATATGTCACAACTGCGTCAGAGTGGTAAATCGGTTCCTAGATTTTTGATCTATGGCCTTCTCCCTCTAATTATGGCCTTCTCCCTCTAATTTTTTATGGTTGTGGACTTCTCTCGTCTCTATGGCGAGTTTTTTCCTCTTCTTTTTCAGATGATCTGCAGTGGTAAGAACTATCTGTCTTTTTTTTTTTTTTTTTTTTGTGGTGCTAGGTTTTATGGTAGTATCCTTGTTTTCTCAGGAAATAAACAGATTTGTGAGATCTAAGCATAAATCCTCTTGATTGGATGGTTGTTTGAACGTTATTAGATTCAACTATCACTTGGTGGTTCAGATCTGCATTCTTGGGGGAAGATTTCAAGAGGTGTTGTTTGGTGTGTGGTCGAAGTCACCATATTTGTTTGAACGGAGGAGCATAAATGTTCTTCAGGATATAATGGGTTTTCTTCCTTCTAAGGTTGGGTTTTCTTTTATTTTTACTCCAAGATAGGATATTGTGCAGCTACTCTAATTGCAATTAATCCTTATAATGAGGTGTGCCCGTTAGGGGGGGTTTTACAACCAACACTTTCTTTCACGTCACTTCTTACATTGAATATCGAAGAGGTCAGTTTTGTCTATGCTTTTACTTCTACTCTTAAATCTTTAATGTACGATGATTAGTTGTTCTTGTATTTGACTTATTTTGTTTTCTTTGATTTAACTTTGTTTATATTTCATTTTTAGTTTGTTTTCATATATTACACTGGTTTTGCAGTAATAATATAAATAGCTTTTGGAAAAAAAAAAAAGAAAATAAGTCATAATTACGATGGGCTAATATAAAAGTGCGAAGAAGATAATGGAGTTAAAAAAGGCACAAAACATTCGTCATACGCGTTTTGAGATAAGAAAAGTTTTCTTTTAAAAAAAGAAAGTCACGAACTTTTGAGTCAGGAAAAGTGTAAAGTGATTTTAATTAAATTTAAAACCTGGGACGATTCTGGATAGCTTCGATTTCATTATGAATTTGTTGTTTAATAATCTTACTTTTTTTGTCGTGAGAAATTAGACCAACTCCTATATTTAGGGAAATTTTATAATTAGTTGGTGAGTTACGTAACATTATTATTTCCCAGGTTAATTACGACATGCATCGGAGTGTTTGCGGAAGAGCACACATCCGTTTAAACAAAATATACTGGTAAAATAAAATACTGAATATCAAATTTCCTCGGAGGGTTAATGATACAATCATCCAAATGAGAATACCAAAATAATCATAATTTATATAGACATCTGGGGTAATAAAAAATAAACAATCAAAACCAAGTCACCCTTAGCCTCCACCGTCATCACTTCAATCCAGCTCTGCAGACTTACCTTTATCACCAGACACTGCCCTAGAAGTACTACTTTACAATAACCTGGGATTCATAATTGAATCCCAGAGTAACCATTAATCTAATATGTAATGTGTATGTAATGCATGTATGCAACCATAATTACGAAAATACCATATAGAGGATTTAGTAACAAACGCACAGTAACATAAATATAGCATACCATATATGAAATGTTAACTGTGGAAGGACCACATATCTTAAAAACGCAAAGCTGCTCAATAAAGCAAACCCCGAATCCACAACGCTAGGAAAAACACAGTAGTCGGGCTTCGAACCCAGACCACACTGAATGCACACAAATGCATGCCCTTCTCAGCAGACACGGGTTCACAATCACATGGAATAACAAACATAAAAAGTAAAACAATACATATGAAGATTAATGTTACTACCTAGCTGGTATCCACAAATATCAATAAATTTTTCTCGGGTGCCCAAAAATGATGTTAACCCTAGAATAACCAAAATATAAATATAAATAATTCCTTCTCAAAAATATTTTATTTGTTGACTCAAAACAAGCCTTTTTCAAGCATCAAAAATCTTTTATAGAGTTTCTAAAACCCTAATTGAGCCGTATTAAAATATTCAAGATTAATATAAATTCATCTTGAAATTCGAATTTGGATATTAATTAAATCTGTCCAACAAATCTAATCTAATCTATTCAATTAATTCAAATTAAATGCCTACCTAAAATCTGAGATATGATATCTGTCTATTTAATTAAATCTGAGATACTATATATCAATCTAAATTAAATCATATATTTGATATCTCTATTCGAAAATTAAATATGAGATATGATATCTATCAATTTAATTAAATCTGAGATACTATATCTCAATTCAAATTAAATCAGGTATATGATACCTCTATTTATTTAGTTATTTAATTTATCAAATAAATTAGATACTTTATAATAATATTATTATCTATAAATAATAATATCATTATTTTTGAATTTTATATATATATATATATATATATATATATATATATATATATATATATATATGGGGTTATCGTTTGTCATGTCACTTGACATAAGGTTATGTCAAGTCACTCCAAAACTACGTCGTTTTGGGGTTAGAAGAATTAATAAACTCTCAAAACGACGTAGTTTTGGGTTAGGGGAATTAATGAAGGATCTTTTGGTAAAATTCATATAATAAATACTAAAACAAAAATACAAAAACACCCTTCATTAATTTCCTTAACTCCCAAAACGACGTAGTTTTGGGCTCACTTGACATAAGCTTATGTCAAGTGACATGACAAACGATAAACCCTATATATATATACCCTATATATATATATATATATATATATATATATATATATATATATATATATATATATATATATATATATATATATATATATCCATCCATCCTAAATTAAATGTTGTATTCATTAAATCTTAGATATATCTAAGATTCAATGAATCTGGACACTATTACTCGTGTTGGGCTATTCTTGTGTGCGACCTTGTAGGCCCACATGAGATTGGTGTTGGTTCTGATTAGTTTTGATGATGTCTTGTATAGATGTCCTTGAGAGCAAAAAGATTGTATATTATACTTATCGACTAACTACGATATATTTGATGTAGATTAGTCCAAGATTAATTATAGAGATTAATCAAGAAAGGAGAAGAAAGAAAGAAGAACTTGCTCCATGTGAAGAGATTAATGATGTGAAGTTTAATAATGGAGATTAATCAAGATGAGATTTGGAAAAACGAATAACTTGTTGAATATAATGAGAATATCATTATTCATGTTCCAAGATTAATACTAGAAGTCTCCACGGTGATATGGAAGTTGGAATGGCTAAATTCGAGTTAAAATAAGGAAATTCAAGCTTCCCGATGAATAGAAGTTGCTACAATTCAATTGCTACAGTCCTGTGCATGAATAGCTCTTCCTTGTATTTGAATATCGTCACTACTCGAGTATCAGGCTTCAATTGTTGAGTATGAGACTTCAATACCCGAGTATGTCACTTATATACTTGAGTATGGTACATAAACAGGTGCTTCTGTGCTTAAATCCCGACAATACCCGAGTATGCAAGGTCAATACTCGAGTACATCACTCTGTTCAGCTCTGTTCTACGTTCAGCTTCGGGCGACCTTTGGTAAATCGACAATATCTCCCAAAACAGAGATCGGATTAAGGTAAAACAAATTGTTTTGGAAACTAGACATCCAAACGGTTCTAGTCGCACAAGATTCAAGTCCAACTTAGGTCATATGAGAGAGCTATGAATTGTTTAAGATCAAACTTACATCACCGTCACACTGCTGACCATAACTCAATGTGTTGGGTATATCTCCCAAACTAGAAATCCAATGAAGCTCACATCGGTGCCATACGAAAGTATACATCAAGGGCTTTTCATGGATATATAATATGATAATTTTGGAGTTCATACCAGGAAGTTATGATCTTCGAAAGTGGACACTCACGCAGGATAAGTTATACCCGAGTATGATAATTCACATACTCGAGTATTGACGCAGAAAACCGATGCGCTCGTCGAAAGCTCGATGATGATTTTGTTATTTAATTCAAATTGATTCAGTCTTTAATGATTTGATTCCTAACCATTGACCACAGAGGATCATGAATATTGTAGTTAAAGTGCAGGATAATGAGGAATCAGATTGGGCAAATGTGATCGACGCGTTCTCTGTTAAAAATGGAATATACTTTCAAATTGAAGCAGAAATGAGAATGCAAGACGCGTAGAAGTTATACCCAGAAAAACGAATTCATTCTCTGTCATTATGGCCATCAACAAACTTCCAAATTCTACAAACGATTGAATTCGATTTGATTGCAAGAATGGAATAGTTTCTTTTGAATTCAAACAGAGGCTCCCTCAAACGGTCAACTAAGCAAACCAGTATAAATATGAAGCCATGGGTACTCAAAGAACACACACATGCAGCAGAACAAACGATCAAAGAAATATACTCTCCTGAGCTTGGTTTCGCCCATCTCTTGAGTGATACTTTCTGAAATACCTTCTGCAATACTTTCGAATACTTTCCGAGACTGTGTCACAACTTGTTCTTCGGTGCTTATGTTTATCTGCTCTTAGAGAGAGTCATTAATCTATTATTATTTCTTGTAAGGAACTCAAAGTATTGGGACTTTGAGATTGGGTCATTTGATTGCAACTTGTAAGGGGAGTGTTATTCAAAGAGAGGAATTGCTCCAAGAGTTACAGAGTGTGTAATCAAGCGGGTGTATCAATTACTACTTGTAAGGGGAGTGGAGTCTCGAGAGTGAAAGGACCATCCTTCGTTTACAAAGTGTGTAATTGTTCTCAAAAGGATAGTGGATTGAAAATCTCAAGTGGAACTTGAGGACCTGGACGTAGGTCAAGGATTGGGCCGAACCGGGATAAATCACGGTTTGCATACTCTCTTCCTTATCTCTTACATTCCAGCATATATGTTTGAATGATTGCTTATCACCTTCTAAATTATTATTGTCATTCAAACTACCTTCAGTAATTTGCATAAAGTTTTTAAAGTTCTAAGTTTTTAATCAAACACCCAATTCACCCCCTCTTGGGTGATAGCCAAGTCTTTCATTTGATATCAGAGCGGGTCTCTTGTTTAAAGGATTTAACCGTCTCAAGAGTTATCAATGGCTAATTCTGGGTGTTGCTTGCTTTCTGAAGGTTTTGATTATAATGTTCCACCGTTTTCAAAGATACTGATTTTTGGTTTTGGAAAGCTAGAATGACTAGTTTTATCAAAGCAACCGATTTTGATATGTGGAATGTTTTTACAAATGTCTTTGATTTTAAACCGAGAAAGGATTGGACAGAAAAAGAAAAGAAAATGTTTTCATTGAACATTAGAGCAATGAAAATTTTGTATAGTGCTTTAACCGAAAATGATTTTATAAAAATCAAATGTTGCTCTAGTGCTAAAGATATTTGGGATACTCTTGATTCTATTTATACCTCTAACAAGTGTGTTGAAGTTGAAAGTGTTGACAGTTCATCTGAAACTATAAAGTGCATATCCTTGATTGATGAACAATTGGAAGTAGAGAATGAAGAAGGAGAAATCTTAGAACACTTCTATGATCCAGTCAACATGAAAGAACAAGAAAGTGAGGATTCCCAAGAAGATCTGATCATGGACAATTATGATGAATCATCATCAGAAATTCTAGATGCACATGTGGTAAATAATTCCAATTCTTCTTGTGTAGTTAAGAAAAATGATTTTGAACAATTGCATAAAATTGTTCTTCAACCACTTACCGATTCTATTTTGAAAAGCAAAAATGTTTTCAATCATTTGGAAAATTTATTGGGAAGAAAGATTATTCAAATGAGATTTATTTAAATTTCCATTTTGACAACCGACACAATACTTGCATAAAAGCTCATAATGCACATCATCATATTGTTTGCAATTATTGTGGAAAATTTGGTCATATTTCTTACACATGCTATATTAAGAGAAATTCTAATGTAAGAAATAAATTTGTTTGGGTTCCTAAAGGACAATTAAGGTCCAATACTAACAGTCAAGGACCCAAGTATAAGTGGGTACCAAAATGTCCATCTAGTGCCTTGTGTGTGCAGATTGATTCCAAAAAGACTGGACATAAAGGTACACGAAGAGGAGTCCAAGAGTTTCTCATGAACCTAAAAGAAGATTCATATCGCTTAGGAAAACTCATGGAGAAGCCATTGCTACAACCTTATCCTCAAATCATAAGAAGCAATGGATACCTATAAGAAGAGTATCATCTACCTCAAGAACAAACTACCATAGAGTACCATTCAACTATCTTGAGGAGATCAAGAAGAGGAGAATCTCTCAAGTATCAACTAGAAGACTCTTGAAGTCTATATCCTCGAGAGAGAACTTTGCGAGATACCCATGGAAAGACATATGAAGAACCAATGGGTAAGCAAAGTCAATCCTCCAAGTACCTAAGGTAAAGGTATATAATAGTAAAACCTCCTATGCTATTATTTGAATTATATATTGAGGTTTTATATTTTGTAGCCTTAGGAATGAGCATTGCAAACTGTTTTGAAATTGATTTTTTTCACATCCCTTAAAAATCCACTTAATAAGTTTATAAAGAGATTGCAATGTTCAATAATTTAATTCTTTATGCATACATGATGATTTGAAAAGAAAGTATCTCTTTTATGCATAAAGTCATGATTAATTCATTGTGCTCAATTATGCTAAATTGATTATATTCATAAGAGCATGTGAATTTTGGTTCCTACAAGCTAACGATAATTGGATCCAAGTAAGGTTGGATACCTAGAAAGAAAAAGATTTATACAGTTTTGTAGGATCAAAGAAAGCTTCTCAAGAATGCAATATAGAGAAATGATCAAGTCTTGAGGAAGCTAAACAAGTTATGCTTGATGTTGATGGTGAATGTAAAAAAAAGGGAGACATCTACATCAATCCACCTTAATCAAGCAAGCATCTACAAGGACAAGAGGCATTACGGTGATATCTAATCTTTACCCCATATTGTGATTATATGAAATTGATTTTTGGGTAATGAATACTTGTCCATCATTGCATTCCTTTAGCAATAAATCATTTATGTTTTTCAAAATGTTTTCAGATTGCTAAATGGACCATAAGTGAATTTGTGCATAACTTTTCGAGTTTATGTTTATGAAATTCACAATTCTAAAATTTGTTTGAATTTCAATTCACTTTGTTTTATAAAGATGCATACAAATGTTTTGAAAAATATTCATGCTTTGAAAGCATTTCAAATAGATTTGAAAAATACTTTGATTGCATTTAAATGATGTTTCAAATTGGAAGTTAATGTTGTATCTTGAATGTTGGACATGCTTTAAATCTGTTTGGTAGAATTTTCCCTATCAGTCATATATTGATCTTTGGTATTCAATGTGTTGCTTGAACCTCTCATTCTTTATTCTCTAACTAGTTGGACCTCATGTCTAACAAGTTGATCATATATGAGTTTCAAGCTTATCTCCTATAAAAGAATTCAATTTGTGAGTGTTATGCCTACTATATAAATTCTTATTGGCCAAGTTATTCCAAGCATTATGAATGTTCATTAATGCATTAACCACTAGTGGAATAACATACTAGGATAATATTCTGAAACTCTAGTCATTTGGACTAATGAGTTTGTGCTTCATCATTCATGAATCCTAGTAGTCATTTTGTTACTCAAATACATAAACTTTGTCTTCATCCATTTTTGAGTAACTATATTCAAATTCTTGCTTTGAATGTTCATATACTTTAAAACTCTATTATAAGAGGCAAGATTATCTCTTGGTTATTAGCAAAGTCAATATGCATTTATATCTCTATTGTGCTAAGAATGTCTTGCTAATGTTTTTATGAAGCATTCTGATATATTCTTTTACATGTTGACTTCCACTAGTTTTAGAGTGAGCATCGATTTTAAACATGTTTCAAAAATGAATCTTTCATACACTAAAATTTCAATTTCATAATGCATTATCAATGTTTGAAAGAAAATTTGAGATTTGAAACAATTTGTATATTCTATTACCATTCTTGAAAAATCTGATCTCATTCATGAAATGCGAGTTGATAAATGCTTATCTCTATGGATAAGATTTTCTATGCTTTTTGATCAAACTTACATACATTATTATCAATAACATATTTTCTACATAAAGTGCATTTACAAATTGTCATTGAGAAATAACTGTCTTGGTATCATATAGTTGTTACCCTTTATGACTCATTGGATTAAATTTACTCAATTGGGTAGAACTATAGTTTGGTTTTTGATTGTTATACTCTTTGCTCAAATATCATATGGATAAATTATATAAGAGCATAAGAGTTGTTATGTCTAATCTTGTATGGACCCAAGAATCATTGGGTACCAAAGAACACATATTTTTGCAGGAGTTGACCAAAATGTTCTATTGTCATATATCACTTGAGTGACCTCTCATCTATAGAAAGAAGCTTAGACCAAGATGATAAGAAGCATACTAGTATGATGAGAAATTATGAGCAGAAACTGATTTTAAGATCCTATGCAAGGCTTATTTGGGATTTCTGCTTCTAAGATGCATTCAGAGCAATTGATAATGGCTAGCCAAAGAAAGCATCTATAAATTACATATGGTTATGAATTCAGTAATTACGATATTACTCGAGTGAGGTATTGTATTTTAAAATAATGTGCATATATCATAATCATGCTTGGCCAACTTGATTTTATTCATTCCATTTTATTTCATGAAGTTTTGCCCAAGCAAGTTCATTTTTAAAATGATCCTTATAAAATTCGGTGTCACATTATTAGTTTGGTATCATTAAAGGGAGCTTCATAATTTTAATCATGCATTCATTAAAGGGGAGCTTCACATTCACAACTGTTTGATATCTTAAAAGCTCATCTTCTTTATTTGAAGAAAATTCTCTTAAGCATACTCATCTGCATTCACTATCTTTTATTAGTTTTTGATGATGAGTTAATCTTATATTTGAAAATATCTTATATTTTCCTTTCATTATCTTAATTTTAAAATATCATATTGAAAGGGATAGTTTGATATTTGGTTGCACTAACAAATCTCTTTGGCAAAGAAAGTTTTCAATTTGTAGCAGGAGATTTCATTTTCTGCGAAGGTATTCCTTAATGCACTACAAGGAGAAACTATCAATGAGGAATAATGCTTTCATGGTCTATCATTGAAACTGAGATATGCTCTACAGAAGAGCTCTATGAAGTAAAGACAAAGGAAGGAAGTAATCCTGTCAACTTCATTCAGATGAGATAGCCTTCAAGAAGCCAGTGCTTTCATCCTATTCGCATCAAACAAGATATTCATGATCCTTCTATTGAGCACACTTAAGAGGATCTCATACAACAAGAAAGCAAGCAAATGGACTTCATTGATCTTTCATCAATTTGCAAAATCAACATGAGCATTTCTAATCTCTATCTTTTATATTCAGTAGAAATTTTGCACATGTTTGGTATCTATCTACTTTAATTGTGAAAGATGTTTTGAAAACCTCTGGGGGAGAGAAAGGCAAGAAAAATATGTGATCTATTATATTTTCATATTCAAACATATTTTTCTTAATGTATTTGCCATCATCAAAAAGGGGGAGAATGTTGGTTCTGATTAGTTTTGATGATGTCTTGTATAGATGTCCTTGAGAGCAAAAAGATTGTATATTATACTTATCGACTAACTACGATATATTTGATGTAGATTAGTCCAAGATTAATTATAGAGATTAATCAAGAAAGGAGAAGAAAGAAAGAAGAACTTGCTCCATGTGAAGAGATTAATGATGTGAAGTTTAATAATGGAGATTAATCAAGATGAGATTTGGAAAAATGAAGAACTTGTTGAATATAATGAGAATATCATTATTCATGTTCCAAGATTAATACTAGAAGTCTCCACGGTGATATGGAAGTTGGAAAGGCTAAATTCAGAGTTAAAATAAGGAAATTCAAGCTTCCCGATGAATAGAAGTTGCTACAATTCAATTGCTACAGTCCTGTGCATGAATAGCTCTTCCTTGTATTTGAATATCGTCACTACTCGAGTATCAGGCTTCAATTGTTGAGTATGAGACTTCAATACCCGAGTATGTCACTTATATACTCGAGTATGGTACATAAACAGGTGCTTCTGTGCTTAAATCCCGACAATACCCGAGTATGCAAGGTCAATACTCGAGTACATCACTGTTCAGCTCTGTTCTACGTTCAGCTTCGGGCGACCTTTGGTAAATCGACAATATCTCCCAAAACAGAGATCGGATTAAGGTAAAACAAATTGTTTTGGAAACTAGACATCCAAACGGTTCTAGTCGCACAAGATTCAAGTCCAACTTAGGTCATATGAGAGAGCTATGAATTGTTTAAGATCAAAGTTACATCACCGTCACACTGCTGACCATGCCTCAATGTGTTGGGTATATCTCCCAAACTAGAAATCCAATGAAGCTCCAATCTCTGCCATACGAAAGTAGACATCATGGGCTTTCCATGGATATATAATATGATAATTTTGGAGTTCATACCAGGAAGTTATGATCTTCGAAAGTGGACACTCACGTAGGATAAGTTATACCCGAGTATGATAATTCACATACTTGAGTATTGACGCAGAAAACCAGTACGCTCTGTCGAAAGCTCAGATGATGATTTTGTTATTTAATTCAAATTGATTCAGTCTTTAATGATTTGATTCCTAACCATTGACCACAGAGGATCATGAATATTGTAGTTAAAGTGCAGGATAATGATGAATCAGATTGGGCAAATGTGATCGACGCGTTCTCTGTTAAAAATGGAATATACTTTCAAATTGAAGCAGAAATGAGAATGCAAGACGCGTAGAAGTTATACCCAGAAAAACGAATTCATTGCTGTCTTTATGGCCATCAACAAACTTCCAAATTCTACAAACGATTGAATTCTGATTTGATTGCAAGAATGTAATAGTTTCTTTTTGAATTCAAATAGAGGCTCCCTCAAACGGTCAACTAAGCAAACCAGTATAAATATGAAGCCATGGGTGCTCAAAGAACACACACATGCAGCAGAACAAACGATCAAAGAAAGATACTCTCCTGAGCTTGGTTTCGCCAATCTCTTGAGTGATACTTTCTGAAATACCTTCTCGCAATACTTTCGAATACTTTCGAGACCGTGTCACAACTTGTTCTTCGGTGCTTATGTTTATCTCGCTCTTAGAGAGAGTCATTAATCTATTATTATTTCTTGTAAGGAACTCAAAGTATTGGGACTTTGAGACTGGGTCATTTGATTGCAACTTGTAAGGGGGAGTGTTATTCAAAAGAGAGGAATTGCTCCAAGAGTTACAGAGTGTGTAATCAAGCGGGTGTATCAATTACTACTTGTAAGGGGGAGTGGAGTCTGAGAGTGAGAGGCCTTCGTTTACAAAGTGTGTAATTGTTCTCAAAAGGATAGTGGATTGAAAATCTCAAGTGGAACTTGAGGATTGGACGTAGGTCAAGGATTGGGCCGAACCAGATAAATCACGCTTGCATATTCTCTTCCTTATCTCTTACATTCCAAGATATATGTTTGAATGATTGCTTATCACCTTCTAAATTATTATTGTCATTCAAACTACCTTCAGTAATTTGCAGAAAGTTTTTAAAGTTCTAAGTTTTTAATCAAACACCCAATTCACCCCCCTCTTGGGTGATAGCCAAGTCTTTCAATTGGCAGCGGGCCAATACTGTACCAGCCCACAAGTCGCAAGTGGCCTCTAACAAGATATTATGACTACCCAATTCATATGGGGATCGATGATACAATACAACCTATCGTATAACCATGTCACGTCTCTTTTGTCACGTGATAATTTGGTCAAGGATGAGGCATGGATAATGTCAATTTCCTGTTCTTGACCATTACTTTCTCGATTTTTGAGTAGTCTAACAATTGAAATGGAAACTCCGTTCCATCATAATATGGCCATACATTTCTTAGACTCACTCATTAAGGGGCCCATTTTTATATCTCTACAAATGTGAGGGAAAAATTCCATCTTGACCATTCACATTCCTCTACATGAAAATCATTGGTCTCGATCAAAGCCTTTATCATCACTCGGTCAAAGGTGACTTTTGACTAGGTCAAAGTTCAGAGACTCTCATGTAGGAATCCATGATGATCTCAGGTCAAAGGGTGTTGTGACGCGGTTATACATGAGAAAAACTAATGACTCAATCCATGCAGTTTTCTCATAATGGGTCGGTCCAGCACCTTGTACTCTTACAAGTGCCTATGACTTTGATTCATATCTCCATGCTCATCAAAGTCATACTGGTCTTACTTCATTTTCGCTCTCACGTAGATGACTGACCAGGGATATTTCGGATAATCTATAAGATATATCCAAGAATACAGTTATCACTATAAACATGCAAATGATATGATAACAAAACAGATAGATACTTTAAATAACATAAACGTTTAAAGTACAATGACTTGCCCCTAGGGCATAATTTCCAACACCCATACCCTTAACGTGGCTAGGTGGCTCGACTGGGCCCACAACAACTTCCAATGGTAGGATCCACTGACCCCTATGACTCTGGGGGCTGTGATGCTCGCAGATCTTCCTGGCTCTGCTCAATCCGGGCCTGACACACAGATTTCATAAAACATTAATGAAACAATTTAATTCAATTTAAATATACTAAATTAACTATAACAATAATTTGTTTGTAACTTACTTTTATCTCCTCTTCCCCCTCAGAGGTTGGTGTCCCATCACGATGTTTATGGGTGTGTGTGAATAGTTGCCCATAGTCCGTTTGATGGTTCTCCTCTCGAGACTTCGCTTGCTGAAAGAATTAAAAGAATATCAAGTTTGTTATTTCAAAAATAAAACAATCAATCATTTAATAAACCTAAAATTAATTTAACTTTCAACATACCATCTCACTGTAGGTCACAGCAAACATCTTGGATCCTGATGTGTGATGGACGCTTTGTTGTGCCCGACTTCTGGTGTTCCTCTCGGCCAGAGCATGCAAGGAGGAGCAAATAAAATGTAAAGTGAATTTAATTATTATTTTGATATCTTGTAAACTATATTTAAAGTTTAAATTATAAAGTAATTTAAACTATATCTAAACTATAAATTAACTAATATTTAAACTATATTTCAACTACATTTAAACTATAAATTAAGTGAAACTATAAATTAATTTAAACCAAATGTAAACTATAAATTAATTTAAACAAATTTAATTTAAAGAAAATTTAACCTATAAATTAAGTAATGTTTAAACAAAATTTAAACTATAATTAATTAAAAAATGTACCTGTATGTCTGCACACCTCCTATATTGGGTGAAACCCGCCTAGTCATTTGGGTCCACGCTGTCATAGACGTTCTCGATCAATTGCTACAGAGGAATCGTCTCATCTCCATTCCTCTGGGTGTAGAGATGACCCCTCTGGCTCTTCTAACCTTCCCTTATTTTCAACAGTACGTACCTCTTCGCTCCGCCTTCCACATTAAACTTTTTCTGTTTCATAATTTAATTATCAATTAATTAATTACTAATTTATAAATAAATAAATAAATAAATAAACCACAAATTATAACTATTAAACTATCATTTAATTAAACAGCATAACTTACCTGCACAATGTTTGCAAACACTTTGTCCTTGTTCCCCTTCAGAACACGCTTCCAATTGTGGAAGTCGAGCGGGAACCATGCCCAATTCCCGCCAAATTCGGACAGGAATCAGTTCAATAGGTGACCACTGTTGCCGATCGGCTGGTTCGTGTCCTCGTTCTGGGGGACTACCACGCAAGGCCCGTTCATCAGAGTGACTCCTCCTATAATGTGCCCCCAGTGTATCTGCACAATTATAAAAATATGTTTGTATTGCATTTAAATAAAATTCAATTAAAATAAGGAATTTAAATTTAAATTTTGACAAAAAGCTAATTACATTTACCTTCGAAATCCACCACAAATCCGGTGGAACACGAAGACGACGATCGGGGGTTCCCATGGTCCGGCTCATTCTCTCGGTCCATAAACTGTTGCGCCTCACTCATGGGAAAGTTAATATGTATCTCCTAGTTTTCATCGAGGTCGCTGACTGACAGACTTGCGCCTCGTTCTCCCCATACGGTCTCTGAGTTTTTGGCTCAGGGATTGGCTCTTCGGCGAAGAGCTCATCAAACTCTTTCCCCGTCGGAGGGGGTGGAGGGATACTTAGAGCCCCATGCCCTCTTGTACGGCCCCCTCTACTATCACTGCCCCTTAAACCCACTCTACACCGTACAACTTGTTTACTTTTCCCTTTATCTCCCTTTGAAACCATAATGAATAAGCTTTACCGCTAGTAGAAAGAAGATGAAAAGTTAAAAGGCGAGAAATCAAACCTAAGTGATTCAAAATGAGGGGGAGGCGTCGCTTAAAGAGCCCGTCATTTTGTAGTGGTTATTATTGGTAACTACTACAAACTTGTAGCTGTTACCAATAAGCCGCGTCATAAACCACTACAAAATAGGCCTCATTCTTCGTGATATTTTGTAGCGGTTAGTTGACCGTTACAAATTGATAGACCATTGAGATTTTGTAGCAATTAAGGGGATAACCGCTACAAATGTATTGGACTTTGAGCTTTTGTAGCGGTTACATGTATAAACCGCTAAAAGTTATTAACATTATAGCTATTACTGGGACCAACCGCTACCAATATCATTTTTTATCAAAAAAAAATTATAAACTAATTAGTTTATTAGTCAAACTAATTAGTTTGGTGATTTTTTTTTTTAAAAAACTCTCAAGTAATTTAATTACCTTTTTTAATTTCTCCAAAAAACTCGTGAGTAATAAATTAAGCATAATAAGTTTACTGAAAATAGTCCAACATGCCCGTGAAGATGTGGATTCAGTATAGCCACCGATCTCCCAAGAAAAACTCACTGACTCATTTTGATCAGAGATATTTTCTAGAAAGAAAGGTGGTTATATTGGAACCAAATCTTTAGTCGCATGTTGGACAACCTTTATATGAGTAGAGGTCTTCACGTCAACGAAATAACTAAATCTGGATTGTCACTGAAGGAACTGCCTCGACTTCAAGGATGAGAGAGGAAAATATCTACAGCCGTAATCTCCCGAGATAAGAGATCAGAGCTGCAAATATCTGCATGTCTTTGACTACCAAGCCGAGATAGTTCATTCTGTTACAAGCCGAGATTTAGTGATTTCTAAATATTTATAATTGATGTACAGATAGAGTCACTTATATATAGCGTAGCATTTGTAGCAGTTAAAGCAAAAACCGCTACAAGTTTATACGATTTGACGCAGTCAAAGCGGCTCTTTACTCTGATCGCGCCAAAAGCTGTATCGTTTCGCTTTTTTGTAGCGGGTATTTTCATCAAACTGGGACAAATTCACCACGACAAAGTTTGCGCCATTACGTGACAATGCTAGCGCCACATTTGTAGCGGTTGTTCCAATAAACCACTACAAATTCCACGCCACAAACATTCTGGCGCCACATTTTGTAGCGGTTGTTCCAATAAACCACTACAAATTCCACGCCACAAACATTCTGGCGCCACATTTGTAGCAATTTACGTTACAGTAACCACTACAAATGTTGTTGCAAACAAGCCCGCTCTTTGGCGGCAATTCTACCGCTATGAATTTGTTGCGATTTATGATAAAACCGCTACAAATCCATGCATTTGTAGCGGTTATTGATGACCGCTACAGGTGAACCACAACAAATGATTTTTTTTTTTTGTAGTGTGATTTTTATAATGACATATGTCTACCAAGAACTTTTATGTTTCTTGATAAATTGTTCCAGAGTCAAATCCAAGCTTTTAAGCATTGACAACTGAATGTATTAGTGATCTTACGTAGCGAGCGTAAACAATATTGTTCTACTCTAATTTTGCTTCTTCTTCTTCTTCTTCTTTTTAATAACTAAGGGATATAGAGGTAATTTTTCCTAATTTCTAAATCACTAATTGTGTCATATAACCTAATTAATATTTTGTTTAGTAACCTAAATTAGAATTTGGATAATTGAACCGTCTTTATATGGGATTCTCCCTAACATCTATTCTCTTATGTTGTTCATTACCAAATTAGAGTGAATTTGAGCATCCATTTGGATATGGTAATGTTATTTAAACTTGCAAGAAAAAGAAATGGAAACAATAATCCACGCGTGAAAATTAGAAAGTCTTAAAAATATCTAATGTATCCATGAAATTTTCATTATTTACACTTTTAGTTAAAATTGACCAATAAATCAAATTATGTCTAATATATCTAAATTAACTCCTAATTTAAATGTGAGATAAGCATTTTAAAATCATCATGTATATATCAAGGACACAGAGTGAAAACTATTCAAAAATCAAAATACTATTTATCAGAAAATGACCTTGTGGTACACTAAATGTAGGATTAACACTATAAACTAGGAATTACGTGTAGGACCGGCGGAGCAACAAAAATTTATGCTAACATACTGATATATGCATTCTGTAATAGGGCTTTTTAGTAAATAATAGAGTGAGAGAAATGATATCATATCAGAATTAGTTAGAGGAAAGAGAATATCGTTAGGCACAGGATATATACATGCTCACTGTACTCATTTGCGTTGTGAATGAATTTAGTCAATTTCCTTTCTTAGTTATATCAAGGTATCAGAGCCCTCTGTTCGGCCATGGCACCAAAGCCGGACACCAGATCCCAGGACCGTCTGAATGACCTGGAGAATCGCCTGGAGACGATTCACACAACCATGAACGCTCGTTTGGAACAGAGCTCGCACGACATTGCCGACCTCAAGCACACCGCCGTTCGACTTGATGCCTCTTCTGCTCGTATTCCTCCATTTGGTTCCTTCCACGAATTGCAACATCCGCCTCCGGCCTCGTCTTATTTTATTCCAACGAAACAGAGCCGTGCTGAGTTTCCGAGGTTCGATGGCTCTGACTTCCGTGGCTGGGCTTATCGCTGTAGACAGTTCTTTGAAATCGACGGCACCCCACCGGAGCATCGCATCCGTCTGCTGAGTATCCATCTTGAGGGACATGCTCTTCGTTGGCACCAAACCTTTATGCGGTATCGATTGTTTGCCGAAGTCCGTTGGGACGAGTACTTCCAACACATGGAAACTAAATTCACTAATATTCGCGATGAGCATCCTCTGATTGCTCTGAATAAACTACAACAGGGTGATGGGCTAGTGGCTGATTATGAAAAAAGTAACGGGCTACAAGACCGGCCCATTCTCCTCCAACTCCCCTGATCCAGTGAAATCTACTTTTCAGGCCTCCAAATCACCTGCACTGCCTTATTCATCCAACTCCATATCGCACTCAGCTGCTTCTTCAGAATCTGTTGCGAAACCTTCTCGACAATTATCGAAACGGGAAATGGACGAGAGACGTCGGCAAGGCTTATGCTATTGGTGTCCTGAGAAGTATTCCTCTTCTCACAGATGCAAGGACTCTCATGTGTATATGTTAGTCATCGATGATGAGGATGCAGACTTCCATGATCTTTGGGTGATGCTCAGGGAACCACCGACGGTAGTATTAATGTCATTGAGGGCTCTTTCAATCCTTCCACCCTCAAACTCCTCGCTCGAATCAAGAATCATCAGATTATTCTTCTAGTCGATCCGGGTAGCACACACAATATCATTGACGTATCGGTGGTTAAACACCTCAAGCTGACACTGCAAGACCGACCTCTGCTTCGCTTGTCTGTTGCTGATAGTCGTCAGGTGTGCCTCTCTCAGTGTTGTCCTAATCTGAGTTGGGAAATGGGAGGGTCGATCTTCTGTTCTGATTTTTGGGTGATGAACCTTGGGGGCTACGATGCTATCTTAGGGGTTGATTGGCTTCAAACTTTGGGTCGCTTTTCTATGGATATGGATTTACAAGTTTTTGAGTTTAAGTTGAATGGGCAATCTGTCTTATTACGGGGCTTGAATTCAAGGACTCCATTCGCTTCGATGAAGTTCCTGCTCCAACGACCAATTCCTCTGCTTCTATTACTCAGTCCCTACCACCTGTTGCTGATCGGGGTCAGTTTACTCTTGCACCAGAGGCAATTTTGGGTCGTACACTCATTCACCACAACAATCTTTCCGACCACTCAAGTCTTGGTCCGGTGGCAATTTACTCAACTTTGAAGATGCTACTTGGGAAGACCTTTCCCTTATTCAGCAGCAATTTCCTGCATTTCCTACTACCGCAAGTCCCACCTTTGAAATCCTTGTGGACAAGGATTAATTTTAGGGGGGGAGTATTGATATATGCATTCTGTAATAGGGCTTTTTAGTAAATAATAGAGTGAGAGAAATGATATCATATCAGAATTAGTTAGAGGAAAGAGAATATTGTTAGGCACAGGATATATACATGCTCACTGTACTCATTTGCGTTGTGAATGAATTTAGTCAATTTCCTTTCTTAGTTATATCACATACCCTCTGATGGGATCCTTACTTTGAATAAAATCTCTTTCTCAGCTGCGGGCGGCCTTACCCTTACGAACCCTACTTTCTTGCCTTCCAACTTCAAGCCAAAGAGCCTATAAGCCGAATCCCTGTTATCAATAAGGCGAAGGGATGGATTATCTACTTCGCACACAATGCTAAAGGACATAACTTTGCTTCTTTGGAGCGAATGCCCGCTTCACCAATTGCTTGTGTACGTTTGGGCAATCACACACAGATGAGGGCAAAAGAGCAAGAAGTAGGACCTACATGGTCCAAAGATTAGGGAATTATGTATAATTTAATTAAATATAATTTAACTTGTAGCCAAATATTCATTTAAAAAAATATTATTTAACTTGAATAACACCTTAGCTTTGAAAAAATAAAGTAAAAGAAGAAAACGAGAATATTTAGTATGATTTAATTATTTTTAAAGTCCCAAAATACAAGAAGAAATTGATGCAAATATCTAATTTGATTAATTCTAGGGAAAATTTTAGATAAATACCATATGAATTAAGAAAACCCCAAAAAGTTTCTTAACACATGAAAATGACAAATAGTGAGGGAGGAATATGAGATCTTGAAATGTTTTGTTTTTACCAAAATGCCCATCAAGCTTTTTTTAGGAAAGAACTCTCGCAGACAGGGGCGGACCTAGGAATTTTACTGAGGGAGGGGCGAAAATAAAAAATATTACATCATAAATAAAAGCATTTGAAATACGTTACATGTGTAATATACAAAAAATTGAAAGAAATCTATGACAGAAATTAAGATTACTTCAATTGACTCTTACTCTGCATGTTTTCAATTTTTTAAACTCATCTATAATTGAATCTGTGCTAAAATTCAAAATAATTTCCTCATAATAAACACCTACAAAGAGCAAGAATTATTTCATGACCAATATGATTTTAAAAATATCATTAATAACAAAAGGAAACCTATTAGTTATCATCTATATTTCTATAGCCATCTTTTAACAAAACTCAAAACTAACCCAAAATCCTAACCCAAAAATATTCTCTAATAAGTAGAAATGTAGCATCATTAGAAAGATAAAATCATGTATAATAAATTTTATGAAGTAAATTTAATGAAAAGAAGTGATTTTGAGTACTTTATTGATCCTCAAAATTTGTTGTAAGCCGTTGAAAAAATGCCAAATGAGCCACCAGCATGAGGAAGAAGAGACGATAGTGTTTTCGGAAAAGAGTAAAACAAGTGGGACTAGGGATATATTAGAGGTTGTTGGCCCCACCTCTTTATCATAATCTTTTTAAATATATATTAAAGCAAATGAATGGGACACTTGGGCCTGATGTTTATATCTTAGCTATAATATATATGAATGCAAACTTCACCCTGTTGGCAAGCCTTCAGCGGCTTGCTGCCGAAATTCTAGTTACAATTCACTATTAGAAAATACTAAAATAGCGACGGGATTTGTGAGGGAAAAAATTCCGTCACAATTTACAACGGATAAACAAATCTATTGCAAAAGTCTGTAATGGAAAACAAATTTCGTCGCAACTTGCAATGGAAAAACAAATCCATTGCAAAAGTTTGCAACATAAAACAAATTCTGTTGCAATTTGCAACAGAAAAAACAAATCTGATTGCAAAAGTTTTCCATGAAAACAAATTTTTGCCGCAACTTGCAACGGAAAAACAAATTCGTTGCAAAAGTTTGCAACAGAAAATAAATTCCGTCGCAATTTGCAATGGTTTGCAATGGAAAAACAAATTCGTTGCAAAAGTTTGCAACGGAAAATAAATCCGTTGCAAAAGATTGCAATGGAAAAACAAATTCCGTCGCAATTTGCAACGGACTTTTTATTCCGTTGCAATTCTGTTGCAACTTTTTTTTATCAAATGTAACTAATAATCAAATGTTAAAGCTTTTGTGGACCATTTGAGACTATCAATGTATTTAATATATATTGATTTTCTTCTATATATATATATATGTAGTACAATAAATTGTGTAGTTCATGAACTAATACATAATGCAACTAAATATTTGCTTAGATTCTATGCATCCTCTAAGCCACGTGTAATCAATGTTACTATAACATTAAATGACTTTCAATGTATACTATAAGAGATAGTATTATTCATGAGTATGTAACAATACATAATATCTCTAAAGCGCCCTACTGCATGACATCGAACGAAAAGGCTGAATTAAAGAAGCAGATAGAAGAATTGCTTGAAAAGGGGTTTATTCACCCTAGTGTTTCACCTTGGGGAGCTCCAGTCTTATTTGTGAAAAAGAAAGAGGGAGTTTAAGACTCTGTATTGATTATCGAGAATTGAACAAGGTGACTGTTAAAAATAAGTACCCTCTTCCCCTAATTGATGACTTGCTAGATCAACTATCTAGTTCCTGTATATTTTCAAAAATTGACTTACGTTCAGGGTACCATCAGCTACGAGTTAAAGCTGAAGCTATTCCAAAGACTACTTTGAGGACCAGGTACGACACTATGAATTTCTGGTGATGCCGTCCGGCTTGACGAATGCTCCTGCTATCTTCATGGATTATATAAACAGAATCTTTCGACCGTATCTAGATCAATTTGTGGTGGTATTCATCGATGACATATTGATTTATTCAAAGAGTCAGAAGGAACATGAGGATCATCTGTGGCTTGTATTGAATATCCTGGGAGAGAAGCAACTCTATGCTAGACTCAGTAAATGCAAATTCTAGCTGTCAGATGTTAAATTTCTGGGCCACGTAGTTTCTGAAAAATGGTGTTTCAGTTG
The DNA here is from genome assembly GCA_025563575.1 of Acacia pycnantha. Lineage (NCBI taxonomy): Eukaryota > Viridiplantae > Streptophyta > Magnoliopsida > Fabales > Fabaceae > Acacia > Acacia pycnantha. Next base: position 2,626,660 of record JAMWYP010000100.1, read on the forward strand.
TAACACCCTGAATTTTGAACCCTAAGAATTGAGAGTAAGCCTAAAGTAGGAGGACGACTAAGCCCGGTTCGGGAAGAGTCCCAAGAATGTCGAGAGTTAGGAAGCCTCTCTAGGACTAAGTAACTAGGCTATATGTTAGTGGACCTAGTATGCTCAAGCTGTGGAATTAGAGTGCTTATAGAAAAGGGCACAAAAGACTTATACCGTGTAAATCCGGTTGGAAAAGATGCCACCCAACTATGTCCTAAGGTATAGGACAATTAGTTGAGTGAAAATATGCCGGTATAGGTAAGAATACGACATTTTCAGGGCAGTCGGGTATGCCCTGCGTTTTTGAGGAAATACTGGTATGTGGCATCGTTTGTCGGGTCTCGGCATTCATGTCCCAATCCCGAGAAAAACCCGAGCAGGATCCTGAGTAGACACTGATAAAGTAACTTTGATAAAGTAAGGTCATGATGACTAATGATGACATACTTTTGTGTTGGCCCAATAAAATCATGACATGTGTCCCATCATTATGACAAGGGAAAAAGCTTGGGTGGTTGTTGCAACAACTCTGATGCCACCACACTAAAAATGCCTAAAACCACATTCAAAGATGCAGAAGAAGAACTGTAGCTATACAGATCAATGTTAACATCAGAATTCAGCTTTTCAAAATTAGAAGCAAGCTCATCAAAATCAGAATCAAGATGCACATCAGGATCAGGATGAAGCTCAAATTCATAATCAACATCAGAATCCACAAGTAATGCAGAATTACCAAATGGTAGAATCACTCTCAGATGCAAAATAATGCACCATTAACCAAATAAGTGCAAACAAAACACCATTCATTATCAGTACATGCAAAATCACCAAATGGTAGAATCACTCTCAGATGCAAAATCAGGGTAATCAGCACACCAATTAGCAAGAACATCATCTACAACATCATCAATGACATCAATGAAAAAAACAGAATGCTCTTCCCTAGGATGTTTCATGGCATCAAAGATATATCACCAAACTCCATGGAAAGAGTACCAGAATACACATCTATCTTAACCCTAGTTGTTTTCATGAAAGGCCTCCCTAGAATGATTGGTGACCTACTACTAGGAGACTCATCCTCCATATCTAAGATGTAAAAATCAGGAGGAAATATCAAGTCATTAACTTTGACTAATACATCTTCAACTAAACCAGAAGGATGAGCACTACTCCTATTAGCTAACTGAACAACAATACCAGTAGGACACAAAGGACCAAGACTAAGAGATTTATAAACAGATGCAAGCATGACATTAATAAAAGCACCTAAATCTAGAATGCAATCATCAAATCTATAATTACCAATAAGGCAAGGGATAGAAAATGTCCCTAGATCTTTGCATTTACGAGGCATGGTAGGCTGGATGAGTGCTGATACATTCTGGTTCAAACTCACTCGTTCATTCCCCTTCAGTCGCCTCTTGTTGGCTCACAACTTCTTCAGAAACTTGGCATACTTTGGAATTTGTTTGACTACATCTAAGAGAGGGATGTTGATCTCTACCCTTCTGAATGTCTCTAGTATATCCTTCTCTTGTGCTTTTGCTGCCAACCTCTTGGGTTGAACTGCTCTCTAAGGGAAAGGAAGAGGAATGAGAATGTCTTCCTCTTCACCTTGCTGCATTGCCTTTTTATTTTTAGAGTCAATCTTCATAGTTTCTGACTCTCTTTCTGATGTGGAAGTCACATCTGCAACTGGTTTAGGTTCCTCCAATTGTTTTTCATACCATAGTGAGATAGCACTCACATTCCCCTTAGGATTGGGAATGGTTTGTGAAGGAAGAGTGTTGGATCCCTGAGGTTGTAGCAGGTTTAGTGATGTGGCCAATTGGCCAATCCGAGTTTGCAAACTTTGAATGGAAGTTTCATTTTGCTATTGGAACTGCATAGTGTTTGTGGCAAACTGCTTCATCATATCCTCCAATGAGGAACCACTACTACTAGCCTGTTGTTGTGCCATATGTGGAGGTGCACATATGGCTGGTCGAGGAGGTGGTGCTGGCAAAAGAGGTCAGATTGTTGCTGGAAAGTCTGTGGTTTGTACTGTCTCTGCTGGTAATTCCCATAATTCTGTTGATACTATGGTTACTCTGGTTCTGATTTTGGTTCCAGCAAAAGTTGGGGTGATTTCTCCAACCAGGATTGTATGTATTGGAAAATGCATTATTTTGCTGGTATTATGGCTTTCCTGGAAAAACACCCACAGCAGCTACTGACTGGTCTTGGTAAGTAGGATCATGCAATGTAGGAAAAGAATCAGTAGAATGATAAGGGTCAGAACAAAACCCACAGGAGTACCCAATCTGATGAGGGGAAGACTGTACTGTCTGTGTCACTACCAACTGCCTCATAAGGGAAGTCAGATCATCAAGTATAGTCTCTAATCTCTGAGAATCGTATTGGATTGGAGGTGCTTGAATCTGGTAAACAGGAGTACTATTGGCTCTGGTGCCAAACTGCTGAGAGTTAGCTGCCATAGTGGATATCAAGTCTCGAGCATCATCAGGTGTCTTGTTACTCATAGCCCCACCGCTAGAAGCATCCACCAACCCTCTGTCTACCGGTAGAAGACCATCATAGAAATAGGTAATCAAGAGTTGCTTAGTGATCTGGTGTGTGGACAGCTTGCACATAAGCTTTTGAATCTCTCCCAGTACTCATGCATATTCTCCCCATTGGCCTGTTTAACGTTGCCAATTTCCTTCTTGATCGCCGTTGCTTTTGAGGAAGGAAAATATTTCTCCAGAAATAACCTCTAAATATCAGTCCAGCTCCCAATAGATGAGGGCTGAAGGTACAACAACCAATCCTTGGCTCCACCATCCAATGAGAAATGAAAAGCTCTAAGCTTGATATGATCTTTATCAATGGCCTGTGGTTTCATTGTGCTGCACACTACATGGAATTCCTTCAAATGCTTAATGGGGAACTCACCTGTAAGACCATGAAACTTAGACAAGTGTATTAGACCAGATTTAAGCTCAAAGTTAGCAGCAATGTCAGGATATTGGATGCCCAAAGGTTGATAATTAACATCAGGTGCAGCCAATTCCTTTAAAGTAGGATGATTTGCCTATTCTTCTGCCATAATGTCTGAGTTAGCAAAATTGCTACTAGAATCAGTGAAAACAACAAGACTATCAGAAACACAATCAAAAAGATCAACAGAATGGACACAATCAGACTCCAGTTCAGTATTAATCCTATGACTTAGCCTAACAACTCTTCTAGCAGTAAGAATTGTTCTTTCTATTTCAGGATCAAATAACAACAAGTCTTCTGGATTAGTAGTACTCCTGGTACTCATGCAGCATAAACATAAGGCAGAATTTGCAGACACTTAGAATTATGAAAATGCCACAAAAGTGGTAAAAACAGCAAAAACAAGTGGTAAAAAGTAGAAAAAACACTAAGATAACACAAAAACAAAAACACAAAAGCAAAAACCTATGTTAAAAATTGACCAAAACAAGTCCAAAACATTATCAAATGATTTTTAAAATTTATGGGACTTGGACAGGGAAACTTCTACCTATTGGGGAACCCAAAAATGGAATTAAAAAACTTAAAAAAAATTGAAAAAGTGGTCTATGCTAGTTCTCTATGGGTTTTTGATGATAACTAATAATTGTAAACACAAGTTGAAGTTTTGTCTTTGGTAAGTTGAAAACTTACTGTCCGAGGCAAAACTCGAGTTTTGATTTGCAAACTCAAGTTTTAGCTTTGACAGAGAGTAGCTCAATTTTTAACAAGTTAAGAAAACTCCAGTTTGCGTAGGCAAACTTGAGTTTGTAACATACAGAGAGCACTCCAAGTTTTCACATCAAGGCAAACTCGAGTTTAGTTTTCCAAACTCGAGTTTGTACCTTACAAAGACTCTTCAATATTTTCTAAGGGGAACAAAACTCCAGTTTGCAAGAGTTTTGGTCTTACAGAGAACCATCAATATTTTTGAACTAAGCAAAACTCCAGTTTCCATTTGGAAACTCAAGTTTTGCCAAGACAGAAAGTTCTCTGAGTTTTCAAAATTAGTTGGAAACTCGAGTTTGCATTAGTAAACTCGAGTTTGTAAGACACAGAGAGCTATGCTCCTTTCTGAGTTTATGAAAACTCCAGTTTTTGTTTTAAAACTCCAGTTTTCATTTGACAGAATATTTATCAAAGTTTTCTCTTATGAGGAAACTCGAGTTTGGATTTGGAAACCCGAGTTTCCACTAGACAGAGAGTTTTCATGTTTTACTCACTTTGAGAAAACTCCAGTTTGTTTGTGAAAACTCCAGTTTTCACTTGGCTTGAATTTTCAAGTGTTTTCATACTTAAGAGAAAACTCGAGTTTTGTATAGCAAACTCAAGTTTGCGCCAAGCAGAGAGTTTGCTCTATTTCAGTGATTTGAAAACTCCAGTTTACTTTTAGAAACTCCAGTTTTAAGGTTTTGGACTGAAATATGTTTTCACTATGAAAGTCCAAAACTCGAGTTTGTCATTAATCAACTCGAGTTTTGCTCCACTACTCAAAGTATGCTTTTGAAATCAAAATATGACTTTCTTCTCTGGAAGAAGAAAACTCGAGTTTGTAAATGGAAACTCGAGTTTCCCCTTTGAGTATAGTGACAAACTCCAGTTTGGATAAACAAACTCGAGTTTGTGTCCCTGATTTTGAAAATCAAGTTACTCGAATTTGTGAAACCTTCCTGTTTGACCTTAATACTTCTTATCATCACTCATTACTATTCCTAGCTATGTATAATCAGTTTGTTAATGAGTTTCAGATGGTTTAGAGGATATTAAATGAATATTTAGACAAAAGAAAAAAGTGATGTTAGTTCATTAAATGCAAAGTCCATAAATCTGCATTCTTTTGGGCAATCATTCTACACACGTTGCAAAGGGATTAATGTTTCCTTTCCACATCCAGTAGTTGCTCTTCCAACAGATTAAAAGTCAAGAAGTCAACCATAAACTTCTGTGCAGCTGGATTAACCAAAGAGTAGAGAGAGAAGAAGACCAAACCTTCAGCTAATCCACTCTTAATGTTGACAATGGTCATATTGAAGATTACAATGGTCATTTAATGCACTCCTTGTATAAATAGAGTTGCATTCAATTCTTTTCAACAACCAATCTGTAGAAAACGAAAATCATTCAAGTTTACAACTACTCTTTGAGATTTCCTGTGTAAAGTATCTTTTGATACATTGTACTTCAATGATTATCTTTATCCACTCTTAGAGAGAGTTCATTTATTGTAAATCATTCATTGTAAGAATCTCAAGTCAGGGGACTTGGAGATTGGGATATTGATTGCAACTTGTAAGGGGGAGTAAGTTCTAGTGAGAGAATTACTCTTGAGTTACAGAATGTGTAATCAGTTGAGATAGTGAAAAATCCGAGAGAGTCTGGGGACTGGATGTAGGTCAAGAGGTTAGACCGAACCAGTATAAATTCCTTGTGTCTTGCTTCTCTTCTCTATCCTCTGTCTACCTCTGTTTTTAGTGTTTGAAAACAAAGCAATTTGCAAAGAATTTTATAATCCCCAATTCACCCCCTCTTGGTGATTAAGCTCCACTTTCAGTCTAAACGATGGAATCTGGCTTAAATCTCAAGACTACAGGAACAAGCGTTGTGTCTTGATATTTAGGCCATTTTCTATCAACTCAAAAAATTTCAGCCCATTCAGAGATACTTCAAAAAAAAAAAACTATCTAGTAGGAATCACGAAACTGAAACTAAAAACAGCGCACAAGTGGTCTAGACGTTGGAATTTGGGAAAAATAGGTCAGACCTCACTTCCTATGTGGAAGTGATTCTTGCTCAGAATGCCTAATTCCTTGTGAATAAGACCTGGTCTAAGTGATCTGGGTCAGAAAAAATTTTGTTCAGTCACCCGAACCACGAAAATTGCTCTAATGTCTATCTATTTACACTATCGTTACTAATCAAACCGATGCAAATTCCTCGGCAATGGCGCCATATTTTTATAGAGATTTGTCGTGATCTCCCAAAATAACAGAGTTGGAAAAGGATTCGTAGTGGGTTTAAATCAGTAACAACGAAACAAAACAATAACAATTTGGGGGGATTTTTTCAAAGCTGTGAAGAATAAAATAGAACTAAACAGAAACAGATAAAACGAAGATTAAATAGATAAACAGAAGATTAACCCAGGATTTCAAACTCTACTACTTTCCTTCCTCGGACGAAAACAGATTTTGAAACGAACTCGCGATTGATTCTGGACGAATCAAAATCTTTGCGTTCATCCAGAAAATTTCTCAACTAGACGATTGCCTAGCGTTTATCCGAACAGTGGCATGTCACTGTGCAATCACACAACAAGCACTTAAACCTAGTTTAAACTGAATCCTTGGGATTTCTCAATCTGGGCGTTAAATCTAACACCCAATCTGAAAGTAAATTGAATCCAAAATTACAAAACAGAAATGAATTTGTTACCATTAAGAATGAGTACTCGGAATAGTCGAATCCTCGATCCGTGGGCTAATCACAGAAGTTTAGCCAAGCATGGCTGGAAAAAATAAAGAACAGATGAAGAACGCGAAGAACATTGCAGAGAAAATGAAACTTCTGTGTTTAATCCAAAAATATGTAAAAACGTAATGACATAAGTTGTTTGTAGCTGCTGCCTAACTTAAATTTAACCTATAATGGAAATGGTCTAGGGCTACATAATGGCCCAAAACGAAATAAATAACAAATGGTTTTTTCAATACAAAATTCAGGCCCAATAAATATCCAGAAATATACATATGTCTTCGGCTCCAAAATCGATCGCCTTTTTGTATGAATTGTCCGTTCATATCTTCATAACATTTGTAGCTCTTTGAATCATCTGAAATATGAAACAAGAATGAGGTAAATCTGATGTCTGGTTCAAGAGTTATTGTAAAAATAGTGAAGCAATGTAAAACTGGAAATTAATCATTAAATATGGCTAAAAGCTAATCAAAGGCCCAAAGCCCAAATAAGCATAAAAGCCATTATTTATTAACTAAAGAGTCCTAAATTATTAATCAAGAGATCAAAGAGGTGTATGAAATATTCAATTATCACTACAATATCCCCTTCATTTATCACGACAGATGATCACGTACCTAACTTAAAGGGAAATGCTACAACATCGTCGTCACAACAGAACCTTGATCTAAGACCATCTCGGGTGACAAGGCCACCCCCTCCATTCCCATAGAGGCCACAAAAGGAGAGCCATGAAAAGCAGTTTCAAAAATTCCTCGATATGCTAAAGCAACTGCACATCAATATGCCTCTAGTGGAAGCATTAGAACAGATGCCCAGCTACGTGAAATTCATGAAGGATATCCTTTCCAAGAAAAGAAGACTGGAAGATTTTGAGAAGGTAGCACTAACCCAGGACTACAGCGCCTTACTGAAAAATCGGCTACCACCAAAACTAAAAAACCCTAGTAGCTTCACAATTCCTTGTGCCATAGGACCTCAATATTCAGGCAAAGCGTTATGTGACCTCGGAGCCAGAATTAATCTAATGCCCATGTCTGTATTCAAAAGATTGGCATTCGGGGAAGCAAGACCCACAACAGTTACATTACAGTTAGCTGACCGCTCCATTGTCCTACCTGAAGGCAAAATTGAAGACGTTCTAGTAAAAGTAGATAAATTCATCTTTCCAATGGATTTCATCATTCTTGACTTCGAAGCAGATCGCGAAGTTTTGATCATTTTGGGAAGACCCTTTATGGCAACTGGGAGAACGTTGATTGATGTGGAAAAGGCAGAATTCACCATGCGAGTCAATGATGACAATGTGACCTTCTCAATTTTAAAGACAAAAGAGTTCAAGGACCCGGTTGAGGAATTCTTACTCCTATAGGATCACAAAAACAGGGGCAAAAAGGCAGGAAGTATCCTTGCATTACCTAAAAACTAAAATGTTGTAGCAAGGTCAAGCTGAAGACTCTAAAACAAGCGCTATTGGGAGGCAGCCCAAATTCACATTTTAATTTGCTCTTTTAGGAGATCGACTATACCACCCAGAAGCACATCAATCTACGACGAAATCTTAGCAACAGAAAGCATTTATGTGGATAGTATCGTGATACTATGGCACCCAATATCCCACTTCAACAAAATCGCGATAAAAAGGAAGAATCATGGTGGGATCCATACACGCAGCGAAAGAAATTTCATCCATTAAATCTTATGAATCCCATAGGAGGATCTATCAACGACGTTTAAATCGGGTTCATTAGGAACTGTACCTTTGCAAACTCGTGTGCGTTCTTTCTCGAACTCGTGGGCTAACGCCTTCTTGCTCGATCAATCTCTAGGAGCCGACTCTATGAGTACACTCCCTCTACTGGTATTCAGACCGAACATCTCTCCAACACGGACGACAGCGTGCTAGCGCCTTCTTACTTTGCGTCTCGCATCTTTTCTCTCTAGGGTTTTTCGCGGCTCGGTAGTTCATTCTCTTAATACGACTAGATCAATATCTCTTATATAGTTTCTAAAACCCTAATTGGGTCGTATTAAAATATTCAAAATTAATCTCAATTAATCTTGAATTCGAATTTTAGATTAAAATAACATTAATTAAATCTATCCAACTGATCTAATCTAATTTATTTATTTTAATCCAAAATAAAAGCCTGCCGATTTAATTTATCTTTATAAATTAAATTAAATTTAAGATATGATATCTATTTATTTAATTAAATCTGAGATACTATATCTGAATACAAATTAAATCAGATATATGATATCTCTATTCGAAAATTTAAATCTTAGATACAATATCTCTATTTGTTTTAGACATTTAATCTATCAAATAAATTAAATACAAAAAAAATATTATATAATAATATTATAATCTATATTAAATAATATTATTATATTATTTTTGAATTTAATAATATATATATTCATCCTAGATTAAATGTTGTATTCATTAAATCTTAAACATATCTAAGATTCAATGAATCCGGATACTTTTGCTCGTGTTGGACTATTCTTGTGTGCGATCCTACAGGCCCACATGAGGTTAGCAGCGGGCCAATACTGTACCAGCCCACAAGTCGCAAGCGACCTCTAGTAAGACATTGCGACTACCCAACTCATATGGGGATCGATGATATGATACTACCTATCATACAACCATGTCACGTCCCTTTTGTCACGCGATAATTTGGTTCAGGATGAGGCATGGATAATGTCAACCTCTTGTTCTTGACCATTACTTTCTTGATTCTTGAGTAGTCTAATAACTGAAATGGAAACTTCTTTCTATCGTAGTATGACCATACATTTCTCAGACATTTTTCAGACTCACTCATCGAGGGGCCCAATATTATCTCTCTACAAATGTGAGGGACAAATTCCATCTTGACTGTTCACATTCCTCTGCATGAAAACCATTGAATCCCGATCAAAGCCTTTATCATCACCCGGTCAAAGGTGACTTTTGACTAGGTCAAAGATCAGCGACTCTCATATAGGAATCCATGATGATCTCCGGTCAAAGCGCATTGTGACGTGGTTATACATGAGAAAAGCTTATGACTTAATCCATGCAGCTTTCTCATAGTGGGTCGATCCAGCACCTTGTACTCTTACAAGTGCCTATGAATTTGATTCATATTTCCATACGTCATTAAAGTCACACTGGTCTTATTTTATCTTCGCTCTCGCGTAGATGAACAACCAGGGACATTTAGGATAATCTATGAGATACATCCAAGGATACAGTTATCACTATAAACATGCGAATGAAATGATAACTAAACGGAGAAATACTTTAAATAACATAAGTGTTTAAAGTACAATGACTTGCCCCTAGGGCATAATTTCCAACAGATCAGGGGTGGGCCATAAGGGTTGGGCCCAACAACACTTCAACGACATTCGAAAACCACTATTAGCCCCACTAGACTTCTACAACACGCCTTGCCCCAAGATTGTCGAGCGAATTAAACTCCACACGCCCAGAATTTGCACACACGTTACCTAATCGGACCTCCCCAACCGTTATAAAACCCGAAGGACTCCCTCGGCACAGCCACTTGCTCCAGTATCAACTAGCTCATTCGCCACCATTTCATCCCTCATCTCCTCTCCTCTCGATTTCAACTTCCATCAAATGGCTCGCACCAAGGGCTCTTGCCAAAAAGCACCTGTTGATACTTCGGAATCTATGCCATTCGCCACACGAGAGGTCGAATCCCGCTTGCAATCCCTAAAGGTTGATAAAACCCTAGCCCCCGAGTGAGGGTTCGATGTTGAGATGTTAGAAAAGGGTGCTTACCCTGAATGCGTTACAAGGATTGCTCGACGATGAGGCTGAGAATGATTTTGCCTCCATCCTGTCGAAGTGCTCACCCCATGTTCTGGAGTTTGGTGCAAATTATCTGGGGGGCTCTCCTTACTTCATCAATGTTCGGGGCAAAACTGTGCACTGCTGTGTGAGTGCCATTCGCAAGGTTTACGGCTTGCAAACCACAGATGATGAGTACAACGAGCTCGTCCAACAAGGGGACAACCCTAAAGTCCTCACCCAGGTGGTTGCTCGACTGTGTGTGCCGGACACTGAATAGCAAGTCACCAAGGAGGGCTCATACAATTTGAAATGCTATCATTTACGTCCTGAGGCCTATGTTTGGTTTCATTTTCTCCGCTTCCGACTCATGCCCAAGCTGCACACCCAGACCATCTCGAGAGAGCGCGCTTTCCTGCTGTACTACCTTCAAGAGGGAAAACCGATTGATATTGACGCCCTCATTTACCGGGAGCTGTTTGCGGCCCTCCAAAGCTCCATGGGTAGCCTCTGGTTTCCTGCCCTGATCATAGAGCTCTATCGCGATGCTCAAGTCCTTTTTTACGTTAGTGAGGAGAGGGCCGACCTCTCGAACCCCATTTCACTGCAAATTGTGCAGCGCATATTGCAGAAAGCTCAGCCGCCTGCACCCCCGGGCACCACAGCGAGCACCTATGTCTGTCTAATAGCTGCCATATTTGTAGGGGCACCAGTGGAAGCGATCCCTGCCTCGGCTTTCTATGCTTTGAATGCCAACATTGCCGACTTACTTACCCAAGTCGCGAGCCAGCAACACTCAATCACCACACTACTTTTTCAGCAGCAGATATTGAGGCAAGTCGTCTAGGCCATATAAATGATTTGAATCCGACCTACCTATGGCATTGTCGTCTAGGACACATAAATGAGAAATGCATTTAGAAACTCCATCAAGATGGATTTCTTCACTCATTTGATTTTGAATCATTTGGTATATGGTGGATTGGAAGATGAGCTCTATGTGACAGGTTACACAGATGTGAGTTTCCAAACTGACCAAGATGATCTAAGATCGCAATCTGGATATGTATTCATTTTGAATGGTGGTGCGGTAAGCTGGAAGAGCTCTAAGCAGAGAACTGTAGCTTATTCTGAACCAGAAGCTGAGTATATAGTAGCATCGGATGCAGCTAAGGACGCTTTTGGATTAGTAAGTTCATTAATGAACTAGTGGTGGTTCCTACCATCTCAAATCCAATAGACTTGTTCTGTGACAATAGCTGTGCTATTGCACACACAATGGAGCCTTGGTCCCATCAAAGGACCAACCATATACTCAAGCGATTTCATCTTATCAGAGAAATCAATGATAGAGGTGATACAAAAATTATGCAAAGTACCAGGAGAAAACAATGTCGCTGATCCTCTTACTAAGTCGCTTGCACAAGTAAAACATGAGCGTCATGTTAGGGCAATGGGAATTAGGGTAATTAATGATTGCACCTAGTGCAAGTGGGAATCTGTTGGAAATTATGCCCTAGGGGCAAGTCATTGTACTTTAAACGTTAATGTTATTTAAATTATTCTCCTTTAGTTATCATTTCATTTGCATCTTTATAGTGATAACTAATCCTTGGATATACCTTATAGATTATCCTAAATGTCACTGGTCGATCATCTCCACGGGAGCGAAGATGAAATAAGACCAGTATGACTTTGATGAGTATGAAGATACGAGTCAAAGTCACAGGCACTTGTAAGAGTACAAGGTGCTGGACTGACCCACTATGAGAAAGCTGCATGGAATAAGTCATAAGCTTTTCTCATGTATAACCGCGTCACAATGCCCGTCGACCTGAGATCATCATGGATTCCTACATGATGAGTCGCTGGTCTTTGAATTAGTGAAAAGTCACCTTTGACCGGGTGATGATAAAGGCTATGATCGGGATCAGTGGTTTTCATGCAGAGGAATGTGAATGGTCAAGATGGAATTTGTCCCTCACATTTGTAGAGAGATAATACTGGGGCCCTCAATGAGTCAGTCTGAGAAATGTATGGCCATACTACGATGGAAAGGAGTTTCCATTTCAATTAGACTACTCAAGAATCAAGAAAGTAATGGTTGTACGATAGGTTGTATCGTATCATCGATCCCAATATGAATTGGGTAGTCGCAATGTCTTGCTAGAGGCCGCTTGCGACTTGTGGGCTGGTACAGTATTGGCCCGCTGCCAATCTCATGTGGGTCTGCAGGGTCGCACACAAGAATAGCCAAACACAATCAAAAGTGTCCAGATTCATTGAATCTTAGATATGTCTTAGATTCAATGAATAATGTAATTAGTCTAGGATGAATATATATATATATATATATATATATATATATATATATATATATATATATATATTAAATTCGAAATTAATATAATATTATTATTTAATAAATATTATAATATTATTATATAATATTTGTTTGTATTTAATTTATTTGATAAATTAAATATCTAAAACAAATAGAGATATTGTATCTGAAATTTAATTTTCGAATAAATATATCATATATTTTATTTAATTTAAATTGAGATATAGTATCTCAGATTTTTTTTTTTTGGTTAACAAGTAGTATCTCAGATTTAATTAAATAGATAGATATCATTTCTCGGATTTAATTTATAGAGATAAATTAAATCAGAAGGCTTTTAATTCGGATTAAATAAATAAATTAGATTAGATCTATCAGATAGATTTAATTAATATATTTTTTTAATCCAGATTCAAAATTTGTTTTGAATATAATACGCCTACTAGGTTTAGAAAAACCTACGAGACTTTTGTCAAGCATATTAGAAAGCCGCAAGAAACCCTAGAGAGAATATAGAGACGCGAGAATACTAAAGGTGCTAGCACGCTGTCGTCTGTGTTTGAGGATATTCGTGTGGATACCGATAGAGGAAGGCGATTCGTAGAGTCGACTTTTGCTGATCGAGAAGGTAGCCCACCAGTTTCATTAGTTCTGCATAGGTACGATTCGGTTCCTTTTCTAACCTTGATTTAAACGTTGTTGAGCGATCCTCCGATGGGATTCGTAAGTTTTTAATTCCGCTACGTGTACAGATCCCAATAGTGGTATCAGAGCCAACTCAACGAGAGTTTAAATTGGGTTTTTCTAGTTGCTTATATATGTGATATATATGCAATAACTGAATCCTATATTCGTTGAAATCGATATATGTTTTAAACCGATTATACATGCGATGTATATATGTCTAAAACTGAATCTGTTGATGCGTTTAAATCGATATATGTTTCCCGAATCATGTATGATTTAAAACGTATTCTCCCTACGGATTGCTAATAAGATTTAGGCGGCCGTTTCTGAATTGTTCAGATCGAATTGTATGGCTGATTGTTCGTAGCGCGAGAATTTAAATCATGATATTATATTATATTTATTATATAATATAATATAAATTAGAGAATTTAAATCATTATATTATATTTATTATATAATATAATATAAATTAGAGAATTTAAATCATGATATTATATTATATTATTATATAATATAATATAAATTAGAGAATTTAAATCATGATATTATATTATATTTATTATGTAATATAATATAAATTAGAGAATTTAAATCATGATAAGTTGAATCATAATATTTTATTTCATAATTGTATGAATTAATATATGTTGTGATTTACCTTTCAAATGTTGTTTGGGTATGGTGAACAACATGGCTCTAGAGTTTTACAATTGTTGTAAATTTTAAATATGGCATGCGAGTCATGCCTCTCTCTCTAAATACTCTTGATGTACACTCTCTCCTCATCCCACTCCCCTCGTATGTTGAAACGAGGTTTCTCATGATGTATTTCTCTTTTATTATTTAGAGAAGTCCTCCCATTGGCTTGAGAGGATTTTAGGTTAAGTGTGAGTCATGTTGTGTCACAATTTTAATTATGATTTGATTAGATCACTCATAATTAATTTAGAATTTTAATTATGATTTGATTAGGTCACTCATAATTAATTTAGAATTGTAATTATGAATTGATTAGATCACTCATACTTAATTTAGAGTTTTAATTATGATTTGATTAGATCACTCATAATTAATTTAGAATTTTTAATTATGATTTGATTAGATTACTCATACTTAATTTAGAGTTTTAATTATGATTTGACTAGATCACTCATAATTAATTTAGAGTTTTAATTATGATTTGATTAGATCACTCACAATCAATTTAGAGTTTTAATTATGTTTTGATTAGATCACTCATAATTATTTTAGGTATTATATGAGAGACAATAGTGATTGCATTCATATAAGTGGAATTAATAGGATTAATTACATTATATCAATTATACCCTCTAAATAAAATCTTAAGTCGTAATGCCACCAATAAATGAATACTTGTCAAAACCTAGATCGCCCATTTGTATGTTCCACCAAAGTGGATGCATCTGAGTTATCTTGGTGAGACAATAGTGAGTAATGGTGATACTCAATATTCATTATTGTCCTGACTTAATTGAGATTATCAAAACGGTTTTGGATCTCAAGGCATTAGATGGGATTAAACGTGTCGGTCATATGATGATCGAAACCCATAAAGATCTAAGAGTTACATGTGATGTAATTGGCAAATGTGTTGCCTACCTAAATAACTTGATTTTAAGCGTCCTGCCAAAGCGGACTTAAATTTAAGCCAAATATGGATCTTAGCCCACTAATTATAATGAGGGTTCTTAATTCAGTGGAAGGTTACTGCTTAAACTTTGCATATCTTTAGTTGTAGAATCATGTAGTCTAGTAATACTTCAACACCATCAATGCGATCAGTCCTTGAGAAGGACGAACTCGATGAGACAAACTTTCTTGACATGTTTGGGAACTTAAGCGTTGATCCTAAACACGAAAGAAAAGAGTATCTCATCAATCAACCCATTCCTGACGAGCCTGCAGTTGCTGATCCAAGAGCTCAGACTAATGCTTATACGAAGCATAAAGATGACTCTGTGGATGCAGGATGCCTGATGCTTGCACTATGCTTCTAGACCTCAATAGAGATCTACAACATGTGGAGGCCTTTGAGATGATTGTTCATCCTACGGAAATGTTCCAGTAACAGGCAAGGCAAGAGAGGTGTGGACCACAAAGGCCTTATTTTCTTGTAAGATGGCTGAACGTGAGTCAGTTAGTCCTCATTTGTTGAAAATGAAAGGCTACATTGATCACCTTGAGAGGCTTGGATTCCCCATGTCCCAGGAGTTAGCTACAAATGTGATCTTGAACTCACTCCCAGGAAGTTGTAACTTTGTCATAGATTACGACATGAACAACATGGAGGAATCAATTTCTGAACTGCATGGGATGCTCAAAACTGCTGAGCTGAGCCTTAAAAATAGGCCCAGTACTGTTTTGTTCATTCAGAAAGGAAGGGGTATGATACGAAAAGCCAAGAAGGAAAAACCTCCAAAGGATAGAGTCCGCTTCTTTTACAATGAACTTGGTCATTTGAAAAGGAATTGCAAACTCTACCTCGAAGATCTGGAGAAGAACAAGAAGTATAGCGGAGCTATCGCTTCAAGTATCTATGTCATAGATATTCACTTTTCTACTTTCTCAACATGGGTATTAGATACTACATGTGGATCTCACATTTGAATAAATGTAGGGTCCCAAGGACAGTAGAAAACTGAATGGACAAATCTATGACATAACTACTAAAAGGTTCAAGTCAAATGATTTGAATCCGACCTACCTATGGCATTGTCGTCTAGGCCATATAAATGAGAAACACATTTCAAAACTCCATCAAGATGGATTTCTTGACTCATTTGATTTTGAATCATTTGATACATGTGAGTCTTGTTTATTGGGAAAGATGACAAAGGCGCCTTTTACTGGGCACAGTGAGAGAGCCACTAATTTATTGGGCCTCATACATACCGATGTGTGTAGACTAATGAATACATCTGTCAAAGGGGTCATTTGTACTTCATTACATTCATAGACGATTTTAGTAGATATGGGTATATCTATCTAATGAAACAAAAGTCAGAATCTTTTGAAATGTTCAAAATATTCCAAAATGAAGTGCAAAACCAACTTGGAAAAACAATTAAAGCCCTTCGATCCGATCGGGGTGGTGAATATTTGAGCCAAGAGTTCATTGACCATCTTAGGAGTTGTGGGATCATCTCACAACTTATTCCTCCAGGAACACCTCAAAGGAATGGTGTTTCTGAGCGGAGGAATCGAACTCTATTAGATATGGTTCGATCTATGATAAGTCAAACATATCTTCCTCCTTCCTTTTGGGGCCATGCCCTAGAAATAGCTGCGTTCACACTAAATCGTGTTCCATCAAAGGCAGTTTAAAAGACACCATATGAGATATGGATTGGAAAGAAACCCAGTTTGTCCTTTCCTAAAATTTAGGGATGTGAGGCTTACGTTAAACAGCAAGCCTCTGATAAATTATCATCCAGATCCTCAAAATGCCTTTTTGTGGGGTATCCTAAGGAAACTAAAGGATACTATGTCTACAATCCTACCGATCACAAAGTGTTTGTCATTCAGAATGGTGTCATTTTGGAGAAAGAGTTCATCTCTAAAAGAACTAGTGGGAGTAAGGTGTACCTCGAAGAAGTTCGAGAGCCACAAGACGACATAGAACCACCGATGGAAAACGGAGAAGACTCACAAAAAGTTGTTGAGCCTACTCAAGTAACACAAGGCCCACGAAGGTCCGATAGGACACGGCTACAGCCTCAGAGATGTGCATTTCTGATTATTGGAAGCCGTGATGTTTTGCTCATTGAGCAGAATGAGCCAACTACCTATCGAGAAGCCGTGGTGGGACCAAACTCCGAAAGATGGCTTAATGCCATGAAGTCTGAAATGCAATCCATGTACGACAATGAGGTATGCACCTTAGTCGAGCCACCTGAAGGTGTAAAAACCGTTGGGTGCAAGTGGGTTTTCAAAAAGAAAACTGACATGGATGGCAAAGTAAATATATTGAAGGCACGACTGGTTGCAAAAGGATTCACTCAAACTCATGGTGTGGACTATGATGAAACCTTTTCCCCAGTTGCAATGGCCAAATCAATCAGAATCCTTCTTGCCATTGCATCATATTATGACTATGAAATATGATAGATGGACGTCAAAATAGCCTTAGCCTTCCTCAACATAAAGCTCCTTGAGGATGTGTACATGACACAACCTGAGGGTTTTGTGCTTCTAGAGGACTCTGGTAAAGTTTGCAAGCTTCAAAGATCCATTTATGGATTGAAGCAAGCATCTCGGAGTTGGAATCATCGTTTTGATGAAGTAGTCAAAGAGTTTGGATTCATTCAAAACATCGACGAACCTTGTGTTTACAAGAAGGTTAGTGGGAGCACAGTTGTATTTCTAGTTCTTTATGTCGATGACATCCTACTCATTGGGAATGACATTCCTACCTTGCAGAGTGTCAAGTCTTGGTTAGGAAAGTATTTCTCAATGAAAGATTTAGGCGAAGCCACTTATATCCTTGGGATAAGGATCTATAGAGATAGATCCAAGAGGCTGATAGGCCTATGTTAGAGTACATACATAGACAAGATACTGCATAGATTCAATATGAAGGATTCCAAAAGGGGTTACATGCCCATGTCTCATGGCATTCATCTCAGTAAGGATTTGTGTCCTAGTACACAAGATCAAAGAGACCGCATGAGTAAGATTTCATATGCCTCCGCCATTGGATCTATCATGTATGCCATGTTATGTACTCGACCGGATGTCTCGTTTTCCTTGAGTATGACCAACAGATATCAATAAGATCCCGGTGAGGATCACTGGACTGCTATCAAGAATATCCTAAAGTACTTAAAAAGGACTAAGGACTTATTCTTGGTATATGGTTGATTGGAAGATAAGCTCTGTGTGACAGGTTACACAAATGCGAGTTTCCAAACTGACCAAGATGATCTAAGATCACAATCTGGATATGTATTCATTTTGAATGGTGGTGCGGTAAGTTGAAAGAGCTCTAAGCAGAGCACTGTAACTGATTCTGCAACAGAAGCTGAGTATATAGCAGCGTCGGATGCAGCTAACCGTTTGGATTAGAAAGTTCATGAGTGAACTAGGGGTGGTTCCTACCATCTGAAATCCAATAGATTTGCTCTATGACAATAGCGGCGCTATTGCACAGACCAAAGAGCCTAGGTCACATCAAAGGACCAAGCATATACTCAGACGATTTCATCTTATCAGAGAAATCAATGATAGAGGTGATACAAAAAAAAAATTATGCAAAGTACCAGGAGAAAACAATGTCGTTGATCCTCTTACGAAGCCTCTTGCACAAGTAAAACATAAGCGTCATGTTAGGGCAATGGGAATTAGGGTAATTAATGATTGCACCTAGTGCAAGTGGGAGTCTGTTGGAAATTACGCCTTAGGGGCAAGTCATTGTACTTTAAATGTTAATGTTAAAGTATTCTCCTTTAGTTATCATTTCATGTGCATCTTTATAGTGATAAATGATCCTTGGATATATCTTATAGATTATCCTAAATGTCTCTGGTCGATCATCTTCGCGGGAGCGAAGATGAAATAAGACCAGTATGACTTTGATGAGTATGGAGATACGAGTCAAAGTCACAGGCACTTGTAAATGTACTAGGTGCTGGAAAGACCCACTATGAGAAAGCTGCATGGAATAAGTCATAAGCTTTTCTCATGTATAACCGCGTCACAACGCCCGTCGACCTGAGACCATCATGGATTCCTACATGATGAGTCGCTGATATTTGACTTAGTCAAAAGTCACCTTTGATCGGGTGATGGTAAAGGCTATGATCGGGATCAGTGGTTTTCATGCAGAGGAATGTGAATGGTCAAGATGGAATTTGTCCCTCACATTTGTAGAGAGATAATACTGGGCCCCTCGATGAGTCAGTTTGAGAAATGTATGGCCATACTACGATGGAAAGGAGTTTCCATTTCAATTAGACTACTCAAGAGTCGAGAAAGTAATGGTCAAGAACAGGAAGTTGACATTCTCCATGCCTCATTCTTGACCAAATTATCGCGTGACAAAAGGGACGTGACATGGTTGTATGATAGGTTGTATCGTATCATCGATCCCAATATGAATTGGGTTGTCGCAATGTCTTGCTAGAGGCCGCTTGTGACTTGTGGGCTGGTACAGTATTGGCCCGCTGCCAATCTCATGTGGGCCTGCAGGGTCGCACACAAGAATAGCCAAACACAAGCAAAAGTGTCCAGATTCATTGAATCTTAGATATGTCTTAGATTCAATGAATAAGGTATTTAGTCTAGGATGAATATATATATATATATATATATATATATATATATATATATATATATATATATATATATATATATATTAAATTCGAAATTAATATAATATTATTATTTAATAAATATTATAATATTGTTATATAATATTTGTTTGTATTTAATTTATTTGTTAAATTAAATATTTAAAACAAATAGAGATATTGTTTCTGAAATTTAATTTTCGAATAAAGATATCATATATTTTATTTAATTTAAATTGAGATATAGTATCTCAGATTTTTCTTTTTGGATAACAAGTAGTATCTCAAATTTAATTAAATAGATAGATATCATTTCTCGGATTTTATTTATAGAGATAAATTAAATCAGAAGGCTTTTAATTCGGATTAAATAAATAGATTAGATCTATCAGATAGATTTAATTAATATTTTTTTTTAATCCAGATTCAAAATTTGTTTTGAATATAATACGCCTACTAGGTTTAGAAAAACCTACGAGACTTTTGTCAAGCGTATTAGAAAGCGGTGAGAAACCCTAGAGAGAATATAGAGACGCAAGAATACTAAAGGCGCTAGCACGCTGCCGTCTGTGTTCGAGGATATTCGTGCGTGTATGGATCCCAACAATTACAACATTGAATAATAAGCTTTATTGATTTATGCATGCATGTGCTATGAGTAGTGGAGACATAGAAATAAATCAAGCTTATGGTAGAACACATTTTTTGAGTAGAATTTTAGCGATACACTTATTTACCCTATACACTTAAGAGATTGATTGAGGGTATCCTTTGAGAGACCATCTTGTGTGATTAGCATCATTGATTGAGATTGCCATGATTTGTAATTTGAGATGAAAGGATTTTAGTCTTGATTGATTGGTCTTTTGAAGCTTTATATTCCTTGTTCAATTTTTGCATTGTTAGCAACTCTTAGAAAAGAAGAGATTTTGCTTTTAGTCTTTTTCTTTGAATTTTGCTCAGGAGTGCAAAAGGATAAATGTGGAGGAATTTGATAATTGAATATTTAATATACTTCCTTGTATCTCTTGATGAATAAATTTAGTATTGTTTAGTTAATAAATAATGATTTTTTTTCTTATTTGGGCTTCGAGCCTTTGATTAGATTTTAGTCATTTTTTATGAAAAATGTCTAGTTTTATATTGCTTCACTATTTTCACCACAACTCTTGAACCAGACATTGGATTAGCCTCATTCTTGTTTCATATTTCAGATGACTCAGAAAGCTACAATTGTTATGAAGACTTGAAGGGAAAATTCGATCAAGAGAGCGGTCAATTTTGGAGCCGAAGACAGATATATATTTCTGGATATTTATTGGGCCCGAATTTTGTATTAAAGACCATTTGCTATTTATTTCGTTTTGGGCCAAATGTGTAGCCCTACCCCATTTCCATTTTAGGTTAACTTTAATTCAGATGGAGGCTACAACACTTATGTCATTACGTTTTTACAAATTTTTGGATTAAACACATAAGTTTCATTTTCTCTGTAATGTTCTTCACGTTCTTCGTGTTCTTCATATGTTCTTCATTTTTTCCAACCATGCTTGGCTAAGCTTCTATGATTAACCCAACGTTGAGGATTCCATGATTCGTTCAAAGAGCTTGTGCTTAATCAGTAATTTTACTCGTTTCTGTCTTCATCTTATCGGATTCGATTTCTGTAAATAATTTGAATATTAGATCTAATACTCGGTTTGTTTATCCCAAGGACTAAGTTTGAACTAGGTTCTAGTGTTACTGTGTGATCGCACAGTGAGACGCCACTGTTCGGACAGATGCTAGGCGATCGTCTAATCGAGGGATTTTCTTGACGAACGCAGAGATTTCGGTTCGTCCAGAACCAATCACGAGTTCGTTCATATTTCATTCAATGATGGAAGTCTCTGGAATCTGGATGTTGGTTTGATCGATTTTAATCTGATTATTTTCATTTCATTATGTTTCTGTTTTTTTTGTTTTTTTTTTCTGTTTGAACCAAAAACCACCCATTTTTACTGTTTCTATTCGTTGTTACTGTCCAATCAGACCCGTTGCAAATTCGTTGGGAAAACGATCCAAATTCCCTATTACTACAAATCTTTTATTGAATCTGGTTATTTTGAGAGACACGGAAAATCTCTGTCACCTTTCTCAATCAACTTCTCAATCTGCTTTTTCAATTCTACCATTTCATTGGGTGCCATTCTATAGGGTGCTTTAGAAATCGATCTAGTGCCGGGCATCAACTCAATAGCAAATTCCACCTCTCTCTCTCGAGGTAATCCACTGATGTCATCAGACAATACATCAAGGAACTCTTTTACAACTAGTATATGATCTAATGAGAGTTCAAATTTTTCCTATATTGGAAAGAATACTATATACCCCTGGCAACCCTGTTTAACACATCTCTCAGCTTCAGCGACCGAAAGAAAATTAAGGCTAACTTCATTATCTGAGTCTTTTTAAGATTATGGGTAAAGGATATTTCTATTCCCAAAATCCATAATTACATTATGGTCGTCAACCAGTTTACGCCCAATATTACATCAATACCACGTAAAGGCAAGCAAATCATATCAACCGTTGTCTCATGCCCATTCACATTCACTATACAATTCAAACAAACATTAGCAGTTTTGGTTTTAACTCCCAAAGGTGTAGACACATTCAAATCATAAGGCAACTTATGAACATCTATTTTCAAACGGGTCACACAATCATATGCAATAGATTAATGACTAGCACCAGTATCAAATAATGCATGCAACAAGTGACCATGGATATAAATCATACCTTGAATCAGTTCAAGTGATTTCTGCGCCTCATCTCTAGTCATGGCAAAAACTCTCCTCTGGTTCTACAGTCTCTTCTCAATTTTCTGTTGTGGACAATCCCGACTAAAGTGTCCAGGCTTATGACAAGTAAAGCATACAAATTGCCCATTGCAATTAGTTCTAGGATGAGTCTTTCCATATTTATTGCATTTCTGAGGCTCCACAGACTTCTTAAAATTTTGTTGTCCAGGTCTAAAAGGCTTCTTGTTATTGTTATGATTACTAGACCACTGACCTTTACGTTTCTGAGATGAACCTACACGACTAGAATCATCGTGGTTAGATACATTTCGGGAGGCACGTAAGTCATTAAGATTTCTCTCAACTATCTTGCATTCTTCAACAATTTGATTCAACATATGAAACTGCCTGGCAATTAATTTTTCTATGATTTCATATTTCAAACCACAGAGTAGAACATCTACCAAGCTACTCTCAGTTTTAGGATTTCGGTGATATGAAAAGTATCGTGATAAACGAGTAAACCTGGCATAATACTCCTCAAAAGGCTCATTATCGCCTTGCTTGATATTTAGAAATTATGATTCCCTCGTAATACAGATAGAAGGAGGTTGGTACTGTTCATTGAATTTTTCTTGAAACAGTTCCCATGTAATAGGAATATTTTGGGCGCGAAAAGTCGTCTCCGTGTTACGCCACCAGCGATTTGCATCACCCTTAAGTTTATAAATAGCAAGTTGGGCCTTTCTTTCCTCTGGGCATCCTAAGACTTGAATATTTTCTCCAAGCAAAGGATCCAATCCTCTGCAACATCAAATCTCCCACAAAACACAAGTGGTTGGTGTTTACAAAATTCTAAGACCCAATACAGTGGAGTTTCAACAAGTCTATTATCTTGTTGTTCTAGGGGTATCTCTGCATGATCATTATTATTATTGTTATTATCAGCTTCCTCTTTAGGATTTTTGTCTTGCCTGGCCCTAATTTCATTCATCTCAACTCGCATCTAATGAATCATAGTTCCCTATTCTTGTAACATTCCCATCATTTATTGCACTAGATTAGGTTTTGGTTGATTATGTTCTGGTTCTGGCTCTTTCCTTGGCCTTCCCCTTCTTCTTAACATTTTGAAAGACCTGGCTATCACCCAAGAGGGGGGAGTGAATTGGGTGTTTGATTAAAAACTTAGAACTTTAAAAATCTTTTCGCAACTTACTGAAAGTAGTTTGATTGACAATAATAATTTATAAAGAGATAAACAATCATTCAAACATATATGTTGGGAATGTAAGAGATAAGGGAAGAGAATATGCAAACTGTGATTTATACTGGTTCGGCCCAATCCTTGACCTACGTCCAATCCTCAAGCTCCACTTGAGATTTTCAATCCACTATTTTCTTCCAACTTGATTACACGTTCTGTACTTGGGGTAATCCTCTCACTAGGATTCACTCCCCCTTACAAACTGTAATCAATACACCTGTTTGATTACACACTCTGTACTCGAAGTAATCATCTCACTAAGATTCACTCCCCTTACAAGCTGTAATCACTACAATGGGTTTCCCACTCAAGATCACCCAATCTTGAGTAACTCACAGATAAAAAGATAGAATGGTTACAAATAAATCTTCTCTCTCTCAGAAGTGAATGGATAAACACTGAAGTACAATACAACTCATTTCACTCTCTATGATAAGCTATGTAGACATTGCAAACAGAGAGTAAATGATATGAAGATCAGAGTATTAGCATGTTGAAGATGTGAGCTTGTATCTCTACGTTTTTCTTCTCTCTGTTTTTTTCTTATCTGTTGTGGACTTCAATCCTCTGGGTATTTATACTGATTGAAGAGATTTAAATTCGTGGAGAATATAGCTGTTGCGAATATAGTTGTTGAGAAGATTCAATGACTGTTGGATAAAGAAATATAGTCGTTAGACTCAGATGAAACTAGCCATTAGAACTTCGTTTTCTGAACCAGCTATGACATCATCATTTACTTTACCCTTGATCTTCAGTTTAATAGCCTTTGATCATCTGAAACATGTACACGAATGATATAAATAATGTTAAGAAGTATTATGAATCATTTGGGTATTCATTTGGATGTTCTTGATGAAAAACGAGATTTTCGAAACGGTGATTTTCTGAAGCAGAGGTGCAAACTCGAGTTTGCATTTGTAAACTCGAGTTTAAAGGTTGTTGCTTTATTCAAGATTGCTCTCTGTCTGATGGAAACTAGAGTTTCCAACTTAATGACTCGAGTTTCGGTCTTTCCCAAAATCATATTTTGCTCTTTGTCCCCGACAAACTCGAGTTTTGATTCGAAACTCGAGTTTGCTTCACTTGATAGCAAACTGTGCAGCAGACAATCAACTTTCAAAGGCCATATCTCCCTGGTCTGAACTCTGTTTTGGTCCATTTAAATTTTTATGGAAAGCCCTTTGAGTCTACTTTCATATGCCACCTATTTCAGATCAATCGAATTTGTACTTTGTGGTATATACTCAAAATATTGGAGGTTGGTCTGCTGAATGGCGTGAATTTGACTATCAACTTCATAAATTCATAGCTCCTTCATAGGAACTTATTTTGGCTTGAATTTTATATCCAAATGACGCATTGGGAGTCTAGTTTCATATGCCACTAGTTTCACCTCATTCTGATGTCTGGTTTGGGAGATATCATTGAATTACCCGATGTCGCCCAAGCTGATCGTGAAGCAGAGTAGAACAGAGTTGCTGATCAGCGCTGTAAACTCGAGTTTTGACTTATAAACTCGAGTTTTCCTTGTACAGAGACCCCAGAGTTGCTGAAGATATTACAAACTTGAGTCAGTTAGTGATTAACTCGAGTTTTGAGTTCCAAACTCGAGTTTTGTGTCCTAAACTCGAGTTTTCTCAAACCAGAGGAGCAAATCATTGTGGCGAAGTAGGAAACTCAAGTTTTTAGATTTGAATTCGAGTTTTCTCATCCTGGAACTGATTTTTTTGCTTGTTTTCACTCCAAATTAAGCCATTCCAACTTCCATATGATCTTGGAGACTTCTAGCATCAATATAAAAGTTTGAATAATGATTTTCTCAATCCATTCAACAAGTTCTTCCTTCTTCCTTCTCTTCTCTTCATCATTCTCCATAATTTAACTCTTTCTTTCTTTTCTTCTCTTGATCATTCTTTATCATTTGACTTCAGATCTTCTTTGATTCAATTTACGAGGTAGTGAGGAGTTAATAAGGATAGAGAGTTCGTGTGAGGAGTAAATAAGGACAGAGAATAGGAGAGATACACATCTGGTGATGATAAAGTTAATTGGTACAAATGAATTTAGTGTTTCTACTTTAAGAGCGTATTTATATAAATATCCGGTCCTAAAAGTCATTTATTTTTTCAAATCAATTCAATTACTTTTAAGACCGAACTTTTATCTTGTATCCGGTTCTAAAATTCATTTTTTTCAATTCAATTACTTTTAAGACCGACCTTTTATCTTGTATCCGGTCCTAAAACTCATTTTTTTCAATTCAATTACTTTTAAGACCGAGTTTTTATATTTTATCCGGTCCTAAAACACATTTCTTTCAATTCAATTACTTTTAAGACCGAGTTTTTATCTTTTATCCGGTCCTAAAACTCATTTCTTTATTAATTCAATTTCTTTTCAATGAATGATTCAGAGAGTCTCTTCGGCTTCCACACAAACTTCACAACTAGGCGTCTCCTCGTATTCTGAGGAACTATGTGTCTCCTCACTAATGTTTCCGGCATATCACATTGATCAGTATGGGTTCTCTATTTAAACCCGTTGTTACTTTACTTTCTTCACATTCATCTCCATCTCCTCCTACAACCTCCACGGTAATGGCTCCTCCACCACGACGAGGTCCTCCTGGCGGGCCGAAATCACGAGGCACCTCCATATCCTCCTCCGTTGCCTCGAACCCGAACTTGGCGCTTGCCTGCAACACTGATAGCCCGCGTCGATCATATAGACCGACGCTTGGGCCAACTATTTCAGGTCTATCACGCCGTCAACAACAAGCTGAACGTGGTACTCGACGCCAATGACGTTGAGTACCATACTTCTGATGACGACGTCTCTGACCCTTCCCTCCCCTCCGATAATGATGGGGAGGATTATAAATATTTATGTTTTTTTTGTACTACGCTGCCTCTCAAGGCAGCAAAAAAAAAAAAAAAAATTTTAGATCCCAATCGCTTTCCTTGTACTTCCTTTATCGTGATGTTCTTTTCTTTTTTCCGACAAAAGGAAACAAACAAAACATTGTCCTCTTCGTGGTGATCAACATTAAAAATTTGCAGAATAAAGTTAACGATTCACGACCATACAAAAAAAAAAAAACATTGTTTACCTTATTCGAACAAAAACAAACAGAGTGACAATTCTTCTCAAGTTTGGACCATCGTTGTCCTCCTCTTTACTTACCCCGTGTGAACATTTTCGGTGTCCTTTTCGTTATCTTCTTTCTTTTCGACAAAAGAAAAGGGACACCGATGATGATTTTCACATCCAGGTTAAGTAAAAATGAGGACAACGAAGCACAAAACTTGAGAAGAACGCCAGAAACTTGGTTGTCTTGAACCCTAACGATTTTTCTGAAAACCGAGTCACGAACTCTATTTAAAGGAAGAATATTAGGACCAGACATATAATAAATCCAAGGTCCTAAAAGTTAAGCCTTATTTTAAAAATTTGAAGTTAGAGCGGACAATTAAACAATATACGGTCCTAAAAGTTTCGGCAAACTATTAAAATAAACGAAGACTTTTAAGACCTGACTCCTAACAAATACACGGTCCTAAATGTCTAGCCACATTCTTTGAAATTTTACGAAGACTTTTAGGACCTGATATTAATTAAATATACGGTCCTAAAATTCTAGCCGTATATTTTAGAGACATTTAGGACCGGATATGTGACATATATACGGTCCTGAAAGTCTACCCATATTTTTTTAGAAGACGAAGACTTTTAGGACCGGATATTTGACGTATATATGGTCCTAAAAGTCTACCCATACTTTTTAGAAACGAAGACTTTTAGGACCGGATATTTGTTAAATATACGGTCTTAAAATGGACGAAGACCTTTAGGACCGGACTTTTAACTAATATACAGTCCTAAAAGTCGCGAATACTTTTCAGAGTCTCTTATGGCTCATTTACAACATCTGCCTGTATCTCAAATTTCAAGCACTAATTAAGTAGCTTTATCCACCATCCCATTCATTCAAAAACCCAAAATGGACACACACAAATTGTTCGAAAAAATAAACAAATTTATTATTGAATTGCATTGCGTTATATTTACAAATGAATGAATTAGCTAGTCGAAAAAATAAACAAATGTATGTACAAAAGGCTATTGTTGCTACAGCATATATTATTACAAATGAATTAATTTAGGACATTAATTATTGTCCTCACTTAGCTTTTCTAAGACCAATTTATACAGATATTCACAAAACACATGGCGTATGTGCTCCACTTCATCATCATCAAATGGCTTTTCACAGGCAAACCTCTGTAACATCAAAGACAGAAACAAAAATAACATATTACGTGCATATTTCATATGTAACATTAAGCCATCAATGATTGAATTCAGCCATAACATTTTACCTTTGCACCGAATTTAGTCTTTCCCTCCGTCACAATATCATATATGTGTTTCATGACATAAAGGGCACATAAGTTCGATTCTAGCGGTTGCCGACGGGTCTAAAAAAGAACAAGAAATATATAAGAGCATATATAGCTTACTAACCAAGTTCACAAGACAGTTATGTCATGTCCAAATATGTACTAACCTTTGGTTGGTACCATTTAGGGTCTTTGAGATCAAACCCAACACGCCTTCTTTTTACCGTTCTTTGGAAGGTCGTCATGCCACTATCATCAAAATCACAAATTTATCAGTAATGTTCACTGAAAATTCACAACAGAGATTTCAGACAAGACAATCAAAATGACATTCTTACTTGTTGATGATCTACTTCAACGTAGGCGATGGATCGCTGTGAGTGGAGCATAAGAAGATAACAAAATGCGACTCCATGTTCATGACGACCAAGCGATAGTGGTTGCTGAAATTTCAATACAGCGAGAAAGTACTCATATATATATATATATATATATATATATATATATATATATGTGAATTAAGTGAATTACAGACAAGAATTGTGATATATATGTATCCGAGCCAATGTGGAAACAAGTACACCTTTCTTGGCACTTCACACACCCTCTTTGATATGTACTCCTGTCTCAATTCCTTGGATGTTGTACTTGCATACACTGGGCACAAGAATCCAAAATCCTCGATTCGGCCCTGTTCAACAAGTTTCTCATGCATGCACCTACAAGAATGACATCGATCAGAAATTAGTATATATGTATGTGTGTCTAAACGGTGCATTTAAATTATGTAATCAAGGAAGAAGATACTTACTTAATAAATACTTGAACACGTGCACTAGTAACTGTTGTCCCGAAGCGGCATGGACTCTACATCTTCATTATCAAGTAAAAGCGGTTGAGGATGATCGAGGCCTACTACTTCATTGACAGGCCATGATTTATCTTTAAACCATCATTGGCTACCAAATCAGATATTTTTTCCTTGGCCGTTAAGTTAGCAATAGGGGATGGAACTTGAGGAGGGGGTGAAGCTTGATGAGGGGGTGGATCTTGAGGAGGGGACGAAGCTTGATGAGGGGGTGGAGCTTGAGGTGGGGATGGAGCTTGAGGAGGGGATGGAGCTTGACGAGGAGTAGAGACATCTACAAGCTTCACTGGCCAAGAGATGAAGGTTCCCTTGACATCACTCACAATCTTCAGCTCATCAGTTGGGAAAGGGACAGGTGCATCAAAGATCACCTCTTCAACTGACACTCTGACTTCATCATCATCCATTTGTTGGTGGTGTACAGTTGATCCCAAGTTATGGACAGTCCCTTTAGCAACCAATTGTCTATGACTATCACGATCCTCCACATGAGATGACAATGTGATCCATCTCCTCCCGGGTAACCACACTTTGTCTGTGGCATTTGGATTTACCAAAGTATTGCTTTAGGCCTACCCGTCCTCCAATCCCCCTTACACGCCCCGAGTGATCTACTTTTCCGGTCGCAACGGTCAGAACATCATTCCTCCTGTCCGAAGCAAAAGATCCCTCTGCTTCCTTCTTTTTAAGATCTTCCTGTAAGATACAGATAACAAGAAGCTTAGTAATGAAACATGTTTAGTAAGTAAAAAATGACAATATCGATACTTACAATTCTTTCAGACAACTACACGAGTTTGTTCACTCGTGTAGGTGCCGCTTGGCTTTGCCGAATATACAACCACAACTCCTCGCGACGTATTGGAGATGGCGGTGGTCAACTACCAGCGGAAGGATTGGATTCAGCTTCATCTTCCAATCTCTTTCGCTTGGTCGCCATCAAATCTTTTCGGCCTTTTCATATCCGCCGCGAGAAGCCCCGTGTGGGCAATCATTCTTTCTCCGATCTCTTGGTATTTTTCCCTTCTTTTACGTGAATCGAGATTGAAAACAACTATCAATTATGAATTCCAACCATGTCACACAGAAATTAGAGAACTTCTGCTTGATATGAACGTCAAACATTAGTCAAATTCACATCATCTAGATTCAACATTTTACTTAAGGAAGATGTAGCATTGTAGAACAAATTGGGAGAACCAAAGGAAAGGGAGTTGCAGAATTGCTGCCAACTCAGTCAATTCATTCATTCATCATAATTGGTTCCTACACACATATTAGAATAACTAACTAATAGCTTGCACCGAAACCATTACACAGTTAACATACTAACTAACTAACAGCAACGTCTAACCATATTACATAGTTTACATATCAGACTTGCATGGAATTAGGACATGCTCCTCTGATGGAGGACAAAGGCAGGAAATGTATACTTTTATTCACACACTAAACCATTTAACTAATAGGATTAGATGTACACAATAACATTCACATATCCGCACAGGTTAATAAGCAAACAAAAGTGCAAACAAAACTAAATATAAACTCACCAGAACTTCAGGAGTGGTCTGCAACTGAACAAATTGCTGTCAAATTTGTTCATCAATAAATTTGTACTTGTGCCAGGGTTTAAGGTCAGGCTTCACCTCGGCAAAAATATACGTGTTAGCTAGAAAGGTCTTAAACTTCCTGAACCGCTCAGTTGTGAGATGAAGAGGTTCGTTCGTCGAACCACACCCGGTCAAAGCAGATCGGAGTTCGGGAACACGAGTAGAATCGTTTTCACCGTTCATTTTCAAGAAAGTGAGAGGAATGCACGAGCAAATGAGGGAGTAACAGAGGCTAGCAGTGCGTGGGCGAGGAAGAGAGGTAATGCAACGGGAAGGGTTTTGCAACGTGAACGGGGGTTCTTCGGTGAGTGTGACAAAAGCTTCCGCGAAGAAACGTATATTTGGCGCTTCATTTTTAAGACCGGACAAATGAGTATATACGGTCTTAAAAGCTAACCTTTATGACCGGTCTTTATATAACTCCGGTCTTAAAATTAATTAATTTTTTATTTAAACTTTAGTACCGGCCTGATTTTAAGTCTGGTCTTAAAAGTCTAACTTTTAAGACCAGTCATTCTGTAACTCTGGTCTTAACATTAATTATTTTTTTATTTAAACTTTAGTACCGGCCGTGATGTTGGAAGTTATGCCCTAGGGGCAGATCATTGTACTTTGACGTTATTATTAATTAAAGTATTTCTCCTTTTGTTATCAAATTATTTGCATGTTTGTTATGATAACTGTATCCTTAGACAAATCATATAGATTGTCCTAAATGTCCCTGGTCGGTCATCTATGCGGGAGCAAAGATGAAATAAGACTAGTATGACTTTGATGAGTGTTCAGGTGTAGAACTCAGATGTCCGGCCTATAGAAGGGCCGGTGATTTGATATAGGATCTAGATGCTCCTCCTGTATTCTTATTGGGCAAGCATCCAGGAGAAGATTGGTCGTGGCTGGGATCGTGCCAACCGCCCTGGTCGTGGCTGGGTCCCACGGTAAGTGGGTTGTGACCACTACGTGGATTGCCCCTGCACTAGCTAGTGAGATAGTGGGCCTTGACTAGGTCCGTAACAGTTGCCCCCAAGCTCGGTTGTTCAGGTCTATGAGCTACCGAGTTTAGTTGTTTGCTTGACTAGAGTACGGATGTCTGAATTTTGTTGATCGCGAGATAACATGATATCATTGCCCCCCTTAGGGTTGTCCAGTGTGCAGTCGGCCAGGGTGGATATCTTTGTTGAATCCGGATTTCGTATCGAAGTTACTACCACTCGTTTGACTTTGAGAAAGCATCTATCCGAGCTTCAAAGAACTTCGGAGTTACTTGTCTTCGATTGCATTGCCCCGAGACATGTGGTCAGGGTTACCTTGGCGATTGCCAAGATGCCTTGTTCTTCAATTATCCAGGGTATCGGGCTCTTTTCTTGCGTAGTTAAGATCCCCAAACCCGAGTCTTTCTGAAAAGGAGCAGATTGGGATTTGCCATCATAGCGGCCGAGCTCATAGGAGGAAGCGATCCGGGACCGAGTATTTCGGTAGCGGATCGGCTTTCAAAATGGTGGGGTGTTTGACTTTGGCGGACAATGGAGAGGTATACGTTGTCCCTTATTTTTTCTGTGAGCGCCCATTGTCCTCGGGCGTTTTCTCATCGATTCCTCTTCTCTAAGTCATCATTAGTTTTACGCGGTGGCATCCCTCGGCTGTCGTGAAGCCGGGCGAGGGGATGTTAGCCTATGCGGCCCTTGGCGCATTTAATGCTGACAGACGCGCATTAAATATGCGGGAGACGTGACCCTTACTTGAGTGAAAAGTCGCTTTTGCCCCGTCGTTTGGGTTTTCGAAAGCTTTATACCCGCCAAGTCTATTCATTATTTCACTTTCACTCCCTTGCTCCCAAGAATTTCTCTCTGCCGATTCAACGCCTTGACGAAGAAGTTCAATCTTGCGAGCAACTTTGTTTCTATTTCACAATTTCTTGAACGACCACCCGTTTCTTAGGCGGGTATTCGCTTCCCTATCTTTCTCTTTGTTCCGCTCTGATATGTAGTTTCTTCTTTCTGTGTCTGTTTGTGGACATTTGTCCAAGGCTTTGTAGTTTCGCTACTAAATTGCGTCTGTACTTAGTTGAATCTCTGATTAGATTTCTTCATTGAGTGAATTTCTGCGCAATCCTGTTCTCAATTCCCACATTTGTGCAAACATTCCCCTATTTTTCGAGTGAGCCTTTTCCTCTTCTGCTCGTCGATTGTTGAGTCCTGTCCTCCCAACTGACCTGTACTATAATGTGGCAAGCCTAGGTCCTAGGGCTGAGGTGGATTCCTACATCGGCCCCTGCTATGATTGTCTGTATGAATGTTCGCGACTTCTTTCTGTCGGGGATTCTTCCACAGCCGACTTCCTTTTGGGCTCCTGCCGACACAATCTTGTCCCGGCTCCTCCAGCCGCTTCGCCGAGTCCTGCTGATTTAGACTTTAATCTTTCTTCGACTGTGGAATCCCGCCTTCAATTTTTGACATCAGGTATGCTAGGAAGATTCTGATCATTTACTTTTTATTTTTTATTTGTGGTAGGTATAATGGCGTCATCCTCTTCTTCGCATCACCGTAGAGTCAGGGTCCAGGAAACGCGAACCGTGCTAGCCCCTCACGGGATTTAGTTGAACGATTCCCTGGGTTACCCACGAAATCTTGTCTGTCGGTCGGCGACCACGGCCGACTTGGAAAATCTCCCATGCGAGAAACCAGCTCCTACTCTTTTTGCCTCCGGAAGAGGAAGAGCTGTGTGCTCCATAAGGGAGGAGCCACAACTCCTTTTCTTCTTCTACCTTGACTATGTCACCGGGCTCGGAATTCGTTTTCCATTTTCCGAATTCCGGATGGCAATCCTCCAATTCCTTGGCGTAGCTCCCTCACGGATGCACCCCAATGGGTGGGGGTACGTGATTGCCTTTGAATGGTTACCCCTGTCTCTGACTCCTTCAAATACTTCAAACGTAACTTTTTTAAGGTGGTCGCTAAGTCTGGCGTACAACCTTGGTTCCTCAAAGGACCAGATTCAGCAAAAGTCGAATGGGAATTTAACCTTTATTGGTGTAAAGATCACCATGGCGTTTCCCCTAGCGCTTATAAGGTGGAGCGGTCCACTCTGTTGAAGCATGAGAAGAAAGCCATTGACGCCATAACCGATCACGTGAAGGCCAATGGTACTGTTGGGGCCGCGTCCTTGGTGGCCCGATGTCGGGACGAGGCTCGGCACCGGGGAAGAGCTCGTATCGCGGCCGAGTATGACATTTCCGTTGTTTAATACGATGTCGCTCCGTGTTTTAGTCAAGTACTGTGTTTCGCTTACTAGTAGCTAAAATAATGTCTTTGTTTTGTGTAGGTCTCAAAATGAAAGGGCCGCTACCGCAATATCTATCTGGCATCCCGGACCCGCCTGCCAAAGGGAGAAAGAGGTCGGCTGGGGATACGGGCAAATCCAAGGTTGGAAAGTCCTCGAAGCCGGCCGAATCTAAGAAAGACAGGGTCGGCCCTCGACCGACGCCACACCGGCCTCCGTTATCCCGGCCTCTCCTATCCGATCCTCTCCCTACGCTATCATGCCGCCTCCCAAGTCGGTTGAGGTGGGCCTTCATCCGTGCAAACTACCTCGATGAGAGGTGCCGGCCTGACCCAAGCCTTTCTCACTCTTCATCACAAGTATGTGGAGGCTGCTGCTGACATGAAGCGTGCCAGGACGGACCGTGATGAGGCTCTAAAGCAATGGCAGCTCGCTTCTAATGAATTTCAAGTTCGTGAAGTCCAGCTGGAGAAGGTGGAATTCGCTCTGAAAGAAACCCGGGGATCTTGGCCGACTCCAATGTGATAATTGAGGGATTTAAAGCGGCTCAAGCTAAGAGCGAGGAAGAGTTGAAGGCCGTGGTGGAGGAGAAGGACAGAATTAGAGGCGAGGAGAGGCGTCCTCAAAGCATATGACGGCGGAGATAGCCCTTTGCAAGAGTTCTTTGCTAGGATCCGTGGTAGCGGTGTTTAAGAACTCCCTGGCCCAGATCCAAGCTTTGAACCCGGGGATCGAGCTCAACACCACAGGGCATCACTTTCGATCCTACGTTGAAGATGGGCAGATCGTCCCTTATGTGGATCCTCCAGCTGTCTCCGAGACCCGAGTTGATGGTGATGCAACCGAGCAGGGTGAAGAAGTCTCGACTGTCCCCAATCCTGTGGGTTGATTTCTTTTTTGAATTTGTGTATTCCGGCCGGTTCTGTTTCCGGTAAAAACTCTTTGTCAAATATTATGGCCAATTGGGCCCCTTTTGCGCTTAATTATTGGTTGTCCGTAACCTAGTAATTATCACGCGATAGGAACCTTTCTTTGGCGTGTCGCGGTGACAGGGCCAAGGTCATACGAAAATAAGCAGAGTCTGCGAACGCGCATTTGGTGACGAAACCATTTTATTTTAAAGTGCTAGTGTTTACCTTTGTCTTAGAAAAATCCCTGCATGACATTTTCTATTGATACCCCGGAGTAAATATATGCTCGGGCTGCGATAGCTAGCCAGATTTACTTTCCTCAGCTGAAAAGCTGGTTATAATTTTATCTTTTGAACAAGACAAAGTTTGGGAGTCAACAAATACCCTCGAACGAGAGTTTCATTTATATTCGTCAAAGCAATTGTTATGAAGGGAAAAACCATCAAGCCAACATTGAACAAAGAACAAAATGGAAAAAGATGCTTTAAGACAAACAACAGATAAGCCTAACTGTAATACGCCTTTAACTTGTCCGCATTCCATGTTCGCTTGATTGGGGCTCCGTCCAAGTTCTCCAAAATATAAGCTCCTCTCTCAAGAGATTCGCGAACGCGATAAGGTCCGTCCCAATTAGCCGCAAGTTTGCCGTCCTTGGAATTCTTGTTTCCGATGTCAGCCCTTCTGAGGACCAGCGGCGGGTTGGAATGTCCGTGGTCTAACCTTCTTGTTATAACGAGCCGCGATCAAGCGCTTCATTGCAATATCCCGACAGTGGGCGGTGACCCGAGCCTCATCGGCCAGATCCAACTCGACTGCCAACGCCTCACTATTGGCCGTTTCTCCTTGTGATAAAATGCTCTTCCTGCGCCAAGACATCATCCCTATTTCGACAGGAATCATGGACTCACAGCCCGTAGGCCGGCTGTAAGGAGTTACTTGAGTGGATGTACGAGCCGTTGTTCGGTTTCCCCAAAGAACAAAGGGTAGTTGATCAGCCCAAGAGGTGTCAGCCTCCAGCATACGTTTCTTCAAACCATCAAGAATGACCTTATTGGCGGCTTGACTTGCCCGTTAGGATCACGGGTGCTCCACGGAAGCAAAGTGATGTTGTATTCGTATTCATAAATCAAATCACGGAATCCGACTCCGGTGAACTGAGTTCCATTGTACGTTACTATCTCATTTGGTGCTCCAAATCGCGTGATTATATTGACTTCAACAAATCGTTGCACACGGGCCGAGGAAATCGTAGTGAGAGGTTCGGCCTCAATCCATTTGGTGAAGTAGTCCACTTGCAACAATTAGCCATCGTAGTTGCCCGGGTGCGGTCTTGAATGGACCAAGGATGTCCATGCCCCATTTGTAAAAAGGCCACGGGGCCGAGATAAAATGAAGCTCGGCCGGGGGCGCCCAAATGACTCTAGCATGTTTCTGACAGCTATCACATTGTTTAACGAGGTCTTAGCGTCCGCTTCTAACGTTGGCCGGTAATAACCTGCTCGAAGGGTTTTTCGCGAGCGCCTTAGCCCCATATGCTGACCGTTGGCCCCTCCATGCACCTCGGCCGGGACATATCTGCTTCATTAGGATTCAAACATCTTAGCATAGGAGAATGTAATCCCTTTCGGTAGAGTTGATCCTCCACCATTGTATACTTGGCCGCTTCTCGAACCAACATTTTGGCCTCCAATGCATTGTGCGGGATGATTCCGCGTTCAAGATAATCTTCAATTGGCTTCTTCCGATCTGCTTCAACCAAAATAGCCATCATGCACACCGGATCTTCGAGATTTTGCTGAACAACCGTGCGGTGACAACCACTGCTTAGTGCTTGCTAACTTTGACAAGATGTCGGCTCTACGTTGTCTCCCCGAGGAATATGAGTGACGGTGGCTTCATCAAAGTCTGACATTATATCCTTGGCTTTTAAGAGATACTTTGCCATTAGCGGGCCCTTAGCCTGATACGTACCCTCGATCTGAGACGCCACAAGTTGGGAGTCGGTGAAAACCTTAACTCTTGTGGCCCCATTTTCCTTGGCTTGAAGAAGCCCGGCTATCAAAGCCTCATATTCTGCTTGATTGTTCGAAGTAGGGAAGTTAAGATGCAACGAATGCTCAATCGTAACCCCCTCTGGACTCTCAATGATGACTCCAGCTCCACTTCCTTTAACGTTCGACGATCCGTCAACATAGACCTTCCATTTGCTCGACCTCGCATCATCCGTTTTAGGAACCGGGGTGAGCTCTCTGATGAAGTCGGCTAATGCCTGTGACTTGATTGCATGGCGAGCTTCATAGGTAATGTCGAACTCGGAGAGTTCTATCGCCCAATTTGTCATCCTCCCCGCTAGGTCCGGCTTATGTAGGACTTGTCGAATTGGTCGGCTTGTTCTAACAACAATATGGTGGCCTTGGAAGTACGGTCTTAATCGACGGGCCGCCATGAGTAAA
Source organism: Acacia pycnantha (assembly GCA_025563575.1). Lineage (NCBI taxonomy): Eukaryota > Viridiplantae > Streptophyta > Magnoliopsida > Fabales > Fabaceae > Acacia > Acacia pycnantha. The sequence goes on from JAMWYP010000100.1 coordinate 2,663,918, forward strand.
GCGAATGCTACTTTCTCCAGCTTCTGATATCGGACCTCGGCATTCTGCAAGGTTACTGCGACAAAATATCTGGATTTGTCCGTGCTCCGCCTCTCTTACCGGGGCCGCGGCGCGGCCTCCTCGCCAATGGACAAATAAAGGTAGAGGCTCTCACTGTGTAAAGGTTTGGAGAGGACGGGGGGATTGGCCAGACATTGTTTTATTTCTTCAAAGGCAGAATCGCATTTCGAATTCCACTCCACCGACGCTTCCTTCTTTAAAAGCCTGAACATGGGCAATGCCTTCTCCGCTGATTTTGGAAAAAATCTAGTTAGAGCGGCCAATCTTCCTGTGAGCTGTTGTACCTCTTTTTTGTTACTCGGAGCCTTCATCTCCATCACCGCCCTGCACTTGTCCGGGTTGGCTTCAATGCCTCGGTTTGTTAGCATGAAACCCAAGAACTTTCCCGCAGGGACGCCAAAAGCACACTTGGCCGGGTTCAGACGGATTCTGTAAGTTCTGAGTTTAGCAAATGTCTGCTCCAAGTCTTGTACGTGACGCTGCTGGTCCAAGGTCTTAACGATCATGTCATCAATATACACCTCCACGTTACGACCAATCTGATGCAGTAAAGACTCTATTCATCATCCTTTGATATGTAGCTCCGGAATTTTTCAATCCGAAAGGCATGACGTTGTAGCAGTAATTAGCTCTTTCAGTGATGAAGGCCGTCTTTTCCTGATCCTCCGGGTACATCGCTATCTGATTATATCCGGAATATACGTCCATGAACGATAAAAGCTGGAATCTCGACGCACTGTCTACCAATTGATCGATGTTCGGCATAGGGTAAGAGTCCTTGGGGCATACCTTATTGAGATTCTTGTAATCGGTACACACCCTCCACTTCCCATTTGGCTTTTTTACCATGACCACATTGGACAACCAAGTCGTTATCTTGAATCTCGCGAATAAATACGACTTCCGGCAATTCTTGAACGTGAATGTCCAATGCTTTCCTCTTCTCGGTCCGTGGTTCCTCTTTCTGTGACAGGAATTGAACCGGGTAGACTTCTAGTTTGTGACAACAAAACTTCGGGTCTATTCAGTACTTGAGATGAATTCCAAGCAAAGACATCCCGATTTTTCTTCGGGAACTCCACCAAACTGTTTCTAAGTTCGGGTGTCGGTGTCTGCCGATCTTAGTGGTGCGGAGAGGGTCTCCCACCACCAGTCCTCCGGGTCTCCCGCCGCTCAGGCGCACCTCCTCATCACGGATGTCTAACTCCACGGTATTAATTTCATCGTCTGGAGAGTCCCGGCCCGAGTGGTCCGGATAGCTGTTTCGTTGGGGCTGTGACGAAGATCCGCCCTCCCCTATTCTGACAGTTTCGAAGTAGCACTGCCGAGACTCTTTTTGGTCCCCTGTTACCGTGACCACGGTTCCTTGGTTGCCTATCACCTTGAGCTTTTGATGCTTAATGGATACCAGCATGTCCCATTTATGAATGGTTGGTCTTCCCAATATTATGTTGTAGGGTGACACGAAGTCGGCCACTATGAACCGCACTCTTTCTGTCTTGAAGGCGTCTTTCACTCCCAAGGTGAACCGGAGGTCGATAAACCCCTTTGGACGCGATGGCTTCTCCGTTAAATCCGATGAGGGTTGTCTTGCATGGCTTTAAGTCTTCCCGGTCTAGGCTCATTCTTTTGAACGCTGATGGCCGGGGACAACGTCCCTGAGGTCGTCACTCGTGAAAAATAAGGGCGAACGTGCTGGCTCATTATGATATTCCTTGAATTTTGGTCGGTCTCTAACGGATAGGACTTCTCGGAGGTATTTCATTCGCTGGCTCATAGTATCTCCGCCTCCGCCCATTGCTCCGCTGATCACGTTACAGTCGAATTCCGCTTCTGGAAATTCGTCATCGACCTCAGGAGCCTTGCGCTTATCGTCCTGCTTTTTGAACTTCCGGGGGGGACTCCTGCTGCGGTTCTTGGTTTTTCGTTTTCCACCTTTCCCTTGATGCTCTATGACATATTGTTGAAGTTTTCCTTCACGAACAAATCGTTCGATTGCATCACGGAGCTCGTAGCATTCATCCGTTGTATGGCCTCGCCCATCATGGAATGAGCAGTATTTGGATTGGTCTACCCTGGATCTTCGATAGGACAGACGAGGTCGGTCCACCTTCTTCATCTCGGTTGTTGACACCTCCTTCCACACTTGAGACAGAGAATACTGGGATTTCGGTTGCCGTTTGCTAGTTGCGAAGTGCAACTCAAAGGCCTCGGCCAGGTCCTCGAAATTGTGAATCGATCCAAACGGAAGAGTGTGGAGCCACTTCAACGCTGGTCCTTTTAACGTCGCGGCGAAGATGCGAGGCACGATCGGTTCCTTGAGGCCTCTAACCGACATGTGAACGTCAAAGTCCTCTAAATGAGTTGTCGGGTCTTGTGAGCCGTCATACTTTGTCAACTCGCCCAAATTTAACTTCTCTGGGAATCGGGTGTAGGTGCAGCTGCAGCTGCCTGATACATTCCTCCACAGAGAGCCCTCACTGGTTGAAATTCGACTCTAACTCTTCCACTATTTGGCATCCTTCCTACTCCATTTTCCCAAAATCATATTAGTACCCTTAACCATTTTAATTTACCTTTTCCCAGTATTGTCCAAACCATGCTTTGATACCAAATTTGTTACACTCCTACTGACCTTGCCCTCTCAGGTGGCGGATAGAGGGATTCCTTCTTATTTATTACTTTAACTTAGTTAATTATTCCATATTAACATATATCAAAGCGTTAGGTAGCAGAGCATATGATTGATTTGGACAAATACATAAGACTAGTAAAAGTACGAATAAATAAACAGTAATTAGTCCCCAAAGGGTTAGGGTATAGTCATCCAAAATAAATATAGGCAGTAAGTAAATATATATATTCATCCATAATCATATCAGTACAAAATATGATAGGTCATTCCCTATTTCTTCAACCACCAACTCCATGCCCCTTACATCTACACTGCTAATTTGCTCAATGAGAATCACATGTATCTTTAGGATGCTTTGGGATTCAAAATTGAATCCCAGAGTAACTGTCAAAATCATATACAATATGTATATAGTGCATGTATACAACCATAATCAAGAAAATCACAATCTCAACAATGGCAATACAAACCACATGCATTCAGTACACTCAATAATGTCAAACAGCCTATTAACATAAGCCCATGTTCCATAGCGCTAGGAAAACAACAGTAGCCGGGCCTCAAACCCAAGCTACACTAAATGCATCACCAGCTTAGTAGCAACCCAAGGAAACACATTCCACTAGACCCTACAGCCCAAACGCATGTCCCACTCACGATACCATATTCCACAATCATGGCACACAAACATACAAAAGCGACATAGAGTATATAAGTAAACAGTTACTACCTGATGGCTGATCAGTAATTAATAAAATGTCCCTGATACTCGAATGTTGCTATGAATATGAACTTTCCCTAAACAAAGAAAATATATTCCTTTTCATTCACTTATGCAAACTTTCCTCTTAATTTCATGAAATTCGACCATAATCCAAAAATTCTAGAATTCATGCTTCAACTTCAAAACTTCATAATAATTCTAGAAAAATCCAACTAATGTTATTCCAGTGGCCAATTAACTTCTAACATGTATAGTATTTAATAAAAATATTTCCAGAGACCATAAAATTTTTTACAATTTTACTGTGTTAAAATTCCACCCTTTGGTCAGAGATAAAGTCCAGTTTTCTGGGCTATTTTCCAAAATTCATATTTCCTATTAGACATCTGGAAAAATTACAAATTATATACCAAATTAAATCTTGGGATGTCTAATTTAAGAATGTAAAATTTCATGTCCATTGGACATCATTTAATATTTTAAAATCATCCCTTAAGCACGACTGCCCAAAAATTATCAAAGCTGGCAGATTCTCTAATTTCTTGTAACTTAGCTTTTGAGTTTCAAATCATGTTCCCTAATTGTACCCATACCAATTTTCATCCTAAACACTTTCGCATCATTAAAAATACCAAAATCACATCATAACCTCATGTACACAGCCCTGGCCGAAAGTCACACCATAAAAGCAACAACAATAATTTCCATTTTAACTTCATATTTATTCATCTCTTTGCTTAATCTTCTCTTTAAGACCATTATCTTAACTTTAAATATTTGATAATTCATTTTAGTGACTAAGGCAGCACCTCCCATTAAGAAATATCATCATCCCATGAACATCCATTATTTTGAGAAGAAATCCAAAAATCCAAAACACAAAGTCACAAACAAGCTAGTTTAGTGACATACTTGGCTTGTGACTTTGTGCTCCAAAACACAAAGTTATTTCTTATTGGCTCTTGGTTTGACTTAGATTTATGACTTGTTTTCCTTCCATTTTCTCTAGACTTTTCTTGACTCCTCTTGCCTCTTCATGCTTGGCCGACATGCTCCCTCTCTTGGCACAATATTTATTTGTCTCATATGCTCTTTTAGCTTAGGTTTAGGTCTTACTCTTGGTGCTATTTTATTGGCTTTATGTATGCTTCAATCATCTTTCTTCCCTCTTGACCATGGCTGGACAAAATTGGTGGCTTGTAGGAGAAGAATATTTGTCTTTCAATTGCCTTAAATTTAGCTTGTACAAGTTGCGTACCTAATAGTCAACTTTAATTCCCAAGTTGACACTTGTCAAGCTAGGGAAATTGCTTTGACTTTTGTTTTCACATGTGCTTTTTTTGCATGGCTTATTGCTTCTTCTTGGCCGACGCATATGGATTCTTGGAGAAGGAATTTTGTCTTCTAAAAGCCTTTGCCAAGTGTCCAAATATTCTATTGCAATAGTTAGCCCTATTCCCTATGGTGACATTTGCCATTCAAAGGAATAATAGTTATCTTTTGGCCAAGAACATGGCAAAATTCATTCTTGTCTTCTTCTTTCTCTCCTTGGACGAAACATAAGGCTTATGAGAAAAGATTTTGTGCATTCATAATACTTCTTTGACTCTTGCTCAATAAGTTATCTTTCATCATCTTTGATGATGTAAACTTAGTTGGCATTGTCCTTAAGTCAAAGTTCATTTATCATATTATTTCTTTGACTTCCAATTATCCCTCTTTGTATGGAAAATATTCTTGTCTCATATTTCCCTTATGTTATGGGAAATTCTTAGTCAAAGGGAACAAGAATGTTGCTTCTTATTTCCTTTACAAGCTTATGTTACTTAGGTCTAAATGGATTTCATGTTTCATTCTTTCCACACTTTCATTTCCATTCCTTTTTGCCTTGCTTGGACGAAATCTTCGCCTTACTAAAGGTCCAATAATTTACTTTTCTAATGTCCTTTAGGCACTTTGTTAAACCTTTAGGCACTTTGTTAAATTTTGACAAGTCCACTTACCATTTATTGGCCCTAATTTATTTAAAACAATTCCTCATCCTCCTTGCTTATTTGGCCGAGAATTAAGTCACTATTATAGTGACTTTCACATTACCACAAAGTCACTAAAATCATTTACTTAATATGTCATTTTAGCTACTTAATTAAACTGGAAGGTTCCCTGAAAGAAATCAATTTAATTGTGGTAAAAAACTTCTCAATATTTCATTAATTCGTGGTTTGTATATTGTTCATGAAAATAGGGATGTTACACATACATATATGGCCACACATAGAATGTAAGAGAAGAGTTACCACCTGGTTGCTTTACCATTCCTCGAATTGGCTCTCAATCCTTCGGTCATCCTAGGCAATTGTTGGGTCCTAAAAACATATATTTACAAATGACGGGTTATTATTTATCCAACCTCTTTATAAGACTCAAGGGCCATATTAACTACATGGATTTAGCTTAACTCTTATAAGTCAACTTAATTATATTACTATTTTGCCCTTACATTTCTCATTTTCCCACAAGTCAAAACTGGCAGAATTTTCAACCAATTTTGAAAATTCATATATTTATGTACAAGTGTCCAATTGCAGGGATTTCAAAGGATATATGACCCTTATTAAGTCTAGTTCTAGGTAAAAAATATTATTCTTAGCTATTTGGACACTGCCACAGAATGTTGCCAGTTTTACATTGCCAACTTCAAAAATTCACAACTACCAGTATACAGATCCAGTCGGCCCATATTATATATCAAATTAAATCTTAGGATACCTAAGAAAACATTGCAAAGTTTCAAGTCCATTGAACAACATTTACCCAATCAAACATACAATACAAGTGGAACTACCTCCAGAAAACGAAATCTGGCAGCATTACTACTATAACCTCAACCTTTGGGTTTTCAATCTAACCCTTCTAAAACCATGATCACAACCTATTCCCACACAATTTTTCCCAAGAAATCCATTTCTATGGTAAAAACAAAAAACAAAGCCATTCTCCTTTATTAAGAAACAGAGATGGCTGAAACTTTAGGGTTTTTGGTCAAAATTTCAGTTTTCTCTACCAATGCTTCCAATATCGGTTTCTCACACTTATCCTACACAATTTTTCATTCTAAACTCATTGGAAGCATCAAAACTAACAAAATCATAGCCCTTCGTGGCCAAACAGTATAGACCAAAAATCAGGGCATATGAACAACTGAAGAAAGCCTTAAACAAGTCGGTTCAAAACGAAGCATATGCTTGCCCTAAAGGTCATTTCGCGATCGGTTTGGAAATCTAGTAGCACCTCCACCATCTAGACAGCACCGAAACCTCATATCAAGAATCTGGAACCGTAGAAATGTTGCTCTCGCTGAGAGGAACAATGTTAGAGAAGGCCTAGGGAGCTAGAAACGTAGAATCAAAGGCGAAATTAGCTCCGATTACTTTCTCTTTCCTCTCTCTCTCTCTCTCTCTCTCTTCTCCACTGCCTCTCCTTCTCCATATTTCGGTTTCTCCCCTCTCTTCTCTCTATTTGGCTGACTTAATGGCCTAAGGGAAAAAAGGAAATGAAATATAAAAATATCCTTGACACAAGTGTGGTCCAAAATGTGTCACGTGTCCTTGTTCAATCGATGAGAGAGAGAGAGCTTGTCAAATAAGCCAGAGCGAGAGAGGTGAGGTGGCACAATCTTAAGTAAAGAATGAGGTGATGTGGTACCTACCCTAACTTCCAAATTCGGTGTTCGAAAAAGTCAACTTTGTTACCAGATCAAAGACTGATAGATTCCCCATACTCAAACGCTATGTGGCACGTTCTGGTGTTGCCAATACAAAAATGCTTCCGTACTTTGTAATCATGAAGAGACATATGTCACCTCTCAATTAAACCAACACAAAAGCATCTTTATGCTTTGTCATGATAAGGGACACATGTCATGTCTACTTGACCAACATAAAAGTGACGTCGTCATTAATCATCATGAACTTACTTTATTAAAGCCACCTTATCGGTGCTTGCTCAAGATTCTACTCAAGTTTATGGCATGCTTACTAAGGCCACCAAATGAAGCCTGGTTAGGATGTGTGTGTGAGCCTCTACATGGGGCCACATACTGATGTCATTCTACAAAAACGCAGGGCACAAATATTGACCTTAGAAGTACAATGTTCACACCATATTGGCATGCTTTTACTCTACCAAACATCCCATACCTTATAACAAAGCTGGGTGACATCTTTCTACCAGCCTGATAGCACCATATACGTGTCATGTACCCTTCTGCACCGAGACTTTAATTCTACCAATTATGCATACTAGGTCCCCGCCTAGTATGACCGAATCCCATAGTCCCCGAGAGCCTTACCATCTCTTATCATTCTTGGGACTCTTCTTGAACTAGACTTAGTCATCTTCCTAATACAAGCTTATCCTCAAGTCTCTAGGCCCAAAATTAAGGATATTACAATTCTGCCCCCGTTCAATAAATTTCGTCCTCAAAATTTGAACATTTATACCTCGGGGAATTATTCTAGACACTCAGTGTATATCTTTCCTATGTATGCTTGTAGATTAATTCAACAAAACCATTTAAGAAGCAAATCAATTAGAAAAAGTGTGTTGTTCCTACAAAAAGAAAAAGAAATGGGTGTTGCCTCATAACAGTAAATAGGGACCATATGGGGTTTAGGTGATCTGCTCTTGCTTGTGGCCGTAGTTGATGTTGAGAGGTATGAAATAATAAAAGTTGTGAGAGACAATGCATATGGATGAAAAAATGTGCTATTGTGAGCTGCTACAAAAAGAGGCTTGGTGTTTACATGAATGCAAGCAATTGTATCTATATATGATGGATCCAAGTTTTGAGTCTCAAAAAATTTTCAAACTGAAAAACAAAGTAAGAAAACAAAAAATAAGGATTTGACGATTAATTAAGTGAGATGGCTAGACTCCAGAGAACCCGTGAAAGATGATGATGAAAGTCCAGGTGCGATAATGATTTGGGTTAAAATTGATAGAGGGTAATTCTGTCCAACAAATATTATAAACAAGGATATTTTTTTCTCTAAAATTTGCAATCCCAGGATTGCAAACGCAATACCAACAAGAGGTGGCTTTGTAACGATCACACTTTTGTGGTACTCCCAATCTCGGGTTATATTCTGTCCCTTATATCAAACAATACAATTTGGCCAAATCTCTGACCCAATCTCAATCTCTATCCCTCAATGCTTCGTATCAAACAGGGTCTAAGTATTTAGAGCTCAAACCCCTAAACTCATTGATGTGACACCTGGATCATATTGTGTTTTATAAATTTACAAATATTAAATTATTAAATCAATAATTACTAATAAATCAAATAAATAACATGTCTCATTGAAAAATTAATTAATTAATTGAGAATATGGTAATATATATGAAAAAATAAATTGAGCAAATAGTCTATCAAATAGCAAGAAAATAAATAACTAAACAATTAAATAAATAGAGGCAAACAAACAAAGAAATTGCATGGTCAATAAAAAATTTAATGTAAAACAAAGAAAGGTAAGGGGAACAAATATAAGAGAGGGGAGTGAGAAAAAAGAGAAAGGCCAATGAAAGGCCGATGAAAGTAGTTGTAATCAATCTATGCAAGTCTCTTGTTTGAAATGAAACCCTAGAGCAAGAAAAGAAAAATTGCAATGGGTAGTATTGGAATATTAGGAAAACAACATGGATAATCTTGTCAATATTTGTCAAATTATTTCTCACTTCTTACCAAAAAAAAAAAGGTTAAGGTGCAAATTTCACAATGATGTTTTAGTGAAGGGGCGCCTTGAACAATTATGTTTTAATGGGTGCAAAATTATTTCTCAATTTGGAAGTCTTTCCGACTATGATTCTCCTCATAGTCTTTCCCTCATAATTGGAAAGACTTCCAAATTGTATAGCAACAGATTCATTGAGTCTCCTCTTGCTTCCTCTATGGCTATAACCTTTGCCTCTCATTCCTTCATGAGAATATTTAAAAAAAATTCTCACTTGGGAGTTTTGATCGTATGTTTTCCCCAAGGCAGCTCTAGCTGGTTTATCAGATGTGTAAATCTGAGTTCAAACTCAGTTATAGATTCACCAGACTCCATTCAGAGTAGGTCGTATTCGGTGACCAGAGTATTGACTCTGTTCTCCTTGATATCGGAAGTTCCTATGTGGGAAATCTCTAGTGCTTCCCACATTTATTTGGCAGTTGAGAGATTGCATATATGAAAATACTCCTTTTGACTGAGCCCACTCTGAATCATCAAAGTGGCTTTGCTATTTAGAGTTACTAGTCTCTTGTCAATGTCATCGTATTCTACAGGAGCTTTTTGTGTTGTTTGTTCTCATTCAGTTTTCATAGGCATGTAATAACTTGTTAAGCCCATATTCTATTGCCATTACGGACATTCTAAATTTGACTTTCCAAATTGAAAAGTGCTCTTCGTTGAAGTTAATTCAAGATCTTGAGTATCTGAAACTTATACACAAACAAGATCAGTAGCTTTAAGAAGTAGTATAAATAGTAATCAAGTATAAACAGATGTTAATCCCAATATTTGAATTCTCAAAGATGTTATGAAATAAAATAAGTTTCACTCAAGTGTGTGTCCATCACTCAAGTGCTTTTTGCAATTCAACTCGAGTGTTGATGAACTTTGAATCTGTTAAAGAAGTGTTGAAAGAGAAGGTCATTCGAGTGGATGAAATCTTGACTTGAGTGCCGTTTTGAAAAATACTTCAACTCTACCAATAAGTCGAGTACTTCAGATGAGAAGTCCAATACTCTTGGTTCATCAGTGAGTGACTTGCACTAAACTTGCAAGTTGATGATCATCACTCGAGTGGCATCACAAGCACTCAAGTAAGACTGGTTATGACTTACAGTTTATACGTGAGTGCTCACCATCACACGAGTGACGATATGCTTACTCGAGTAATCATCTCAACACTTTTCGAAAATGAGTGAGTGACTTGCAAAATCTTAGCGAATGATCACTAGCACTTGAGTGGTTATTTATCCACTTGAGTTCTATGAGCTTACACTTGAGTGATCTGCCATAACTTTTAAAAATCCTGCGAGTGACTTGCTGATTTCCTTCAAGTGACGAGGGATCACTCGAGTGCTAACTTAGCCACTCGAGTGATCTTGCATCACTCTTGTTTTTTCACCTAGTGACTTGCAAAATCACTGGAAGGTAAGGATAATGGCTTGAGTGCATTACCTACCACTTGAGTTATCATTCAGATCACTTGAAGTGAGTTTACTTGCTAATTCAAGTATTAGTTCAAATATAGTTCTATCACTCGAGTGTCTTCAAATACAAAACTTGAGTGACTTGAATAATCAAGTCCTCATTGTTTTCCACCCTCCTTCCTTAGGGCTACTCTACAGACATACATTGAGGATGCTCTCAAGAAAGCCACTGCTACCATTCTTCAGTCCAATGAGTCCATTCTGAAGGAAAATGAGACTTTCATTAGCTGAATGGCCTGCAACGAGGCTTTCTTTAATACACTATAGGAGAAGATGAGGATCTTGGTTCAGCAAATCAACCGTAATTTCCAGGCTCTCTTCAATCAACAGGACAAGCATACTAGGAGGATCAAGCAGATAGAGCAAAATATTGTTAGTTCTCTATTGGTTTTGATGATAACTGACAATTGTAAACTCAGATTAAAGTTTGTCTTTGTTAAGTTGAAAAACTTACTGTCAAAGGCAAACTCGAGTTTTGGTTTGGAAACTCGAGTTTGGACTTGACAGAGAGTAGCTCAAGTTTTTGCAAAGTTAGGCAAACTCGAGTTTGGGTATTGAAACTCGAGTTTTGATCAAACAGAGAGCATCTAAGTTTTTAAAAGGCAAAGCAAACTCGAGTTTGGTTTTAGTAAACTCGAGTTTGGTTTTAGCAAACTCGAGTTTTGGCAAGACCTCATCAGCTACCAATTTTCCAAGGTTAGCAAAACTCCAGTTTCCATTTGGAAACTCAAGTTTGGGCTAAACAGAAAATTCTCTAAGTTTCCAAGTTTTGTTGGAAACTCGAGTTTGGTTTTGGAAACTCGAGTTTACCGCATAAAGAGAACAATGCTCAATTTTGAACTTGTGAAAACTCCAGTTTTCATTTGACAGTTTTTCAAAGTTTTTCTCTCAAATGAGGAAACTCGAGTTTGGTCTTGGAAACTCGAGTTTAGGTCTTAGAGAGAAGAACTCAAAGTTTCTAAAGTTTTGAAAACTCTAGTTTCAATTTGAAAACTCCAGTTTTGAATAAGCTGAGAAGTTTCCATTTTTCAAAGAATTATGGAAACTCGAGTTTCAGTTTGCAAACTCGAGTTTAGGCCAAGCAGAGAACTCTGCTAAATTTGAACCTTTTGAAAACTCCAGTTTTGGAATGAAAACTCCAGTTTTGAGATTTTGGACTTAAACATGTTTTCTCATCAAAGGTTCAAAACTCGAATTTGTCACTTAATGACTCGAGTTTTGAACTCTTCTCAAAACCTGCTTCAAAGAGCAAATCGTGACATTCTTCTCCGGATAGAGAAAACTTGAGTTAAGTTTTGGAAACTCGAGTTCAGGCTTTTAATGAAAAATGAAAACTCCATTTTTGATGAACAAACTCGAGTTTGTGTCGCTGGTTTTGAATTTCAAACTGGACGAATTTGTAGAACCTTTGTGTTTGATTCTAATACTTCATATCTTCACTCATTACTATTCTTAACTATGTTTAATCAGTTTGTTAGTGAGTTTCAGATGATTAGAGAGAATTAAATGAAGCATTAGCATAAAGCATAAAGTGATGTCAGTTCATTAAATGCAAAGTCCAGAAAACTTGCACCCTTTTTGACAATCGTTCTACACACGTTGGAAAGGGATTAATGTTTCCTTTCCACATCCAGTAGCTGCTCTTCCAACGGATTAAAAGTCAAGAAGTCAACCATAAACTTCTGTGCAGCTGGATTAACCAAAGAGTAGAGAGAGAAGAAGACCAAAACTTCAACTAATCCATTCTTAATGTTGGAAACGGTCACATTGAGGATTACAACTGTCATTTAATGTTCTCTTGGTATAAATAGAGATGCATTCAATTCTTCTCAACAACCAATCTGTAGAAAATGAAAATCATTCAAGTTTCCAACTACTCTTTGAGTTTTCTTGTGAGAAGTATCTTTTGATACATTGTACTTCAGTCTTTATTCTTATCCACTCTTAGAGAGAGTTCATTTATTGTAAATCCTTCATTGTAAGAATCTCAAGTCAAGGGACTTGGAGATTGGGATATTGATTGCAACTTGTAAGGGGGAGTAAATTCTAGTAAGAGAATTACTCTTGAGTTACAGAGTGTGTAATCAATTGTGATAGTGAAAAATCCCAGAGAGCCTGGGGACTGGACGTAGGTCAAGAGATTGGACCGAACCAGTATAAATCCTTTGTTTCTTGCTTCTCTTCCTTATCCTATGTTTATCCCTTTTTTCATTATCCAAAAACAGAGCATTTCGAAAAAGTTTTAGAATCCCCAATTCACCCCTCCTCTTGGTGATTCAGCTCCACTTTCATTTGGTATCAAAGCTCAATCTTCTCTAAAGAGCTTAACATCTCGAGAAGGATCACTATGGAAGGTATTCTACCTGATGGAGCTTCGATCAACAGACCACCTGGTTTCAGTGGAGAGCATTACTCCTTCTGGAAAGCCAAGTTCAAGGTCTTTGTCATGGCCAGTGAATATGGCCTGTAGATGGTGTTCGAGGTTGGCAACTATTCTCCAACAGTCTTGGAAAATGGACTCCGAGTTCCTAAGCCAGAAGAAAACTATGATGAGAATGATAGAAGAAACGTCACTCTCAACAGCAAAGCCATCCTCATGCTGCAAAGTGCTCTAAGTCAACAAGAGTACTTCCGTATTTGCACATTACCATCAGCTAAAGCCATGTGGGATGCCTTGGAAATAGCTCATGAAGGAACTAACGGAGTGAAAGAGAATAGGGTCAATACTCTCATGACTGAGTATGATCTTCTTTGCATTAAGACTGGAGAATCCATTATTGATTTCCATTTAAGATTCACCCACCTCATCAACCAGCTTGCTGCATTGGGCAAAACGTACAAACAACCCGTTCAAGTGAGGAAAATTCTAAATATCCTCAGCAAAGAATGAGAAGCCAAAGATACAGCCATTGAGGAAGCCTGTGGGGAATCAATGAGTTATGTAGCAGCCCTGTTTGGCAGTCTATCTGAGTACGAAGGGAAAATCAAGTTCAGAAAAGGACTTGATGAGACGAATAGCAAGAACAAGGGCGTTGCCCTCAAGGCTGTTAAAGAAACTAAGGAATCTGATGATGATGATGAAGAAGAAGACGAAGATGAAGAGTTGGGCTTGATGGTCCGAAGATTCAAGAAATTTTATAAGAAGGACCAAGGGTACAAGAGATTTAACAAGGGTAGCTCCAGCACCGAGGCAAAGAAGCCAATTATTTGCTACGAATGTGACAAGCCTGGCCACATCAAGTTGGAATGCCCCCAACCTCACTCCACCGCCACCACTCTTATCCTTGCACCTGTAGCTTATTTTCCTATTCTTGAGAACTTTCTCCCTTTATCAGTTCATCCATCCTCCCCCACTCTTATTCATATCTCCACTTCTAGTTCTACTGAGCCTCAATCACCTAACCTAAATCCCCACTCAGCATCTCACTCCAACTCTTCCTCCTCTGCCATTACTTCCCCTTGTTTTGACCCCACTACTTGTTGGAAATTATGCCCTAGGGAAAAGTCATTGTACTTTAGATGTTTATGTTATTTAAAGTATTCTCCTTTAGTTATCATTTTGTTTGCATGTTTATAGTGATAACTGATCCTTGGATATATCTTATAGATTATCGTGTTTACAATTGTCTGTTATCATCAAAACCAATAGAGAACTAACATCTTTGAGTTTTCTTGTGTAAAGTATCTGTTGATACATTCATACTTCAGTGTTTATCTTATCTACTCTAAGGGAGAGTTTTCTTGATTGTAAATCATTCATTGTAAAGTATCTCAAGTCAAGGGGACTTGGAGATTGGGTTATTGATTACAACTTGTAAGGGGGAGTAAGTTCTAGAGAGAATTACTCTTGAGTGCGAGTGTGTAATCAATCTTGATAGTGAGAAATCTCGGAGAGTCGGGGGGTGGACGTAGGTCAAGAGATTGGACCGAACCAGTATAAATCCTTGTGTCTTGCTTCTCTTCTCTATACTCTGTTTTACTTCTGTTTTACCACGCAAAAACAGAGCAGTCCGAAAAGATTTTGAGAATCCCCAATTCACCTCCCTCTTGGTGATTCAGCTCCACTTTCATTTGGTGTCAGAGCAAGGTCTTCTCCTAAGAGCTTAACATCTCGAGAAGGATCCAATGGAAGGTATTCTACCTGATGGAGCTTCGATCAACCGGCCTCCCAGCTTCAGTGGCGAACACTACTCTTTCTAGGAAGCAAAATTCAAAGTGTTTGTCATGGCCAGTGAGTACAGACTATGGAGAGTATTCGAAGTAGGCAACTACAATCCAACGGTCATGGAGAATGGTCTTCAAGTTCCTAAGCCAGAAGAAGCATATGATGAGAATGACAGAAGAAACGTCACTCTCAACAGCAAGGCTATCCTCATGTTGCAAAGTGCTCTAAGCCAACAAGAGTACTTTCATATTTGCACCTTACCAACAGCCAAAGCCATGTGGGATGCCTTGGAGATAGCGCACGAAGGAACTTTCGGAGTAAAAGAAAATAGGGTCAATACTCTCATGACTGAGTATGATCTTCTTCGCATGAAGACCGGCGAATCCATCATCGATTTCCAGCTGAGATTCACTCATCTCATCAACCAGCTTGCTGCATTGGGAAAAACATATGAGCAACCTGTTCAAGTGAGGAAAATTCTAAATATCCTCAGTATAGAATGGGAAGCCAAAGTTACTGCCATTAAAGAAGCCCGTGGTGAATCAATAAGCTCGGTAGCAGCACTATTCGGCAGCTTGTCTGAGTATGAAGGGAAAATCAAGTTCAGAAAAGGACTTGATGAGATAAATGTCAAGAATAAAGGCATTGATCTCAAGGCGGTCAAAGAGGCTAAGGAATCTGACAATGATGATGATGATGAAGAAGACGAAGATGAAGAGCTAGGAATGATGGTCCGAAGATTCAGAAAGTTCTATCGGAAGGGACAAGGATACAAAAGATTCAACAAGGGTAGCACCAGCACTGAGGCAAAGAAGCCAATTATTTGCTACGAATGTGACAAGCCTGGCCACATCAAGTCTGAATGTCCTTAGCTGAAAAAACAAGGATAAAGAAAATAAGAAGTTCAATCGATTCAAAAAGAAAGCCTATGTTTCGGCTATATGGGGAGATAGCTCATCCGATGAAGATGAAGTTGATGAAGAAGGGGAAGCAAATATTTGCTTAGTTGCTGAAGAAGAAGAGCAACCTGACAACAATGAGGTATATGATCCGAAACCATCTTATGATGAGTTATTTTCTGAGTACAGTGTTGTTCAAACTGAATTCGAAAAACTTGCTGAGAAGTATGTTTTTTTGAAAAAGAAAAATATTACTCTTGAACAGCAAGTAGAAAATTTCTCTTCTCCTAAAAGTATCATTTGTGAAGAATATGTTGTTTTAGAGAAAAAGAATTCGTATCTTACAAAAACTCTTGAGAAATTTACTAAGGATAGTGAAATGCTAAATGTAATTTTAAAAGCACAAAGATTTACAAATGATCGTTCAGGGATAGGCTAAAATCTCATTTTTGATAAAAAGAGAGGAAAGAAGAAGAGTGGTGGAAAATCCTATTTGAATTACTTTCGAAAAACTGTTCACTCTTCAAACTCATTTGCTCACTGTAATTACTGTAACCGAAAGGGTCATACAACTTCATCATGTTTTCACAAAAAGGATAAGAAAAATAAACCCGTTGGTAATTATCAGTGGGTGCCTAAAGGAACTTATGTTCCTCAGGCTCGAACTAACCTCAAAGGACCCAAGAAAAAATGGGTACCCAAAACCTGATTGTTTGTGTTTTGTAGGTATGTCTAAGAGCATCAAAATCCAACAAATGGTACATTGATAGTGGATGCTCTAGACACATGACGGGAGATCACTCCAAATTTGCTTCAATCAAGCACAAGGATGGTGGCAAAGTAATTTTTGGAGGAAATCAATTTGGAAAGATTGTTAGAATTGGTGAAGTTGGAAACAACGATGGACCACAAATCAAAGACGTCTACTTTGTGGAAGGACTTTGTCACAATCTCCTCAGTGTAAGCAAAAGTACTGATAAAGGTAACCTAGTTATCTTCGATTCTGAGGAATGCTTGATAATGAGTAAGGATATTCTCTCGTTAGATAATCTAAAATCAAAAGCTATTATTAGAGCTCCTAGAGAAGACAATTGTTACACTCTTAATATTTCCAAAGATGGCTCTACATTTGAAAAATGTTTTGTTAGTAATTTGGATGATAGTTGGTTATGGCACAAGCGTTTAGCTCATGTCAATATGATCCAACTTGATAGATTAGTTAAAAAGGATTTAGTGATTGGTGTTCCAAAACTTCGCTTTAAAAATGATATGATTTGTGATGTATGCCAAAAAGGAAAACAAACTAAATCCTCTTTGAAATCTAAAAATGAGATTTCAACTTCTAGACCTCTTCAACTACTTCATATGGATTTCGTTGGACCAGCTAGAGTAAGAAGCCTCGGTGGCAATTTATACACATTGGTCATAGTTGATGATTTCTCTAGGTTTACATGGACCATATTTTTATCATCTAAAGATGAAACTTTTGATCAGTTTGTTGTTTTTGCCAAGAAGGTCTAAAACGAGAAAGGTTTTGTAATTGCAGGAATTCGAACTGATCATGGAGGTGAATTCGAAAATCATGTCTTTGCTGAGTTTTGTGACAATATGGGAATTGATAACAACTTCTCAGCCCCAAGGACTCTTCAACAAAATGGTGTTGTAGAAAGGAAGAATCGAGTCCTTACTGAGATGGCAAGAGCTATGCTGAATGAGAATAACACTTCACAAGTGTTCTGGGCTGATGCAATGAGTACGGCTTGCTACATCTCTAATCGGGCATAACTCCGAAAGAAGCTGAACAAGACTCCTTATGAGCTGTATAAAGGAAGAAAGCCAAATCTGAGTCATCTACATGTGTTTGGATATAAGTGCTTCATCCACAATAATGGTAAGGATAACTTGGGAAAGTTTGATCCCAAGGCGGATGACGGTATATTTTTGGGCTATTCCAATAGAAGTAAAGCTTATAGCGTCTTTAACATTCGTACTCGCATTGTAGAAGAATCTATGTATGTTGCATTCTGTGAATCTAACAAATCCAAGGATGATGATGAAGATGTTGGGATCCGTACACGCAGCGGAGTAAAAAAAAATTACGGATCCCTTAGGCGGATCGCTCAACGGCGTTTAAATCAAGGTTTAGGATTTCCGAATCGTACCTTTGCAGAACAATTTGAACTGGTGGGCTACCTTCTCGATCAGCAGAAGCCGACTCTTTAGAATCGCCTTCCTCTACCGGTATCCACACGAACAGCCTTCAGAAACACGAACGGAGGCGTGCTAGCGACTCTGAACTGTGCGTCTCTCTATTTTCTATCTAGGGTTTTTCGCGGCTTTCTAATACGCTCGACAAAATGTCCCGTCGGTTTTTCTAAACCTTGTAGGCGTATTATATTCAAAACAAATTTTGAATCTGGATTAAAAATATATTAATTAAATCTATCTGATACATCTAATCAAATCTATTTATTTAATCCGAATTAAAAGCCCTCTGATTTAATTTATATTTATAAATTAAATCAAGATATGATATCGTTATATTTAATTTAAAATGAGATCCGATATCTCGGTTCAAATTAAATCGATATGCAATATCTTTATTCGAAAATTAAATCGAGATACAATATCTCAATTTATTATAGTTATTTAATTTATCAAATAAATTAAATACTATATATAATAATATTATTGTCAATAAATAATATCATTATTATTTTCGAATTTAATATATATTAAATCAAGATATGATATCATTATATTTAATTTAAAATGAGATCCGATATCTCGTTCAAATTAAATCGATATGCAATATCTTTATTCGAAAATTAAATCTGAGATACAATATCTCAATTTATTATAGTTATTTAATTTATCAAATAAATTAAATACTATATATAATAATATTATTGTCAATAAATAATATCATTATTATTTTCGAATTTAATATATTTATATATGCATATATATATATATACACACACATCCTAGATTAAATAAGTATTCATTAAATCTTAAACACATTTAAGATTCAATGAATCGACACTCTTGCTCGTGTTGGGCCATTCTAGTATGCGACCCTGTAGGCCCACATGAGATTGGCAGCGGGCCAATACTGTACCAGCCCACAAGTCGCAAGCGGCCTCTAGCAAGACATTGCGACTACCCAATTCATATGGGGATCGTTGATAAGTACAATGACTTGCCCCTAGGGCATAATTTCCAACAGACTCCCACTTGCACTAGGTGCAATCATTAATTACCTTAATTCCCATTGCCCTAACATGACGCTCATGTTTTACTTGTGCAAGCGGCTTAGTAAGAGGATCAACGTCATTGTTTATGCGATATAACCTATCGTACAACCATGTCACGTCCCTTTTGTCACGCGATAATTTGGTCAAGGATGAGGCATGGAAAATGTCAACTTCCTGTTCTTGACCATTACTTTCTCGATTCTTGAGTAGTCTAACAATTGAGATGGAAACTCCTTTCCATCGTAGTATGGCCATACATTTCTTAGACTCACTCATCGAGGGCCCAAGATATCTCTCTACAAATGTGAGGGACAAATCCCATCTTGACCACTCACATTCCTCCGCATGAGAACCACTGATCCCGATCCTAGCCTTTATCATCACCCAGTCAAAGATGACTTTTGACTAGGTCAAAGACAAGCGACTCATCATGTATGAATCCATGATGATCTCAGGTCAAAGGGCGTTGTGACGCGGTTATACATGAGAAAAGCTTATGACTTATTCCATGCAGCTTTCTCATAGTGGGTCGGTCCAGCACCTTGTACTCTTACAAGTGCCTATGACTTTGACTCGTATCCCCATACTCATCAAAGTCACACTGGTCTTATCTCATCTTCGCTCCCGCGTAGATGACCGACAGGGACATTTAGGATAATCTATTAGATATATCCAGGGATACAGTTATCAATGTAAACATGTAAACGAAATGATAACTAAAGGAGAATACTTTAAATAACATAAATGTCTAAAGTATAATGACTTGCTTTCTCCTGGTACTTTGCATAATAATTTTTTTTTGTATCACCTCTATCATTGATTTCTCTGATAAGATGAAATCGCTTGAGTATATGGTTGGTCCTTTGATGTGACCTAGGCTCCTTGGTCTGCGCAATAACGCCGCTATTGTCACAGAGCAAGTCTATTGGATCTGAGATGGTAGGAACCACCCCCAATTCAGTAATGAACTTCCTGATCCAAACGGCCTCCTTAGCCGCATCCGATCGCTATATACTCGGCTTCATTGCGGAATCAGCTACGGTGCTCGCTTAGAGCTCTTCCAGCTCACCGCACCACCATTCAACAGGAATACATATCCTGATTGTGATCTTGAATCATCTTGGTCAGTTTGGAAACTCGCATCTGTGTAACCAGTCACACAGAGCTCATCTTCCAAGCCACCATATACCAAGAATAAGTCCTTAGTCCTTCTTAAGTACTTAAGGATATTCTTGACACCAGTCCAGTGACCCTCACCGGGATCTTGTTGATATCTCGCTGGTCATACTCAAGGCAAATGACACATCGGGTCGAGTACATAACATGGCATACATGATAGATCCAATGGCGGAGGCATATGGAATCTTACTCATGCGGTCTCTTTGATCTTGTGTACTAGGACACAAATTCTTACCGAGATGGATGCCATGAGACATGGGCATATTACCCATTTTTGAATCCCGCATACCGAATCTATGCATTATCTTGTCTATGTATGTGCTCTCGACTTAGGCCTATCAGCCTCTTAGATCATCTCTATAGATCCTAATCCCAAGGATGTAAGTGACTTCGCCTAAATCTTTCATTGAGAAAGACTTTCCTAACCAAGACTTGACACTCGCAAGGTAGGAATGTCATTCCAATGAGTAGGATGTCATCAACATAAAGCACTAGAAATACAACCGTGCTCCCACTAACCTTCTTGTAAACACAAGGTTCATCTATGTTTTGAATGAATCCAAACTCTTTGACTACTTCATCAAAACGATGATTCCAGCTCCGAGATGCTTGCTTCAATCCATAAATGGATCTTTGAAGCTTGCAAACTTTACCAGAGTCCTCTGGACGCACAAAACCCTCAGGTTGTGTCATGTACACATCCTCAAGGAGCTTTCCGTTAAGGAAGGTTGTTTTGACGTCCATCTGCCATATTTCATAGTCATAATATGATGCAATGGCAAGAAGGATTCTGATTGATTTGGCCATTGCAACCGGGGAAAAGGTTTCATTATAGTCCACACCATGAGTTTGAGTGAATCCTTTTGCAACCAATCGTGCCTTGAAGATATTTACTTTGCCATCCATGTCAGTTTTCTCTTTGAAAACCCACTTGCACCCAACGGTTTTTACACCTTCAGTGGATCGACTAAGGCCCATACCTCATTGTCGTACATGGATTGCATTTCGACTTCATGGCACTAAGCCATCTTTCGGAGTTGGGTCCCACCATGGCCTCGCGATAGGTAGTTGGCTCATTGTGCTCAATGAGCAAAACATCACGGCTTCCAAGAATCGAAATCCATATCTCCGAGGCCGTAGCCGTGTTCTATCGGACCTTCGTGGGTCTTGTGTTACGTGAGTAGGCTCAACAACTTGTTGTGAGTCTTCTCCAGTTTCCATCTGTGGTTCTACATTGTCCTGTGACTCTCGAACTTCTTCGAGGTTCACCTTACTCCCACTGGTTCTTTTAGAGATAAACTCTTTTTCCAAAAGACATAATTCCGAATAACAAACACTTTGTGATCGGTGGGATTGTAGACATAGTATCCTTTAGTTTCCTTAGGATACCCCACAAAAAGGCATTTTGAGGATCTAGGATGATAATTTATCGAGGCTTGATGTTTGACATAAACCTCACATCCCCAAATTTTAAGAAATGACAAACCGGGTTTCTTCCCAGTCCATATCTCATATGGTGTCTTTTCAACCGCCTTTGACGGAACACGATTTAGTGTGAACGCAACTGTTTCTAGGGCATGGCCCCAAAAGGAAGGTGGAAGATCTGTTTGACTCATCATAGATCGAACCATATCTAATAGAGTTCGATTCCTCCGCTCAGAAACACCATTCCATTGAGGTGTTCCTGGAGGAGTAAGTTGCGAGACGATCCCACAACTCCTAAGATGGTCAATGAACTCTTGGCTCAAATATTCACCACCCCGATCGATCGAAGTGTCTTAATTGTTTTGCCAAGTTGATTTTGCACTTCATTTTGGAATATTTTGAACATTTCAAAAGATTCCGACTTATGTTTCATTAAATAGATATATCCATATCTACCGAAATCGTCTATAAATGTAATGAAGTACAAATGACCTCCTCGGCAGATCAGTATGTATGAGGCCCAATAAATCGGTGGCTCTCTCACTGTGTCCAGTAAAAGGTGCCTTTGTCATCTTTCCCAATAAACAAGACTCGCATGTATCAATTGATTCAAAATCAAATGAGTTAAGAAATCCATCTTTATGGAGTTTCGAAATGCGTTTCTCATTTATATGGCCTAGACGACAATGCCATAGATAGGTCGGATTCAAATCATTTGACTTGAACCTTTTAGTAGTTATGTCATAGATATGTCCATTCAATTTTCTACTGTCCTTGAGATCCTACATTTATTCAAATGTGAGATCCACATGTAGTATCCAATACCCATGTTGAGGAAGTAGAAAAGCGAATATCTATGACATAGATACTTGAAGCGATAGCCCCGCTATCCTTCTTGTTCTTGTCCAGATCTTCGAGGTAGAGTTTGCAATTTCTTTTCAAATGACCAAGTTCATTGTAAAAGAAGCAGACTCTATCCTTCGGAGGTTTTGCCTTCTTGGCTTTCGGTTTCATACCCCTTCCTTTCTGAATGGACAAAACAGAACTAGGCCTCTCTAAGGCTCAGCTTAGCAATTTTGAGCATCCCATGCAGTTCAGAAATTGATTCCTCCATGTTGTAATCCATGACAAAGTTATCATAACTTCCTGGGAGTGAGTTCAAGATCACATCTTTAACTAACTCCTTGGACATGGGGAATCCAAGCCTCTCAAGGTGATCAATGTAGCCCTTTATCTTCAAAACATGAGGACTAACCGATGCACCCTCGGCCATCTTGCAGAATGAAAGGCCTTTGTGGTCTCATACCTCTCTTGCCTTGCTTGTTATTGGAACATTTCCGTAGGATGAACAATCATCTCAGAAGCCTCCACATGTTCTAGATCTCTATTGAGGTCTAGAAGCATAGTGGCAAGCATCAGGCATCCTGCATCCACAGAGTCATCTTTATGCTTCGTATAAGCATCAGTCTGAGCTCTTGGATCAGAAGCTGAAGGCTCGTCAAGAATGAGTTGATTGATGAGATATTCTTTTCTTTCGTGTTTAGGATCAACGCTTAAGTTCCCAAACATGTCAAGAGAGTTTGTCTCATCGAGTTCGTCCTTCTCAAGGACTGATCGCATTGATGGTGTTGAAGTATTACTAGACTACATGATTCTACAACTAAAGATATGCAAAGTTTAAGTAGTAACCTCCCACCGAATTAACAACCCTCATTATAATTAGTGGGCTAAGATCCATATTTGGCTTAAATTTAAGTCCGCTTTGGCAGGACGCTTAAATTAAGTTATTTAGGTAGGCAAACCCCTTGCCAATTACATCATATGTAACTCTTAGATCTTTATGGGATTCAATCATCATATGACGTGGCATGTTTAATCCCATCTAATGCCTTGAGATCCAAAACCGTTTTGATAATCTCAATTAAGTCAGGACAATAATGAATATTGAGTATCACCATTACTCACTCTTGTCTCACCAAGATAACTCAGATGCATCCACTTTGGTGGAACATACAAATGGGCGATCTAGGTTTTGACAAGTATTCATTTATTGGTGGCATTATGACTTAAGATTTTATTTAGAGGGTATAATTAGATTAATCCTATTAATTATACTTATATGAATGCAATCACTATTGTATCTCATATAATATCTAAATTAATTATGAGTGATCTAGTCAAAACATAATTAAAACTCTAAATTGATTATGAGTGATCTAATCAAATCATAATTAAAATTCTAAATTAATTATGAGTGATCTAATCAAAACATAATTAAAATTCTAAATTAATTATGAGTGATCTAATCAAACCATAATTAAAATTCTAAATTAATTATGAGTGATCTAATCAAAACATAATTAAAATTCTAAATTAATTATGAGTGATAATCAAACCATAATTAAAAATTCTAAATTAATCATGCAATCATCAAATCAAGACATAATTAAAATTGTGACACAACATGGCTCAACCTTAACCTAAAATCCTCTCAAGCCAATGAGAGGACTTCTCTAAAACAAAAAGAAGTACATCAGGAGTATTTAAAGAAAGAGGCATGGCTCGCAGCCATATTTAAAATTTACAACAATTGTAAAACTCTAGAGCCATGTTGTTCACCATACCCAAACAACTTTTGAAAGGTAAATCACAACATATATTAAGTCATACAATTATGAAATAAAATATTATGATTAATCTTATCATGATTTAAATTTTCTAATTTATATTATATTATAAATATAATATAATATCATGATTTAAATTCTCTAATTTAAATTATATTATATACTATATATAATATAATATCATGATTTAATTCTCTAATTTATATTATATTATAAATACAATATAATATCATGATTTAGATTCTCTAATTTATATTATATTATATACTATATATAATATAATATCATGATTTAAATTCTGTAATTTACATTATATTATATACAATATATAATATAATATCATGATTTAAATTCTGTAATTTACATTATATTATATACAATATATAATATAATATCATGATTTAAATTCTCGCGCTACTGACAATCAGCCGGGATCCCTACGGCGGTCTCGTTAGAAATTTCAAAATAAAATATTATTTTCGAAAATAATTTCTCAAAAAAAAAAGACGTGATTTTTTTTCCGAAAAATTCAAACCCTAACGAACTGATCGACATCGGATCTGAACGTTTCAGATCCACGCGAATCAGCCACACAGTCTGACTTGGAACCGGTAGAAAACCCTAACGCGAGTTTTTGAATTTAAACACATTACTGTATTCGGTTTTAACCATACATGTATCTCATACATAAACACACGTATAAAACCTAATTTAAACGCACGTTGAGTTGGCTCTGATACCACTGTTGGGATCCGTACACGCAGCGGAGTAAAAAAAAATTACGGATCCCTTAGGCGGATCGCTCAACGGCGTTTAAATCAATGTTTAGGGTTTCCGAATCGTACCTTTGCAGAACAATTTGAACTGGTGGGATACCTTCTCGATCAGTAGAAGCCGACTCTTTAGAATCGCCTTCCTCTACCGGTATCCACACGAACAGCCTTCAGAAACACGAACAGAGGCGTGCTAGCAACTCTGAACTGTGCGTCTCTCTATTTTCTATCTAGGGTTTCTCGCGGCTTTCTAATACGCTCGACAAAATGTCCCGTCGGTTTTTCTAAACCTTGCAGGCGTATTATATTCAAAACAAATTTTGAATCTGGATTAAAAAATATATTAATTAAATCTATCTGATAGATCTAATCAAATCTATTTATTTAATCCGAATTAAAAGCCCTCTGATTTAATTTATATTTATAAATTAAATCAAGATATGATATCGTTATATTTAATTTAAAATGAGATCCGATATCTCAGTTCAAATTAAATCGATATGCAATATCTTTATTCGAAAATTAAATCTGAGATACAATATCTCAATTTATTATAGTTATTTAATTTATCAAATAAATTAAATACTATATATAATAATATTATTGTCAATAAATAATATCATTATTATTTTCGAATTTAATATATTTATATATGCATATATATATATATATATATATATACACACACACATCCTAGATTAAATAAGTATTCATTAAATCTTAAACACATTTAAGATTCAATGAATCTGGACACTCTGGCTCATGTTAGGCCATTCTTGTGTGCGACCCGTAGGCCCACATGAGATTGGCAGATGGCCAATACTGTACCAGCCCACAAGTCGCAAGCGGCCTCTAGCAAGACATTGCGACTACCCAATTCATATGGGGATCGTTGATAAGTACAATGACTTGCCCCTAGGGCATAATTTCCAACAGAAGAAAATGTTTTGAAAAATCAATTCTTTTCAAAAACCACTCCTGCTTCTATTGAAAATCCAGAAAATGTTTTCGAAGCTGATCCGCAAAACAATTTGGAAAACCCTGATCATCAACAACCTAAAGCTTGGAAATTTATAAGGAATCATCCCTTAGACCAAGTTATAGGTGATGTTAATCAAGGAGTAAGAACTAGAAGTAGTACTCTAAATGAAGTTACCTCTTCTACTTTCATTTGGAAAATAGAACCCTCTAAAATTGACGAAGCCCTTTTAGACAATGATTGGGTGATAGCAATGCAAAAGGAGTTACATCAATTTGATAGAAATCAAGTTTGAGACTTAGTACCTAGGCCTAAGGACCATCCGGTCATTGGCACAAAATGGGTATTCAAGAACAAACGAGATGAGTCGGCAATCATTTTCCGGAATAAGGCAAGATTGGTTGCCAAAGGCTATAATCAAGAACAAGGAATTGATTATGAAGAAACTTATGCTCCAGTGGCAAGATTGGAAGCTCTAAGAGTTCTTCTAGCCTTTGCTTGTGTAAAAGGTTTCAAACTTTATCAAATGAATGTGAAAAGTGTTTTCTTAAATGGATTTATTCAGGAGGAAGTTTATGTGGAACAACCTCCTGTTTTTCAAAATGAACATAATCCTGATCATGTATATCTCCTTAAGAAAGCTCTTTATGGTCTTAAGCAAGCTCCTAGAGCTTGGTATGAGCGATTAAACAAATTCCTTCTTGATCAAGGATTTGTTAGAGGAAAAGCAGATACAACTCTCTTTATTAAAAGTAATAAAGTAGGTGAAATTTTAATTGTACAAATTTATGTTGATGATATCATATTTAGAGCTTCTAATGATGCCTTGTGTGAAGAGTTTGCAAAGAATATGCAGGGAGAGTTTGAGATGTCCATGATGGGAGAACGCAACTATTTCCATGGTTTGCAAATCAAGCAAAGATCGAACGGGATCTTTATTTCTCAGACCAAGTATCTCAATGACCTGCTGAAGAAGTTTGGAATGGACCAATGCAATGGAGCTGACACTCCAATGAGTTCAACCACTTCCTTGGATGGTGATGAAAAGGGGACTGATTTCAACATTACAAGATATAGAGGAATGATCGGATCATTGCTCTATCTCACTACAAGTCGTCCGGACATTCAATTAAGTGTTGGGATGTGTGCAAGATTTCAATATGCTCCCAAGGAGTCACATGCTAAAAACGTGAAGAGAATCTTCAGATATCTTGCTGATACGAAGACTCTTAGACTATGGTTTCCCAAAGGTCAACCTGAACATTTGGTGGCTTACTTGGATTCAGACCATGCTGGCTATAAGACGGATAGAAAGAGCACAAGTGGCCAATGTCAATTTCTTGGTGGTTCACTTGTGTCTTGGTTCAGCAATAAGCAAACAACCGTCTCTGTATCCTCTACTGAAGCTAAGTATATTGCTGCATCAAGTTGCTATGCTCAAGTCCTATGGCTCAAGCAACAACTTTCTGACTTGGGAATCATTTTGAAGGAGATCCCAATTTTGTGTGACAACACAAGCACAATAAGCTTGGCCAAGAATCTAGTTCAGCATACAAGAACCAAGCATATTGATGTGAGACATCATTTCATAAGGGATCACGTTCAAAATAAAGATGTCAAAGTGATATTCATTCCAACTCATCTTCAACTTGCTGACATCTTCACCAAACCATTAGCTAAGGAGCAATTTAATTTTATTAGAAGAGAATTGGGAATGGTAAATCCCAATGAGCTGTAAGTATTCCTTCTCTCAAATGTTAGTTATGGTTTTGATGAATATTTGTTACTAACTTAAGCTTCGGCGTACATAGCAATGTCTTATGCAGGATGTTAAAATCCTGAAGTTTGCTGTCAAAAGAAGAAAACTCTAGTTTTGATATCAAAACTCGAGTTTATCGGGGCCAGAGGAGAAATGAGTTTCTCGAGCAAATTGGAAAATCGAGTCGTTAAGTGAGTAACTCGAGTTTCGAAGAGACAGAAAGCCAGACCTGAGTTTTCGAGAATTGGAAACTCGAGTCATTGAATGGAAACTCGAGTTTCGGGCAGACAGAGAGCAACACACCTGTTGAAACATCCACAAAACTCGAGTCAGTAAGTGGAAACTCGAGTTTTGGTCGCGGAATTTCAAAAGTTCACAATACACTTTTGAAGTCCAGGTCAGTATTTTCGCGCCCTATTTAAACTTGACTGTTCATTGTTCATCTAAACCTCACTTAAAACTCAAGTTTGCCCTAAAGTTTTCTCTGAACCTCTCGTCTTCTCCACTTTTCTCTTCATTCTTCTTCATTCTCGAAACCCTACCCTCTCTCTGATCCTCAAATCGTAAATGGCTCGCACGAAAACCTCTAAAATCTTTAAGGAAGATGCCGATTATGAAGCCTCCTCACCTTCTCCTTCGCCTCCTCCTCTCACTCGGCCTCCACGAAGAAAGAGTACACCCATGCGATTTCACCATGGGATTGACAAACAAATCCCTGGAGTTCCCTCATATCAAACGACCTCTTCGCCAAGACCTAAGAGTGTCTCGTTCCAAGAACCATCCCAAGCTCAATCCAAGTGAGCTTCTGCTTCTGTGAACGAGGAAACAAAAGGGAAACAACAGGAAGGAGTTCCTCCACAACCTCGCAAGAAGATGAGAGCCCACAGAGGGGAAGGATCGTCTAAAGCTACTTCAAATCCTTCTCAGTCTTTTGAAAACCCCATGTTTGTTCCAGATGCCATATCTGACATCTATCTTCATACTTCTGCTCCTTCAGGTTTTGTCTTTGAAAATACTTTACTTAGAGATGATAAAGCCATCAAATTCAAAGAAACCTATCTTAAGAAGGAATTTTGTCCCATAGTGTCTGTAGATTTAGACAAGATTAGGGAAAATTGCAATGTCGACCTTTCCCCTTGGTTGAAACCTTACGAATCCTTCTTGTCTATAACTGCTCCCTATAGTTCAAATGTCACTCGGATGTTCTATTTCAATATGGAATGGGACAATTTGGAGGATAGTGACCATAACTTGGTAGAAGAAAGAGTTTCTACTCATGTTAGGGGTGTCAAGTTCACCTTATCTGCAGCCATCATCAATTCTATCTTGAAAATTTTCAATCCTCCTCCTCCTCCCACTATTGACTATTCAAACAAGCAAATTTTCAAAATTTTGCGGCCAAGTGGACATGTTCCTCCAGATCAATTGGCTCACTTATCATTCACTCCATTTTCTATGCCTCCTCTTCATAGAGTGTTATGGTATATTTATTCTCGGAACATGATTCAAAAAGGTGGGAATTTCACCCACTTTGCTAAAAAGGATTACCCCCGTTTTGCTACCCTGGTCAATAAAGTTCCTCTCAACCTTGGGTATTGGATATGTCAAGAGATGATTAAATTCAGATTTACTTCTAGGCGACCCTCTCACATTTGTTTCCCTTCTCTTGTATCTATCATCTTATTTTACCACAAAATCTGATATGGGGGTGCTCCTGATTCAATGAAGTCTCCCACTGTCTTTGGAAAAGCACAGCTTAATCTAATGAGGATTAGCTTTGAGCCTGAAGGCTCGGATGATTCTCGGGCTCCTACAAGATCGAGAGCTCAGGAAGCTCAATCTGCTCCTCCAATATCCTCATTCCCACCTGATTTTGATACAAGAATCCAAGCCATTGTGGATAAAGCTTTTGATGAGATGGCTCTCAAAATCCAAGTGGAGGTTAATCGTTTGCTCGTTGAAGTGGTCAAGGGAAATTCAGATGTAGTGGATACACAGGAAGCAATGAAGGTCGAACTGTCAAATCTTTCTGGCCACATGGTCGACCAAGATGCTAAGATGACTACATTGCTAGTCTCTCAAGAAAGAATGGACAATCGTCTGAATGCTCTTATCAAGAAGCTCGATACAGGCTCTACTTCTGGGTTTGGGACTCCAACTGGGTTGAAGTGTGAATCCTCTTCCCCTCCTGTCTCACCACCATTTACCTTCACCACTCCCGTAGCCCCTACCACTGAACCTATTCCTTCTCCAACCACTGAAATTCTCCAAACCCCACTTGCCTCTCCAATCCCGATTCCATCCCCTGCCTCAACTGTCAAGCTCTCTACCCCTTTCGATGAACCATCTATCTCAGCTCCATCCTTGTTTGCTAATGACAAAGGGGGAGAAGAACCAGAGAAACAAAAACCAGAAGAGCATCCTTGAGTTGAAGGAGTTTAGAGTTTAGTTGCTGTTCTATTTTTTTTTTCTTTTTAGTTTGCCTAGTATTTCTGTCTGTAGCATTTTTTTTCAGTAATTCTGGTTATGTGCATGTTGCTTCCATGAACAAGCTTTAAATTGAAATGCAATGCCTTGTTATGTTTGAATTGCTTCTGCTATGCTTAAACTCTGTACTATTGAATCAACGCTTAAAATTAACAAGTGCATATCTGTCATGATACATTTTAAACGATGCTTGTGAAAATTTTCGCTTAAAACTCAAATCTTTCAAAACAAATAGCAACTCTGGTTTACAAGTGTTGTCATCATCAAAAAAGGGGAGAATGTTAGTTCTATAATGGTTTTGATGATAACGGACAATTGTGAACTCAGATAAAAGTTTGTCTTTGTAAGTTGAAAAACTTACTGTCAAAGGCAAACTCGTGTTTCAGTTTGGAAACTCGAGTTTGGACTTGACAGAGAAAAGCTCAAATTTTTGTAAATAAAGGCAAACTCGAGTTAGGATTTTAAAACTCGAGTTTTGGCCATACAGAGAGCCTCTGAGTTTTTCACAGACAAAGCAAACTCGAGTTTGATTTAACAAACTCGAGTTTTGACAAGACAAAGAGCAACCAAGTTTTTCAAAAATACCAAAACTCCAGTTTCCATTTGGAAACTCGAGTTTAGGTTATACGAAGAGTTCTCTAAGTTTCCAAGGTTTAATGGAAACTCAAGTTTACTTTCAAAACTCGAGTTTACATCTTAAGAGAACAATGCTCGATTCTGATCTTATGAAAACTTCACTCTTCGATTCGAAAAAGTTTTTCAAAGTTTTCTCATAAATGAGGAAACTCGAGTTAGTGTTTGAAAACTCGAGTTTCGGCCTTACAAAGAAGTTTCCATAGTTTTCAAAGAATGAGAAAACTCGAGTTATGTTTTGAAAACTCGAGTTTTAGTCAGGAAGAGAGCTCCGCTATCTTTTTAACATTTGAAAACTCTAGTTTTGAAATGGAAACTCCAGTTTTGAGCTTTTGGACTAAAACATGATTTCTCATCAAAAGTCCAAAACTCGAGTTAGTCACTTAATGACTCGAGTTTGGCACTGTTTACAAAACATGTCCAAATGCCAAATCGCGATGTTTTTCTCTGAAATGAGAAAGCTCGAGTTAAGATTTTAAAACTCGAGTTTCGGCCTTTTACTGAAAAACTACTAAAACATGAAAACTCAAGTTTGGAAGAACTGACTCGAGTTTGCATCGCTGAATTCAAATTTCAAGTTACACGAATTTACGAAATGTTTGTGTTTGATCTTAATACTTTATATCATTACTCATTACTATTCCTAACTATGTTTAATCAGTTTATTAGTGAGTTTCAAATGATTTAGATAGGATTAAATAGAGAATTTGCATAAAGCAAAAAAGCAAAGTCAGAACATTAAATGCAAAGTGCAGAAACCTTGCATGCTTTTGGACAATCATTCTCCACACGTTTTGAAGGAATTAATGTTTCCATTCTACATTCAGCAACTGCTCTTCCAACGGATTAAAAGTCAGGAAGTCAACCCTGAATCTCTGCAAAGCTGGATTAACCAAAGAGTAGAGAGAGAAGAAGACCAAAACCTTCACTAATCATCTTCCAATGTTGGCAATGGTCACATTAGGATTTATAACGGTCATTTAATGATCTCTAGCTATAAATAGAGATGCATTCAATTCTTCTCAACAACCAATCTGAGCAAAAACGAAAATCATTAAAGTTTCAACTATTCTTTGAGTTTTCTTGTGTAAAGTATCTGTTGATACATTCATACTTCAGTGTTTATCTTATCTACTCTTAGAGAGAGTTTTCTTGATTGTAAATCATTCATTGTAAAGTATCTCAAGTCAAGGGGACTTGGAGATTGGGTTATTGATTACAACTTGTAAGGGGGAGTAAGTTCTAGAGAGAGAATTACTCTTGAGTGCAGAGTGTGTAATCAATCGTGATAGTGAGAAATCTCAAAGAGTCTGGGGACTGGACGTAGGTCAAGAGATTGGACCGAACCAGTATAAATCCTTGTGTCTTGCTTCTCTTCTCTATACTCTGTTTTACTTCTGTTTTACCACGCAAAAATAGAGCAATCCGAAAAGATTTTAATTTGAGAATCCCCAATTCACCCCCTCTTGGTGATTCAGCTCCACTTTCAATATTCTCTTGTTTATGAGGGTGAGGTCCCTCACCATTTTAACCAATAATTTGTTGGTCAAATTGTTCAAATTAAGGAAGGGTATCACTGAAAGGATAATGACCGATAACCTTAAAGCCATTATTCATAACTAATCCTTGCACAAATAAAAACGTACAGCAAAACAAGAATTTTTCCAGTTGAGTTGCAAACATATACTAATTGTTTAAATGAAAAGTACCTTTTTTTTTTGCTCAAATGAAAAGTACCTTTTGGAAGCTTATAATTTTTGTAAAAAGTAATATTCCCAAATGTATTTACTTGTCTTTATTGGTCTTTGCAAATATTGAGAAAAATAAAAACATCTTATGAAACATCAGGGAGCGAGTAAATCATTCAATTTTTCAGTGATAATCGCACCCATTAAACACTTCTCAAAAGGGTTGAACTCAACCTCATATATATTTAAGAAGGTCTTAGAGGCTGTTTGGGATGAGCAATTTGGAGGGGAGGGAAAATGTTTTTGAGTTAGATTTTTTTAAAAAAAAAGGGAGAAGTAGTGGGATTATACTCCTACTGCCAGTATTTATTATAGGGTTAAGGTGTGATTTGGCCAACAAACTATTAGTTTAAGAGCGTCCAGCACAATTAACTATTAACTGGATCTTAAATACCAACAAACTATTTAAAATGTTAAAGTAGCACAAAAACATTAGTCTCTCAGTGAAGTCCGATAGTTGAGAGACAATTTCTGTGTGTGATTTCTCAGAGCGAAGCAAAGTCTTCTCTTTCGCACCTTTCAGTCTCAATCCGATGGAAGAAGAATCTAGGGTTTGATAGTACCAAGACCACCAAGGTCCATCCTTTGATACTTTTCTCATTATTTTTCTTACTGGAAATTCAGTCGATTTATGTACTTTCACAGATTCGGTGTAGACATTCCCCCCTCCCAATTATTCGTTGTCCCAGTGGATAATTGCTACCCATTACCAGCGGTTTATTTCTCAAGCTTTCTCATGAATTGAAATTTTTAGTCTTAGATTAAAAGATCCACCGTTTGGCTCGTTCTCCAACATAAACGGGATTCTCTGTTCCTGGGTCTTATAATTTGGCACATATGGTCCGAATGTATTCTACATCTGTAAACATATGGGATTTTCTGGTTTTCTGACATTCTTGTCTTAAGTTTCTAGCCCACTAGGTTTTGGAGAATTACGTTTTTACTTTGATCTTTATATCGGTTAGATTTAGCTATAAGCTAATATGGAGGAGGTTGAAGAAGCTAACAAAGCAGCTGTTGAAATCAACTAACGGACTTCAGTGAGAGACTAACGTTTTTGTGCTAATTTAACATTTTAAATAGTTTGTTGGTATTTAAGGTCCAGTTAATAGTTAATTGTGCTGAACGCTCCTGAACCAATAGTTTGTTGGTCAAATCGCACCTTAACCCTTTATTATAAGACACATTTGAAGAGTTGATCTTAGTCCTAAATTTAAGACAAATTATTATATGAGTAAATACCCTTTTTGGTCCCTGGAAAAAACACGGATGCCGTTTTTGGTCCCTGAAACAAAATAAGTCACTTTTAGTCCCTAAAATGGAAAAATAAGGTCCCTTTTAGTCCTTTTGATCAATTTTTTTGTACATTTTAATCCCTCAGAAATTCCCAAAAAGTTCCTTTTTAGTCCCTAAAAAGGACCAAAATAACATTTCTTTTACTCAGGGACGAAAAAGGGTCAAATGTGTTTTTCCAGGGACCAAAAAGGGTATTTACTCTTATTATATTTATCAATCTTTTCCTAATTTACATTTATTGATATTTCATCAACAATAATCAAGGAGTAGAGGGAATTCCAAATTAACGAAAATGACTGAGGCATTTTATAAAATAAAAGTCATATTAACTAATTTCCTTAATCTAATCAAATTAGGTAAATATGTCTTATATTAAGGATCAAAAGGAGTACAATTTTAATAAAGAAAAGAAATAAAATAAAATAAAATAAAATACAAACTAATTAATTAAAAATTTTAACCCCATTTCTCTTTTTTTTTTTTTAAATTCAACTCAAAAAGTTTTAACCCCACTTCTCTATTTTTTTTTTTCAAAAAAAAATTCAACTCAAAAAGAAAAAAATTAAAAAAAATCTATCCCCTCACTTTCTTTCCCTTCGCTTATATCATACAACCCCTTAGGCTTTGTTTGGGAGTTTGAAAGGAAGGGGAAGGAAAGGAATGCAAGGAGAATGGAGGGGAGGGGATGGAAGGGAAATGAAGGATATTTCCTTCCCTTGTTTGGGAGTTAAAAAAATAGTAAGGGAGGAAGATGGAGGATTAATGAGTTATTTTTACCATTTTATCCTTTTCTTTAATAATTATTATAATTATTATATTTTTCAAATAAATCTAAATTTAAATTTTCTAAAAAATTTATTTATGTAATTTTTATATTCAAAAAAATATTTATGTGGTGGTGGCGGCGGCGGTGGTGGTGGGGTGGTGGCGGTGGTGGCGGTGGCGGAGGAGGTGGCGGCGGCGGTGGAGGTGGTGGTGGTGGTGGTGGCGGCGGCGGTGGCGGGGTGGTGGTGGCGGTGGTGGTGGGGGCGGTGACGGTGGTGGGGTGGTGGCGGCGGCGGGGTGGTGGCGGCAGTGGTGGTAGTGAGGTGGTGGTGGTGGTGGTGAATAAGGGTAATAAAGTAATTATTCTATTTCCCCTATTAAAACCCCCCATATTGGGGGAACTTTATTTTTGTGAAGAAGGAGGGTTTTGGGGGATTTGTAAAAATCTCTGATTCCCTCCCCTCCTATTTTTAAAACTTGCAAACAAGGGAAGGGACTAACAAAACCCTCACTTTTCTTTTCTTTCCCTCCAAAATGGAACTCCCAAACATAGCCTTAGAGAATGCACTTAATGTGACTCGGCCTACAAGGCCCCAACAAATTATTCATTACTTGTGTTATACTTATTAGTAGTTCCATTTCTTGACCAAAAAAAAAATAGTAGTGCCATTTGTTATAAGTTTTATATCATACTTTCCTCCGATCCTTTAAGCAATTTTTGAATTAGTTTGGGTCTTTTTTATAAGATTCCATTTGGGCTTATCTCAACATTAAATGTAATTTTACTTATTTTAATTCCTAATTAATTATATTCTCTTCCCATATTTTTTTCCAAACGTTTTCTTTTATCTTTTTTCTCACCACTAATTCCCTATGTTGCTTGTCTTCATGAATAAGGACATACTTAAATAAAAAAAATTGCTTCATAAGGATATTAAGTTTATGCCAGTCATTTCTGTCGAGAACTTCCGTAGATAGTTATCAGTTTCTGCCTTTCTCTATCAAAAAAACGGAAAAAAGATATTTTTATATATTTTTTACTTTTAACTATTTTTAATGGAGATCTTAAATGGTATAATTCTGTTAAAAGGATCTTATAAAAAAACCGGCGGGACTTCATTTAATGAATGACTTGAATAATAATTTCTATGTAAATATTGCTTATTCTTTATGTTCTGGTGTAGAACACAGATGTCCAGCCAAGTGAGTGGACTGGTGCTTTGATGTAGGATCAAAGGTATCCTCCCGAATGCCTATTGGGGAAGCACTCGAAAGGAGATGGGATCACTATACACAACCGGGCTCTTAGCCAAGGGGGTGGGGTGTGTGCACAGTGTGTATGTAAATAGCTTAGGGTTAGAACCTGTGTACCTTAGGTTACTGCCTTAGTATTTATACAGCATACCTGGAGCGATCTGGCGCAGTATTCGGCCACAATCCTAACCGCCCTGCCCTGCGCGGAGGTGCTCCTATATTTTCGGGGCAGTTGAGATGCTTCAGGATGGTAGGCAAGACTGGGTCTTCCATGCCTGCCCGTGGTTGGGCCTTATCGCCATTGGGCTTAATCCAGATCCGTAACACTTTAAATATTGGATATAATTTATCTATATTCATAGCTAATGTCGTGATAATTCTTTAAAAATAAAAATATTAGTAGAATTTTGATACAATTAAAAATATGTATAATTTAATATTAGTAGAGATTACTGGTGCCGATGTCTCTGCACGCGACGGTGGCGACGGGAGCGAATGTGACGACGGGGGATGTGGTGGCACTGACAAATAAGGAGACTTCTCCCCCTCTGTCGGAGGATTGCCTCCGGTCGACCAAGAAAGTCTGAATACGTCCTGAGGGGATTGGGGTGGAGAGATCTGTCACAGAGGTGCTAAAGGTCCATATGTCGGAGAAGGGGGCAGCGGGAGAGATGTGTCCTATCGGAGCAAGCTAATGAACCTTGATCAAGCCAGGACTGATAGTCGTCCTTTGAACGAGGTAGTTCTGTCGGATGGAGATTATCAAATTGGGTAGGATGGAGACGTCCCTTCAGTTGAGTTCTAAAGTAGGATTAGGGAGGTGTTAGTGAAAGGGATGGAAAGAACGGTCATCCTCAAGTTACTGGGCAAGCTGATTAATTATAGAGAGTTGTTGGCGAGAACACAGGCCTTTTGGCAGACACGGGGCTCCTACTAGTTGGTGCACATGGAGGGAGGCTTCTACTTTGCCACTTTTGACTTGTAAGAGGATTACTTGAAGGCTCTTACAGGAGGTCCCTGGATGATTTTCGGGGCCTACCTAACGATACAACCTTGGTCGTTGGACTTTGATTCCAGAGCCTCCACTATTTTGAAGGTAGTCGTCTGGGTACGGTTACCTGGTCTTTCTTCAAGATATTATCACAAGAGCACGCTTCGGGTGATTGGGGCACTATTGGGAGATGTTATTAAGATTGATTACATGACGAAATCCAGAGGTCGCGGGAAGTATGCGCGAATGGCTGTCCTCATTGATCTGCAGAAGTCTCTGGTCCCTGCGATTAAGGTTGATGTTAGGTCTTATGGAGTGGAGTATGAGGGTCTGCCCCATATCTGTTTTGCATGCGACAAATATGGCCACACTAAGGATAGGTGTGGTACGTTAACAGGCATCCAGGACCAAGCCGTGACTCAGGAGCCTGCCACCCCATAAGCTGTCGGCATTACATCCGGAGCGGTTTGCCCAAACGCTGCGGCCACCTCATCGCCGGACTAGCGACAGTCGCCTTACGGCTCATGGATGCATGTCAAGTATCCTAAGAAAGGAAACAAGCAAAGATGGGGGTGAGGCAAAGATTGGGGGATCAGGCGTTAATGGAGGATCTCGGTACAACTTTCTATTTGAATGTGAGGATTTGGTGGCGAACAATACGCAATCTGTTGGCACAGCATCAGGTGCGTGGGAGCCTAGTGGTATGAAAGTGAAGACTATGGGATCCTCAGCTGGTAATAACGAAGATCCTCGGAGTAATCAAGACCATGTGGGGAGCATCTCTTCCCGCTCTACACGACCTTGGGCCAAGCAAGGTAGGCCCAAAATAGTCCAGGAATACAGGAGGAAAACAGTAGGGGTGAGGCACTGGATCCTCCCCGGTCTGAGCCCAGTGTTGGTCCGACCATTAAGCCTAAGGAGCTTATCCCCCCCACTACTGGCGATGTGGGCCCAAGTAAACCCCCCAATCCAGGAAGGGCCCCTACCTCTCTGGGCGCTTCTGAAGAGGGAATGTCGAAGACTGCCGTACTCCTGAGCTCAGCTTTTAGAGCATTGGAGGCTAGCTCAACTTTGGCAAGCAACAAGCACACGGTGGTCACACTTCATAGCACTAGACCTGTACTAGAAGAGACAAACCCGATGGCCCTAGATGGTCCCATGGGGTCTCAGTCCTCCGGCCTCATCAGCCATGGTGGGGGAAAAGGGAAGGAGAACTGAGTGCCCAAAGCTACGGGCCAAAAGCAGTCCCACCACGGCGTCCATATCCATTCCACCAGTGTGCGAAATCTCAAAGTTAAGAAAAAACAACCTGGTGTTCACCTCTCGAAGGACATGCTAGCGGCTCTTCAGGAGGAATTTGTGATGCCTAAGGACCTGGGTAATGAAGCGCAATGCTCAGAGGCGACAGACCGATCTCTGTTTAAGCCCGATCATGATCCAACGGGGGCTGGTATGGTAATTTAATCTCTTCATTATTTTTTATGTTTATCAAGACTTTCATTTGGAATTGCTAGGGAGTGGCTAGTCGGAGCTTCTCTCACACTTTTTGTCACCTCATGGTGGATATCAAGCCTGATTTGGTAGTCTTAGTGGAGCTTAGGATTTCAGGCCCCTCTACGGATAGGTTCATCTCTCGCTCTGGTTTTGAATACTCTTACAGATTGGAGGCCCGAGGATATTCTGGTGGTATTTGCTTACTTTGGAATGAGGCTTTGGGTGTGACGGTGGAACAGTGTCATTTGCAGTTTCTTCACGCAAGGTTTATTCACAAAGCAACAGATCTATCCTTCCTTTTAACAACGGTCTATGGGAGTCCCAATAATACCCTTCGTCAGGAGCTTTGGGGTTCCTTAGGTGAAGTAGTTGAGGTCGTTACTGAGCCGTGGTTGCTTGTCGGCGACTTCAATGCCATCTTGGATACTGATGATCGAGCTGGAGGTTCTGTGAGACGGGGCCATGGTTGCAATTTCTTCTGCTCTTTCATGTTCTGGTGTGGATTGACGGACCTTGGTTTCTCTAGTCCTAAATTTACATGGCACAGAGGCACACTGCCCCAACAGCTGCATCGCGCGCTAGCTAACCCTATGTGGATGACGTCGGGTAGGTTAACTTCAGTGTGTCACCTCCCCAAGCTCAGTTCATATCACCATCCTATCTTGATTCAGATCGGGGATCATATGCATCGTCGACAACAGGTAAATCCATTTCGATATCTAGAAGCTTGGTCAACGTCAGACTCTTTTGAGAAGGTGGTACAGGATAACTGGCGCTACGAGAACCCGATTATGACTAATGTGAAGCATTTTACGGAGGAAACAGTTAAGTGGAATCATGAGACTTTTGGAAGTATTAACCTGCGGAAGAAGAGAATCTTGGCCCGCCTGGGTGGAATACAAAAAGCACAGGAATAACATCTTTCTCCTCATCTGGAGCGTCTTGAAAGGGAACTTCGAAAGGAATTTGAAGTAGTTTGTGAACAGGAGAACCTTACATGGGCTCAACGAGCTAGGTGTGATTGGATTAAATTTGGGGATCGAAACACGTCTTATTTCCATCCTAAAGCAGTCCGATAGAGCCACAGGAAGTTGATTACAGCTCTTAAGCTTGGGGAGGGAGAGTGGTGTACTGATGAAGATACTCTCCGATCGAAGGCGACCCAATTCTACATGGAATTATATACATGTGAGGAAGCACGGGTTCCTCTGTATCCGACTAGGGGCCTCTTTCCCTCTTTTGAGCCAACCATGGCTCATGCTCTCTCTGCTGCCATTTCGGTAGGTACAGTTCATAAAGCTCTGTTCCAGATGAAACCTCTGAAGGCACTAGGGATTGATGGGCTTCATGCTGCTTTTTTCCAAACCCATTGGAAAATTGTGGGGCCCTCTGTTGTTCGGATGGTGACTAGGTGTTTTGAAGAGGGATTCATTGAGCCTGAAATTAATGAAACTCTTATCACTCTGATCCCCAAAGTCCCTGCTCAGGAATGCCTTAAGGAGTTTCTCCCCATTAGCCAGTGTATTGTCCTGTATAAAATTATCACGAAGGTGCTAGCTAATCGCCTCATGAAGTGGCTCCCGCGGCTTATTCTCCCGAATCAGTCTAGTTTCGTGGTAGGAAGGCAGATTAGTGATAATGTTATCATTGCGTAAGAGGTTATTCACTCTATGCGATATAAGAAGGGGGCAAAAGGGTGGATGGCTATCAAGGTTGACCTTGAGAAAGCATACGATCGCCTGCGAAGGAATTTCATTGAGGAGACTCTTTATGATGTAGGGTGTCCACAGAAATTTATCCAAGCCATTATGACTTGTGTGTCATCCTCTAGTATGAGAGTTGTGTGGAATGGTTCCCGTTTGGAGATTTTTCGACCATCTCGAGGCTTAAGGCAGGGCGATCCACTTTCTCCTTATCTCTTTGTTCTGTGTATGGAGCGATTGTCCCAAACGATTAACAGGCGGGTGGTGGAGCTGTTTGAAATTATGCCCTAGGGGCAAGTCATTGTACTTTAAACGTTAATGTTATTTAAAGTATTCTCCTTTAGTTATCATTTCATTTGCATGTTTATAGTGATAACTGATCCTTGGATATATCTTATAGATTATCCTAAATGTCCTTGGTCGGTCATCTCATGGGAGCGAAGATGAAATAAGACCAGTATGACTTTGATGAGTATGGAGATACGAGTCAAAGTCATAGGCACTTGTAAGAGTACAAGGTACTGGACCGACCCACTATGAGAAAGCTGCATGGAATAAGTCATAAGCTTTTCTCATGTATAACCGCGTCACAACGCCCGTCGACCTGAGATCATAATGGATTCCTACATGATCAGTCGCTGCTCTTTGACTTAGTCAAAAGTCACCTTTCACTGGGTGATGATAAAGGCTA
The DNA here is from genome assembly GCA_025563575.1 of Acacia pycnantha. Classification (NCBI taxonomy): domain Eukaryota; kingdom Viridiplantae; phylum Streptophyta; class Magnoliopsida; order Fabales; family Fabaceae; genus Acacia; species Acacia pycnantha. The sequence continues at coordinate 2,704,726 of JAMWYP010000100.1, forward strand.
TGATCGGGATCAGTGGTTTTCATGCAGAGGAATGTGAATGGTCAAGAAGGAATTTGTCCCTCACATTTGTAGAGAGATAATATTGGCCCCTCGATGAGTCAGTCTGAGAAATTTATGGTCATACTACGATGGAAAGGAGTTTCCATTTCAATTAGACTACTCAAGAATCGAGAAAGTAATGGTCAAGAACAGGAAGTTGACATTCTCCATGCCTCATCCTTGACCAAATTATCGCGTGACTAAAGGGACGTGACATGGTTGTACGATAGGTTGTATCTTATCATCGATCCCCATATGAATTGGGTAGTCGCAATGTCTTGCTAGAGGCCGCTTGCGACTTGTGGGCTGATACAGTATTGGTCCGCTGCCAATCTCATGTAGGCCTGCAGGGTCGCACATAAGAATAGCCCAACACGAGCAAAAGTGTCCTGATTCATTGAATCTTAGATATGTCTAAGATTTAATGAATAATGTATTTAGTCTAGGATGAATATATATATATATATATATATATATATATATATATATCGAAATTAATATAATATTATTTTTTAATGAAGATTATAATATTATTATATAATATTTGTTTGTATTTAATTTATTTGATAAATTAAATATCTAAAACAAATAGAGATATTGTATCTCAATTTAATTTTCAAAAAAGATATCATTTAATTTAAATTGAGATATAGTATCTCAGATTTAATTAAAAGGATAGGTATCATTTCTCGGATTTAATTTATAGAGATAAATTAAATGAGAAGGCTTTTAATTTGGATTAAATAAATAGATTACATTAGATCTATCAGATAGATTTAATTAATATATATTTTAATCCAAATTCAAAATTCGAATTTCAAAATTAATGAGGATTAATTTTGAATATCTTACGCCTACCAGGTTTAGAAAAACCTACGAGACATTTTGTCAAGCGTATTAGAAAAGCCGCGAGAAACCCTATATAGAAAATAGAGAGACGCACAGTTCAGAGGCGCTAGCACACTTTCGTTCGTGTTTCTGAAGGTTGTTCTTGTGGATACCGGTAGAGGAAGGTGATTCTAAGAGTTGACTTCTGTTGATCGAGAAGGTAGCCCACCAGTTCAAATAGTTCGGCATAGGTATGATTCGGAAACCTTAAACCTTGATTTAAACGTCGTTGAGCGATCCTCCAATGGGATTCGTAAAAGTTTTTACTCCGCTGCGTGTACGGATCCCAACAGGAGCACCTTTGGCACCCCCTCCAGCTGGGTAGGGAAGGCTCACCTCTCTCACACCTGTTTTTCGCAGATGATCTGGTGTTGTTTAGCTCCACGACCGCATCTCAGGTCCACCTTATTAGCAGAGTCCTGGAGGATTTTTACGTTAGCTCCGGTCATAAAGTCAGCTGCTCCAAAACTGCTATTTTTTCTCTCCTAATGTCCCCCAGATGGTTGAAACAGGGGTTAGTGAGACATTGGGTTTTCAGTGCGCAGAGGATCTTGGGAATTATCTGGGAGTGCCTCTACTCCATAAGAGGGTTCGGATTGGCACCTATGAGCACCTGGAACGGAAAATTCTGAGCAAACTCTCAGGGTGGGCTATGAAGACACTCTCTTTGGCTGGGCGCCTAACACTAGCTAAAGCGGTTCTCTCGACTATACCTTCATACAATATGCAAACGACTAAGTTACCCTCAAGCTTATGTCACCGCCTTAAACGCCACATCCAGAACTTTGTGTGTGGTCGGTGTGATAGTACACATCGACCGAGCTTACTCAAGTGGGAAGATCTATGCACCTCCGCCAACATGAGCCTTATTCGAAGGATTCGTCAGTTCTTGACTAGGGATTGGCGGCTAAGTTGGCACCACGTTTATCGTGAAGGTAACCGATGTGCGGATTTCCTTGCTTCCTTTTCGGTGACGTTGGACTTGGGCCATCATGTGTTGCCCATGCCTCTAGATGGATTGTTCGGTCTCCTTCAGCATGATGACAGTGAGGGTGTTGGGCAAGCTCGTCTCTACTTTCACGATAGCTGATTCTAGGTGATCAGCTCCATTGTAAACGAAAAAAAAAAAAATATGTATATGATTCTAATAAATACGTTTTAACTTATTTCAGCCGAGGTCGTTGAAATTGCTAACCGTTGACATTCACAGCTTATTCTAATTGTTGAAATTTTAAAAAAGTTATGAAACTTGTTCTAATAAATGTCTCTCTTTTCTTTACAATCTCACAGAAACTAATCGTTGACATTCATATTCAAAACTTCTATAACATGTAATCAATTTACAACCCAACGGCGTTTTACCGGAAGTAATGTATTTACAAAACAATATCTTTGGCAAAATTTTGAAAATTAATGGTTGACTTCTATAAATAAAAATGTCTTTCATTTTCTAACCCAAACTAAAAATAAAATTACACAAAATCCCATAAACTTTGAACCATATACAAATATTCCCTTAACTTTTTTTTTTTTTTACATGAACTCCCTTCACATATAAAGATTAATAATCACTACTAGAAAAGTCATGTTTTGCGGCGGAACTTTTCCGTCGCAAAACATGCATTTTCCGTCGCAAAAATGGTTTGCGGCGGAATTTGCGACGGAAAAGTGTCCGTCGCAAAAATTCTCCTCGCAAACCATTTTTGCGACGGAACAAATCATTTTTCCATCGCAAATATGGATTTTTGCGACGGCAGATCTTCACCCTCGCAAAATCCCAGATTTTGCGAGGGCAAAGTTGTCCCTCGCAAAAATCCAGATTTTTGCGAGGGAAAATATATTCCCTCGCAAAATCCCGTTTTTTGCGAGGGGGAGATGATCCCTCGCAAAATTTTTGGATTTTGCGAGGGAACATGACGTCCCTCGCAAAATTTTTGGATTTTGCGAGGGAACATGACGTCCCTCGCAAAATCCAACATTTTGCGATGGATCTATTGTCCCTCGCAAAAATTTGGATTTTGCGAGGGAAATCATGTTCCCTCGCAAATACCAAAAATTTGCGAGGGATTAATTTCCCCTCGCAAACGCCAAATTTTTGCGAGGGATCATTTCTCCCTCGCAAATTTTTCAGATTTTTGCGAGGGACAACTGTTCCCTCGTAAAAATCAGGAATTTTGCGAGGGAAAAGTTGTCCCTCGCAAAAATCCGATTTAATTAAAAAAAATAAATAAGCAGAAAAAAATATAAAAAATTAGGAAATAAATAGATATATCATAAGAGTTTACAAATCAAAAACAAAATATTACAAATTATAATGTTCTGGCCAAAATAAACCAAAAAGAAATCTAAACAGCAGCATTCTGATTTTATAGGAGTACTCTTCAAAGTGTAAGGTCAAATTAAATGAAAATTCATTTTTCACAGTTGTATTAGATATAATTGAAGGCATGGTTTTTGTGCATTGACGAGCCGGAGGATTGAGCTATATAATTTAGGACTTCAAGTTGGCCTAAAAAAGGACCTGCGCAAATAGTATATAAATTATAAATTGCATTTATATTGATATAAATAAATATTTATAATTAGTAGATCAGATATATATATATATATATATATATATATATATATATATTAAACATCTCTCCGTATATTTAGTTCTATATATGACACCCCCAGCCACAATTATATACTCTCTCTGGTCCAATATATATCTTAAACATCTCTCCGTATATATACTAATTCCTACACAAGTTCTAAAATACCAATTCTGCAGCAGTTTATATGGTCTCTAAAATACCATATAGTGTAAAAATTCCAGATCAATTCTGCAACAGAACATAACAGAAGGCATAGAACAACAACAGTATCGTGCATCCTAAATAGACAACTAATTCTTTAGACCTGGTCATGCACAACAACTTTCTCAACAACAAGAAAACTCACAAAATCAAGATAGCAACTAAACAAACACAGGAATTCAGTTCTGTCATTCCTTTATCCTAGCAGCCACCCAAAGTTATATCCTAAATAGACACAAGTTCCAATTAGAAATAGTGATGCCACATCGAGCTTTTCACAAGTGGATGCAATCGAATAGATTGAGTCGTTATGCAATGCACAAATCTTCTCAAATTACAGTTCAACTCCACATAACAGTAACTTCTAACACCTTAACTTAAGAATTGAAGCCTTTTTATAGAAACAAGGCAGCATTCAGATGTTTGGATTACTTTGAACAACTCAGAATAATATTCAGAGTTGAAATATAGCAGAAATTAAACAAGTTGCAGCAAGAATGAACTTCAATTGACTAGAAAGATTTAAAACCACTCAATCAAATATAATTTTAATGGAGGAATTTGACGTTCCACAACTTTAGAATATGCTCAGGTTTCCAAAATTAAATCTACAGCAGCTGGAAAAAAAAATATGGACAAGACTTGAAATTTGCCAAAGGTGCTCCAACAAAGTCGCTGAGTTATAAATTCTTGGCTAAAATGCCAGGAGCTATCATACAATTTTCAGAGATTAAAAACACACTGAAGACACACTTAGACATCTAAAAATAGCAGGGATCAGAGATAATCACAACTGAAGAGGTACAAAAATTGAAAAGGAAAACACTCACAAGGATACTCCCAACACAAAGACCAACACAAGAAGGGAAAAACACAATCTATTAAAAAAAGGTGAAACTATGAATTAGAGAAATAGAACTCCCTTTCATAGCTCTGGCATTTGAGAAACGGTAATTTCAATTTGATGGATAAAGATTTGTCACCTGTTGGAGCAGCTATGAGCGAATGGCAGGGAGGGGGTTTGAGAGTGAGAGATGGGGGAGGCGATGATGAGCAGTCGACGATGAAGGGGTGGAAGAGCGTCGGAGGCGGTGAGCACGACGACGGAGGAAGAGGCACACTGTCGATGAAACGGTCGCCGGAGGAGGAGGAGGCGAGGCTGATTAGGGATTTGGGTTTGATTTGAGGAGCTGAGCGGTGAGCAGCGATCAGAACGAGAATGACTGAGGAGAAGTGAGAAGAATGGAGAATATAGGGTAAATGCATTTTGGGGGAAAAGAAGTATCTGGGCGAATCGTGTTTTTTCCCAAAACGTAGCGTTTTTGCGTTTTTACGTAAAAACGCTCAGTTTTTACCGATTTCACTTAGACTGCGTTTTTTCCACAACGAAACACGTTTTATATAATTAGGATAATCTTGAAAAGGGAAAATCCCATATAAAGCCATTTAAAATAAGAAATTTCTAAATCAAGTTGGTAAATTCAAAAAATCTCTAATTAAGACATTAACCCAATTTAAGATTTTAAAATGTGGGCAAAATGACTTTGATGCCCTCTCTTCTCTCTTCTCTCCTCTCATTAAAGAGTTTTATTTACTTTATAACTTAGATTTTCCAATATATATATCAACATTTAAATTTAACAAAAAAAAATATGATTCATCTATAGTTTATATATATTAACTACAATAGTAAGAGAAAAATCGTACAACAATGGGTTCATTTTAATCTCACGAACTATTATATTTTCAAAAAATTATAATATATGTCCATATAATTTTTTTAATAAATATAGTAAGTATATATTTTACTATATTTGTTTCATATAAGTTTTTTTTCTTCTCAAGTTCTATGTTGCAATATGTAAATAGTTTTATCAAATTTTAAGTACATTTAATATCTTTTTATCTAATGTATCCTTAGAAGTATATCAAATTTACGAGCCTCGATTAGAAAAAATAATTAATATTAATGATCTGTATTAAAGAATGAAAAAACTTAAAACATTGAAATCTTAACTAAATTATTTAAAAAAATAAAACGTGTTAGAGAAAATTATTTAGAGTTTAGTTTAGATTAATGTTGACAAAAGTGACTTCTATTTTAATTGTTTTTTGCAAACTAAACAGGTTAGGTTATGCATTCCATTTTAGTCGTCTCAGCTCATAAAAATAATTATATTAATTTTTTAAAGAAAAATCACATTGAATTATTTATTTTTATTTTGTATCATTCGTATAGTTAATTGATTTTTCAATTAAATCATTTAATTGTGTTAGCTACTTTTTTTGTTTTTTTTCCCTTGAATTATTCTCGATGATTGTAAAATTGATATTGAATTTTTACTCATTTTTGCGAGGAACGTTTTTTCCCTCGCAAAAATGAGTAATTTTGCGAGGGAATTTTCTTCCTCGTAAAATTCACTCAATTTTGCGAGGAAAAAATGTTCCTCGCAAAAATGAGTACTTTGCGAGGGAAGGTTGGTGCCCTCGCAAAATTTAGTGAATTTTTGTGAGGGGAACAACGTTCTCGCAAAATTACTCATGTTTGCGAGGAACTTTTTTCCTCGCAAAATTCACTTCTTTTGCGAGGAAGTAAAAATCCTCGCAAAGTTTATAAATTTTGCGAGGAAACAAAGTCCTCGCAAATTTTGTTCAATTTGCGAGGGAAGTTTCTTTCCCTCGCAAATTAACCTTAACTTGCGAGGGAAAAATATTTCCCTCGCAAAATGACCCAAATTTGCGAGGGAAATTTTTCCCTCGCAAATTCCGCCGCAAATATCGCTTTTTCCAGTAGTGAATAAACCACCTTATACTTTTATGTTTAACCCCCAAATATCAATTATATTATATATTTCTTTAAATGTTATTTCTATGTAAATATAACCCCACAAACATTGAGTTATGTGCATTTATAACTCTCTTAAACGTTAGATTTTGTACAAATAAGTAATGAATAATAAATAATTGGGGAGTTATTTACGTAAATGTATAGTTTTTTTTTTGGGGGGGGGGGAGTTCTATTAAAAAGTTTCAAAAATGAGGAATGTTCATTTACAATATTTAGAATTCAAGGGAATTGGGTATTTTTTATTTTTTTATTTAAATGTCTTTTGTCATTGCCTACCAACAAACGCATTTTTTTTTTATTACGGCAACAATAATTGTTACGTCGAGGGGTATTTGACTCTCATTAATTAGTGAATTCTTAAAACTACAATAAGGTCATTGTCTCTTTTTAAAATTCTTTAACAAAATAAATATGGGTTAAAGTCCTAATTTGTCATGGAAGTTTTGCTGAGGGAGCGCCTTCATTTATTTCCTATCATCAATAACATATTTGAATCTATATATAATATATACTCTTCTAGTTGTATTTAAAAGCAAGAAAGCGAAGATATTTTTTAATCTTATTTATATGTCTCATCATTTAATTTTTCATACGAACATACATTTTTACTTTTATTTATTACTGTATAGATAATGCTCTCATGTGATAAAGTGTATATTAAATAAGGGAAAAGTTAAAAAGTTGTTAAGTTTTAAGACAGAGTTAATGAAGTTCAACATTTTTTTTAAGGGTTAAGGTGCGATTTGGCCAATAAACTATTGGCTCAGAAGCGTCCAACACAATTAACTATTAAGTAGACCAAAAATACCAACAAACTTTTAAAAAGGTGCAGTCAGCACAAAAAAAGTTTTACTCAGGAGCGCCCAGCACAACGCCGTTAGACAAAAAGTTAACGTCCGTTATCTAAGGTGCAGATTGGCCAACGAACTTTTACCCTAGGAGCGCCCAGCACAAAAAAGTTTTACTCAGGAGCGCCCAACACAAAATTCTAAATTTTACTAAATTAAATAATTTTTTCTCAATTGTCATTATTCAAAACTACTTGTATAGATATCTATGGACAAAAATTACTCATTCTTCAATTTTGTCAAATTTATAATTTTCTAAAATAAACAAATTTTTTAATTAAAAATATAATTATATTATTTAAATAAAACTCAAGGTGTTTTCTAGTTTATTATATATGTTAAACAAAAAAATTATATGATTTATTTTTATTTTAGAAGAAATTTATGTGAGTTAAAAATTCATTTAATGTTAATAAAATTTTCGTAGGTCAAATTGGTCCTTAACCTATTATTAAATTGTCCTTCAACAAGCCTCTTAAATTATCTTCTTCTTTTTTTCAACAAGTCTCATATTCATATAATCAATAGATCATTTAATTAACAAATATATCTTCAGGTTGCCGGATTTATATTATTAAGTATCAATGTTGATATCCATTATTAAGCTCTTTTTATAATGGACGTTGTGCTCGTTGGCCAATCTGCACCTTAGATAACGGACGTTAACTTTTTCTAACGGCGTTGTGCTGACTTCACCTTTTTAAAAGTTTGTTGGTATTTTTGGTCCACTTAATAGTTAATTGTGTTGGACGTTCCTGAGCCAATAGTTTATTGGGCAAATCGCACCTTAACCTTGGGCAAATCGCACCTTAACCCTTTTTTTAATTCCAGTGAATCATGTTAAAAATAACTTTATAAATAATATCATGCGTGTGTGTACACATCGATATCGTGGGCAGAATAATGAATAACCAGGTTGGATAATGACCCCTATCTAGTTTCGCTGTGAGGTCATACTTTTGGCATTGCATGTATGGCCCAAAAAAAAAAAAAAAATAATAATAATAATAATAATTGGCGTCGCCCAGTGTTTATCAAGAAAATTAAAATAAATCTGAAATATTTGGGGCTAATAAGAAGTTTATTTTAAGAGTAAATACTCTTTCTGGTCCCTGACAAAAAACACGGACCCCATTTTGGTCACTGACAAAAAAACCGACCATTATTCGTCTTTTTTAGGGGACTAAAAAGAACATTTTGGAAATTTGTGAGGGATCAAAATGTCCACCAATATACCGTTATTTGTCATTTTTATGGACTAAAAAGGACCTTTTTTTGTCAGGGACCAAAATGGGGTCCGTGTTTTTTGTCAAGGACCAGAAAGGGTGTTTACTCTTATTTTAATTATAAATTTAAAACCCTAATTCACCATGTCTTCTAAATTTATACTCCCTCCGTCTCTATGTATAAGAGTCTTTTAACCGAATCATGAGATTTTAAAAAATAATTAAAAGTAGTCAAAATGTAATAATTATGTAGGAAATTTAATTATTTTTTAAAAAAATGCCCCTATTTCTGAATAGTTGAGAGATAGAGCATTAATGAGACAATAATAAAAGAGAATATATGTAGTATAATAATTAATTGATGGAGAAATGTGAAAAAATCATTTATTATTAAAACAGACTCAAAAAAGATTTTATATTTAGGGACAAACTCAGTCAAAAATACAGCTGTTATATATAAGGATAGAAGGAGTAATTTTTTTTCCAAACTAATTTTGCTGATTGTACATATTGAAGAGTTACTATAAAAATGGTTCTAATGCATTAAAGAGGGTGTGTTGCAGGGAAACCAACATATTCTCTTCTGCCTATAAAATCCCAAGTCACTTTCTAAAAGAATTTTGTAATTTTCAATATAACTCCATCTAAAAATGTTTGTGCAATATTAAGTGCTTTATTCTAAATATGTCATTCTTTTAAATTTGGGAAAATTTCACATAAATACAATTTAAATTTGCAAAACCCTTAGAAGTCTCCCGAATTTGTAAAAAGACTGAGAAGTGACAATGACCTATGAGGAACATGGAAATTCGGGTGAAATTATCCTTTTACCCTTAGTTTTAAATTAATTAAAAATAAATAAAAATAACCCTCGCCGGCGGCTGGGCGCTAGGCGTAGGAGGGCCACTGCCGGCTGGGCGCTAGCCACTGGCCACCGGCGAGGGAGGTGGTGGTTTTTTTTTAAAAAAAATTATATATTCATCGTAAGTGTGGGGTGTGGGGTTCAAACCCCCCACACCTCCATGGGACCAAGTTGCCCAACAACTGGGCCACTTGGTTCCTTTAAAATTATGTATATGCATTAACAAATATATATATTCTTCTTAACATTTTTTCAACGGTAGTTACAAAATTTTCAACGGCATTTACAAATCTTCCAACACTATTTACAAAATTTTCATCGCCATTTACGACGTTTTTTGCTGGTTTCCCTTTTTTGCCTCTGAGGGGAAAAAAATGTATTATCACAAAACTTTCAACGGCATTTACAAATCTTCCAACGGCATTTACACAATGATAGAAAAATTCATTATTCAAACAGTTTTAATTACGTCATGAGTCGTTTAATTCCTCCTTTCTTCTTATATTTATTTATAGGGAAAATCTCAATTATATACAACTAAAATACAAAGTTAGGTCACAAACTGTCTGGAGCAATCACCAATTTGCTGAAAGACAACATAGGACTTACCTTGGGTGCCATGGGTAATTGAAATTAAATCTCAGTTAAATACAATTGAAAAAATCAAAACTGAAATCAAGCTTGCACCTACGTTTGGTTTTACCTTTTAACTATTTGAAATATTTTGGTCTTTGAATAATATTTACAACCCCTAATTAGACCCCTTAGCCTAATTAAAAATCTGTTAAAACTATGAACATGAAATTGAATTTTTGTATTTCAACTGAATTTAATTGAAATTTTTCTTATTTATATTTCATATATACTTTCTCGTATCTCACATAAAAAGGCATTTGAAAGAGAGTTGAATTGAAATAAGATATAGAAACCCTATCTAAATATGGATCATGTTACCTTACTCGTCCTTTGGACGAGCGGGGGGCGCTCGTCCCTTGGGGGCGAGCGTCTCTGGAGATCTGGACGGTCCAAATTTTCATATGAGATCTGGACCATTCATATTTCTTTTTTGATATATGATTTTATTTTTAAAATTTTCAAGATTTTTTCAATAGTACTCAATATTTTTAAGTATCTTTTTAGGATCTTGAAAAAATATTTCAGGGTAGTGACTAATACTGTTACGGACTCATATTAGGCCCATATACGGTATGACCCAACAAGGGCCATTCCGTATCAGAATCCGCCTATAATGAAGGGAGATCCTAACAGACCTACAATCAAGGCTTTAATCAAGAATTATCCTAATCAGGGATGACAACCTGCAGGTGTGGCGACATAAAACCTAGGTTGTAAGGCGCATAGGGCCCAAAGTCCAAACCCTAAGGTAATCTATATAAGTAAGAGGTAAACCTAAAAGGTACGCACATTCAATCTATCCTCATTTACTATTCAGCCGTCACTGTGCACACACACCACCCCCTTTTGGCTAAATGCCTATACGTGTACAGTGATCCAATATTCTCCTCAGTATCTGCCTCGTAGATATCTTGGAGTAATCATCTTCTCTTTGGTATTTGCCTTATAGATGTCTTGGAGTAACTATTTGATCCAATATATACACACTAGTTTAGAAGGGATAGACATCTGTGGTTCTTATACAGAACATTGGTGCCGGCCGTGGGGAGTCGATAAATTTTTGATTCCCGTGACCAAAGATGGTTGATACCAGAACCACCAGTCGATTGTCTTCGCAAGGGCAGTTGCCTGGAAATCCGATGCAATCGAATCAAGAATTGCTGCAACCTAAGGAACGAATGGTTCAGCATCAGCCTCAATTTGAGGATACGATCGTTCCAGAACATAACCAAGTGCAAGTTGATGATGCATCTGACACGGCGTCCTCTCCAGCATTCTTGTTAACCCCTCAGAATGCGATTGCCCAAAAAGTCCAGCAACAAGTTCCTCAAATCGCAGATCCCGACATTCATCTCATGTAAGCCACCCTAAATTCTATATTGAGTCAAATTGAGGGAATGGAGAAGTGTAACCGTCTCCAGAGGCAAGAGGATATTAGAATGATGCAGGAGGACATGGATCGTCGTAATACAGTTCTGCAGCAAGAAGAGAGGCAGAGAATGCAATTGTTGGAGGAGCGACTCAGACGAATTGAGAACCTCATTCGTAACAGGAACCAGGATGAGAGAGGCCCTAGCTAGGTTAATGCCTCAACCTCCGCTCAAGTTGATGTTGAAGGCCCTCGAGTCAATAATGCTAAAAGTAACTTGGCCAATTAAGATCAGGTTCGGATTCCTGAAGTTCGGGTTCTAGATCATATACTCACAAAGAACAAGCAGGTTGAGGCCAACCGGGATGCTGAACATCAAAATCGAGATATGGTACCTCGAACACAAACTGATCCTGAAAATTATACGAGAAGGTATAGTAGGGGCAGAATAACAACAGTCCTTTCACCGATGAGATTTCCAGTGCTCCTTATCCAAAAAACTTTGATGCGACCGATTTGCCAAAATATGATGGAAGCCAGGATCCGCAAGCCCATGTTAATACGTTCGACATAGAAATGTCTGTAATGGGATTTAAGGAGCCCACCATTTCTCGGTTATTTGTTGCAACATTGCGAGGAGCTGCGCAAGCATGGTTTCACACTTTGCTTGCAAAGTCAATCCAGAATTTTGAAGACTTAGGAGAAAAGTTCTTGCTGAATTTTGTGACAAGCAAAAACCAGCCGAAGTCCGAGTTTACTCTCGGAAAGGTCAAGCAACAACCAGGGGAGACGCTCCATAAATATTTGGATCATTTTAAAGATGCTTCCTTACAAGTGCATGGATTGCAGGAAAATGTGCACGTGCACTTAATCATAACCAGCTTGGATGCCTCATCTCGTTGGAAAAGTCAATCTTCAAGGATCTCGTCAAGACCCTGTTGGATTTTACAACCCGATCAAAGAAGTATCTAGAGTTAGAACAAATGGAGATCGTCAGTGCTGTGGCAAAAGAGAGGAGAAAGAGTCCACCTTCGAAAGGAAAGAAACAGCCTGGAAGTCAAAGGCAAGATTTCTGCCGAAAGAACCCGGACAATAAGTCTCGGGGCGATAAGCATGAAGGAAAGTATGAGAAAAACACTCCCTTGAGCATTTCACGATCTCAAGTTTGGAGGGAGGTAGCGTTAACTGATATGAAGAAAGTTGGCCGATCTCAACCACTTCACAAGGCGGCAGTGGATCAATCTTGGTTCTATGAATTCCATGATGGACTAGGCCACACTACAGATCAATGTTGGGATCTTAGAGATGTGATAGAAAAGTTCGTCAGAGACGCCAAACTGCGGAAATATGTGATAAAAGCCCAGGGGTGGAAGAATAATAAGTAGCAACAAGGAAGTCGCAGTAGGAGCCTGGTTCTTGGAAAGAAAATGAAAGATGAAAAAAAAAAGAAACTGGATGGCAACGATGATGAATTTCCTAAACCCGAGTTTGACTGTAATGTCATTAGTGGAGCACTTGGAGGAGAGGAAGACACGGAGAGCCAGAGAAAGAAGTATTTAAGAGACTTTTTGTCATTAAGGGACCATTCGAAGTTCAAAGAAGATCCTAGCAAGCTAGAACCTCCTTTGCTATGCTTTACTAAGGACGATTTGAAGAACGCAGTCCCAGGCCATGAAGACGGTTTGGTGATTACGGGCACCTTGGTGAATTGCCGGGTTAGGAAGATCTTCATAGAAGCTAGAAGTTCAGCAGACATTATCCTCTGGGATGCTTTCAAGAGAATGAACCTCGATCATGAGGATTTGAAGCCGTGCAAAACAACCCTCATAGGTATTAATGAAGAAGACACTCCTCCTAAGGGGTATATCGATCTCAAATTAACATTGGGAATGAAGGAAGCCTTCAAGTCAAAATGGGTAACGTTCATCGTTGCTGACTTCCCACCCACAAACAACATAATTTTGGGAAGGCTGACTATTCACAACTAGGATATGTTGGTGTCCACCAAGCATCAGAAGTTGAAGATGGTTAGTAACAAGAACGAAGTTGTTACTATTAGAGGGGATCAGAAAGAATCCCGAAAAAGTTACTTTGCGACAGTCAAGGAAGGTGAAGGCGGCCCTTCCTCTTCGCCTCGGATCTGAAAAGGAGAAAGGATTACGAGCAGGGGCAAAGCAAGGTAGCAAAGCAAACCAGTAAATATGGTTAAGCTAGATATGCGGGACGACGCTGAGATCCTGAGACCAGAGCCAGATGGAAAGATAAAGGATCTGGTGTTGGGTATTGAGCCCAGGCAAGTCACAAAAATCGGCAAAGGATTGGACCCCAAAGTTCAAACCGAGTTGGAACAGTTTCTGAAGAAGAACCAGGATGTCTTTTCCTGGAAGTCGTCTGAGATACCTGGAGTTGATCCTGAATTTTGTTGTCACAAACTGGAAATTCATCCGGGATCAGGTCTGGTGGCGCAAAAGAAAAGGGAACTTGGCCCAGAAAGAAGACAGGCCTAGAAGAACATGTGAAGGAGTTACTAGATGCCGAATTCATTTGAGAAGTTCAGTATACCACTTGGTTATCTTGTGGTGAAGAAACCAAATAGGAAGTAGAGAGTCTACACGACTACACCGACCTGAATAAAGTGTGTCCTAAGGACGTGTATCCTATGCCCAGTATCGACCAGCTGGTTGACAACTCGTCCGGCTAGTTATCCTTCATGGACACATATTCCTGCTACAATCAAATAGCCATGTACCCAGAAGACCAAGAGAAAATGGTTTTCATAACTGATAAGGCTAACTACTGCTATAATGTGATGCCCTTTGGGTTGAAGAACGCAGGGGCCACATATCAAAGGATGATGAATAGAGTATTCGAGGACCATCTCGGCAAGAACATAGAAGTGTATATTGATGATATGATCGTCAAATCGACTGATACCACAAGCCATGTCCGAGATCTACAGCAGACGTTTGACAAGCTGAGAGCCAATCGAATTCATTTGAATCCGGCCAAGTGCACTTTTGGAGTCCCGACTGGGAAGTTCTTAGGATTCCTGCTAACGAACAGAGGGATTGAAGCTAACCTGAACAAATGCAAAGCCGTGCTGATATGAAGGCTTCAAAGAACAAGAAAGAGGTACAGCAATTAATAGGAAAATTAGCTGCATTGACCAGATTCTTGCCAAAATCGGCAAAGAAGGCTCTTCCCTTTTTCAAACTGTTAAAAAAGGAGGCTCATGGAGGCTGGAACCCGGACTGTAAAGCCACGTTCGAGAATATAAATAAGTGTTTTATGGCCCTGCCGGTTTTGTCTAAGCCAGAACCAGGGGAAATCCTAATCCTATACTTGTCCGTGGGGGAAGAAGCTGTAAGTGCGGTCTTAGTCAGAGAAATAAAAAAATGGCCAAGTGCCAGTTTATTTCGTAAGCCGAGCTTTACAAGGTTCAGAGTTGAAGTATCAAAAGCTCGAGAAAATAGCATTCTCCCTACTTACCACTGCAAGAAGACTTCACCCCTATTTTAAAGAACACCAGATTGTAGTCAGGACGAGTCAACCAATCCGGCAAGTGCTCCACAAACCGGATTTGGCTAGAAGAATGATCAGTTGGGCTATAAAAGCTGTCCAAATTTGATATCACCTATGAAGCCCGGCATGACATTAAGTCGCAAGCCTTGATGGATTTCGTGATGAAGTTGTTGGGATCCGTACACGCAGCGAAAGGATTTCATCCATTAAAATTTTACAAATCTCAACGGTGTTTAAATCAGGTTCGTTAGAGAAATCGTACCTATACGAGCTTGTATGCGTCCTTTCTCGAACACGTGGCCTAACACCTTCTTGCTCGATCAATCTCTAGGAGCCGACTCTACGAATCCACTCCTTCTACCGATATCCACACTGAACAGCTCTCCAACACGTAGGCAGCGTGCTAGCGCCTACTTACTTTGCGTCTCACCTCTTTTCTCTCTAGGGTTTTTCGTGGCAGTTTCTTATTTTAATACGACTAGATCAATATCTTTTATAGAGTTTATAAAACCCTAATTGGGCCGGATTAAAATATTCAAGATTAATCGCAATTAATCTTGAATTCGAATTTTAGATTTAAATAGCATTAATTAAATCTATTCAACAGATCTAATCTAATCTATTTATTTAATCCGAATTAAAAGCCTACTGATTTAATTTATTTCTATAAATTAAATCTGAGAAATAATATCTATCCATTTAATTAAATCTGAGATACTATATCTCAATTCAAATCAAATCAGATATATGATATCTTTATTCGAAAATTGAATCTAAGATACAATATCTCTATTTGTTTTAAATATTTAATTTATCAAATAAATTAAATACAAAACAAATATTATATAATAATATTATGATCTCTATTAAATAATATTATTATATTATTTTTTCGATATATATATGTATATATATATCCTAGATCAAATACAGTATTCATTAAATCTTAGACGTATCTAAGATTCAATGAATTTGAACACTATTACTCGTGTTGGGCTATTCTTGTGTGCGACCCTCCAGGCCCACATGAGATTGGCAGCGAGCCAATACTGTACCAGCCCACAAGTCGCAAGCAGCCTCTAGCACGACATTGCGACTACCCAATTCATATGGGGATCGATGATACGATATAATCTATCACACAACCATGTCACGTCCCTTTTGTCACGCGATAATTTGGTCAAGGATGAGGCATGGGTAATGTCAACTTCCTGTTCTTGACCATTACTTTCTCGATTCTTGAGTAGTCTAATTGAAATGGAAACTCCTTTCCATCGTAGTATGACCATAAATTTCTCAGACTGACTCATCGAGGGGCCAATATTATCTCTCTACAAATGTGAGGGACAAATTCCTTCTTGACCATTCACATTCCTCTGCATGAAAAGCACTGATCCCGATCAAAGCCTTTATCATCACCTGGTCAAAGGTGACTTTTGACTAGGTCAAAGATCAACGACTCTCATGTAGGAATCCATGATGATCTCAGGTCAAAGGGTGTTGTGACGCGGTTATACATGAGATAAGCTTATGACTAAATCCATGCAGCTTTCTCATAGTAGGTCGGTCCAGCACCTTGTACTCTTACAAGTGCCTATGACTTTGATTTGTATCTCCATACTCATCAAAATCATACTGGTCATATTTCATCTTCGCTCCCGCGTAGATGACCGACCAAGGACATTTAGGATAATCTATAAGATATATCCAAGGATACAGTTATCACTATAAACATGCAAATGAAATGATAACTAAATGGAGAATACTTTAAATAACATTAACGTTTAAAGTACAATGACTTGCCCCTAGGGCATAATTTCCAACAGAAGTTAACCCCGTCAGTTAAGGGGAGATAGGAGATGCTGAGACGCAGAAAGTGTTTGTCGATGGTTCATCAAGCATTAAAGGAAACGGAGCCGGAGTCATCGTTGAAAGCCCAAAAGGAGTCTCGATGGAGCATTCCCTTCGGCTAAAATTCCCGACGTCAAATAATCAAGCAAAATATGAAGCAGTTATAGCCGGGTTAAGTCAAGCAAAAGAGAAAGGAGCTAAGAAAGTTCATATTTCATCTGACTCCCAACTCGTTACGGCACAAATCGAAGGGACGTACCAAGCTAAGGGTCCTCTATTGGTGAAGTACTTGAACAAAGTAAAGGAAGTTATGGCTGACTTTGAAGAAGTGTTCATTACTCATGTTCCCAGAGGGGAAAATACCAGGGCTGATATCTTTTCGAAATTGGCAAGCACTAAGAGCCCGGGAAACCACAAAACTGTGATTCAACAAAGCATAACTTAGCTGAGTTACGTTATGGTTATCTTGGCAGTAGAGGACTAGAGAAAACTAATCGTTGATTACCTGGAAAAAGGAGCCCTCCTTAATGGCTCGCTTAAAGCAAAGAAGTTGGTACGAGAAGCAGCCATGCACAAGGTTGTGGAAGATCAGCTTTACCGCAAAGGCTTGCACTCTCCTATCTTGAAATGTCTGATCTTGGAAAAGGCCAAGTATGTTTTAGCCGAGATCCATGAAGGAATCAACAACCAACACATGGGTGCCAAGGCACTAGCCAGGAAAGCTTTACAGGCCGGTTATTATTGACCAACAATGGAGACGAATTTGAGGACCATGTCCAAAAATGTGGTAGCTGTCAAAAGCATGCCAAGATAATATGGTCTCCCCCAGCGAAATTAAAGTCTATCTCAGCTCCGTGGCCATTTTTCAAATGTGGCATGGATTTGTTGGGACCATTCAAATCGACTCCAGGACAGTTACGATGGCTCATAATAGCTGTTGATTATTTCACTAAGTGGATAGAAGATGAACCCGTGGCGAAAATCACCTCGGCTCGGGTGCAAAGGTTCTTCGAAAGAAACATTATCTCCCAATTTGGGAACTCGGCTGAGTTGGTGACGGATAATGGGACCCAATTTATCGACAAGGGGTTCCAGGAAATGATGTCTGGTTTATAGATCAAGCATCATTTTGCTTAGGTGGAACACTCGCAATCAAATGGGCAAGCTGAAGTGGCGAACAAAGTCATCGTTGATGGGCTAAAGAAGCGAATGGAGGAGGCAGAATCCAGCTGGGTTGAGAAGCTATATCTTGTCTTGTGGGGATACCAGGCCAGTATTCAAATGTCAGCTAGGGAGACTCCATTCAGATTAACTTATGGATGTGAGGCTATGATCTCGGTTGAGATAGGTCAGCCGTCGTGGAGGAGATTTCAGGCTCTTCAGGAGGGTGAGGAGATAAACAACGAAGCCTTGGCTGTGGAGTTAGATCTATTAGATCAAGTCAAAATCACGGCCCATTGCCGAGATATGGCCACCAAGCAACTCATTGCAACCAAGTATAATAAACAAGCGAAGCCTCAGTCATTCCAAAAGGGTGACTTGGTGCTTCAAAGAGCTGACATAGGAAATAAGAATGCCAGAGATGCAAAGCTTACTGCGAATTGGGAAGGCCCTTATCGGGTTAGAGAAAAGCTCGACAAAGGAGCTTACATGCTGGAGACTCTGGAGAAGAAGTTAATCAAGAGAACATGGAACGCGGATAAACTGAAAGTACAGTTAAATCCAAGTTCCATCTTGAGTTGTTCAATGCGCGGATAAACTGTGTATGTACAGTTAAATCCGAGTTCCGTGTTGAATTTACTTTATGTTAAGCATAATTTTCCTTTTAGGAATTATGTAAAGTCAACTATGTCAGCAAGATCATTTGATCAAATAAATGAAGAAATTCTCAGTTGAGAATTGCATTGTTGTTGGTCGATTTCTTTAATGGCAAGTGAACCAATCGAACAAGTAATAAAGAGTGAGTTGAGTATCGTCCCACAGAGAGCGAGATACCGACAATGATACTAGTTTCCGAAGATAGTTGTGTGTAAAAAAAAAAGTATAATTGGTTTGGGATTTTTTGTGATTATAACTAATAAACAAGAAAATAAACAAATGATCGTACTCGTAAGAAGATATCAGTTAAAGATAGGCTGAGCTCGGATTTCATCCTAAACATATCACTCCCCCAGTTTTCCTTAACACATTGATATAGCAATTATGTTGTACAGCTTCTGCAATGCTACAGCATAGCTGCCTTTCACAATGTTATCCAGTTAACCCACCACTATACTATACAGAAGCTTCTGTGTCTTGTAAGTACAATCTCAACTATACTTCTCCCATATACCTATGATGATTTTCTAAATCAAATTACCATCCTAATCAAGGTGTATGGCTATGAGCGGTAGACTCATTCCTGTAGCCTACAATGATAGGTCAAGTCTTGCACCAACCTGCCCAGCAAACACTGTCTATCAGATGTCTAACCCCGACTCCCTTCCAGTAAGCCGAGACCACTGATCTAACCCTTAGCTTCTGCTAACCAACAAGAGATTAAAATACTGATAAACAAATTGAATGTATTAAATTAAAGAACTAACAAGCTGGGTTCATTCTACACTCAAGAATTCATCATTGCTCAGCCAAAGGGAATTTAATTCATGACTGATGAGGGAATCAAAAAAAAAATCACAGCAGAATAGCCCATGACAAAAGATAAACTAAAAATCAACAAAGGAAAAACATAAAGTTTGCCAGAGGGTTTGACGACGTAGGGGAAGCCTGTCACGTGACAACTCCACATCTTCTCTGCCCATCTCACTACAAGGAAATAATCTGGGCTTCTTCTGCTACTCTCGTGCTTCGTAATTTCTCTCTCTTCTTTCGAGTCTAGCCGAATAAGAATTCCTTTGACTCTCCAACGACTCGATGATGTTTAGGGTTGGCTGCCTTTTCCTTTTATAATCATGTTTTCTTGTGGCGTACGTTCAGTAAATTGGGTCTTTCCAAATCTATTAGGTCCAACTGGTCAAACTTTCCAAATTCAGTAGATTGATACTACGAGATTCTCTCAATCTTAACTTCAATCCTCTGCATCTTCTAATTCCATACGTCAGAAATCTAACCATTGTCCATACGTCCATCTAATAACCTGTACATAATTCCTGAAACAGCCTCGAGGAAAAGTCAGAACATATGGCACATAGCATTGCTTTACTTACGTTGCTATAGCATCTGGGTTGCATTATATTGCGACTTAATATGGCTGATCTGATGCTATAGCATGATATCAGCAATGCTATACGCTTTTCATATAAAACCTCAAATTTGTTCTTTTCTTATGCACATGTATGGGATGCTTATTGATGAGTATTATTTATGCCATGTTTCCCTATAATGTGTGACTGATTTGTGTAGTGAATATGAGCTTAAAAGCATTTAATCTAAGCAAATATGTCATAAATCACACATATAGGGAAATGTAGGATAGATCTTATAAATCAATAAATGCATAATTATCCTATACATGTGTTCTTTTCTTATGCACATGTATGGGATGCTTATTGATGAGTATTATTTATGCCATGTTTCCCTATAATGTGTGACTCGATTTGTGTAGTGAATATGAGCTTAAAAGCATTTAATCTAAGCAAATATGTCATAAATCACACATATAGGGAAATGTAGGATAGATCTTATAAATCAATAAATGCATAATTATCCTATACATGTGTTCTTTTCTTATGCACATGTATGGGATGCTTATTGATGAGTATTATTTATGCCATGTTTCCCTATAATGTGTGACTGATTTGTGTAGTGAATATGAGCTTAAAAGCATTTAATCTAAGCAAATATGTCATAAATCACACATATAGGGAAATGTAGGATAGATCTTATAAATCAATAAATGCATAATTATCCTATACATGTGCATAAGAAGAAGGCAAGTTCAAGGGTTTATTATGAACACACATAGCACAGCCGATACAATGCTATAGCATCAAGTCAGCCATATCAAGCTGCAATACAATGCAACCCATATGATATAGCAACGTAAGTAATGCAATGCTATGCGCTATATGTTCTGAATTTTCCTCAAAGCTTTTTCAGGAAATAAGTGCAGGTTAATGGATGGACGTTAGTTCATGGTTAGATTGCTAACGTATTGGATTAGAATATGCAGAGAATCAAAGACTTAGATTTGGAGAATCCCACAGTATCAGCAGAACCAGTCTACCAAATTTGGAAAGTTGGACCTGAAGAATTTGGAAAGGCCCAGCTCACTGAACTTATGTCGCAAGTAAACCTGACTATAAAAGGAAAATACAGCCAACCCTAAGAGGATCGAGTCGTGGAGAGTCAAAGAAATTCCTATTCGGCTATGCTTGAAAGAAGAGTGAGAGAAGTCACGAAGCACGAGAACTCTAGAAGAACCCAACATCCTTCCTTGCAGTGAGACGGAGACGAGAGGACGTGGAGTTGTCAAGTGACAGGCTTCTCCCACACCGTCGAAACCTCCAACAAACTTTTTGTTTACTTCTGTTGATTTTTAGTTTATCTTTTGTCATGTGCTATTCTGCTGTGATTTGTTTTGTGATTCCCTCATCAGTCCTGAACTAAATTTCCTTTGGCTGAGTAAGGATGGGTTCTTGAGTGTAAAATGAACCCAGTTTACTAGTTCTTTCATTTAATAAATTCAGTTATTTTATCAGTATTCTTATTTCCTATCAGTTAGCGGAAGTTAAGGGCTAGATCAGTGGCCTCGGCTTACTGGAAGGGAGTCAAGGTTAGACATCTGATAAGCAGTGTTTGCTTGGCAGGCTAGTGCAAAGCTTGACCTACCATTGTCGGCTTCAAGAATGGGTCTACCGCTCATAACCATAACACCTTGATTTGGAAAGATAATCTGAACTAGAAAATCGCCATAGGCATATGGCAGAAGTATAGTTAATGTTGTACGTATAGGACGCGGAAGCTTCTGTATAATATAGTGGTGGGTTAACTGAATAACATTGTGAAAGGCGGCTATGTTGTAGCATTGCGAAAGCTATGTGTATAATTTTTATAGCAATACGATAAGGCAAACTGGGGGATTGATATGCTTAAGACGAAATCCGATGCTCAGCCTATCTTTTAACTGATATCTTCTTAAGACTATGATCATTTGTTTGTTTTATTCTTTATTAGTTATAACCACAAAAATCCCAAACCAATCATACTTTTCATCTAATTTTGTACACAACTGTCTGCGAAAATTAGTATCATCATTAGTATCTCAGTCTCTGTGGGGATGATACTCTACTTACTCTTTATTACTTGTTCGAGTGGTTCACTTGCCATTAAGGAAATTGACCAACACTTTAGAATTATTATAATTTATGAGATCCATCCTACATTTCCCTATATCTGTGAATTATGCATATCTGCTCAGATTAGATGCATTTAAGCTCATATTCACTACACAAAACAATCACGCATCATAGGAAAACACATGGCATAAATAGTGCTCATCAGTTGCAAATTGTTAGAATTGTGCCATTTATGAATAAATGAATCCAAGGTAATTAAAGCCGGTTTCAAATGAAGCGTGGAGCAATGAGTAAATGAATCTAGGGTAATTAAACCCGTTTTCAAATCAAGCATGAATAAATAAACAAATGAAGCCGTGATCATTGGACCCGTTTTCAGATAAAGTGAAGGTATAACAAAATGCCTTCGCATTTGTGATGCATCAAAGTTATATTATGGGGCAATGAGGTGAATTGTTATGCTGACCCTGATCAGATCCAAATGTTGAAAATTTTGGTTACCAAACTAAATTTGAACATGTGACAGATTGCCCTTACTCCAAATTAAATTTTGGCCGAAAGAGCCGAAATGTAATGTGACGGATTGATTAAAATCTTCACCAATATGATACGTGGTTTTAATACCAGATGAATATCTAAGCAGACTCTGCGTGAACATTTTTGACTTTGGCCCAGTCATTGAATACAACTTTGAAACATATGTTCTGTTGGTTTTGATTAGTTTTGATGATGTCTTATATAGATGCCATTTTTAAGAACAAAAAGGTTGCATACTACATTTATCTTCTACTTTTGACTAAATCTCAAGCGGAGCTTGGGGACTGGACGTAGGTCAAGGATTGGGCCGAACCAGTATAAATCACAGTTTGCATATTCTCTTCCCTTATCTCTTACATTCCCAACATATATGTTTAAATGATTGTTTATCACTTTGTAAAATACTATTGACATTCAAACTACTTTCAGTAAGTTGCGAAAAGATTTTTAAAGTTCTAAGTTTTTAATCAGACACCCAATTCACCCCCCTCTTGGGTGATAGCCAAGTCTTTCATTTGGTATCAGAGCTAGGCTCTTGTTTAAAGGACTTCACAGTCTCAAGAGTTAACAATGGCTGATTTTGGGTGCTGCTCATTTTCAGAAGGTTTTGCTTATACGATTCCACCGTTTTTCAAAGATATTGATTTTTGGTTTTGGAAAGCTAGAATGACTAGTTTTATCAAAGCAACTGATTTTGATATGTGGAATGTTTTTATAAATGTTTTTTATTTCAAACCGAGAAAGGATTGGACAGAAAAAGAAAAGAAAATGTTTTCATTGAATATTAGAGCAATGAAATTTCTTTACAATGCATTGACAGAAAACGATTTTGAGAAAATCAGGTTGTGCTCTTGTGCTAAAGACATTTGGGATACTCTTGATTCTATTTATATTTCTGACAATTGTGTTGAAGTTGAAAGTGTTGACAGTTCATCTGAAACTATGAAGTGCATATCCACGATTGATGAACAATTGGAAGTAGAGAATGAAGAAGACGACATCTTAGAACACTTCCATGATCCAGTCAACATGAAAGAACAAGAAAGTGAGGATTCCCAAGAAGAGCTTATCATGGACAATTATGATGAATCATTATTTGGAGCTCAAGATGCACATGTGGTAAACAACTCCAATTCTTCTTGTGTAGTTAAGAAAATGATTTTAATCAATTGCATAAAATTGTTTTCCAACCAATTATTGATTCTAGTTTGAAAAGAAAAACTGTTTTCAACAATGATGCTGGAAAGTTTATTGGGAAGAAAGATTATTCAAATGAGATTTACTTAAATTTCCATTCTGACAACCGATACAATACTTGCATAAAATCTCATAATGCACATCATCATATTGTTTGCAATTATTGTGGTAAATCTGGACATATTTCTCACACATGCTATATTAGGAGAAATTATAATGTGAGAAATAAATTTGTTTGGGTTCCAAAAGGACAAGTAAGGTCCACTACTAACAGTCAAGGAACCAAGTATAAGTGGGTACCAAAATGTCCATCGAGTACTCCATGTATGCAGGATGATTTGAATATCAATGGACATCAAGGTACAAAGAAGAGAAAGAAAAGTCCAAGAGTTTCTCTTGAACCTAAAAGGAGATTCACATCCGTTAGGAGAACTCGTGGAGAAGCCATTGCTGGATTTACAAAGCCAACTCAAAAAGAGAAGCAATGGATACAAGCAATAAGAGTATCATTCAACTATCTTGAGGAGAACAAGAAGAGGAGAATCTCTCAAGTATCAAACAGAAGATTCTTGAAGTCTACATCCTCTGAGAGAGCTTGGCATATATCCATGGGAAAACATATGAAGAACCAATGGGTAACCAAAGGTAATACTCCAAGCACCTAAGGTAAAGGTATACAATGGTAAAACCTCCTTTCCTATCATCTGAAATATTCATTGAGGTTTTATATTTTGCATCCTTAGGAATGAGCATTGCAAAGTATTTTGAAATTGATTTTTCACATCCCTTAAAAATTCACTTAATAAGTTTATAAAGGGATTGCAATGTTTAATAGTTTATTATTTATGCATACATAATGATTTGAAAAGAAAGTATCTCTTTTATGCATAAAGTCATGTTTAGTTCATTATGCTCAATTTCATGTTAGTAATTATATTCATAAGAACATGTGAATTTTGGTTCCTACAAGCTAACAATGATTGGATCCAAGTAGGGTTGGATACCAAGAAAGAAAAAGATTTATACAGTTTTGTAGGATCAAAGAAAGCTTCTCAAGAATGCAACAAAGAGAAATGATCCAAGTCTTGAGAAAGCTAAACAAGCTATGCTTGATGTTGATGGTGAACATCGGAAAAGGAGTCATCTACATCAAATCCATCTTAATCAAGCAAGCTTCTACAAGGACAAGAGGAATTACGGTGATATCTAATTCTTTCCCCATACAATAATTATATGAAATTCATTTTTAGTTTGTCTTTGTTAAGTTGAAAAACTTACTGTCAAAGGAAAACTCGAGTTTTGGTTTGGAAACTTGAGTTTGGACTTGACAGAGCGAAGTTCAAATTTTTATAAAGAAAGGCAAACTCGAGTTACGATTTGAAAACTCGAGTTTTGGCCATACAGAGAGCTTTTGAGTTTTTCCACAGACAAAGCAAACTCGAGTTAAGAAATGAAAACTCGAGTTTTGACAAGACAGGGAGCTATCAACATTTTTTCAAAGTTAGCAAAACTCTAGTTCACTTTTGGAAACTCGAGTTTTGGCTACACAGAGAGTTCTCTAAGTTTCCAACGTTTTATGGAAACTCGAGTTAACTTTGAAAACTCGAGTTTACACCATAAGAGAACAATGCTCGTCTCTAACCTTGTGAAAACTCCCTTCTTCAATTCGACAAAATCTTTCAAGTTTTCTCATAAACAAGAAAACTCGAGTTTTGTTTTGAAAACTCGAGTTTCGGCCTTACAGAGAAGTTTTCATTGTTTTTCAAAGAATGAGAAAACTCGAGTTAACTTTTGAAAACTCGAGTTTTGGTCAAGCAGAGAGCTTTGCTAAAATTGAATATTTTGAAAACTCCAGTTTTGAAATGGAAACTCCAGTTTTGATCTTTTGGACTAAATCATTGCGTGACAAAAGGGACGTGACATGGTTGTATGATAGGTTATATCGTATCATCGATCCCCATATGAATTGGGTAGTCACATTATCTTGCTAAAGGCCGCTTGCGACTTGTGGGCTGGTACAGTATTGGCCCGCTGCCAATCTCATGTGGGCCTGCAAGGTCACAAACAAGAATAGCCCAACACGAGCAATAGTGTCCAGATTCATTGAATCTTAAATATGTCTAAGATTTAATGAATGCTGTATTTAATAGAGATCATAATATTATTATATATAATATTTGTTTTGTATTTAATTTATTTGATAAATTAAATATTTAAAAAAATGGAGATATTGTATCTTAGATTTAATTTTTGAATAAAGATATCATATATCTTATTTAATTTGAATTGAGATATAGTATCTCAGATTTAATTTTTTTGTTTATACAAAAAGATTTAATTAAATAGATAGATATCATATCATAGATTTAATTTATAGAAATAAATTAAATCAGCAGGCTTTTAATTCAGATTAAATAAATAGATTAGATTAGATCTGCTGAACAAATTTAATTGATGCTATTTAAATTTAAAATTCGAATTCCAGATTAATTGAGATTAATCTTAAATATTTTAATACGTCCCAATTAGGGTTTTAGAATATTCAAGATTGATCAAGTTGTATTAAAATAAGGAACTGCCACGAAAAACCCTAGAGAGAAAAAAAGTGAGACACGAGAAGGCCCTAGCAAGCTGCCTACGTGTTGGAGAGCTGTTCGGTGTGGATACCGGTAGAGAGAGTGGATTCGTAGAGTTGGCTCCTAGAGATTGATCGAGCAAGGTGGTGTTAGCCCACGTGTTCGCAAAGGACGCATACAAGCTCGTATATGTACGATTTCTCTAACAAACATGATTTAAACGCAGTTAATAGATCCTCCCTATGGGATTCATAAAATTTTAATGGATGAAATCCTTCTGCTGCATGTACAGATCCCTACCATTGCACTCAGAAAACTTGAACTAATTGCCCACTCTGCTCTTCGATCATCTACATAAGAGTTGAGGCGAGTCATAGCCTTGGGATGGGAGTGCCGTGGTGTTGAGGCCTCCATCTCCGTGAAATCCTAGACTAGTCATTGATTTTCTGGACCTCTTATGTATTTTCTCGTTAACGGAGAAGAGAAACCCCGTGTAAAGATCACTTGTTTGATGCATATAGGTGGCACTTATTAATAAATACATACATAGATATATATGTGTGTATATATTTTTTTATATTTAAAATGGACTAAAATTGATCGTATTATATTATTTAGTTTTATAATTCTTATTTTATATTACATTTGAATGCTTAAACTCATTTTTTCAACTTATTTATAATATGATTTTCTAAATAAATGCTTTCGTTGAAAAGGTCTTGCAAATATATTTTGAATTAATTATAAGGTTGATAATATAATTTTAATAATATTACATTAAAATGACAGTTTCATAACTTAAAATTTATAAATTTATTTTTGCTCCAATATGCATTTTTTGGAAAAATTATCTAGATTCCCAACCGAGTTGTCATTGCTCTTTCAGTAAAAATCACTTAAGTTTAGTCTAAATTTACTAAAAATATTAAATAGATAATTAGTAAATATTTAATAAAATTGTCAAAAGACACATTAGAGATTTGGCATGATGAAGAGTAAACTAGTAAATAAAAATTTATTATAATATAGTTTTAAATCAAAATATATATATTTTTTAGAATATTTTTAATGATATTAATGAAATGTGTTTTCAAAATAAATAAAATGTCTTTGTAACAAAATATGGGTAGTTAAGGTTTTGGGAAAGGGTTCTTGCCCTCGCGTTGCATGGGGACTGAGAGGGAGGTTGAGAGGGAGGTCGTGAGGGAACAATCTTATGCAAGCGCAGTTCGTGAGGTTCAACCTGTGTGGGATGGCGAGTTGGTTGATGACAGCGAGGAGGAAAGCGTGGGGATGGATGAAGGAGTAACTCAGCCACGGAATGAGAGGGGGATCGTGGAGTTTTCTCTATCGAATAGCTTCAAGCAGCAAGCTTGGCGGAGATGGCGTCAAACCCTTGTGATCAAGGTATTGCGTATCAGTTTTTGCGTCAGCGGCTGGAATCTACGTGGGCTCGGCAAGTTAGGATTGCTGTCACAGATGTGGCGAATGGCTTCTTCTTGGTTTGGTTTGAATCAGTGAAGGACCTGGATGTGCTTAAAGTTGGAGGACCATGATGATTCAGAACTTCTACATCGCAGTTCAGGATTGGACTCCAACCTTTGACCATAAAACTGATGGAATTAATAAGGTTAAACTATGGGTGCACCTGCCGTCATTCCCTCCAGAGTTTGTGAAGTCGAAATTATTGTCAAAAGTAGGTAATGTTATTGGAAGATTTATTAGGATGATTCGGTTGCCACACGAGTTACACGGGGTCGTTTCACAAGAATCTATGTTGAAGTAGATTTGTCAGGTGCGCTGGTGCTGGAGTATATCTTGGACAATTATGCCCTAGGGGCAAGTCATTGTACTTATCAACGATCCCCATATGAATTGGGTAGTCGCAATGTCTTGCTAGAGGCCGCTTGCGACTTGTGGGCCGGTACAAGATTGGCCCGCCGCCAATCTCATGTGGGCCTACAGGTCGCACACAAGAATGGCCCAACACGAGCAAGAGTGTCCAGATTCATTGAATCTTAAATGTGTTTAAGATTTAATGAATACTTATTTAATCTAGGATGTGTGTATATATATATATGCATATATAAATATATTAAATTCGAAAATAATAATGATATTATTTATTGACAATAATATTATTATATATAGTATTTAATTTATTTGATAAATTAAATAACTATAATAAATTGAGATATTGTATCTCAGATTTAATTTTCGAATAAAGATATTGCATATCGATTTAATTTGAACTGAGATATCGGATCTCATTTTAAATTAAATATAATGATATCATATCTTGATTTAATATATATTAAATTCGAAAATAATAATGATATTATTTATTGACAATAATATTATTATATATAGTATTTAATTTATTTGATAAATTAAATAACTATAATAAATTGAGATATTGTATCTCAGATTTAATTTTCGAATAAAGATATTGCATATCGATTTAATTTGAACCGAGATATCGGATCTCATTTTAAATTAAATATAACGATATCATATCTTGATTTAATTTATAAATATAAATTAAATCGTAGGGTTTTTAATTCGGATTAAATAAATAGATTTGATTAGATCTATCAGATAGATTTAATTAATATATTTTTTAATCCAGATTCAAAATTTGTTTTGAATATAATACGCCTTCCAGGTTTAGAAAACCTACGGGACATTTTGTCAAGCGTATTAGAAAGCCGCGAGAAACCCTAGATAGAAAATAGAGAGACGCACGCTCGAGGCGCTAGCACGCTCCGTTCGTGTTTCAAGGCCGTTCGTGTGGATACCGGTAGAGGAAGGCGATTCTAAAGAGTCGGCTTCGCCGATCGAGAAGGTAGCCCACCGCTCAAATTGTTTCGCAAAGGTACGATTCGAAACCCTAAACCTTGATTTAAACGCCGTTGAGCGATCCGCCTAAGGGATCCGTAAATTTTTTTACTCCGCCGCGTGTACGGATCCCAACAAAGGGCATCGAGCCAACTCAACCGTGCGTTTAAATTAGGTTTTACGCGTGTTTATATATATGATATATATGCTAAAACCGATCTTTGTATGCGTTTGAATTACAAAACTCGCGTTAGGGTTTCTACTGATAGCTAGCCTGATATTGCGCGCCTCTCGAATTGTTCAGACGGACCGTGTAGCCGATTCGCGTGGATCCGAAACGCTCGATCCGATGTCGATCGCCTCGTTAGGTTTGAAATTTTCGGGAAAAAAATCACGTTTTTTTTTGGAAATTATTTTCGAAAAAATCACGTTTTTTGGGAAATTATTTTCGAAAATAATATTTTATTTTGAAATTTCTAACGAGACCGCCGTAAGGATCCCGACTGATTGTCGTAGCGTGAGAATTTAAATCATGATATTATATTGTATTTATAATATAATATAAATTAGAGAATTAAATCATGATATTATATTATATATAGTATATAATATAATTTAAATTAGAGAATTTAAATCATGATATTATATTATATTTATAATATAATATAAATTAGAAAATTTAAATCATGATATTATATTATATATTGTATATAATATAATGTAAATTAGAGAATTTAAATCATGATATTATATTATATATAGTATATAATATAATATAAATTAGAGAATTAAATCATGATATTATATTATATATAGTATATAATATAATTTAAATTAGAGAATTTAAATCATGATATTATATTATATTTATAATATAATATAAATTAGAAAATTTAAATCATGATAAGATTAATCATAATATTTTATTTCATAATTGTATGACTTAATATATGTTGTGATTTACCTTTCAAATGTTGTTTGGGTATGGTGAACAACATGGCTCTAGAGTTTTACAATTGTTGTAAATTTTAAATATGGCCTCATGAGTCATGCCTCTCTCTCTAAATACTCTTGATGTACTTCTTTTGTTTTAGAGAAGTCCTCTCATTGGCTTGAGAGGATTTTAGGTTAAGGTTGAGCCATGTTGTGTCACAATTTTAATTATGTCTTGATTTGATCATTGCATAATTAATTTAGAATTTTAATTATGTTTTGATTAGATCACTCATAATTAATTTAGAATTTTAATTATGTTTTGATTAGATCACTCATAATTAATTTAGAATTTTAATTATGTTTTGATTAGATCACTCATAATTAATTTAGAATTTTTAATTATGGTTTGATTAGATCACTCATAATTAATTTAGAATTTTAATTATATTTTGATTAGATCACTCATAATTAATTTAGAATTTTAATTATGGTTTGATTAGATCACTCATAATTAATTTAGAATTTTAATTATTTTTGATTAGATCACTCATAATTAATTTAGAATTTTAATTATGATTTGATTAGATCACTCATAATCAATTTAGAGTTTTAATTATGTTTTGACTAGATCACTCATAATTAATTTAGATATTATATGAGATACAATAGTGATTGCATTCATATAAGTATAATTAATAGGATTAATCTAATTATACCCTCTAAATAAAATCTTAAGTCATAATGCCACCAATAAATGAATACTTGTCAAAACCTAGATCGCCCATTTGTATGTTCCACCAAAGTGGATGCATCCGAGTTATCTTGGTGAGACAAGAGTGAGTAATGGTGATACTCAATATTCATTATTGTCCAGACTTAATTGAGATTATCAAAACGGTTTTGGATCTCAAGGCATTAGATGGGATTAAACATGCCACGTCATATGATGATTGAATCCCATAAAGATCTAAGAGTTACATATGATGTAATTGGCAAGGGGTTTGCCTACCTAAATAACTTAATTTAAGCGTCCCGCCAAAGCGGACTTAAATTTAAGCCAAATATGGATCTTAGCCCACTAATTATAATGAGGGTTGTTAATTCAAGTGGGAGGTTACTACTTAAACTTTGCATACCTTTAGTTGTAGAATCATGTAGTCTAGTAATACTTCAACACCATCAATGCGATCACCCTGAGAAGGACGAACTCGATGAGACAAACTCTCTTGACATGTTTGGGAACTTAAGCGTTGATCCTAAACACGAAAGAAAAGAGTATCTCATCAATCAACCCATTCTTGACGAGCCTTCAGCTGCCGATCCAAGAGCTCGATCGATGCTTATACGAAGCATAAAGATGACTCGTGGATGCAGGATGCTCGATGCTTGCCACTATGCTTCTAGACCTCAATAGAGATCTAGAACATGTGGAGTCTTTTGAGATGATTGTTCATCCTACGGAAATGTTCCAAGAATGTGCAAGGCTTGAGAGGCTTGAATTCCCATGTCCCAGAGTTAGCTACGATGTGATCTTGAACTCACTCCCGTGAAGTTATGATAACTTTGTCATGGATTACAACATGAACAACATGGAGGAATCAATTTCGAACCGCATGGGATGCTCAAAATCGCTGAGCTAAGCCTTACGAAGAGGCCCAAGTTCTTTTTGTCCGTTCGTAAAGGAAGGGGTATGAAACCGAAAGCCAAGAAGGCAAAACCTCCGAAGGATAGAGTCTGCTTCTTTTACAATGAACTTGGTCATTTGAAAAGAAATTGCAAACTCTACCTCGAAGATCTCGGAGAAGAACAAGAAGGATAGCGGGGCTATCGCTTCAAGTATCTATGTCATAGATATTCGCTTTTCTACTTCCTCAACATGGGTATTGGATACTACATGTGGATCTCACATTTGAATAAATGTAGGATCTCAAGGACAGTAGAAAATTGAATGGACATATCTATGACATAACTACTAAAAGGTTCAAGTCAAATGATTTGAATCCGACCTATCTATGGCATTGTCGTCTAGGCCATATAAATGAGAAACGCATTTCGAAACTCCATAAAGATGGATTTCTTAACTCATTTGATTTTGAATCAATTGATACATGCGAGTCTTGTTTATTGGGAAAGATGACAAAGGCACCTTTTATCGGACACAGTGAGAGAGCCACCAATTTATTGGGCCTCATACATACCGATGTGTGTGGACCAATGAATACATCTCGCGAGGAGGTCATTTGTACTTCATTACATTTATAGACGATTTCAGTAGATATAGATATATCTATTTAATGAAACATAAGTCGGAATCTTTTGAAATGTTCAAAATATTCCAAAATGAAGTGCAAAATCAACTTGGCAAAACAATTAAGACACTTCGATCAGATCGGGGTGGTGAATATTTGAGCCAAGAGTTCATTGACCATCTTAGGAGTTGTGGGATCGTCTCGCAACTTACTCCTCCAGAACACCTCAATGGAATGGTGTTTTGAGCGGAGGAATCGAACTCTATTAGATATGTTTCGATCTATGATGAGTCAAACAGATCTTCCACCTTCCTTTGGGGCCATGCCCTAGAAACAACTGCGCTCACACTAAATCGTGTTCCGTCAAAGGCGCTTGAAAAGACACCATATGAGATATGGACTCGGGAAGAAACCCAGTTTGTCATTTCTTAAAATTTGGGGATGTGAGGTTTATGTCAAACACAAGCCTCTGATAAATTATCATCCAGATCCTCAAAATGCCTATTTGTGGGGTATCCTAAGGAAACTAAAGGATACTATGTCTACAATCCCACCGATCAAAAAGTGTTTGTTGTTCGAATGGTGTCCTTTTGGAGAAAGAGTTTATCTCTAAAAGAACCAGTGGGAGTAAGGTGAACCTCGAAGAAGTTCGAGAGTCACAAGACAATGTAGAACCACAGATGGAAACCGAGAAGACTCACAACAAGTTGTTGAGCCTACTCAGTAACACAAGACCCACGAAGGTCCGATAGAACACGGCACACCTCGAGATATGGATTTTGACACGGAAGCCGTGATGTTTTGCTCATTGAGCACAATGAGCCAACTACCTATCGCGAGGCCATGGTGGGACCCAACTCCGAAAGATGGCTTAGTGCCATGAAGTCTCGAAATGCAATCCATGTACGACAATGAGGTATGGGCCTTAGTCGATCCACCGAAGGTGTAAAACCATTGGTGCAAGTGGGTTTTCAAAGAGAAAACCGACATGGATGGCAAAGTAAATATCTTCAAGGCACGATCGGTTGCAAAAGGATTCACTCAAACTCATGGTGTGGACTATGATGAAACCTTTTCCCCAATTGCAATGGCCAAATCAATCGAATCCTTCTTGCCATTGCATCATATTATGACTATGAAATATGGCAGATGGACGTCAAAACAACCTTCCTTAACGGAAAGCTCCTTGAGGATGTGTACATGACACAACCCGAGGGTTTTGTGCGTCCGAGGACTCGTAAAGTTTGCAAGCTTCAAAGATCCATTTATGGATTGAAGCAAGCATCTCGAGCTGGAATCATCATTTTGATGAAGTAGTCAAAGAGTTTGGATTCATTCAAAACATAGATGAACCTTGTGTTTACAAGAAGGTTAGTGGGAGCACAGCTTGTATTTCTAGTGCTTTATGTTGATGACATCCTACTCATTGGGAATGACATTCCTACCTTGCAGAGTGTCAAGTCTTGGTTAGGAAAGTCTTTCTCAATGAAAGATTTAGGCGAAGCCACTTACATCCTTGGGATTAGGATCTATAGAGATAGATCTAAGAGGCTGATAGCCCTAAGTCAGAGCACATACATAGACAAGATACCGCATAGGTTCAATATGCAGGATTCAAAAAGGGTAATATGCCCATGTCTCATGGCATCCATCTCAGTAAGGATTTGTGTCCTACTACACAAGATCAAAGAGACCGCATGAGTAAGATTCCATATGCCTCCGCCATTGGATCTATCATGTATGCCATGTTATGTACTCGATCGAATGTCTCATTTGCCTTGAGTATGACCAGCAGATATCAACAAGATCCCGGTGAGGATCACTGGATCGTTGTCAAGAATATCCTTAAGTACTTATGAAGGACTAAGGACTTATTCTTGGTATATGGTGGCTTGGAAGATGAGCTCGTGTGACCGGTTACACAGATGCGAGTTTCCAAACCGACCAAGATGATTCAAGATCGCAATCGTGATATGTATTCCCGTTGAATGGTGGTGCGGTGAGCCGGAAGAGCTCTAAGCAGAGCACCGTAGTTGATTCCGCAATAGAAGCCGAGTATATAGCAAAGATCGATGCAACCGAGGAGGCCTTTTGGATTAGTAAGTTCATTAATGAACTAGGGTGGTTCCTACCATCTCAAATCCAATAGACTTGTTCTCGTGACAATAGCGGTGCTATTCCGCGCACCAAGGAGCCTATGTCACATCAAAGGACCAACCATATACTCAAGCGATTTCATCTTATCAGAGAAATCAATGATAGAGGTGATACAAAAAAAAAATATTATGCAAAGTACCAGGAGAAAGCAAGTCATTATACTTTAAACGTTAATGTTATTTAAAGTATTCTCCTTTAGTTATCATTTCATTTGCATGTTTATAGT
The DNA here is from genome assembly GCA_025563575.1 of Acacia pycnantha. NCBI lineage: Eukaryota > Viridiplantae > Streptophyta > Magnoliopsida > Fabales > Fabaceae > Acacia > Acacia pycnantha. Next base: position 2,739,626 of record JAMWYP010000100.1, read on the forward strand.
GATAACTGTATCCCTGGATATATCTAATAGATTATCCTAAATGTCCTCGGTCGGTCATCTCCGCGGAGCAAAGATGAAATAAGACCAGTGTGACTTTGATGAGTATGGGGATACGAGTCAAAGTCATAGGCACTTGTAACAGTGCAAGGTGCTGGACCGACCCACTATGAGAAAGCCGCATGGAATAAGTCATAAGCTTTTCTCATGTATAACCGCGTCACAACGCCCTTTGACTCGAGATCATCATGGATTCCTACATGATGAGTCGCTGGTCTTTGACCTAGTCAAAAGTCACCTTTGACCGGGTGATGATAAAGGCTAGGATCGGGATCGTGGTTCTCATGCGGAGGAATGTGAGTGGTCAAGATGGGATTTGTCCCTCACATTTGTAGAGAGATAATACGGGCCCTCGATGAGTGAGTCCGAGAAATGTATGGCCATACTACGATGGAAAGGAGTTTCCATCTCAATTGTTAGACTACTCAAGAATCGAGAAAGTAATGGTCAAGAACAGAAGTTGACATTTTCCATGCCTCATCCTTGACCAAATTATCGCGTGACAAAAGGGACGTGACATGGTTGTACGATAGGTTATATCGCATAAACAATGACGTTGATCCTCTTACTAAGCCGCTTGCACAAGTAAAACATGAGCGTCATGTTAGGGCAATGGGAATTAAGGTAATTAATGATTGCACCTAGTGCAAGTGGGAGTCTGTTGGAAATTATGCCCTAGGGGCAAGTCATTGTACTTATCAACGATCCCCATATGAATTGGGTAGTCGCAATGTCTTGCTAGAGGCCGCTTGCGACTTGTGGGCTGGTACAATATTGGCCCGCTGCCAATCTCATGTGGGCCTGCAGGGTCGCACACAAGAATGGCCCAACACGAGCAAGAGTGTCCAGATTCATTGAATCTTAAATGTGTTTAAGATTTAATGAATACTTATTTAATCTAGGATGTGTGTGTATATATATATATATGCATATATAAATATATTAAATTCGAAAATAATAATGATATTATTTATTGACAATAATATTATTATATATAGTATTTAATTTATTTGATAAATTAAATAACTATAATAAATTGAGATATTGTATCTCAGATTTAATTTTCGAATAAAGATATTGCATATCGATTTAATTTGAACCGAGATATCGGATCTCATTTTAAATTAAATATAATGATATCATATCTTGATTTAATATATATATTAAATTTGAAAATAATAATGATATTATTTATTGACAATAATATTATTATATATAGTATTTAATTTATTTGATAAATTAAATAACTATAATAAATTGAGATATTGTATCTCAGATTTAATTTTCGAATAAAGATATTGCATATCGATTTAATTTGAACCGAGATATCGGATCTCATTTTAAATTAAATATAACGATATCATATCTTGATTTAATTTATAAATATAAATTAAATCGTAGGGTTTTTAATTCGGATTAAATAAATAGATTTGATTAGATCTATCGATAGATTTAATTAATATATTTTTTAATCCAGATTCAAAATTTGTTTTGAATATAATACGCCCGCTAGGTTTAGAAAACCTACGGACATTTTGTCGAGCGTATTAGAAAGCCGCGAGAAACCCTAGATAGAAAATAGAGAGACGCACGCTCGAGGCGCTAGCACGCTTCCGTTCGTGTTTCAAGGCCGTTCGTGTGGATACCGGTAGAGGAAGGCGATTCTAAAGAGTCGGCTTCGCCGATCGAGAAGGTAGCCCACCGCTCAAATTGTTCCGCAAAGGTACGATTCGTAAACCCTAAACCTTGATTTAAACGCCGTTGAGCGATCCGCCTAAGGGATCCGTAAATTTTTTTACTCCGCCGCGTGTACGGATGGAATCACGGTTTCCACTTTACGGCTGTTTATGGAAGTCCTAGGGAGGAGGAACGTAAAATTTTCTGGGGGTGCCTGGATACTATTGCGGAAGCTACTGACGCTCAATGGGTGGTTGTGGGAGACTTTAATGAGATTGCGGATGTGAAGGGAAAAAAAGGAGGTATTGCGGCTCCTATTGGTCCGTGTCGGGTTTTTCGAAGCCGGCTATTAGGATGGCAACCTGATGATATTAAGGTATCGGGGAGTTATTATACATGGATGGGCCCAAAGTGGGGGCACCTGGATCGTGTCTACAAAAAGCTTGACCGGGTTATAGCTGATGCATCCTGGCGCATGTCTTTTGCCAGGGCAGATGTGGTTAATCTCCCGCGCTATAACTCGGATCATAATCCTATGCTATTGAGGCTGGCTGGTCCTCCGGAAGGAAAGCAGGTTAGACCTTTTCGTTTCATAGCTGATTAGATGAATCACTCTGAGTTTCCTAATCTTATGGCAACTCAATGGAAGTCTAGCATTGACCTTCCTATTATGTTAGCTCGCTTGGTATCACCTTTGGGTCGATGGAATAGGGAGGTCTATGGTAATATTTTCCAGATGAAGAATACCTTGAGCTCGGAACTAGAAGTGTTGCAACAGCAACGTGAGAATAATGACTCTGCTAGCTGGGGGCTAAAGGAGTTAGAATGCAAAAATCGATTGAATGAGGTTTTAAAGCGAGAAGAGTTGCTTTGGTTCCAAAAGTCCCGTCATCAATGGCTAACTGAAGGGGACCGGAATACTAAATTCTACCATCTGAAGACTGTCACTAGGAGGAGTGTTAATAAAATAGCCCAGCTGAAGAATGAGCACAATATTTGGGAGGAAAATGAGGACCAACTCAAAAATATGGCCCTGGCGTACTTTCGAAGTTTGTTTCTAGATGGGGAGCCCATCCGCAGGTGGCTTACTTCAACATGGCCGAGTGTTCCCAATACTCTAATGGATGGATTGCAGCAGATTCCTGCATGTGAGGAGGTTCGGAGCTGTTTGTTTAGCATGGGAGGCTATAAAGCCTCTGGAATTGATGGAATCCCTGCTGTGTTCTTCCAGAGACAGTGGGGTGTGCTTCGTCACCAGATTATGAGATTGATTGTAGATGTTTAGCATAACCCTTCTCATATTCGATTTCTAAATGATACCTTGATTGCTTTGATTCCTAAAGTGAAGGTCCCTACGTCTATGTCTCAATTTCGGCCCATCTCTTTATGCTCAATCTTGTATAAACTGATCACTAAACTGATTGTGAGGCGCTTGCAACCGATAATGGAGATTGTTCTTTCGCCTTACCAATCCAGTTTTGTCCCCAATAGACAGATTCATGATAACATTGTCATTGCTCAAGAATTGATTCACTCAATGAACAAAATGCGAGGGAGACAATTTATGGCGATTAAGGTTGATCTAGAGAAGGCGTATGATTGTGTGAACTGGAAGTTTTTACAAAACACTCTAGAGGAAGTTGGCTTCCCACGTACTACAATAGAGTTGATTATGCAGGCTGTTTCTACTTCGTCCTTCAATATCTTATGGAACAGGGGTCAAACTTCCTCCTTCCAGCCTTCTTGGGGCATCAGACAGGGCGATCTCATTTCCCCATACTTATTTACATTAGCTATGGAGAAATTGTCACATATTATATCCACGGCTGTTAGTGGTGGGCTTTGGACCCCTATTAAGGTGGGTCAAGGAGGACCCCCGATTTCTCACTTGATGTTTGCTGACGATCTGATGTTATTTGCAGAGGCAAAGGATAATCAGCTGGAGACTGTTATGAAGTGCCTTTCTTTGTTTGAACAGATTTTAGGATTAAAGGTAAGCAAGGAGAAAACTGTCATCTATTTCTCCAAGCACATACCTGAGGATTTGGCTGGTTTATTGGCAGCTAAGAGTGGCTTCAAGAGAGTCAAGAATGTTGGAAGATATTTGGGGGCTTGGATGGTACATGGGCATGTAACTAAACAATGTTACCAACATATTGTAGAGAAGTTACGGAGGAAGCTTGGTGGGTGGTAGCAGCAGTGCCTGTCTCAGGCTGGTAGAATCACTCTTGTCAAGTCAGTATTATCTACTATTCCTTTATTTCATATGCATTATGCTAGACTCCCCCTAAATATATGCAATGAGATTGATAGAATTCAAAGGAATTTCATTTCGGGTGATTCCCACCTTCATAAAGCTCATCACGCTTTAAGTTGGAATGTGTTGACTAGTCCTAAGACAATGGGATGACTTGTGTTAAAATCGGCTGCAATTATGAATGATGCTATTCTTATGAAGTGTGGCTGGAGGTTCCAAAACGACCATGAGGCCTTATGGGTTCGTTTTCTACGGGGTAAGTACAAGGTACAAATTGGAAACTTGCCAGTTCTTAAAACTAGTTGTTCTCCGTTCTGGACTTCTCTATGTAACATTTTTAACAATATGAAGGATGAGGTGGTCTGGGAAATTGGAGATGGGTCTGCTATTTCTTTTTGGAAAGATAAGTGGGTGTCCTCTTCCATCTGTCTTTAGGACTTTGCAGTAAGTCCCATTCCTGCTGAGATGCGGGATTCTATGGTTAATAGGTTTGTTAACCAAAATGGCCGGTGGAATCTGCCTTTGCTAAGCAGCCTTCTTCCCCAGAGCGCGGTGGATCTAATTAGAGGTATGCTTCCGCCTTCTAATGTTGATGGGCCAGATCGCTCCTTCTGGTTGTCTGGAAACTTAGCTGGTGTTAGTGTTAAAAGTTGCTATTTGTATTTAGCTGAGTCTGGATTTCAGCAATCTGTTATTAATTGTGACATGTGGATAAAGTTATGGAAATGGAAGGGACCACCTAGAATACAGGTATTTGGATGGAAATTATTTCATCAGAGGCTACCTTTGAAGTCATGGATTCGTGCTTGGTCTGATAGCGATGGTCTTTGCCCACTATGCCATCAAGAACCAGAAACCAGTCTACATGCATTTAGAGATTGTCATGTGGTTCGTGGTTTCTGGTATGAGGTGGTATATGGTGATCAGTTACATTCTTTCTTTAGCTATGATTGGATTGACTGGGTAACAGAGAATTGGAAGAACGATGGTATCACCCTAGGAGGATCTTTGTGGCATGAGATATTTATTGTCTCTTGCTGGTTTATCTGGAAATGGCGGAATGAATCTATCCACAACACGCAAGATGCTAATAGTAAATATTGCAAGAGGCCCATTCTTGAGCTATTGGGAGTATTAAAATCTGGAATTGACAGTGGAGGGGTTCAATGCATTGCACAGAATCATGCTAATGTTCGCTGGTCCTTTCCAGAAGATCCTTTTGTGAAACTTAATTCAGACGGGGCATCAAAGGGAGCTGAACAGGTGGCGGCCTGTGGGGGTTTGCTGCGAGACCTTTCTGGTAAGTGGCTTGGAGGCTTTGCTATGCCTCTTGGGAGGTGCTCAGCGCTGCTAGCTGAGTTATGGGGAGTTTTGCGAGGATTAGAGTTGGCTTGGGAGGCAGGTTGGAGGCATGTAGTTGTTGAAAGTGACTGTCAAACAGTCATTGCATTACTATCCAAATAAGGTAATGTAGCTCGTGAGTCCCATTTGGTGTCTCGGATACGAGCAATCACTCATAGGCAGTGGGTTCTACGTTTCAGCCATGTTCTACGTGAGGGCAATCAGTGTGTGGATTGGTTGCCAATTATGCTTTGACGCATGTGGAGCTCCATGATGGAACCCATTTCTCTGATCCCCCTGCTGGTCTCTGGTGTTTCCTTGTTGCTGACTTGGCGGGCGTACAGCATGAGAGGAGACGTCTGAGGCACTAGCTCCTTAGTTTCTTTCAGTGCTTTAGTTTTTCAGTTGATTATTTTTCCTTGTATAAAAAAAAAAAAATTAAATTGGGAAAATCCCAAGAAAATAGCAATTGAATTTTAAAATCTCAAATAAGTGATTTCCCAATACAGATGTCAATTGCTTTACTTTTCTTGTTAATCTTATTACTGTTATTTTCACCAAGAAAAGGTTTTTTTTTTTTTTTAATAAAACAGATGTCAAGTGGTATTTTTCTGTTATTTTTTCTAAAGGTTTTTTTTTCATATTTTAATTCTCATTAACTCATAGCACGTGAATGGTGGATTCGCTCCTTAATCAGTTAATTGAACTTCGAAAGCAACAATTGGGGTCAGGACCCGCTGTTTCTTTGCCATGATTCACAACTATATAACTACAGAACTGTGACCTTTTTAATAAGCAAGTATAATTATAAATTGACTCTGTAACTATGCAGAATCTTTTTTCCCCATAATTTTTTAGTAAAGGAATTGTCAAAGTTTCTGCATAAAATTAATCATTAAAAGCTGTCACATGAATATAATTATTTACAATTATGGGATGCTGATCTATGCATTTATAAGTGTCTTGTTGATATTCCATTTCGGAATAATTATTTTAATAAATAATTAGCTTCTGCGGCAACCCAGCGTCTTACTATTAACGAAAAGTTTTTTTCTTTTTTGGTAAAGATAATTATTTAAGTGTAAGTAGTTGTTAAACAAAGACAAAAATGAGGAGATTGAACTAATGCTTCCAAAAATGAATTAATAATCATCCATTTGGAGAGAAAAGTTGGGCTGAACAAAAATGAAGAGATGAAAAAATCAAAGAGATAACGCTTATCATATATCACTACTTGTATTTAAATTACTGGTGAGACAAAATATAGAAACAAAAAAACAAAAAATATAAATATTACAATGAACAATAATGCCCGTATATGACTATCAAAATAAAATGGAGGCAAAAATTATATCATAAAAAAAATTAAAACTAGTACCATTAAAATATTTTAAAATCAAATTATATTTGGGGGAAAAAACAAATGATACAATAACTCTTAACATGCTACCCTATGACATGGGTTTTTTTATTTATTTATAAAACACCTTATCGTCTTCATTAATTCTCTCCCTCCCTCTCCTACTTGATTGTTATTCAAATAATATCTATAAGGCTAATCTGATGAAACATTAATAAATATATAAAATATGTCTTATATTTATGATCAATATCAACTCTTCAGTTAGGTCATACATTAAGGACAATGACGAGTAATACCCAAAATAAATTGGGAAAGCACCCAAATACCAAACCAGATTAGAGAAAGAGAGTTGAGACTATGGAGGTTGAGGATGCCGAGAATAGGTGATTCAAAACAAAAGTAATTCAAATCATCTTGTAATCTAGAGGTATGAAAACGCTTTTATAAATGGAAGGCCGAAAGTTTGATTCCACATGCATTCTCATGTTCAGCTACTAGTGTATGCCCTTCCAAATAAGAAAAAGAATGAAGGTGTTCACTATACACAATGAAAAGTAAGCGTATAATTGAAAATATAATAATTAATCTTACCTTAAACTTCTAAATTGACATATAAATAGAAGGCTAAAGTATAGTTTAGTCTTCTAAGTTTGTATCAAGTTTCAATTTGGTCCTAAGTTTTAAAAGCGTATTTTTAGTCTTTAATTTCAACACCATTAGTTTTATTTAAAGAAAAATGTTGACTCATTAAATTCAAACCATGATTATGCAATTAAATGTTGAAATATATATCGTCAAATTTTAATTATTTAATTTAATCATTTTTACTTTTTAAAATTTAAGAATATTTTATCATTATATAATTGTAAAATCACTATTTAAATTTGTTAAGTCAGCATTTTTCATTAAATGAAACAAATAGTGTTAAGATAAAAGGACTAAAAGTACACTTTTTAAACTTAAGACACCAAGTTGAAATTTAATATTAGTACAAACTTAAAAGACCAAATGTATACTTCAATCTAGATAGAAATAAGAGTTTTCTTTAAAGAAAAAAGCCAATAAAAAACTACATTATCAGAAATTCATAAAAAATAGCAATTTGTAAGGGAAATTAATCAAGTTATCTCATTTATTATCTCTGCTCTTTAATAAGGGGTACAAGTGTGAACATAAAAAAAAAGGGGGATTGCCTTTCACATTCTTTCATTTTTTGCCTCTTAATTTTGTAGTGTCTTTTAAGTCTTATAATACTAATACGGTTAGTTTTGTTAACAAACAAATATTGAAATTTAAATTTAAAATACTGACAAAATATTCGTAAATGCTAGCATATTAAGTTTAATTTCTTGAAATAACAAGGATTGACACAAAAGTATCGTTTGAGAATAACACTACTACGGTTAGATTATTAAAAATATGTTTTATAAAATTAAGAGATCAAGCTGAAATTTTACATGAAATTAGAGAACCAAATGAGTCATTTTTCAATAACCAATTATAATAAACGTTTGATATAAAGGTTACTTGTTTCTTATAAACAGAGAAAAACTGCAATTACTAATATAGTCTTGAACTTTAAAAATAATGTTTGGGACCTTGTAGCCCAATCACATACAACTCTTAACCCATAAGCTATTTTGAAGTGTAAGGTCATGAGTTCAAACCTTATGATGATGATATAATGAGTTCGTAATCACAAAAGATACTTAAAAAATAACGGATAAATGAAAACAAAGAGTATGTTTAAAAGAAATGACTAATTAGCCTTCTTTCATTACATGATAATGTGCATTTTTCTAATACATATTGACATACAATTTATATATATATATATATATATATATATATATATATATATATATATATATAGACACACACATAATAAACTAGAGATATGGAAAATAAAAATATTTTATATAATGTGTTAATCAATAATAGGGTTTCTTTAGAAAATGAAACAAGATAGGTATTTAATAATGGAAAGAGTAGAGTTGAGATGTATCATTCATCGTTCATGGAGCGTTTCTAGTACATGGTGGTGAAGTCGGAGTTGAGATCAGAATAGATATGGGCGACCTTAGAGATGTTGTCGTTGAGTTCCTAAAATATCGAAATATGGTAAAGTCAAGGGAAGTAAGCCAGCAAAATTGAACAAGATCGACAAGAACCACAATCCCTAAATGGGTAATGAGATCGAAATGATTGATTAGTGAAAACCACTTACACGCTCAACTTTGGCGAAGATCAGATCGGAAAGTAAGGGTACGGAGAGAGTGGCCACTACAAGGAGAAAGTGCTCAGCGAAAATCTTGAGACAGCTCTGGATCTTCAACAAAGCGTCTTGGGCGAGATCCGCTCTCAAAGAACAAACAATCCAATTTTCTAGCAAACAAAAGGGGTAGTCCCGGTTGTTAAAACTGGCTGACACCCAAGAGGGAGGGTGAATTAGGTGTAAGGTAACAAGTTAGAAACCTTGAAAATATTTTCACATTTTAGTAAAAGTAATAAGTATGAAAGTAATTATTCATAAATCAACAGTCAGTTATTCAAATAAGGTGATGGGTTTTCTTTTTCTCAAGAGTTTCTTAAGGTTACGTATAGCGCAAGATAAGAGAATTGAATACACAAGCTTGGATGAAAACCTTTTTGAATTGGCACCTCTTGCTCCCTTCTAGGATGCCGCCAATTCTTGAATTGGTTGGTTGGCCGAAAAAAGAAAGACCTTGATTTTCTTGTGTTAATTCGACCAACACTCTAAAATTAGTTTTTAAGAAGAGAAGCCCATTCCAAGATAATAAAAGATAATGGAATAAATCTATATCTTGAAATATATCTTAAATTCAAAATAATGGATCTTATCCTTTTAAATTATGTCTTGAATTCGAAATTCAAGATAATGTCTTTATCAAAGACATTATGTTTTGGATATATATATATATATATATATATATATATATATATATATATTCAAAATTATCTTTCTATATCCTAACATCTTGATTTTAAAATTCAAATTTAAATTCAAAATTTGAATTCCAAATTCAAATTGGCCCCAGACCTCATTTGATCTTCTAACATATTTGTGCCTATTAGTGGAGAAACTAATTTCCCACTAGTAGACTATATATGGCGCCATTATACCTTATTGGATTGGAGTCCCACTCCAACTCAAATACATCTATTGTTTTGAAAAAACCTAATGACAATTATTGGTCCAAATTTGTTAATTTTAAGCAATCAAAAATAACATTTGTGTGTGACCCATTAGGTCCATTTAGTCACTGACATAAGTAAACTTGAACCAATTAAACTCCTTTAATGGGCCCAATTTATCTAATGACCACATAAGACACTAGCAATGCTCTGTGGCCGCAGAACCAATTTAGTTGATCAAGTGATCTTTCTTTCTAATTTGGATACCGCGTCGGCATCATTCCTCACATCGTCATTCACATTTAGTCGAGAGCAAAGATACTGTATCATCTCTCTTAGTTGACCACCCGCTGAGGGACATCATTGGGAACATCCGAGACCTCCTCTTCCGGGATTGGGACGTGAAGCTTTTTCATACCACGAGGAACAACATTGCATGTGCTGATTATTTGGCTAGGGAAGGACATAATGCTCCAGCTGACGCAGAGGCGATTCTTATTCCAACTGTTCCAGTGGAGTGCCGCGATATGGCTTTGAGAGACCAATTGGTCTGCCGGGGTTAGTAGTGTACCCTTTGTGTTGTAGTTGGGAGTAGACTTCAATGGCCTAACTCCTGTTTTATCATTTCAAGCTTCGGCTTACCATTGTATGCAAAAAAAAAAAAAAAGACAAGAAGTAAAAATTGGTTAGTGCGGAACCTTGATTTTTAACCCAGACGAAATCCTGAACCAATTCTCCATAAAAGCCTAATTCTTTTGAAACAGGAAGAAGATTCCCTCTTCTTAAATTTCCCGACCCAAATAGTCTACTTAACCCTTTTCACCAATCATATGTTAAAAGTGTATTTTTCCCATCTCAATTGTCTTGTAGTTGACATTTTGTTCATTGTTCAAATAAAAAAAATACTATTAATCGATTTTAACATATTACCTTAATTATATTTGAAAAAAAAAGTGCCTGCTCCTTACTTCTTCCATCCTTTTTATGGGAGAGTCAAAGTTGGCGTCTCATGCGAGTTGAGGTTGTCGGGAGGAGAACTTGTAAAATAAGTTATAGCTTTAGGTGAGCATCTATTATTAGAATATTCAGGCTACTCAATTAGACATGTAATTAAAATCGAGTTAATAGTTTATGGGTTATTGGTTATTGGTTTAATCATGATGAATTGGGTTAACCCAATTATGATTAAAACAATATAATTTAATTATAACATAAAAAAGGGTTAAATACTATTTCACCATGGAAATTTAGCCTAAGGAGTAATAGTCACCCGGAAGTGTTTTGTCTCATTTTTGCTCTGAAAGTTTCAAAACATAACAATCTTGCCCGTTTGTTGATCCTGACCGTTGAATTGTTGTTTTTCTTTGTAAATTTCCGGGGGCAAAATTGCTCCTAAAAAAAATTTTGGAGCATATTTTCTCCATTTTGTTAACGTCTGAAGCAAAAATGAGACCAAAAAAACTTCTGGGTGGCCAGTGCACATTGGACTAAACTTTCATGACAAAAATGGTATTTAATCTACTTTAAAAAAACATTCACATATAATTCTTAAAAGAGTAAAATTTAAATAAAATAGACATTAATCAGCTAGTAGATGAATTATTCATAGATAAATGGGAAAATTACGTGCAGGTCCCTAGGATCAGAAATAAATATAATTAGGTCCCGTGAAATCACCAAATTACACAGAAGTCCCTAGGGACTTTTTTGATATTATTTGTATTAACAACAGGAAGTGTCATATTACAATAGAAAATGCCATATTTACAACAACATTTAAACACCTGACCATTTACAACAGAAAAAAATCATATTTACAATAAAAAGTGTCATATTTACAACAACATTTAAACACCTGGATTTTTGTTTCAAACTCAAGTCCCCAAACGTACAGAGATCATTTACAACAGAAAAATGCTAGATTTACAACAGGAAGTGCTATATTTACAAAAAAATAAAATAAAATAAAATCTGGTCATTTACAACAAAAAAATCCATATTTACAACAGGAAGTGTCATATTTACAACAAAATTTAAAAACCTGGATTTTGTTTCCATACATAATATCAAAAAAAGTCCCTAGGGAGGGACTTTTTTTTTATGTGAATTTCTATTAAGAATTTTTTGCTATTTTTTATGGTCCTTGAGACCTAGCTGTAATTTTCCCAAGATAAATCATACATATATAATCCAATAAAATGTAGTTACTAAAACACAATCTGACAGACAATAATATTTTAAAAAAAAATTTAAACTCAAAACATTACACTGTTTAGTAAGTGGAGAAAAAAATAATATATATATATATATATATATATATATATATATATATATATATATATATATATATATATATATATATATATATTCAACCCAATCAATCGATCCAAAACTATTGATCGGTTCAGTCAAGGATTAGCTCACCAATTTACTAATCTAACCGTCGGACCTGGGTTGCATCTTAACGCGATAAGAATATTGTGAACCTAATTATATTTCTTTTGTGATTGAGACTTACAGAGACATTAGTAGCATCTATCCCCCGGAACGCCTGTACTCCTTGTGCCTTAAAAAACAAGAATATTAGGGTTAAGGTCTAAAAATATATATGTAATTTTTTCAAAAGTACGCACCCAACACCAAGTACTTTTTTTAGTGCAAATATGTGGTTACAAAAGTTAAGCAAAAATACTCATTGACCTTTAGTTTGACTCTTTTGTATTTTTAAAGCTGACATAGACGATAATTCAGCTAAATTTTATCTCAACTAGCAATGGAGAGCTGGAGAAAATTACAAAAAAGGGCCCAAATAGTTTTGAAAATTATAGAAATGTGGCAACAGCGGCGAGGAGGCGAAGATGAGCAGCCCAATGGGTAAGATTGAGATTAAGAGAGAGAAGGAGAATTGGAGAAAGAAGGGTTGAACTGTAAATTCCAAAATATCTATATCATTTTCTATAATTTTCTCTAATTCTTTACTATTAGCTGAGATGAAATTTAACTGAGTCATTGTTCATATCAGTCTTAAAATATAAAAAAGTCAAACTAACGGTCAATGGGTATTTTTGCTCCACTTTTATAATAACATAGTTACTCTTGCACCCAAAAACAACACTTGGTGTTAGATGCACTTTTTAAAAAATCATATATGTATATTTACCATTTTTAGCAATTGGATAGTATATAGCAGTAAGTACTTGGTAATGTCATTTTTTTTTAACAATGGGAAAGAAACCACCGCTTAGCCACCTTTGTTTTGTTCTCTTAACATTTTGCAATTACGCATAATTGTTTAATTATTAAAACGAGTACTATATTTATTTTTTTTTGAATGATGATATGCACCTCACTCAACAGAATTAAATATACTCCATTATAAAATAATATGATGCGGACAAGAGTACATTGAACTTTTTAATACGAACTTCTGTTATTAAAAAGTGCGTCAAATATTTTTTTTTTTAGCGATAAAAGCCTCAAAGTTAAAAGTGTAAAGATGAGAAACCATGGAAATTGTATCTTAAAGAAATGAAAAACGAGCCAAGTGACCATAGCTGATCTAATATGACATACAATTTTCATATTAAAAATACTCATTCGATGTTTTCTACAAAATAAAATATTTAAATTACCTCAACTAAATGTAAAAATGAAATTTATTTTTAAAAACGGTTCTTATTTATTGAGAAAGTGAGTGAGAAAGCGATTAACCAATAATTAGTACAATAATACTAACCCATAATTACCAACATAGAGTTGGTTTCACGGTGTAACTGCTAGTTCAAAAATCTCTTTTTAGACTAAGTGTAAATCACTTTTTAAACCAGTTTTAGATTTAGTCTTGATACAGCCAATCTAGAATGTCTGTTACATTTGAGATTGGTTTTAAAAATCACTTTTTCGACCAGTTACTTAATATTAGGTATAAAAAGTTAGACTCTTAAGACCAGTTTTAAAAATATAAGGTCTAGAAAGTCCTACTTTTTAATGATCTTGATGAACATGGCAAACTTTAAATAGATAAAGTAAACAACGTATAGTAAACCTTACAAAATACTAAAGTCGGCATTATTCTAAGACATAATATGCTAACAACAAGGTCAAATTAGAAGGGAGATTCTTTCGATGCAAATCCGACCCTATAAAACCTAATTTATTCAGGTTTATGATATTTAAGAGTGAAAGATTTTAAGCTCCATTAAGTATTATTGAAGCCATGAGTGTTCTAGTAAGAGAGGATGACAAACAAATTAAATTGCACTAAATTAACTTCAGAGATAGGAAAATGGCGCGCGACAAGTGTATAAGGGCATCGACGTATCATTGAAAAAGAAATTAGGTGAAAAGTGAGCTTACTGAAACTAGCTTGTCGAGAGAGAAATACGAAGCAACGACGAGGTCACAAAACAGACACAAGTGAAAAAGGACCGGGGAGCCAAGGATGAGCTCAGAAAAGTGACAAAACGTAGAGTTATCACAACAAAAAGAGAGATTGAGAGAGCGAAGTTCAATTTTCAATGCAACAAAGAGAGGATTCAGTGAGCGGGTTTTAATTTAGGGCTAATCTTTTAGACCGGTTATGCTCAAAATGATGTCTTAAAAGTTCACTTTTTATATATATTATTTGTAAAAACCGGTCTTAAAAGTAATAAATTTTTTTTATATTACGCATCTCAAATAAGGCCCCATTAGATTCCTTTGGGCCTTGAATTTGAGTCCCAGAGGAGATACTTTTGTTGGGAGGACAACCACGAACCCCAAACTGAATACCGAGTGATAGGGTAATTTACCAAAATATTTTTTTAAAAAAAAAAATTTACCGATTTGGAGCACTTTTGAAACTATTTACCAAAGTAAGGCTGACGCAACTAGTGGCGTCATACTTCCTGACGCCACTATTGGTGACATCAATTTTTATTTATTTATTACTCCCTCTAGTCCTTATAATAAAAATAATTGACGTCGCCACTAGTGGCGTCAAAAAGTACGACGCCACTAGTGGGCTATTTTCCCAATTTGCCCCTTATTAAATAACTATTTACCAAAATGCCCCTGTCAGAAAACTATTTCTCAATCTGCCCCTATTTAGTCGACTAAAACTATGGCTTAGTTGACTAAATCGCGGGCAAATTTTTTTTTTTGAAGACTCCCGCGATTTAGTCAACTAAAAAACCCATTTAGTCGACTAAATCATTAAAAAAAAGGTTAAAACTTCGAAAGGCCATAACTTCTAGCTCGGGAGTCCGAATCAAGTGATTCTTTTTTTGATTCTACATAACTTTTTGAGATCTATGCACTGACATAAAAATTAACTTCCAGATTTAATGAAGAGAAAGGAGGAAAAATAAGCGATTCTTTATTTTGCAGGAGATACTGTAATACCCTGATAAATTAAATAGCTATTTTTAAAAAAGGTGAATATGTGGTCTCAAAGAGTATGTTATATTATCTTATTTTCTATAGGAAATTCAAGGATAATTATGTAAAGCTCCAAAATTGGTGGTAAATGGCTAAGAATTAGCATAAATATATTTGTTAGTTAATTTGAAATTTTCAAGAAAAATTGATGAGATTAAGTAATTTGAAGCCTAAATACAAGAATGGACCAATAGGAAAATTTTGTAAAAAAATTATATAAAATAATTATTAAATAATTATGATATATATTATTAATTAATTAAATAATTAATTAAAACGAAAATTAATAAAATAATAATAATAAGGACAAGAGTTGGTAAAAAATCATGGTGCCTTAACTTGCAAGTTGAAGTGTAAAATTGTATAAACAAGTACAATGAATAGTGATCAGATTTATAGGAAACGGATCCTGTCTAGAGTACCAGAAATAGGTTTTCCAATGTCAGAGTAAAATATTGATCAGTGAATTTTTATCTTCAGTTAGCCTTTTTCTGGAAGTTGATTCCGAGGTAGGTGAGAGCATTTTCCTAATAAGACGAAATAGGGAGAAATGCGATAGTCACATTTTAAAGATCTGAAGAAAATAAATTCTAAGTCAACATTTGGAAATGAGTTTGAATTTATCTCGGACATATTTGGAATCGCTGAATTTTTGTCCAGAGATTGATGATCCCTGAAAGTTCTTCCCAACCGGCACGCTTTCAGTAAACTTGGACCGACTTTTGGAGCCCGGATGGAATCAAAATTAGTTTAGATTAGATATTCCTAATGAGAAGGAAAGGGGTTTCAAAATGGTAATTCCGGATTTTGAGATTTTTCCGAGATTACGCGATTCTGACACCGATCGGGAACTTTATCAGACAAGTTCATAAAGCAAAAGCATCACATCACATTAATTGATGTGACAAACCACCAACTAAGGGGGAGAGGATGGTTTGGACAAGTGGCATGGTGAGGATCTTGACATTTGGCAAAGTGCGATCCGACGGTCCAAGAAGTTAGAGAGAGGTGCTCGGAGGAGGAAGGAGCCCTGGGAATTTTGCAACAAGCTCGGGTAATTTTTCCGGTCTTTAGCTTTTAATGCTTTTTAGTTTTAGTAGTAATGCTAGATAGATCTTTAGCTTTATTTTAAGTATTAAATTCGAAAATCATGGTGGGGTCGGAGTTCTGGCAAAATTTTGGAAAGTCGAGTCCCGTAACGGCTTGGCGAAATTCGCCGATTAGGGGGTCGTGGGTAAAATAGCCATTTTGACTAAAAGTGTCCGTCGTAATGATAGATCCTTAACAAGTACATTGTTATGTTGATAGGATATCCCTGATTACGTTTTTACCTACTGTCGTGCCGTATTCCGCCAGAAATACCGAATAACGTCAACGAAGGTACGTCCGCGTACTGTAACATTAACTCTTATGTTTATGGTATGCATATATGTGCTATGTGTATTGTTATGGTATGTTTATTGAATACAAATATGTTAGAACAGTTTGGTGCCGAAGGCAAGGCTAGTCTACGTGGGTGTGCCATAAGTCGCCGTATAAGTCGGTGAGGCCCCCATGGTAGACACTTACCTGGCCATTCTGCTTGGTTTACTAAGTATGTACGTTCGCGTATTGTAACACTAATGGGAGCGATACATCTGTAGTGCTGGGGGCGATATATCTGCATGCTGGGAGCGATACATGTGCATTGGTTGGGTGTGGTTTATATGTTGTGTGGATGTTGTTGTGTAACCCATATGTGTGTATGTATACATGAGGTTAACCTTTACCTGAGATCCGGTGCGGATCTCAGCTCTTAACATAGCATCAGGCTCCGGAGGACCGAGGACCGAGGAGAGAGGCAAATGCAGCGAGTAGAAGACCCGCTGAATACTTCATTTCGTTGTTCCTACAGAGTCTTCCTTTGATGTTGTCTTTACTTCGAAAACTCTGCTATTGAACCGCCTTTGTAATCACAGATACACTACTGTTGGCTTTTTGAGTCTATATATCAGTTACTCTTCCGCTCAAATGCTCTACTCTGATGATTTTGAAATGATGTTTGACAAAAAAAAAATTTATACTGCTTGTGAAAAGTCGGGATGTTACATTTGGTATCAGAGCAGTAGTCCTGGCATAGATCTGACTAAGTTATTACGGACAGTTTGGTGCCGAAGGCAAGGCTAGTTTACGTGGGTGTGCCAATCAGTCGCCGTGAACTCGGTGAGGCCCCCATGGTAGACACTTACCTGGCCATTCTGTTCGGTTAACGGAGTTAGGTTCTAAGCCTTTTCAAAAATTTGGAGCATATTTTGAAAATGAGTACTGATATAGCCTGAGTCGGTGTACCATTTTACCTCTGTACCAGTCTGTACCGGTATACCATCCTGAACCAGTACCACCCTCTCGTTGGTGCATCACTCGATAACTCGCCGCTTGTACCGGACGTTAATTCTATTCTAGCACTGAGCTCATACGCGGAGCCGGGTCACGCCGGATGAAACTCCGAGACCAATAAGGATAGTACATGCGATTTGACTCATGTAGAGGAACTCCCGATACAAAATCTCGTACCCGCTTCGAGTAGACCAAATCAATGAAATTCGATCGGGGGAGATTTTAAGGAGTGTATTCGTTTGTAGTAAGTGCGGTAAAAGCCGGGAGCAGATGAATACTAGAGTGATTAAAGCTGGGAGCAGTGTAAATGCTAAGTGCGATAGAGTCTAGAGACTGGTGTGATAAAGCCTGCGTGATGCTAAATGTCTTCCCTGTATCTAACGAAGGAAAGGATCGAAACCCGGCTCCGTGGTTCAAGTCGATGATCATATGTTTCGCGAACATCCTTGGTGGCCGATGTCGTGGAGAACTTTAAAGATGAACGAATAGTCCGTATTACGAAAAACCACCTCTCGTAACGTGTTTCTTAGTTAGTACAATCCGACCGTGATCATGTCATTGAGTAGGAGGTATCTTGTGTTGCCGTGGTGTATGGGCGCCATGGTGACATGTATGATATCTTGTGTTGTCATGGTGTATGGGCGCCATGGAGACATTTTGGTATCTGTGGTGTTGACCGCGGTGTATGGGCGCCTCGGGAGACACTATATATCAAAGTACGATACGACAAGATCTTTAGTGGTCAAACCAGAACGAATTCTCGATCACCAGGAGGAGCAGCTGACAGATAAAGTGAAGATTCGACGCGTATAGTCCAAAGTCCGAGTTGGACGGAGTCTAGTTAGTACGGAAAAAATTTCGAGGACGAAATTTTGTTTAAGGAGGGGAGAAATGTAATACCCTGATAAATTAAATAGCTATTTTTAAAAAGGTGAATATGTGGTCTCAAAGAGTATGTTATATTATCTTATTTTCTAAAGGAAATTCAAGGATAATTATGTAAAGCTCCAAAATTGGTGGTAAATGGCTAAGAATTAGCATAAATATATTTGTTCGTTAATTGGAAATTTTCAAGAAAAATTGATGAGATTAAGTAATTTTAAGCCTAAATACAAGAATGGACCAATAGGAAAATTTTGTAAAAAAAATTATATAAAATAATTATAAAATAATTATGTTATATATTATTAATTAATTAATTAATTAATTAAAACGAAAATTAATAAAATAATAATAATAAGGACAAGAGTTGGTAAAAAATCATGGTGCCTTAACTTGCAAGTTGAAGTGTAAAATTGTATAAACAAGTACAATGAATAGTGATCAGATTTATAGGAAACGGATCCTGTCTAGAGTACCAGGAATAGGTTTTCCAATGTCAGAGTAAAATATTGATCGGTGAATTTTTATCTTCGCTAGCCTTTTCCTAAGTTGATTCCGAGGCCGATAGAGCATTTTCCTAATAAGACGAAATAGGGAGAAATGCAGATAGTCACATTTTAAAGATCTGAAGAAAATAAATTCTAAGTCAACATTTGGAAATGAGTTTGAATTTATCTGGACATATTTGGAATCAGTGAATTTTTGTCCAGAGATTGATGATCCTTAACGTTCTTCCGAAACCGGCACGCTTTCCGTAAACTTTGATGACTTTTGGAGCCCGGATGGAATCAAAAATTAGTTTAGATTAGATATTCCTAATGAGAAGGAAAGGGGCTTCAAAATGGTAATTCCGGATTTTTGAGATTTTTCCGAGATTACGCGATTCAGACACCGATCGGGAACTTTATCGGTACAAGTTCATAAAGCAAAAGCATCACATCACATTAATTGATGTGACAAACCACCAACTAAGGGGGAGAGGATGGTTTGGACAAGTGGCATGGTGAGGATCTTGACATTTGGCAAAGTGCGATCCGACGGCCCGTAATCCGCCCGACAAAGTGTGAATAATGCACACAACTTTCCCTATAAATAGGAGGCTCTCCTTTGCATTCTTCACACCAAAATCATTTCTCTAGTTGAGCTTTCCTAGAGAGAAGTTAGAGAGAGGTGCTCGGAGGAGGAAGGGGCCTGGGAATTTTGAAATAAGCTCGGGTAATTTTTCCGGTCTTTAGCTTTTAATGCTTTCGTAGTTTTAGTAGTAATGCTAGATAGATCTTTAGCTTTATTTTAAGTATTAAATTCGAAAATCATGGTGGGGTCGGAGTTCTGGCAAAATTTTGGAAAGTCTGAGTCAAAGTAACGAAGCATCGCGAAATTCCGCCGATTAGGGGGTCAGGGGTAAAATAGTCATTTTGACTAAAAGTGTCCGTCGTAATGATAGATCATTAACAAGTACATTGTTATGTTGATAGGATATCCCTGATTACGTTTTTACCTATCGTCGTGCCGTATTCCGCCGTAAATACCGAATAACGTCAACGAAGGTACGTTCGCGTACTGTAACATTAACTCTTATGTTTATGGTATGCATATATGTGCTATGTGTATTGTTATGGTATGTTTATTGAATACAAATATGTTAGAACAGTTTGGTGCCGAAGGCAAGGCTAGTCTACGTGGGTGTGCCATAAGTCGCCGTATAAGTCGGTGAGGCCCCCATGGTAGACACTTACCTGACCATTCGTTCGGTTTACTAAGTATGTACGTTCGCGTATTGTAACACTAATCTGATGCATATAGTATGCGTGTATGTGATGTGAGTATGGTATGTGTATATGTGGTGTGTTGTGGGAATGCATATTATGTTAGAATATAATCGTATGCATATCGGGAGCGATATATCTCGTAAGGCCGGGAGCGATACATCTATAATGCCGGGAGCGATACATCCGTAGAGGCCGGGGGCGATATATCCGCATGCCGGGAGCGATACATGTGCATTGGTTGGGTGTGGTTTATATGTTGTGTGGATGTTGTTGTGTAACCCATATGTGTGTATGTATACATGAGGTTAACCGTTACCTGAGATCCGGTGCGGATCTCAGCTCTTAACATAGCATCAGGCTCCGGAGGACCGAGGACCGAGGAGAGAGGCAAACAGCCCGAGTAGAAGACCTGGCTGAATACTTCATTTCGTTGTTCCGGCAGGAGTCTTCCTTTGATGTTGTCTTTTACTTCGAAAACTCTGTTATTGAACCGCCTTTGTAATCGCCCAGATACACTACCGTTGGCTTTTTGAATCTATATATCAGTTACTCTTCCGCTCAAATGCTCTACTCTGATGATTTTGAAATGATGTTTGACAAAAAAAAAATTATACTGCTTGTGAAAAGTCGGGATGTTACAGATACTAACAATTAATTAAATATAATCAAGTGATTCTTTAATTATATATATATATATATATATATATATATATATATATATATATTTATATATTGTTAGAAATTGAACTCCAATAAAGAATTTCTTTATTCATCCGTGATTTATTCCTCTTAAATGAGGTATACTTATACAGATGAAAAATTAATAACAACTAGCAATAAAGCAGGAAATAATCCTAAATCAACAACTACTAGCTAGGAAGTAGGAAACAACCCTAACAACCTGCTACTTATTTGAAATTCCTAAAAGAATGGAAATAACAACAATTCAAAATTTAAACTTTGAAATATAAATAATTAAAATAACAACTTTCTTTTCTACATATATATATATAGGCCTGCCTCGAATAAATCCAGGCCGCTCGAATCCCCAATTTTATCCAATTAAAATAGGATTTTTTTTAAAAAAAAAAAATGGAGGATTTTTTTAATTAAATCAAGAATGACTTTTTTCTTCCCACCATTATTAATATATTGTTTTTCTTCAATCCAAACCCTTACAATCATTTCTTCTATATTGGGATTTTTTTTTATCATAAAGGTGGATTGAGTTTTAGTTTTTCTCCAGGTTGGTTGAGCTGTTCTACAATGAAGACCAACTCTAATGTAACGACATCTAATTAATTTATGTTTGGTTATGGTATTTTTGCAACCTTTTGAAATCTTTATGTGCCTCTTGCATTCAAGGGAATTTTATGCTATCAGGTTCACATTCGCGAGTAGTTTGTGGATATATATGTAGCTTAACCTTGTTATTAATAATGGCTCAACAGATCGAATTTTGAAATTTTATAAATGTAAATTTTTATTATCAAAAAAAGTTGATATACTATCAATATATTAGTTGAGGTAAAAACACATTTATTGAAAGAGGTAAAAACATTTTGCACTCTCTCGAAAAAGTAAACTTGTGACAATATTTGATTAGAGAATTGTTCTAATAATTATAAGTGAATTGACTTGAGTTTTGTACATTGTTCTAATATATATATATATATATATATATATATATATATATATATATATATATATATATATATATAAAAGAAAGTTTTTATTTTAATTGGATAAAATTGGGGATTCGAGCGGCCTGGATTTATTCGAGGCAGGCCTATATATATATATATAGAAAAGAAAGTTGTTATTTTAATTATTTCTATTTCAAAGTTTAAATTTTGAATTATTGTTATTTCCATTCTTTTAGGAATTTCAAATAAGTAGCAGGTTGTTAGGGTTGTTTCCTACTTCCTAGCTAGTAGTGGTTGATTTAGGATTATTTCCTGCTTTATTGCTAGTTGTTATTAATTTTTCATCTGTATAAGAATACCTCGTTTAAGAGGAATAAATCACAGATGAATAAAGAAATTCTTTATTGGAGTTCAATTTCTAACAATATATATATATATATATATATATATATATATATATATATATATATATATATATATATATATATATATATATATATATATATATAATTAAAGAATCATTTGATTATATTTAATTAATTGTATCTCCTGCAAAATAAAGAATCGCTTATTTTTCCTCCTTTCTCTTCATTAAATCTGGAAGTTAATTTTTATGTCAGTGCTTAGATCTCAAAAAGTTATGTGGAATCAAAAAAAGAATCACTTGATCCGGACTCCCGAGCTAGAAGTTATGGTATTCTGAAGTTTTAACATTTTTTTTAATGATTTAGTCGACTAAATGGGTTTTTTAGTCGACTAAATCGCGGGAGTCTTCAAAAAAAAAAAAATTGCCCGCGATTTAGTCGACTAAACCATGGTTTTAGTCGACTAAACAAAAAGTATATCGTAAATAGTTTTCTGACAGGGGCAAATTGGGAAATAGTTTTCTGACAGGGGCATTTTGGTAAATAGTTATTTAATAAGGGGCAAATTGGGAAAATAGCCGCATTACTTTGGTAAATACTTTCAAAAGTGCTCCAAATTGATAAAAAAAAAAATTTAAAATTTTTATTTTGGTAAATTTCCCCCGAGTGATAATATAAAAAACTCATAATTAATGGAAATCAAAATGAAAATGATACTAAAAATTTTAGACATGTTATATGTGTCTCTTAAAAATAGAAACATATAATTCCTAAAATATTCTCATATATATAAAAGGGTTAAAGTTCATCCAACACATTGAAATAATTTTTCATGTGTATCTAGTATTCTAAACTATCTTGTGGTGTAATTTTTCTCTTAAAGCATTTTTAAGGAGCAACTTTTTCCTTGAAGTATTTTTTAGGTGTAATTCTTTCAATCTTGCCATTAATTCCCAAAAATTCCATGAATGAACTTTTTTAAAAAATACTTTAAGAACAAAAAATGTTCATGAAAAGTATTTTTAACAACAAAATTACACTAAAATATTCTCATATATATATATATATATATATATATATATATAAGGGTTAAAGTTCATCCAACACATTGAAATAATATTTTCATGTGTATCCAGTATTCTAAACTATATTGTGGTGTAATTTTTCTCTTAAAGCATTTTTAAGGAGCAACTTTTTCCTTGAATTATTTTTTAGGAGTAATTCTTTCAATCTTGCCATTAATTCCTAAAAATTCCATCAAATTTTGGATAAACTTTCACCCTTTATGTAGCATTGGGGGAAGTAATAAAAAATCTTCAAACCCACTCTCACTAGTGCAAAATCACTTTTTAGACCGGATAAAAATCATATTTTAGATTAGTTCTTGATCTGGTCTCGATACAACCAATTTAAAGAAGGGTTAAGGAGCAAATTGGCCAACCAACTATTGGGTCAGGAGCATCTGACACAAAAAAGTTTTGAAAGTATCAATAATACCAACAAACAATTGAAATTGTTAAATTACCACAACGCCGTCAATTCCCTAATAACCTCTGTTTGTGAAGATGCCACGTGGGATTTGAAGTCAGATGGTTTTTTTGTTTTTTTACTTGGTCAATGTCTAGGTGGCTTATGTAACACCCCTACCGGCCTCGCTCTTTCGGGTGGCGGATAGAGGGATTCCCTTTTAATAATTACCATATATCCTCTAATTACTATTTATTAACATGCATCAGAGTCTTATCGTAGCAGAGCATTTCCCGGTTAGATTTCAGACAATACTGGTATAATTAAAAGTAAGTAGCAAAATATAATCCCCAAAAGGATTAGATATACAGTCATCCACTAGTGCCCTAAAAGGCCAAAATAATATACAGTTATCCAAACACAAAATAAATAACAAAATGATATTCCTCTGCCACCAACACCAACTACTCCTGCTCAGCAGTCTTACCCCTCTCTCCAGATATAGCCCTCGTAGTACTTCCTGAAGCTTTACAAAAATTTGGGATTAAAAAATGAATCTCAGAGTAACTATTAATCTCATATGTAATGCATAAACAGTGTATGTATGCAACCGTAATTAGGAAAAACACCAAATAAAGGCATTCAGTAACAATCGCACAGTAACACAAATGCAACATACCAAGTATACCGTGTTAACTGTGGAAGGACTACATGTCCTAGAAACAAACGCAGGACCGCTCAACAAAGCAAGCCCCGGATCCACAGCGCTAGGAAAAACACAGTAGTCGGGCTCTGAACCCAGACCACACTGAATGCATACAAACGCATGTCCCTTTTTAGGAGACACGGGTACACAATCATGGAAAACAAACATACAAAGAAACACATAACACATGAGGATTAACCACACATATGCTAACCACACATATCAGTAAAATATTTTTCTCCGACACGGAAATCGAAGTTTCTCTACAATATCCAAAATATAGATATAAATAACTCCTATTTATTTTATGACTTAAAATAAGCCTTTCTCAATTCTTCAAAACTTTAAATCCTTATTGTTACGGATCCAGATAAGGCCCAATCGCAGTAAGTCCCAACCATGGGTAGGCGCATCAGATCCGTCATATCTGCTATCCTTAAATATCTTAACTACCCCGGAAATATAGGATCATCTCCGTATAAGGATAAGCAGTTCAGATCCTAGGCCGCAGATCACGCTAAAACCGCTCTAGGTATATTCTATAAATACCCAGTCAACAACCAAAGGTACACACGCTCTAACCTAGACTATTTACCTACCGTCACATTGAGCACACACCCCACTCCCTTGGCTACGAGCCTGGTTGTGTTCAGTGATCTCATCTCCATCTGTATGCTTCCACATAAGCACCCAGGCCGAGACCCTAGATCCTATATCAAATCACCAGCCTATACACGCGGCTGGACATCTGTGTTCTACACTAGAACAGTGGCACCGTCCGTGGGGACTGATAAATTTCAATTCCCATGACCAATGAGGATTAACACACGTAGCTTTAGCCACAAGCAGTCAGAGGTGGTTAGGCCAGAAGATCAGCGGCAGCCACCTCGGCAGTCCCAACATACCGAGCAGCCAGCCAATCTCCTCGGTAATGGCGAGTAGGGTGGAGAAGACCGGTTATCACAGCCGGAGCAACCACTAGAGGAACATTACATCCCTAACGATAGGAGACGTTCGGAGGGCAACCCATCCGACACGGAGTCCTCGGCTCCGCACAACCATGGCCGTCAAAATCAAAATCCGAACCCAGAGGTTAACACAGAAATCCCGGTCCCAAATCCTGATATGCTCCTTGTCCAAAATGCATTGGCCGCGATGATAAGGCGGATGGAAAACATGGACAAACGGCACACCCTCCACTTCAAGCGAATGGAAGAGCGATCCAAGACAAAGGATTCGGCCTCCTCAAATGAAGACAAGCATGATAAGACCGGGAAAGAAGACCAAAATGGCGACAGTTCCCGACGTCAGAGAAGCACGTAGGAGACGGAGACCGGCCGAAGTAGGAGGGCGGCTTCTTCCACTAAGGAGTCAAGAAGGGAGAAGTCAGCCCGGGCTGATAGACCACCCCGGCCTCCACCTACCGGGTATCAGCGGAAAAGATATGTCGGAAATGTCGATAACAGCCCTTTCTCAGAAGAAATCCTCAACGCTCGTTTCCCGGAGAAGATGAACCTTACCGAATTCAACAAGTACGACGGCTCTCAAGACCCGACCACTCACCTGGAAGACTTTGAGATGATTATGTTGTGTAGAGGCATCGGAGAACCCATTATGACTCGGATCTTTGCCACGACCCTTAAGGGGCCAGCGTTAAAATGGCTCCACACTCTGCCGGTAGGGTCGGTTCACAAGTTTGATGACTTAGCCGAGGCTTTCGAGCTCCAGTTTGCGACTAGCAGGCGGCAGCCGAAGTCCCAGTACACCCTGTCTAAAATCAGGCAACGGCCCGGCGAATTACTCCAAAGTTATTTGGATCGCTTTAACCATGCGGCCTTGCAAGTCCAGGGATTAAAGGAGGAAGTGCACGTTCACCTCTTGGCCGACGGCCTGGATAGTTCGAGCCGACTAGCTGAATCGTTTTTCAAGGAGCCGGCAAAAAGCATAAACAATTTCATGACTCGGTCAAAGAAGTACCTTGAGGTCGAGCAAATGCGGCAAGCAAATGCTAGAAGAGACCCGGACAGGAACACCCCACCAAGGGACAAAAGCCAGTCTGAGGTGCGCAAGCAAGATCTCCGTGGCAAGGGATCGAACAATAAGCCCTCTAGTGCAAAGCCGGAATCAAAGGGTAAATATAATAATTATACCCCTTTAAATGTTCCCCGCTCCCAGCTATGGAAGGAAGTAGCATCGACCGAGATGCAAAAGGTCGAGAGACCTCAGCCGCTCAGAAAACGACCCAATACGGATCAATCTCGTTTCTGCTCTTTCCACGATAGTAAGGGGCACACCACGGACCAATGCTATGAACTTCGGGACGCCATCGAAAAGTTCATCAGAGATGGAAAATTGCGTCAATACGTGATCAAAACGCAGGGACGTATAAGAGAAAAGCGAAAATAGCATGACCAGTTGGACAGCCCGGCCCCAAGAGAAAAAAGGATGGTAAAAGGCAGAAGCAAGAATCTGAGGAAAGTGAGTTTCCTGAGGCCGAATTCGATTGCAATGTGATCAGTGGAGCTTTCGGGGGAGGAGGGGACACGGCAAGTCAACGGAAAAAGTACCTAAAGCAGGTCCTCTTAGTAAGGGACCGACCTAAATTTAAGGAGGACCCCGAGATCACCGGTAAAGTGGAACGACCCCAACTCATGTTCACAAAAGAAGATATGACCGACGTATTGCCCGGTCACCAAGATGGTCTGGTAATCACTGGAACTCTGGTCAACTGTCGAGTTAAAAGGATATTCATAGACTCAGGGAGTTCGGCAGATATCATCATTTGGGATGCCTTCAAAAGGATGAACCTCGATCAAGAAGACCTGAAGCCATGTAAAACCACCCTCGTCGGGTTCAATGGCGAGTTGTCCCCTTCGAAGGGGTATATCGACCTCCGACTCACCCTTAGAACGAAGAAAGGCTTTAAATCTGAGCGAGTTAGATTTATTGTGGCCGACTTCCCATCCCCTTATAACATCATATTGGGAAGACCAACGATTCACAAATGGGACATGCTGGCATCTACCAAGCATCAGAAGATAAAAATGATAGACAACACTAATCGAGTCATTACCATCAAGGGCGACCAGAAAGAGTCCCGGCAATGTTATGTGGAGACGATCAACGTAAAGGAAATGGCAACCACGCCTCAATCCCGGCCTCGGAATGATAAAACCGAGCCGACGAACCAAGGGCACGAAAAGACCCACGACCCGGTTTATATGGTCGAGTTGGACTTACGAGAAGAAAAGGGGAAGCCCCGGCCGGAACTAGAAGGAGAGTTAGAAAACCTCATACTCGGGAACAATCCAGACCAGAATACAAAAATAGGCAAGGCATTGACCGCCGATTTGTGGTTGAGGATGGAAGAGTTTTTGGCTCTAAATCGAGATGTTTTTGCATGGAGCGCGGCTGAAGTACCCGGGATCGATCCTGGGTTCTGTTGTCACAAATTAGCCATACGGCCGGGTCAACCCCGGTAGCCCAGAAGAAGAGAAAAAGGGCCCCGGACAGGCAAGTGGCACTGAACCAGCATGTGGATGAGCTATTGGAGGCCGGCTTCGTCAGGTAAATACAATATACCACATGGCTTTCCAACGTAGTAATGGTCTTGAAACCAAGTGGCAAGTGGAGAGTATGCACATATTACACAGACCTGAAAAAAGCATGCCCAAAGGACGCCTATCCGATGCCGAACATCGACCAACTTGTAGATAACTCGTCCGGCTATCAACTGCTATCATTTATGAACGCCTACTCCGGGTACAACCAGATCGCCATGCACCCCGATGACTAGGAGGCCACTTCCTTCATCACAGAAAAAGGAAATTACTGCTATAACGTCATGCCATTCGGCCTGAAAAACGTCGGGGCAACGTACCAGAGAATGATGAATAAGGTTTTTGAGGATCAGATCGGCCACAACATTGAGGTCTACATTGACGACATGATCGTCAAATCGTACGATCCCAATGACCACATCCGAGACCTAGAGCAAACATTCAGTAAACTGAGGGCGCATCAAATTCGGCTCAACCCAGCAAAATGCGCGTTTGGAGTGCCGGCGGGAAAATTCCTCGGTTTCTTGCTCACTAGCCGAGGAGTTGAGGCCAACCCGGATAAGTGTAAGGCCGTGCTAGACATGCAGGACCCCCGAAACAAGAAGGAAGTGCAACAGTTAATAGGCCGATTGGCCTCATTAACTAGGTTCCTGCCAAAGTCGGCAGAAAACGCCCTACCTTTCTACAGGTTACTGAAAAAGGAGACATCAGGCAACTGGACCCCGGAGTGTGACGCCGCTTTTGAGAAAATCAAGCAATGCTTGGCAACTCCACCGGTCCTGTCGAAACCAGAACCTGGTGAGACCCTCTTCCTTTACCTATCGGTCGGGGAGGAGGCAGTAAGCTCGGTACTAGTCCGAGAAGGAAAGAATGGTCAGGAACCCATATACTTCGTAAGCAAAGCATTACAAAGCTCGGAGTTAAGATACCAGAAGTTGGAAAAATTGGCTTTCGCCATAATAACGACGGCGCAAAGATTGCGCCCTTACTTTCAGGCTCACAAAATAACGATTCGGACCAGCCAACCAATCCGGCAGGCACTCCATAAGCCGGACCTGGTCGGCAGAATGATCAGTTGGGCCATCGAATTATCCGAGTTTGACATCGCATACGAAGCCCGACATGCCATCAAGTCACAAGCTTTGGCCGACTTCCTCCAGGAGCTAACCCCAACAAACCATGATCTCGGCAACGTTGATCTCTGGAAGGTGTACGTCGACGG
The DNA here is from genome assembly GCA_025563575.1 of Acacia pycnantha. Classification (NCBI taxonomy): domain Eukaryota; kingdom Viridiplantae; phylum Streptophyta; class Magnoliopsida; order Fabales; family Fabaceae; genus Acacia; species Acacia pycnantha. The sequence goes on from JAMWYP010000100.1 coordinate 2,768,888, forward strand.
TTCGTCGAACTCCAAGGGAAGCGGCGCCGGAATAATTATAGAAAGCCCAGAAGGAGTCACAATCGAACACTCCCTACAGCTGAACTTCCCGACATCAAACAATCAGGCCGAGTACGAGGCACTCCTGGCCGGACTCCTGGCCGGACTCCAACAAGCCAAGGATCTCGGGGCCCAAAGAGTCTCGGTCTTCACCGAATCGCAACTCGTTTCCGCCCAAGTAGACGGAGCATATCAAGCTAAAGGCCCTCTCATGGCGAAATACCTCAACAGAGTCAAGGAAATCCAGGCTGAGTTTGATGAGGTACCGGTCACGCATATCCCTAGAGGGGAAAATGTAAGGGCGGACATTCTCTCTAAGCTCGCTAGCACTAAAGGCACGGCCAACCACAGGACCTCGTACAACAAAAATTTGAAGAACCGACCTGTATAATGGCCATATCTGATGCGGCCGACTGGAGGAAGCCGCTCGAGGACTACCTTGAGCGAGGAATTATCCCCCTCGAGGCAACCGACGCCCAAAAACTCATTCGGGAGGCCGTCGTATACACGATGGTAGATGATCAACTTTACCGAAAAGGCCTGCATACCCCAATGCTAAGATGTTTGGGCACGAATGAAAGCAGATACGTTCTTGCCGAGATCCATGGAGAGATCAATGGACAACACATGGGAGCGAAAGCATTAGCAAGAAAGACGCTGCGGGCTGGATACTACTGGCCAACTATGGAGGCGGATTCCAAGGAATTCGTTAAAAAGTGCGACAGCTGCCAAAAACACTCCAAAATCATTTGGTCCCCACCATCTGACATGGAATATATCTCGGCACCATGGCCTTTCTACAAGTGGGGGATGGACCTACTCGGACCATTTATGCCGGCTCCCGGACAACTACGATGGTTGATTGTGGCGGTCGACTATTTCACTAAGTGGATTGAAGCCGAGCCCCTTGCCACCATTACGCCGGCCAGGGTCCGGCGTTTTATTCAGCGGAGCATCTTTTCCCGTTTTGGAGTCCCCGCCGAGGTAGTAACAGACAACGACACACAATTTACTGACAAGAACTTCCAGGACATGATGATCGACCTCGGAATCACTCACCGTTTCGCTTTGGTCGAACACCCTCAATCAAACGGTCAGGCCGAGGCAGCAAATAAGGTAATCTTGGACGGCTTAAGGAAAATGATAAAGGAGGCCGACAATAGTTGGGTCGAACAGCTCTACAATGTGTTATGGGGTTACCGAACCACAATACAGTCGGCTACCCAAGAGACCCCTTTCCGCATGACTTACGGGTGCGAGGCTATGATTCCAGTCGAGATAGGACAGCCATCATGGAGAAGAGTCAGAACCCTGGAAGAAGGTGAAGGATCAAACTCCAAGGCTTTGGCAACTGAGCTAGACCTGGTGGATGAGGTCAGGACCACGGCACATTGCCGGGACATGGCGGCCAAACAACTCATCGCCGCCAAGTACAACAGAAAGGTTAGGCCGAGGACGTTTGACCAAGGCAACCTAGTCCTACGAAGGGTGGACGTCGGCAACAAAAACTCAAAAGACGACAAGCTTGCCGCAAATTGGGATGGACCGTACCGAGTCAAGGAGAAACTAGAGAAAGGAGCTTATGTCCTCGAGACTCTGGCAAGGAAACCTATCAAGAGAACATGGAACAGCGACAAGCTAAGGATCTACTACAGCTAGACCTAGTTGCTGTTGAGATCCCGCGACAGACGCCTCATGTCCGAGTTAGTTTCGCTTTTGTTATTTCCAGTTTATTTTGGTTTCAATCATTTCCCTTCCGCAAATTTTCGTTTCAAGTTGTCAGCTTTGTAAAGCAAAACATCTCTTGAATTAATAAATGGTTCATTAACCGAAGTTCAATCTTAAGAGTGCTTAAATGATTCGCTAAATAAGCAGACTGACACCGAGGTCTATAAGCCCGAAAACCGACACCGAGGCCCATACACCCGGTAAATATTTTGATGCATCGAAATTGACACCTAAGTAAGAAGGCGAATAGTCATACCGGACACTGATCAGGTCAAAATGGTCAAAAGTGTGTCCTGACGACCACGGCTGAGCTTGTGACAGTTTGCCCTTACCCTAGTTAAAATTCCGGATAACGACTCTGAACCTCGTAGCGTGGTATATTTAGACACCCCTATTCATACAACTGGTCATCTACACCAGAGGAGTACTAAGCGGACTCTAACTATTAAAGACCCTGGCTCGGTCTAGAACTTGACTATGTGCAAGGTATACATAAAGTTAAAAGAACACAACGAAATACTTACTTGAATCCTCATTCATTAAGTTAATTGTTCAGAAAGTACAAGAAAAGTTGAAATGCAAATTATTACAAAAACCGGCATCCTAAGCCGAAAATAAACAAAGAAAAAGAAAAATAGCAAATTTTTAAGGGGCCGCCTCGTCCACAGGCGAACCACCACCATCAGGCTCAGCCCCAGAAGCAGCCTCTTCCCTGGCGTGCTCTCCACCGTCGACCTCGGCATTTGACACAGACTCATCTTCAGGAGACGAAGGCGGAGGAACGAGAACACCACCCTTAAAGCAGGAGCGGCATCCATAGTCGGCAAGGTTCAGTTTCACCCCCGTATTTAGATATTCAATCTGAGCAAGGGCCATCTCGAAGCAATCCGACGCGGTTTTCCTCACCGCATCCACCGCCTTCTGATGGGCGGCCTTCTCCCCTTCCAGATCACCCCGGGTCCGCTCTAACTCCGTGCATAACTCACTGCGCTGTTGGGTAAGTCGCTTCACAGCGTTCATAGATTGAGAGTGCGACGACCGCGTCTCTGCCAGATTGGAGTTGGCCTCGGCCAGATTACAGTTGGCCTCGGCTAGATTAGCGTTGGCCTGCATCAGATCAGCGTTGGCCTGCGTCAATGCCTGGTGGGTCAGCAGAAGGTCTTCGCCGGCCTTGTCCGCGGCATCCTGGGAACTTTTAAGTTCCATCTTCAGACTGTCCCTTTCGGCCTCGGCCTTTTCTTTGTCCACCCCGAGCCTCTTAGCTTTCTCCTCAGCCGTCTCTAGACTCAGCTTTAGAGCGCGGGATTCACCGGTAGCTCGAACATAGTAATTGTGGAGATGCAGGTAGACCTGAGATAATCCGAGGGCCTTACAGAGACGACTGGACACGTCCTGCACTTCGTGCACGTCCTCGTCTGAAAGAGGTTGGGGACATAAAAACCGACGCGGCGGAAAGAAGGCCGTGCCGATTTCTTCAGAGACGCTCCCTTCCCAAGCCTGGCCCCGTCTGAGGCCACCAGGGCGAGGAGCGGCCGTCAATGGAGACGAGGGAGGAACCGAGTCAGAAGCAAGCATGTCTTTCCCCTTATCAATGGAGGGATGGGGGTCGGTAGATGGAGAGGCCTCGGTCACGGCAGAGGATGGAGCGGACGAAGGCACCACCTCCGTATCGGCCGCCAACGATGGAGAGGATGAAGGCACCACCTCGGGGTGGACGGCCGAAGAGGGAGCGGTCGAAGGTGTTACGGCGGTATCCCCAACCTTGGCCCTCTTTGCCGAGGAAGGCTTTGGAACCGTGGACATCGCAGGAGTTTTCTTCTTGAAGGGCTCGGCAGCGAGCCGTTTCTTGGGAACTTTCTCCTTCGGTTTTCCGCCTGCCGGCAAGGTATACGCGAGGTAGTCCGGATTCAGCTCCATAGCACCTTGATCTGTTAAGAAGGAATTACAGAAACAAAAACAAAATGTCAAAAGCTAATTAGGCGACAAAAATCAAGTAGTATGACATAATTTGTATAAATAAAGCCATACTAGAGGCCGATCCCGACTCTACGCCGGCCTTCTTGATATAGAAGGCCGCACTCTTAACACCGCGTTCGGCCACGTACGACGCTAGCTGAGCTGCATGCTCCCTCTCCTCATCAGAGAGGTCCTTGGCAGTGAATTGATAGGTGGAGGAGGAAAAGTTGTGATGATCAGAGGTCCAATAAAGAGGGAAGCGTCATTCTACGTCGGGGCCCTCAGCACCCTTCAGAAACCAAGGCACTTCCCCAGTTATCGCAACCACCTTGAAGAAAGCATTTTTGAAATGCTTGAAGGAGTCAGAGAAGGAGGTCATAAGTTTGCGGTCCGCCTCGGCCCGAAGAGAAGTCAATCCTTTCAGAGAGGGTGGCTCTCTACCCGAACGAGGGGTGAAAGGAGATAATAAATGAAGAAAGAGAGCGGCGGTACAAGGGATGACAGGATCCATCGACCCGCAAAGGTAGGCAAACGCCGCCAGATAACCCCACCCGTTCGGGTGGAGCTGAGAAGGAGCCAGATGAAGATAATGGAGCACGGACATTTGAAACCCGGTAAACGGGAAGCTAATACCGAAGCGGGACATATACTCCCGATAGAAGAGAAAGAAGTTAGGAGATCCAGGCTCCCGAGTGGCGCAGATCGGCTCATCCTCCTCGGGAGGAGCAAGACAGCATCCCGATGACCTCGATGACCCCACTTTTGCCACGTCTGTGTCCGTCATCAACGAACGTATAGTCAACAGCTCACTTGTCACCCAGGGATACTTGGATCTCAGGGCCGGTGAAGGGCTGCCGGAGTCTGCCTCCGGATCGGAGGCGGAAAGACGAGGAGAAGACGTAGACTCCATTTTCCTACAACAAAAAGAAATAAGAGTCAAAATCAGAGCTAGACAAAATACCTGATTGTGACAAATTACTAAGGGAAGACTGAAGACGGACAGCCTCAGAAAGAGGAGGACCCTCAGAAGCCGACGCAGACTCAGATGACAAGCCGTTCCGGCATGAGCCCAAGACAACTTCGGCCATCTGGTCTTGCCCACTCGCAATGAGGGAGGAGCTCTCGACAACACAATCCCAGCAGGGACCGAGATACCCGGCTGGTAACGACTCCGACCTGGACGGGCGATGCACTTGGAAAGCATTTATTGGCTCGGCTAAAATGGCCTCAGAAGCTGATGAACTATCAGAATCCAGCCTGATAGAGCCGGTTTCCGACTGACTGGACCTTGGAACTACTGGCCGAGACCCCCCAGCGCTCCTAGTACCCGACCCACCACGGAGGCCCAAGGATAGCTTCTCCTCCTCGGTCAAAGGAGTCCCTAATAACCAAAAACTAAAGAAGGGATAAAGCTCTCGTAGGGTCTCATCGTCGTTTGGACTTAAAGGCTGACGCGAGGACGAAGGACGTTTTCCCCTATCCATCAAGGGCTCAAACCTATACAGTCAACATAAGGATAATGAGAAGGGGGAAAGACTATGACCAAAATGAAGAAAACAAGAAATTCCCAAAGCCAAAGCCTACGGGTTCGATAGCTCAACTCACAAACACTCCACCTAGAAAACCCAAAATCTAGGAGCGCACCGGCGAAGAAAAAAGGAAGAGGGAAAATTGAAATACTAGAATGATACAAAAAGTTCAGAAGAAAAGTAGAATACCTGAAAAGTCGAAGATTGTGGGAAATGAGCGCAACGAAAGTCGATGAAGGGTCCTGGGTAAGTAGGAATCCCCGACTCTTCAGAGAGTTTTGAGGTGCAGGAAGGAAGAAACAGACACTCTCCGGTACCAGAAAAGCTTTGCACAAACGAAGTTTTATGGGTGGGGAAGCAGAGTGAGCAATTGAGAAAAGTGACAAAATGAGAAGTACCAACAGTTTATATTGTGAGGAAAGGAGGAGGGAAATTTGAAACAAAGCAACCCAACCGACGGGGGTAGCCACGACCTTTCGCCCCAAAAGTTGAGGGGACGTGCGACGTGCCCCAGAGCATTAAATGCGCATGAAATTTGGGGGCGGCGAGTCGCGAGTATCGAAGCGCCTCTCCAATCCAAAGGAGCCAAGTTTCACAGGAAATTATGGTAGGAGCAGAGGAGGTTTTCCCAAGAGTCACACCGTGGTCATAACGACCGCCCTGGACCTTCAGATGCCGAGCCTTGGCTCTGGCATCCTACCTCGGTTGAAATCGCACCAGGTTTCACTCACATCACCTCGGATTCGTAGCTCGGCGGTCCATACCACGACATTCTTAAGGCAGGATATAGCCCCAGTCCTTCTCTGGATGTCGGCCACCGCCAATAGCCTTCAAGCCATAGAGCGCCAACGCGACATCTTATGAGACGCAGAGGGACACCCCGGCTCATCGGACCTCGTGACAATACCGCATACCTGGGAGAGGAACCCAACGAATAAGTGTCTGATACTGACGTCAGGGAAAACGAGACCACTGATGACTTATTCTGGACTTCACACACCCCGGCAGTCCAAAACTTTGAACTACCAGGCTGGGGGCAACTGTTACGGATCCAGATAAGGCCCAATCGCAGTAAGGCCCAACCATGGGTAGGCGCGTCAGATCCGTCATATCTGCTATCCTTAAATATCTTAACTACCCCAGAAATATAGGATCATCTCCGTATAAGGATAAGCAGTTCAGATCCTAGGCCGGAGATCACGCTAAAACCGCTCCAGGTATATTCTATAAATACCCAGTCAACAACCAAAGGTACACACGCTCTAACCTAGACTATTTACCTACCGTCACACTGAGCACACACCCCACTCCCTTGGCTACGAGCCTATTTGTGTTCAGTGATCCCATCTCCGTCTGTGTGCTTCCACATAAGCACCCAGGCCGAGACCCTAGATCCTATATCAAATCACCAGCCCATACACGCGGCTGGACATCTGTGTTCTACACTAGAACACTTATCATTATTGATATGTCTATTTGATAGATCAGAATGCAAAAGATAGCTGACTGTCTACTTAAAATCTTCAATAAACACCTTTCAAGGTTTTTGAAACTTTCGTTATTGATTCAGAAAAATAAGCCAAGCATACTCCTATACAAATAATCATTTTAAACACTTTAGAGACATTACAACTTCCAAAAACGAGGACTTAGTATCACAAACTTCAGTTAGGCATTAATTTCACAATTTCGTTTAAGTTGAGCAAACTAGATTGAATTTAATTAAAAGAAAAGAAAATCAAAATAACAAACTACTAAAATAATCGAACGAGCAACCTAGAGTTACTAATCCCTTGTTTGTTCTTAGATTTTATCCCCACTAAACTAATTTTGACTTAACTTAATCAGCTAATCTAGAGTATTAATGTCTATAAATGCCTTCCGGTCCACTTATATACCTACCTTAATTAATTATGCAATGTCTCACACAACTAAATAAGATGCGTTTTAAACCGGGCTTACTCTAATTTGACTATGCAGAGCTTCTATGTATATTCCTATCCTAGACGCAAATTAGATTAAAATTTAATTTTACATTAAATTTAAACCTAATTCCACATTATTTAGTCCCAAGGTCAATTTAGGATTCCCTCTTCCAAGTTCAACCCTAAATCCCCAAAACATGCTCAATGGTGGCCACTCACTAAGCAATAACAATAAACACAGGATTAAATAAACTGAATTACATTAAGCAAAACTAATCAGTGGGAATAATCTCTAGAACCCAAACAAGTTCATAGGTCCTCTAGGTTGAAAAGAGAATTAGCCACACATGGCTATAACAAAATCCATAACAAAAGGATGAAACTCAGATTGAAAGAATAAAGGAAAGAGATTAAAGAAAGTTTCTCCGTCGCCTCCACAGTCCTTCCGTCCTTCCGTGGAGATGATGAAGAGAACCAAAACGCTCAGCCGCTACTCCTCTGCTTCTTCGTTCCTCCTTCTCTTGATCTGCTCCTCGTTCTCGATCTGCTCCTCTATGTTGAATTCCTTTCTCTATTTATAAACATATGGCTGGGGTCCCTGTCTTTTGTATGTGTGTGTTGGGCCATTCTTCCTTTTTGTGTGATCTGATCCTTTCTTTAATAAAGGATATGCAATATCCTTTTTAGATCTCCAATCACCTCCATATATCTTGTAATCCACTCTATCAGATCACACAATTGATTTTGTTTCTATATTTTCTTGCGTGGGACCACCGAGTTTTGGTTGATTGTATATCCTCTTAATGAGTTTGGCTGATTGCATATCCTTTTAATTGCCTTTTCTACTTCTTTCCAAATCAGCTAATATTTCCTGCACAATAAAAGTAGGATATGAGTAGATTTTATGTCGATTTATTCCTTGATCCTAAGTTTGATTCAGTGATGGAAAGGTTTATAAAAGATAATTAAATAGGTATATAATATCAATAAATCCAACTAATTCTCATAAAATATACACCTATTTAATCATAAAATATATACTTATCAGTTATAAAGTAGTTAGGACTATTACTTACTTGATGGTCTTCTACCGAATTGAGGCTTTGATCCGTAGTGATTCTTCTCCCTCCTTTTTGGCCTCAACCTTCAACCCACCATAAAAAAATTTCCTTAGGGTCTGAGTTTACATGAGGAAGGCAGAAGAAAGTGGTTTGAGAATCTAAGAACCTTGCTTACCTCTTTGAACGTTTTGCTAGCCCTATTTGTATCCTCTTGTTGATTTTTGATCTTCTTCTTTTCTCCTTCTCCACACGTCCATCACCCTCAAAGGAAGGAGATGAGTTCCTTAAATAGATCCCAAGGTCGGTTCTAGACCCAACTTGCGTCTAGATTTCTCTTCACCATTCTAGAGGAATAAAAAAAATATCTGATTCCCACTACTCACTTGGCCGGCGCTTCTGAGGAGGTTTGAGAAGGAAAATATTTTTTTGATTTCTCTTGGTTCTTCAGTCCGACCTTCTGAGGAAACGTGGGAAGAGAGAAAAAAAATGTTTCTTATTCCTCTCTCTCTCTTTCTCTCTCACGTCCGGATGCTAAGCAAATTATAGGAGAAATTGTTTGTTTTCTATTCCTTTTGGCTTCTATTTCCGCCGGGTACGATGGGAAGTATTTGAAAAAATTTGTGAGAGTGATCTATGCCTCGTGATACTCCCTCTCTCCTTCTTTAATTAATATCATCCAATCCATCAGTTCATCTCAGCTCAAAAGTGAACCTAATATTAGATCATTATTTCCCTACCTTTCCCTTCTCACACGTCTGACACTATAGAGGAAGTATGAGGACATATTTTGTGTCTTCTCCAATGCCTCTTTCCGCGTAATACAATTACTTGGCTGATGGAGGAAAATTATTATTATTATATTTTTTTTTATTCCCATTTTTTTTCCATCTCACGTTGAGGATTAATGAAGAAAGATTTGATTTCTTTCTTTCCTTACTCGTACAGTGTATCCTTCTTCCAATAGTTATGTTTTGACAGCTCCATCAAATTTCTCTTACACCTAAAGCTTGACAACTATTTCGTACTCCCTCGCTTCTGACGACGCCCAGGGAAAAAAATGGGGAAGAAATATTTTGTATTATATAAGTCCTCCCCAATGTCTATCTTTTAAGCTAATATAGACTTACACTACTACAAAATATGGATATTACTACCCTAAAAGACGTCCTTATTTTAAAAAAGGAAGTAAAAAGTGAAGGCGGTGGCATTGTCGTAATTATTTACTTGATTTTGAGACTTTAGACAACCTAAATATTAATTTAGGACGCCTAAAATGTAATATTTGGCGTCATTTAGGATTTTTTTGGAGACTTTAGACAACCCAAATATTAATTTAGGACTCCTAAAGTTTTTTTTTACTACCTAAATTTATTTTAGGACGTCTAAAATGTAATATTTGGCGCAATTTAGGATATATTTTGGCGCGTGGAAAATTTTTGGCGACCTTAAAGTATATCAGGACGCCAAAATCAGTATTTTTGGCGACCTAAAAGTATTTCAGGACGCCAAAATCAACATTTTGGCGCAATTTTGAAAATTTGGGAAATTTTTTGGCGCCAGAATTTTTTTTTTGGCGACCTAAAAGTATATCAGGTCGCCAAAAGTAGTATTTTTGGCGACCTAAAAGTATTTCAGGTCGCCAAAATCAGTATTTTTGACGCAATTTCGAAAATTTGGGAAATTTTTTGACGCCAGATTTTTTTTTTTTTGCGACCTAAAAGAATATCAGGTCGCCAAAAGCAGCATTTTTGGCGACCTAAAAGTATTTCAGGTCGCCAAAATAAGTATTTTTTGTTTCCCTGCTCCTTTATTAATATCCTCTCACCTTTCTCATTAGTTATTCGTCCCTCTCTCTCTCTCTCTCTCGCACGCATCATCACCATCGCTCTCCCTCGCCCTTGACTTCTTCTCATCCCTTATTTAATTTCATTTATCCCTTCTTTCCTCTACACACCATCCCTCATTTAATTTCATTTATCCCTTTCTCTTCTCATTTGATCTGCACATACGCCTTCCCCTTCTCTCCTCTGCACCCCATCTTCTCTTTCGATCTATTCCTACTCCTTCAACACTCTTCGATCTAGCTGGGCAAGGAGACGGCGGCGAGGAGATGACGGCACCGGAGTTTGAAAGGATGACAATCTCAGGCTTCACTATTGGTGCCATTTTCAATTTCAGGTTCGATCTATTCTTCCCTTTCCCTTAATTTTTTTTTTCTGATTCCTCACTTCCATAATATTTTATTCTCCATCGCTCTCTAAATATTAACAAATGTTTTATTAATCCGGTGATTATTAGAATATTTTATAAGTCCCATAATTATAGGGATTAACAAAACCTAGAGATTATAGGAGATTATTGTTAGAATATTATCTGTTATTATTAGAATATTTTATTAGTCCCATAATTATAGGGATTAACTAAACCTAGAGAAAGATTATAGGAGATTATTGTTAGGATGTTAGTTTTTCAAATTTCAAATCTAGATCACTATTTTGTCTATAAATGTAATCGTGCTCTCATCTGAATATACAACAATTATTCTCATCTGATAATCTTCAAATGCTCAATAAAAAATATGAAGCAGGTATATATAAAAAAAAAAACATATAAGACGTCCTGAAATAAAATCAGGACGCCTTATAACAGGACGCCTTAACTAAGGCGTCCTGAAATAAAATCAGGACGCCTTAACTAAGGCGTCCTGAATAAAGTTCAGGACGCCTTATATGATTTGTTTTTTACTTCCCCCGTCGAGACGTCCTTTTAAAAAAGGACGTTAATTGCCTCTAATTTAGGACGTTAATTGGCTTTTTTGTAGTAGTGTTATATTGAAATTCCACTAATTTTTCATTAAGATTTTCCCCTCCTTTTATTAGACGAAAAATATAAGAATAATGAGGGAAAAATATATTTTTGTCTTCTTGTCATTACTTATCTCAAATTATTTATAATCAAATTTATTAACCACATTTCAAATAATTCTACATTATTTTCCCGATAATTAATTTATCTTGTCAGAAAAATAATATATCATTGATCACTACTTGGTGAAAAATTCTTGTATTCCATTAATTAACTTACATGAGAATTGGAGATGTTACATTTCTCCCCCCGTAAAATAAATTTAGTCTTGAAATTTGTTTATACATTCATCATGCTTCTAGACATAAACTCTGGGTATTTTTCTTTCATATTCTCAACCGTCTCCCACGTCGCTTCTCTAGAAGATAACCCTCTCCAGACCACCTTCACGAAGGGGATACTCTTACGCCTAAGCTGCTTCTCTTGATAGTCGATAATACGCTCAGGCTCTACTACAAATGTATGATCTTCCTGTACCTCAACATCCTCATACTCAAGGACATGCTTTGGGTCTGGTTGATATTTCTTTAGCTGAGAGACATGGAAAACATCATGCAACCTACTCAGACTTGGTGGCAATGCTAACTGATAAGATACTGATCCTCGCTTTTTCAATATCTCAAAAGGACCGACATATCGAGGACTTAATTTCTTACGTTTTAAGGCTCTTCCCACTCCAGTAACCAGGGATATCTTCAAAAATACGTGATCACCCTCATTAAATTCTAGAGGTCTTCTTCTCTTATCTGCATAACTCTTTTGACGACTTTGAGCCGCTAGGAGCTTCTTTTTTATTAAGTTAATTGTGTTAGATGCTCCTGAGCCAATAGTTTATTGGTCAAATCGCACCTTAACCCTAGTTATTATATAATTCATAACAATACATTATTGAACTAAAATATATTAAATATGGAGCGCCATTTTTAAAAAGAAAAATGTATGCAACTATAAAAACTTCTTTTGTTTTTTGGCCAGCAGCAATTATAAAAATTTCTGGCGCTTAGCTCAGCTTTAGTTATTATATATATAATGTATCATATACATTTTTGATATGAAATACAAAAAAAATATAGAAAGACATTTAAAAAAAAGATATAATGATTGCAGCTCTTTTTGGCCAAATAATTGTTGCAGCTTATATTAAGTAGATATGTATAATGTAAAAATTTCACACTTATTTAATTTGAGAAATTATTCCTGAAAACTTAAAAATAAAAAAACTAATTTTTTAAATAATTCAAATAGCGAAATAAATTTTTAATCGTAATTTTATGAAGTCAAAATCCTTTATATAGAACTTTTTCAAGTTTTGTGGGGCCACAAACTAAGTTGCTGTTACGTATGCAGTTAAATATTCAAACATTGAAAAGTCAAAAGTTTGCGTCCATATTGTATTATTATTTTTTTGTTGCTCAACTAATACCATCACTTCACACGCGTACGGCCAACTAGATTCTTTTAAATAGAATTTTATGAAATTTTCCTCGTTTCATTTAACACCGTAGTAACTTTTAACTCACATAAATAAAATTAATTCATATAAGTTATAAATTAAAATGATCGAATCAAACAATAAGGGCCTAATTAATTTAAACTAAAAGAAAAAAACTTCAGGGACATAATTTAAAATTGAGGTAAACTATTTAAGGAATAAAGGACCTTGGGATTTAATTTTCCCCCTTATGTAATTCTCCTAATATTCAAATTTACAATACAATTTTAATTAAAATTATTATTGCTATTTTTAAAACTACCACTTTTCTATCCATAAATGTTTAAATTAAAAACATCAAATTATTTTGATGAAAAAAAAATCATATTATAGCTTAATAAATATGAGTATTAACTTAAAAAGCCTAATGTATTGTTAAGACTAATTTACTTATAAGAATGAAATTTTGGTAAAAATTAAATTTCGAATCCTCTTACTATATCTGGGAATAAAAGTCTATATATGCACGATATATCAAAATTCAAACAAATAACCCAAAAATTGAAAGAAACATTCAGACATAAATTCACTCAACAAATGTATTCTGTCGTCATATTAGAATGCATTTTTTTTCTCCTGGACAAATATTAGAATGCATTTTTTTTCTCCTGGACAAATATTTTTTTTTTTTTGCTCAATCCTGGACAAATATTAGAATGCATTGATATCATATTCTTTTCATCTCTTTTTTACAAACTTGAATCATAAGGGACATTTTGATTCCATTTTGGAATCAAAAATAATAATAATTAATTGATTTCACAGCCCACTAAAGTTCTCTTCCTTTATAGATTAATGCCTATTACATCATCTTCCCTTGTATATACATATATTTAAAACAGCGACCTTTCCTCGCTGCTTCTCCCCAAGCTTCTCCCCAAGTTGCTTCGCTCTCTCCCCCTCCCTTCCTCTTAGTGATTATTTTCTCGCCATAGCTCTGACTTAGATTCACTCAACATGGCTTTGCCAGAATGCCCGGCAGCACAACTAGCCCAATTATTTGGCGGCAACGCAACCAATGCCGTGGCCGCTGCCAGCTTCATCTGTGACAGATTCACCGCCGTCACCAACAAGTTCTCCGACACCACCTTTGCCGTGGACAGCACCTACCTCCTCAACTCTGCTTACCTCGTTTTTGCTATGCAACTTGGATTTGCCATGCTCTGTGCCGGCTCGGTTCGTGCCAAGAACAGTATGAACATCATGCTTACCAACGTCCTTGATGCCGCCACCGGTGGTCTCTTCTACTATCTCTTCGGTTTTGCTTTCGCATTTGGAGCTCCCTCCAATGGTTTCATTGGCCGTCACTTTTTTGGTCTTAAAGACATCCCAGACACAAACTTTGACTACAGCTACTTCCTTTATCAGTGGGCTTTTGCCATCGCCGCCGCCGGGATCACTAGCGGCTCTATCGCGGAGAGAACACAGTTTGTGGCCTATCTGATCTACTCATCTTTCTTAACAGGCTTTGTTTATCCCGTCGTGTCTCACTGGTTCTGGTCGAGTGACGGTTGGGCCAGTGCGACCAACTCATCCAACTTACTTTTTGGTACCGGAGTGATAGATTTCGCCGGCTCCGGTGTGGTTCACCTCGTCGGTGGTATTGCTGGTCTATGGGGTGCTCTCATCGAAGGTCCCAGAATTGGCAGATTCGACCATACAGGTCGACCCATAGCTCTTCGTGGACACAGTGCCACTCTCGTCGTTCTCGGAACTTTCTTGCTCTGGTATGGATGGTATGGATTCAATCCAGGTTCGTTCACAAAGATTCTCAGCGCTTACGAATCAGGAAGTTATTACGGCCAGTGGAGTGCGGTGGGCCGAACTGCCGTGACAACCACATTAGCTGGTTGTTCCGCTGCTTTAACCACACTCTTTGGCAAGCGGATTCTCTCCGGCCACTGGAACGTGACGGACGTCTGCAATGGTTTGCTCGGTGGGTTCGCTGCCATCACTGCTGGGTGCTCCGTCGTGGAGCCATGGGCTGCGATTGTTTGTGGGGTCGTGGCGGCTGCGGTTTTAATCGGTTGCAACAAGCTGGCAGAGAAGATGAGGTACGATGATCCGCTGGAGGCGGCGCAACTGCACGGCGGCTGTGGCGCGTGGGGGATAATCTTTACGGCGTTATTCGCAAAGGGGGAGTATGTGGATCAAGTGTACCCGGGTAAAGCGGGTCGGCCACACGGGTTGTTCATGGGTGGTGGAGGGAGGCTATTGGGTGCTCACGTGATCCAGATTCTGGTGATAGTCGGGTGGGTCAGCGCCACCATGGGTACACTGTTCTTCATTCTTCATAAGCTCAAACTATTACGGATCTCACCGGAGGACGAAATGGCTGGTATGGATCTGACCCGACATGGAGGATTTGCGTACGCTTACGAAGATGAATCACATAAACATGGGATTCAGTTGAAGAAAATCGAACCCAACGCTACTTCTCCGTCTCCCCCAACGGAACTGTAATTGCGACTTTTCTTCAAATGTTTTATTTTCTCTCTCTTTTTAAATTACTTTATGTTTGAACTAAGACTTTGTCTTACTAATGTTATAAATAATACGTACTTTGCCAACGACCCATCCCTTTTGACATACTGAAGGTTTATTTTTTCTGTTAGAGATGAAAACCAGATTAACAAAAACGCAATGAAAAAGCAAAAAGACCTAACAGGCTAACACATAAAACATTAAAGCAGGGCCCCACTAAAAAAAAAAAAAAAAACACCAATTTAGTAATGGAAATTCCTTTACTAATCAGTTTAGAGAGGGATTAACAGCGGAATCAGATTAGCGATGAAATTCGTTCTGTTGCTGAAAATACCATTACTAACAAAATTCCGTCACAATGTTCAGGATCGAGAGTAATTAATTAGAGTGGGTAAAATCCTTGCATATTGCGTAATGTCTTTCAATCTAATTGCTCTATTGTTTGTATTGAAAAAATATAGAAGCTTGTTCAAAGGCATATTGTGAGAATGAGGAAAAGGCATATTGTGAGAAAAAATTAATTCCTAAACTTGAAAATCTATTAACAACTTCAATTCATTTTAGCAATTTTGGAAATGAAATTCACAACTCTTGATTTCAGCTTGGATACTTGGAAAAATGAGAAAAATCATGTTTTTTTTTTAAATTATTAATTTCTATCCTTGAAAAGCTATTAATAACTTCTCAATTCATTTTACCAATTTTGAAAGTTAAATTCACCATTCAAGATTTCATTTTTGAAAAATGAGGAAAAGGCATGTTATAGGAAATGATTCATTCCTAAACGTAAAGCTATTAACAACTTCTCAATTCATTTTGCCAATTTTAGAATTGAAATTCACAGCTCATATTTTCAGCTCACTACTACAAAAATGCTAAACAACGACCTAAATAAGACCCAATTAACGACCCTTTTCTGAGGGACGTCTTGGAGGGGGTAGAGGAAAATTTCCAAAATGGCGACCTGATCCAAAATTAGGTCGTCTTATTAAGGCGACGATATTAGATCGGGTCACCTTAATAAGGCGACGATTTCAAATCGAATTCGCCTTATATAGGTAAATAAGAAGATAGGAATTCGCCTTAAGGCGACCTGATATTATAATCAGGTCGCCTTATCGTAACAAAGGCGACCTGATTTAAAAATCAGGTCGCCTTTGTTGAAATTTTTTTTAAAAAAAGTAAACTACAAAATATGAACATCTACCAAGCAACAGAAGAATCACACTCTAACGAAGAATCGGCGAAACCACCACAAGCAACAGAAGAATCTCACTCTAACACAATACATAAACAGACTATATATAACACCAAAATTGCATATTTTGTACAGACAAAACACCAAATACATACAAATGAACAACAATTAACATATTAATTAATCATGCTCAGTACTAACTAGACGCTATGTGTTGAAGAAGATATCTAGATATCATGTCTCGAACCGAATCGATCTCATCCTGCGAGTACGGATCCTTAGTACCCAAAAACGTATATTGGGGAAACAAGGTATAAGATAAACCAATTAAGTGAAGGAAATAATTAACAACTCAAGTACAACAACAAAAATTAAATAAACTTGAGAATCACAGAGCGATTACGTACGTTTTGAAAACCTTGAGTACGTCCGTTGTTAACGATGGATTGCATCCAACTCATAACGTAATATCCGCACTCGGTGCTCCACGGTTGTTGATGGCACTATAAATCAAAGGCAAATTGTTAAAAACGAATAAAGGCATATCTAAAGCTACTGTGTCAATGAAATAACTTGAATTGAAACTACTCACCTGTCGGTTTAAACCACTTCGGTCCTCCCTGCTCTTTTGCATTGATCATTGTCTATACGTTTTGAGGCCCCTATCATTAAAATGGAAATTAACAGACATGTTAAACCATTCATTTAAAAGAAGAATCGACGATTTAGAAAAAAATTTACTTACTCGGCAAACATGTTTTGATATCCTCGGTAGGATTGCCATTTACTGAATCGAACCAATAACAGGAGTTCTTGCTCGGACAAACAACACACAGCGTCAATGACCACTACAACATATACGTATTAATATTAAATTAAGATAAGACCGCAATTTTGACACAAAAATCTTATCAGACAAAACAAAAGTATGCACCTTTCATGTATTGGCGCTAGATAACAAGACGACCCTCCGTCGCTCATTGTTAGACCAACATAAATTGACCTCTGGGTAACGTCTTTGCGAGCGAAGCCGTGCATCCGGGACATAAGTATCCATACAAACTCGCTCGCGGTGTGCCGGCGCATAATTCACGGCAGACACTATGAAATGAAATGATAAATGTTATTGAAGATCTTAAACAAAAAAAGAGTACTAGCATAATTAAAGGGTTAAACAAACTTACGAGATTGCAAGTTGAAGAAAGCGTATATCTAAACAATCCATCGTCAAAAACTCCATCAAATCTTTATTGTCAAATGTCATCGGATATGTCTTTTACGCACCGACAATGCCGGAGGCATCTGCAAGCTTATGAGGCCGATGTCCTTGTACATCTCTTGCAGTTGTGCTAGGTACGGAAATAAGCCAGCAGCTTGTTCATCCTATGAAAACATAAAAAAACATATTATGAGTGAATGAGCAATGAAAATCAATCGGAAACAACTCACACTCAATCGGTAATGTATTTCCTACCATCGCGGTGTCGTCCACATCTCAATAAGATGAGCCGGCCAAAGGATGAACCATGTGATGGCGGCGCCTAGTGTGGTAACCTCCTCATCATCAATCGGGACGGTGTCTCTTCTTCCCCCTCTCGCACACTCGTCACAGTCACCCGACGTTGGTTTACTGAAATTTGCTTGTTGTGGTGTTTGTCTTGTTCAGGTAAACAAGACCATCGGCAACAATCCGCCGTGTGTGTCATCCAAATATAGGGTGCAAGCTATACCTCCTGTGGAGTGTGAGACGGTTCGCTAATATGCACCTGCGGAGTGTGAGACGGTTCGCTAATATGCACCTCTGCGGTGTGAGACGGTCCGCCAATAACTACCTCGGAGGAGAAGGTCCGCTAATATGTAACTCGGAGGCTGAAAACTATCTTTCTTCTTTGGGGATATTCGGGGATTCGTCGGATGTACGTTCTTTGTTGTACCATAGCTTGCATTTCACCCGTAGTTGTGCCATAACATCTTTCATAAGGTTTGCTCGAATTCGGCTTCAAGCTCCTGCTGGCTCTGCGTCATACAAACGTGAACGTCGTCAGAAAAATTTTGCGACACTCACTCCCTCGTCTCCCCTCGAACGGCATCGGGGTAATCCGGCTTCCCAATCGCCGTCGACAAAATGTCTGCCGCGTACCGGCGTGAATGAGCCTTGGCTACTCTGCTGCTCAAGTGAATCTGTACCATAAGATTTTTCATAAATAATAACTAAACTCTTATATAGTATGAAACAAGCGAGGCTATTTAATACTTCTAATTCAACTACTTACGATCTTTGAGGCAACCGCGGCAACATCTTCATTGATGTATTTGTCCCCTTCATCCTCATGACTTTCCATTTTTGTGACGAGGAGGACGCTGGGGGGCTGGATAGCTTGATGGAAGGATCGGATTGGGAAGCTTCCTTCAATCGCTGCAGCTCTTCCTCCATCATCTTTCGTTCCGGCTTTACGTAGCCACCTCTAGACAAGCAATGCGGATACTTATTTTTCGCTTGCCTCTCTCTATTGGCTTGGCTTGTTTTACGTGACACGAAAACAAACAAAAGCTGATAAATACGAATTCAAGTAGATTCAAATTAAAGATAATATATGACGAAATTTTACCAGAAATTCAGGATTCTGCCAGGACGCCACAAACTCCCTCCAGTCCTCCGGAGAAATGAAGGAATAGGTCTTACATGGATCTTGGTCCCTCTTTGCCCCGCGAATATACTTTTTGTCAGCTTGTTCTTAAAATCTTTCCAACGGAGACGAACTTCGCCCATCCAATGCTTCCTCATGGCCTTAGTGTTAGGGACATCAAATGTTTCTGCAAGGTGAAAGAGAAGATATGACGAAATCAAGTAATAAGACTAAAGATACAAATGCAGATATATCGAAAGTGAGATACCAAAATCTGTGTCCAAATCAAATCCTTCGTCTTATCATCAACGAACTTCCAAGCCGAGTAAACAATACGCACTTTGCTTCGAGCCAGATAGCCTAAATAGCTAATGAAGCTGTCTTCCTCTCTGCCAACTGGATTCATATTTTCATCAAACTCCACATGCAGCCTCTTTTTCTGACTGTCACGGCGAGCAATTAGCTCACCCATGTGTGTGCTACCTCTCCCTTTTCTCTCAACGGGCATATCAACCCTATCTCCCGATGACTCGTCTGAGCTAGACATATTCTGTTCATCAAAGACCAATCATTTATGTTAGATAGGTTTTTAAATAATAAACAGATTAATAAAATGAACCAACATGTTAAACGACCACAAAAAGAACATAGTAGTTAAACAAATCATTTTGTAGCGAAGATCTTACTTTACATGGTGTCCCATATTCCTTCACAATGATCCTTTCTTGCAGCATATTCTTCATCATCTATCAATTCTACTTCACGTGTTGTAGGTGGATTTGTTGTGAAAGGGAGTGTATCGTCAAGGTTCAAGGATTCTTCACCATACTTCTGTTTTTACTTTGAAGTACAATGGACATTCTTTTATTTGCGAGTGGCGTAACATAAAACACTTGTTTCGCGACTTGCTAAAATGAATGGCTCATCTCTATGACCAAGTCTTTGAAGATCAAGCGAGACAAATCCAAATTTAGGATCTATTACAACAGCATTATTGCTAACCCACTTACATTTCAATAAAGCAACTTTGAACTTGCTGTAGTTGATCTCCCATATTTCTTCGATCACTCCATAATAGGCCATTGATGCTACCACCGGGTTTTGTCTTTCGAACTCGAAAAGTGCATGGATTCAGCTTCAACCATCACCCCACTATTTTGCACAACACTTCTGTCATCTTGGTCTTTTGTGTAGAAAGAATATCCGTTGACATCGTAACCGCTCCAAGTGATGACACGAAAAGAAGGCCCCAGGGCTAACCACTCGATTGTATCTGACACTCCGGTCTCGTGCAATACCTTCTCACTGAACCACTTTATGAACGTCTTCTTTTGCTCATTCGCTATCTGCATGTCACTCTTCCTTGGATTCATATTCTTCAAACTCTTTCTGTGTTCATCAATGTATGGTTGAACTTCTTAGTATTATTCATGATGTACGGGTGTGCTTGCAACACCTCTTCACGAGGCTTATTCTTCGGTTTGATTCCTCGAGTTCCTCGCTTATCCCCTCGTCATCTTTGAGATTGTATCGTCGGCCACGATAGATAATCTTTGCAGAACTCCATAGCCTCTTCAACTACATATCTCTCAACTATTGAGGCTTCCGGCCGATAAGGGTTTTTAGAATACCCTTTTAAGATCTTCATGTATCGCTCGAAAGGGTACATCCACCTTAGGTAAACTGGATCGCACAGTCTTACCTCCCTTACCAAGTGCACTATCAAGTGCACCATGATATCAAAAAAGGCAAATGCATCTCTAGTTGGGACAAAATAATATAACCCTCATTCTCCAATTCATCCAACTTTTCAATGTCAATGACTTTGTTGCGAGATAGCATTGAAGAAAATACTCAATCTTGTTATAGTGGATCGAACTTCATCTTTCATAATGCCTCTTATAGCTATTGGTAGTAGTTGTTGCATCAACACATGATAATCATGGGACTTCATTCCCACTAACTTCAAATCGTTCATTGAGACACACTTTCTCAAATTAGAAGAATATCCTTGTGGCACCTTAATGTCATATAGACATCCACACAAACTTTTCTTCTCCGCTTTTGATAGTGTATGAGTTCTTTGGCTCCATGTATGCCCTCTTACCATCTTCCATTACTCGTGGATGTAACCTTTCTCTTATTCCCATGTCAACCAGATCTAGTCTCGCACTAATTCCATCCTTAGTCTTCCCTGGTATGTGCAAAAGTGTACTGACAAGGCTATCACAAACGTTTTTCTCCACATGCATCACATCAAGACTGTGTCTCACATCAAGACTACGCCAATATGGAAGATCAAAGAAAATTGATCTCTTCTTCCATATATTCTTCTCACTCGCCTTCCTTTGCTGCTTACCCAATATGACGTTGATATGTTTCACCCGACTATAAACGTCCTCTCCGGTTAACGCCTTTGGAGCCGTATTTTGCTCCGTAAGCCGTTAAACGCTTTCTTAACTTACGATATGGGTGGAACCGATGAAGAAACCTCCCGTGGCCGAGGTAGACCATTTTTATTCCCTACTTAAGTTGATGGAAGTGTGTGCTTTCTTCACATATTGGACATGCTTTATGCCCCATCACACTATACCACGACAAATTTCCGTATGCGGGAAAGTCGTTTATCGTGGTAAAAATCATTGCACGCAACTTGAAGTGCTCCTTCTTATATGCATCAAACACATCTACGCCTTCCTCCCACAACTTCTTCAAATCCTCAACCAAAGGCGCCAAGTACACATCGATATTGTTCCCGGTTGTTTTGGTCCGAAATCATCATAGAAAGCATCACATACTTGCGTTTCATACATAGCCGAGGAGGTAAGTTGTATATTACAAGGAGAACCGGCCATGCACTATGGGTGCTGCTAAGAGTTCGATATGGATTGAAGCCATCTGTACAAAGCCCAGTAGAAGGTTTCTTGGCTCACTTCCAAATTGAGGGAACATTTCGTCTATTTTCTTCCATTGCGGAGAGTCACCGGGTCCGAAGATATTTTCCATCGGATATTCTCTCATCGAATGCCATCTCAACTTCTTCGCCGTTGCTTCACTAGTAAGCAGACGCTTAAACCGTGGAATTATTGGAAGATACCACAATGCCTTCAAAGGTTGCCTTTTTGTTGTCTGCTCTCCGAAACACTAACTTTCTTCACTTTGTATCGTGAAGTTTTACACTTCGGACAATTACGAGGCCTTCGTACTCGTTTACGTACAATATGCAGTCATTAGGGCAGCTGTGTATTTTTTTATACTCCATACCCATCGTAGACAAGATTTTCTTCGCTTCATACATACGATTTGGAAGTACATTATCAGCGGCAACATATCACACAACAATTCAAGCGGCGACGTGAAAGCGCTATCGGTCCACCCACAAGTTGCCTTTAAGTTGACCAAATGTAAGGTCGCGATCAACCGTGTATACTTAGTACACCCAGGGAACAAAGGTGTCTCTGCATCACTCCG
Source organism: Acacia pycnantha (assembly GCA_025563575.1). Lineage (NCBI taxonomy): Eukaryota > Viridiplantae > Streptophyta > Magnoliopsida > Fabales > Fabaceae > Acacia > Acacia pycnantha. Next base: position 2,791,263 of record JAMWYP010000100.1, read on the forward strand.
CACGCTTTCATATTCACCCGATTGTGCAAAAGTGCCTCAACATCATTAATCATTTTCTCCATTCCATCATCATCATCTACCTCAACTTCATTTGCATGGGACACACCGGTACTTACTTCCTCACCATGCCATATCCACGTTGTGTATCGAAGGTGTATTCCATCACAAAGTAGGTGGTCCCTTATATCAGCAATAACCCTTCGACTCCCATTTAAACAATTAACACATGGACAATAATACATCCCATTTTTGTGGCCACATTCCTTCTAGCAAATTCAATAAACTCTTCCACCCCATTCTCATATTCTTCACTAGTTCTCAATGCATTCATCCAACTATGACCCATTTTATTACAACCTAACATTTCCAACAACAGTCAAGTTCATGTCAATTTCAAGAACGACATGTTTTCTTTTAAGTAAATTTCGGCAACATTTCCCCTTAAAAGTAAGACATCCCAAAATTTCAATAACAACCAATTTCAGCTTAATAACCCTAAACTTACTAACTAAACCAATTTCAGCTAAACAATTTATCAATTATGTAAGATAAAGAAACCATAGAGCCATAGAGTCAATGTTTACTTAAAGTAAACGTGCTTTTACAATGATTAAAGCTAGAAGTGTTTTGCATTGAATTAATTGCTATCAAAGTATTACCTTTAAGGACATTGGAGCCTTAATCATAAAGCGAGACTCCAAGAGATTACGATGAATATAGAAGTTCGATAGGGAAGAGTAACACAAAGCACATCTAACGAGAGAATCAATGAATGACCGAGGCATAAGAACAACCAAAACTAAACCACTATCTAATCACAAAATACTCCTATAATCCTTCAAAATCAACTACTACAACCAATCAGTGTGACATGACCAATTTAATGAAGCTTTAGACAATTTAGTTGGCCACCAAATTTACTTGAATAAAAATCTACAAATAAGAGCAGTTCCAAATTGTATTCTTTTTAATTAGCAAGAAGTACATTACCAATTTAAACCACTATCTAATCACAAAATACTCCTATAATCCTTCAAAATCAACTACTACAACCAATCAGTGTGACATGACCAATTTAATGAAGCTTTAGACAATTTAGTTGGCCACCAAATTTACTTGAATAAAAATCTACAAATAAGAGCAGTTCCAAATTGTATTCTTTTTAATTAGCAAGAAGTACATTACCAATTAAATGGGGTTTGGAATCAAAGAACAAGAAGAACGAACAAGCTTACTTGGTTTCGCAGGTTTTGATCGGGAAGGAGGTGGAGTGAGCGAGTGAGAGGCAGGAATCCTAATCGAAGCAAAATCCAATCCATAAGCAAGAAGCATTAACGATTAAAATGGGTTATTAGGAATCAAAGAACTTAAGAGTAACATCCGAACAAGCTTACTTGGGTTTGGTGGGTCTCTTCGATCGGCGAAAGAGGCGGAGTGAGCGAGAGAGTACTTGTGATCGATCGGTGACGACGGCGGAGACGAAGGAGCGACGGCGGAGACGTACGGCAAGGAAAGCGACGAAGAGCGGAACGAGAGTGAGTCTGAGAGGATTTCGCGGCCTCTGTCGGAGTATGAGTGTGTGAGGGAAAATGAAGAGGCGCGAGTTTATTAACCTAAAAAAATGACTATAGGCGACTGAATCATCTTTCGGGTCGCCTATATTCCAATTTTGGCGACACGAATGATAATCAGTCGCCTATATTTTATAAATGGCAACTGATTCGATTCAAAGTCGCCTATATTTTAAAAATGGCGACCTGAATCAAAATCAGGTCGCCTATCTGAAGGCTCAACTTCCTTAAATATAATTACAAGAATGCCACCGCCTTCACTTTGGACGTCCTATTTCTAAATAAGGACGTTTTTTAGGGTAGTAATATCCAATTTTTGTAGTAGTGGCTTGAGCACTTGGGAAAAAGAGAAACAATCAAATATCAAATTTTTTTTTTTTGGAAATGATTAATTCGTAAACTTGGAAAGCTATCAACAACTTCTGAATTCATTTTAATAATTTCGAAATATAAATTAACAACTCAAGATTTAGCGTCGGAAAATGAGGAAAAAAACATGTGGGAAATGATTGATTCCTAAATTTGAAAAGCTATTAACAACTTCTCAATTCATTTGACCAATTTCCAAATATAAATTCACATCTCAATATTTTAGTTTGTAAAAATGAGGAAAAGACATGCTGTGGGAAATGATTAATTCATAATCTTGAAAAGTTATTAATAATTTCTCAATTTACCAATTTTCAAAATTAAAATTCACAAGAAATTTCAACTTAACACTTGGAAAAATGTGAAATATTCATTTTTATTAGGAAAAGCTTAGTACCAAAACTTGAAAAGCTATTAGGAACGTCTCATTAATTCATTTTACCAATTTTGAAATACAAATTTAGAACTCCCTACGACACATTTGGGGATTTATAATGCCTAATATATAACGGTTACAACTAATAAAGGTCATGTATGTCAAGGCGGAGGTTGCATAAAGATATATAACACTTAAAAGTAATGGTTAATATGTGTACCATCATGTATTACAAGGCGGAATTCACGGAAATACAAAAATAACGGTTGCAATTAATAACCGTAATTTATTTAGTTACAAAAGTGGTGGTTCTTTTGAAACAACTATCATATAACAAATACAAACGATTCGTCTTCCAACTTACATAAGCGAAAACACATACATAACGATTATGCCAATTGATCAAAAAGTATGAACAACAAAAAAAACATTTTATAATAAACAATTGTCCTATAAAGTACAAGGGTTAAGGTGCAGATTGGCCAACGAAATATTACTCGAGGAGCATCTGACACAAACATTAATTGAGTGTACCTTAATTATCAATCAACAATTAAAAGTGAAAAAAACACAATGCCGTTAAACTACCCCGTCACTGTGTTGGTGTCTCCGTCTTTCATTGATTGTCATAGTGTTGGCGACGTCGGCGTCTCCAAAGTGAAAAAAACACAATGCCGTCAACATTAGTTTTTTAAACCATATAGGGCAACATTACTGCTTTTTGAAACTTCTGAGGCAACACTGAGATAAGAAAAACTTCTAGGGTAACATTACTCCTAGGCCTATACTTCCAAGGCAGATTTGTTGCTTAACCCTATTAAAAAAATAATCGTTAAGGCAATGTAGCTCAAAAATATTAGGAAAAAAACAATTGTCTCTTTACGGTTGTTAGTAAACAACCGTTACTTATTTAAGGAATGTTTACTGTTATTAATAAACAACAGCTACTTATGTAAACTGTGGCGATTTATGCTGACACGTTTTGCTCTATCACATAATCCTTTCCATTCCAAAGGACACGATCTACTGGATATCCTGCGAAACCCATTTAGCCATCCACTTCTACTGCAACTTCTGACTTTTGTTCTCTATCGATTACAAGAGAGAGTAAGGCGCATGGACAAGAAAAGGAAGGGGGAACTGACCTCTCTCATTTATTCACACTCTCATTTTTTCTTTTTAATTTTTTAATTATACTATGGGTTGAATAATCAACTTTTATTATTAAAAAATTTAAATAATTTACAGCTATTACTTAAAACCCGCCACTTTTCAGAATACCATGTCAATATCTAACAAGTATCAAGAAATCACCGTTATCATTTAAAAAACCAAACAACTGTGATGTTAAATTAAAACCATGAACTTTTGTTCAAAGGTTAATTACGATTGTAAATTAAGAACTGTAAGAAAACACAACCAATCATAACAGTTATAAACTTAGAACAGTAAGCAAGGGGGAACTAACCTCTCTTGTTTGCACTCTTGTTTATTCACACTCTTGTTTTCTTTTGTTTATACTATGTGGTTGAATAATCAACTTTAAATATTATTAAGAAATTCAAAAAAGTTACGGTTATTATGTAAAACCTGTTACTTTTTCAGGATACCATGTCAAATACCTAATGGTTATGAAGAAATCATCGTCATTGCTTACAAAACTTAACAACTATGATATTAAAACCGTCAACTTTTGTTCAAAGGTTCATTACGGTTGTAAATTAAGAACCATATGAAAAGGTTGTTAGTGTCAAACCCCTTATTATTTCGACATTTATCAGGGTAATAATGCACAGCTCGATGAGAGAGTGGAAATAGCATAAAAAGTACTGATATAAAGTACTTGATTACATAACAGAAGTTCCCACAGGGTTTGTACATAATATTTACAAATTCCAAAAATTTATTACAAATCTAAAGATAACCAACGTCCATACTTGAACGGCACCAGAACCTTCAGTTGCTGGTATCCACCGCCTTACCGTTGGAACCACGTTCGTTGTGTTGTTCATGACCTAAGTTTGTGGAAAGGGTCGAGATTCATACGAATATCAGAGTAACTGTTAATCAGTTACATAAAATGTATATACTAAATATGGTAGTCAACCATTAAACACATTCAACATTCAGAGATACACATGATATGCAGCATCGACTACAATCATAGGACCTACTTGTTCTTTCCCACAGCAGTGGGTATTCAATTGGGCCTCTGCCCTTCTCTTCTAAAGGCATACATAGTATGTGAGAGAAAAGTTACTACCTGGTGGTCTTTCCACTTCTTGAACTGGTTCCCAGTCCCTTGGTCGTCTCGAGCATATATCAAATCCTATAATTACATATTCACGGACGGCGAGTTATTACTTATCCAAAATCTTCATTATCTCAAAATACTAGGTTTGGTTATCTTTAATGTTATCGCACTAAGCCCAAAGTGAAGCTAAAGGGGCCTACACTAACTCCGAGTGCTCATCTTAACCTTTGGAAGTTTACTTTACTACCAATTGCCCTTACTTTTTTATTTTCGTACAAAAAGTCAAAGTATGGCAGAATTTTCAATTAACTTCGAAAATTCATATATTTATGTACAAATATCCAATTGTAATGATTCCAAAATTTATGTGACCTTTATTAAGTCTAATTTTAGGGAAAAATTCCTCCCACTGCCACTTTTACTTGCACAAATCCATAATTATCAATCAATCCTCATTGGTCTCGAAAATGTTCTAGATTTAATACCTAACTTCAAAAATTCATAACTTCTAATATACTAATTCATTAACCTCATATCATATATCATTTTAAAACTTATAATGTCTTCTTGAAATATGAAAAGTTTCATAGCGATTGGACCATATTCTATACCCCAACATATAGTACATTCAGACTACCACACAAGAAACCCTAATTGGCAGTAGTATTTTAATTTTTGGATTTCAAATCCATTCTTTCTAAAATTATACCAACAACCTATTCTTATACAATTTTTCCCAAGGAATCCATTTGAGACCTTAAAAATAGAAAAATCACACCCTTTCTTCATGCCCTTTTCTGACCAAAATATTAGGATTTCAAATAACAATTTACAATTCACAATTTACTCACTAAACTAGGTCATATGCTTCCAAAACATCATATAATCACAAGTATATGAACAAAGCATCATGGAAACCTAACAACCATGTTTGAAAAAAACATTAGGGTGTCCCAAGATATTCATAAAACTCATCAAAACCTCAAGACAATCGGTTCAAAATGAAGCTTAAACTTACCTTATCACGATTCTACAATTCGTTCGGGAATCTGGCGGCACTTTGTCTAAGTAGATGGCACAAAACACCTCCAATAAGGAAATTGAAACCATAGGAATGAAGCTCTCAGTGAGTAGAACAACTTTTATGAAGAGTGTTATTAGATTTGAGGTGGTTATGTAGGAGATTTAGGCTTGTTTATGTTTCTTTCTCTTCTATAATTTTTGCCTCCATTGTTGCAAGATTTAAGCTCTACAACTCACTCTTGTTTGGACCAAATGAAATATGAAGGAAATGGAGGAGGAATGATATTAAATGGAATAACTAGACCATGTTTGGTTACATCCATATTCCTCTAATAAGAATTCGTTATTTGTCCCTTCTTATTTTCCTTTCTTTTTCCATTTGGCTGAAACTAATGGTCTTGGAGGATTAAGTGGGCTTTAATCTCATGTGAGTAACTCTTATGTTGACATGTGTCCCAATTGATTAAATCTCAAGGTTCCAAGTGTCCTTGAATCATCTTCTTTCCCTTTTCTCTCTCCTACTATGTGCCACTTATCTTAGGGAAGGGAAGCTTGATGAATTCCCCTGACTCCCGAGTTAGGTGTTCAGAAAAGTCAAGTACCTAACCGAACCATACACCGATGGATTCCTAGGACTCAAATGCTAGGTGGCGTGTTCTGGAGATGCTAACACAAAAGTGATCTTGTACTTTGTCATGATGAGAGGACACTTGTTATATTCCTATGGAGCCAATACAAAAGTTGTGTCATCATTAGCTATCATAACCTACTTTATTAAAGCTACTTTATCGGTGCTTACTCAAGATTTTACTTGTGTTTTATTTGGGATTGCGGCATGCATACCGAGGCCCACCAAATGACACAAAGTTATAATGTGTGTATGGGCCCCTACATAGCGTCACATATCGATGTCTTTTCCAAACACGCAGGGTACACATGTCTACCCTGGAAATGCATGTTCGTACCTACAACGAAAATTTTCTCAACCAATTGTCTCATACCTCATGACATAGCTGGGTGACATCTTTCTACCAACCCAATGGCACCGTATATGTGTCATGTGCCCTTCTGCACCGATACTTTAATACTACTACCTATGCATACTGGGCTGTCTGCTCGATAGGGATGAATCATATAGTCCCTGAGAATATTTCTATCTATCAACATTCTTAAGACTCTTCCCGAATTGTGCTTAGTCGTCTACCTGATATAAGCTTTCCTCAGGTCTCTAGGCCCAAAGTTAAGGATACTACAACTAGTGTCAATGGTTTCACCTAAGAGGGGGTGAATTGGGTGATATTAAGAACTTAAAACAATTACAATTTAAAACTTAATCAAAAGATAAGAGTTGAAGAAATTTCACTGAAGTGTACACCGTAGTCTATACTAGTTCGGCCTTAATCTCTTGACATATGTCTAGTCCTCAGAGTTCCTATGAGATTTTCACTATACTTTCAAGATTTTATGGGTTCTTGGCACCATAGTACAAGATAGTTCATTATTAGGACACTGTTGGTCAATTTCCTTTTGGCAAGTGAACCAGTTGAACAAGTAATAAAGAGTAAGTAGAGTTATTGTCCTACAAAGAATGCTAATACAACGATGATGCAAGTTCCTATGACAATTGTGTGAAGTGAAATTATAGTTGGATTTGTTTATTTTTGAAAATACTAATGACAAGAAATAAATGAGTGATCGGAAGTCAAAGGAAGATATCACTTTAAAAGCATGCTGAGTTCAGATTTCATTCTAAGTCGCATTATTCCCCCAATTTGCACGTAACACATTGCTATAGCAATAATGCTACATAGCTTCCACAATGCTACAACAAAACCAGCCTTCACAACGTTATTCAACTAGCCCACCACTATCCTATATAGAAGCGTCTGCATTCTGTAAATACAATCCTTGCTCTACTTCTCCCATATTCCTATGGCGTTTTTCTGGTTTAGACGGTTGGTTTTAACCTAGGTGTTTTGGTTATGAGCAGTAGACCCATTTCTGTAGCCTAAAATTTAGGTCGAGTGATAATTGAATATTTAATACACTTATTTTTATCTCTTTATCAATATTTAGGACTCTTTAGTTAATAAATAATGGCTTTTATGTGCATTTAGGCTTTGGGCCTTAGATTGTAATTTTAGCCATTTTTATCGATAAAATTCCATTTTTGTATTGCTTCACTATTTTTACCATAACTCTTGAACCAGACATCGGATTTGCCTCATTTTTGTCTCATATTTCAGATGATTCAGAGAGCTACAATTGTTATGAAGACATAAAGAGCCAATTCGGACAAGAAGGCGGTCAATTTTGGAGCCAAAGTCAGATGAACAATTCTGGATTTTAATTGGGCTCGAATTTTGTAATTAAAGCCCATCTTTATTTTATTTTCGTTTTGGGCTGAACCATTAGACCTAATTCGTTTTTAGGTTATCTTTAAGTGAGGCAGCCGTCACACATTCATTCTACGCATTAATTCATTCACGTTTTACACAGTTTTGGATTAAAGACGAAGTTTTAGTTTTCTCTCAAATGTTCTTCATGTTCTTCATCTTTTCTTCTTCTATTCCAACCATGCTCGGCTAAACTTCTATGATTAATCCAACGTGAGGATTCCATGATTCGTCCAGAGAGCCTAGGCTTAATCGGATTAGGGTTTCTCGATTCTGTTTTCATCTTATCAGATCGATTTCGAAAATAGTTCGAATATTAGATTTAATATTCGGTTTGGTTCGTCCCAAGGACCGAGTTCGGACTAGGTTTAAAGTGTTTTGTGCGATCGTACAATGAGACGCCACTGTTCGAATAAATGCTAGGCGATCGTCTAGTCGAGGAATTTCGGACGGATGCGAGATCTCGGTTCGTCTAGAACCAAACGCGAGTTCGTTAATATTTCGCTCAAGGATGGACGTTTCGGGAATCTAAACGTTGGGTTGGTCGCTTTTAATCTATTTCGGTTTATTAACGTTTTTCTATCTGTTTCTATTATCTCTTCTCTAACTGTTTGAACCAAAAACCTCCCCATTTTTACTGTTTCTATTTCTCGTTGTTATTCCAATCAAACCCATTGCGAATTCATTGGGAAAACGATCCAGGTTCCCTATTACTGCAAATCTTTTATTGAACTTGGTTATTTTGTGAGGGCTCGGCAAATCTCTTTCAAAATTTGGCGCCGTTGCCGGGGAATTTGCATCGGTTTGATTAGTAACAGTATTGGAAATTTTTTTTATTATTATTTTTTTTATTTTGATTTGATTTGATTTTTTTATCTTTTATTTTATCTTTTTATTTTATTTTATTTTTAAATAAAAAAAAAAATTTAAAAATTTTTTTTTTTTTTTAAAAAAAATCATTTGATAGTATTTCTGATAGTCTTGTTGTTTTCACTAATTCTAGTAGCAATTTTGCTAACTCAGACGTTATGGCAGAAAGACAGGCAGATCATGCTACTTTAAAGGAATTGGGTGCACTGATGTTAATTATCAACCTTTGTGCATCCAATATCCTAACCTTGCCGCTAACTTTGAGCTTAAATCTGGTCTAATACACTTGTTGCCTAAGTTTCATGGTCTTGCAGGTGAGTGCCCCATTAAGCATTTGAAGGAATTCCATGTAGTGTGCAGCACAATGAAACCACAAGCCATTGATGAGAATCATATCAAGCTGAGAGCTTTTCCTTTCTCACTGGAAGGTGGAGCCAAGGATTGGTTGCTGTACCTTCAGCCCTCATCTATTGGGAGCTGGACTGATATTCAGAGGATATTCCTAGAGAAATATTTTCCTTCCTCAAGAGCAATTGCGATCAAGAGGGAGATTGGCAACATTAAACAGTCATTTGGGGAGACTATGCATGAGTATTGGGAGAGGTTCAAAAGGTTATGTGCAAGCTGTCCACACCATCGATATACGAAAAGACTTGATCAACTCTTTCTATGATGGTCTATCACCGGTAGACAAAGGGTTGGTTGATGCCTCTAGTGGTGGAGCTATGAGTAACAAGACACTGAAGAAGCCCGAGAATTGATATCCCAGTATGATTCCCAGAGATTAGAGACTAGACTTGATGATTTGACCTCCCTTGTGAGGCAATTGGCAGTGACACAGACAGTGCAGTCTTCACCTCCTCAGAGTGGGTACTCCTGTGGGTTTTGTTCTGACCCATATCATTCTACTGACTCATGCCCTACCTTGCATGATCCTGCTTACCAAGACCGATCGGTAGCTTCGGTGGGCGTTTTTCGGGAAGGCCACAATACCAACGAGAATAATGCCTTCTCCAATACTTATAATCCTGGTTGGAGAAATCACCCCAACTTTATTGGAACCAAAATCGAACCGAGTAACCGGAATCGAATCGAATCGAATCGAGTAACCGGTATCAACGAGTGCGGGAATTACCAGCGAGAGACAGTACATGCCACGGACTTTCCAGCCAACAGTCTGCACCCCTTTGCCTTTGCAAGCGCCACCTCCTCGACCGGCCATATGTCCACCTCCACGGGCGGCACAATGCGAGCTAGTAGTAGTGGTGGTGGTTCCTCACTTGAAGATATGATGAAGCAATTTGTCACGGCCAATATGCGGTTCCAACAAAGAACCGACACTTCCATTCGAGTTTGCAAACACAGATTGGGCAATTGGCAACATCATTGAACCGGCTTCAACCTCGGGGATCCAACTCCCTTCCTTCACAAACAATTCCCAATCCTAAGGGAAATGTGAGTGCTATATCACTACGATGCGGCAAGCAATTGGAGGAACCTAAGCACGCTACGAGATGTGACTTCCACATCAGAAACGAGTCGGGAAATGTGAAGATTGACTGAAAAGAAAAAGGCAATACAGCAAGGTGAAGAGGAAGACATTCCTATTCCTCTTCCCTTCCCTCAGAGAGCAATTCAGTCCAAGAAATTGGCAGATAAAGCACAAGAGAAGGATATACTTGAGACATTTGTTGTGGATGATGTTCTTGCTGATTGGTGTGCTGCTTACCCTGATTTTGCATCTATGAGTGATTCTCTCATTTGTGCATGTGCTAATAATGAATGGTGTCCTATTTGCACTGAAATTAATGATGCATTATTTGGTGATTCTGACTTGCTTAGTGATTCCCTAACGTGCATCCCGATTCGATTTTGATGAGCTTACTTGATTTTGATGAACCGAATTCGATGTTAACATTGAAGTTTGTATAGACACAGTCCTTTTGCTTGTGCTTCTTTGAAAGTGGTTTCAGGATTTCTAGTGTGATGACATCGAGTTGTTACCACCCAAGCTTCTTCCATCCATTGAGCAACCGCCTAAACTAGAGTTGAAATCCCTCCCAGATCACCTGAAGTATGCATTTACGGAGGTGAATGAGCGATTGCCGATCATTGTGGCAAATAATCTTTTGCACGATCAAGAAGAGAAGCTGCTAAGCTTATTGAGGGCGAACAAGAAGGCCATTGGGTGGACATTAGCCGACATAGTTGGCATCGGCCCTTCTATGTGCATGCATCGTATTCATTTGGAAGAGGAATCTAAGCCCGTGAGGCAACCCCGAGACGCCTTAATCCTCTTATCCTTGATGTGGTAAAGAAGGAGGTCACTAAGCTCCTGCAGTGGCATCATCTATCCCTGCTTCCTGGATGGCTACTCCGGATATTTCCAGATCCATATTGCTCCTGAGGATCAGGAGAAGACGACCTTCACATGCCCCTTTGGGACATATGCTTACCGAAGGATGCCTTTTGGCCTTTGCAATGCACTTGGCACTTTTCAGCGTTGTATGGTAAGTATTTTCTCTGAGTTTCTAGAGGATTGCATGGAGGTTTTTATGGATGACTTCACTGTATATGGGTCTAGTTTTGATTCCTGCTTGGCTAATTTGTCTAGAGTTTTGCATAGATGTACTGAGATGCCTCAAAACCCTATATTGTTTTGTGAGATCTTTGATGTTTGGGGTATTGATTTTATGGGTCCATTTCCTGCTTCATATGGTTATACTTACATACTGCTGGCTGTTGATTATGTTTCGAAATGGGTTGAGGCGAAAGCCACCCGGACTAATGATTCTTCTGTGGTGGTGGACTTTGTTAGGTCTAACATTTTCTGCAGGTTTGGCATTCCTAGAGCTATTTTCAGTGACTAGGGTTCCCATTTTTGTAATCGAAGCATGGGTGCCTTGTTACGCAAGTATGGAGTGCTACACAAGGTCTCCACAGCATACCACCCTCAGACCAATGGTCAAGCTGAAGTCTCAAATAAAGAGATTAAGCAAATCCTTCAGAAGACTGTTAACTCTACCCGGAAAGATTGGAGTAAGCGATTAGAGGATGCTTTGTGGGCATATCGCACCGCCTACAAGACTCCGATTGGGATGTCTCCTTATCGGATTGTCTTTGGTAAGGCATGTCATCTTCGGTTGAGTTGGAACATCGAGCCTATTGGGCCATTAGCGGTGTAACATGGATTTGGCTCGATGCTGGGATGGAGAGGAAGCTGCGAGGTTGCAAGAGTTAGATGAGCTTAGATTGGATGCCTATGAGAGTTCACGGTTGTACAAGGAGAAGACTAAGGCATTCCATGATAAGCATATCCTGAGGAAGGAGTTCTCTGTGGGCCAAAAAGTTCTTCTGTTTAACTCCCGTTTGAAGTTTATGCCAGGTAAGCTTCGATCTAGATGGGATGGCCCTTTTGAGATCACTAACATTTTTCCATTTGGTGTCTTCTTCCTTCTCCCTCTTTCTCTCTTATTTGTTTTCTTTTTTTTTCTACCTTGCTTTTGAAAAAAAGTCTCTCTTTCTATGATTGCTACATATTATGAACGTGGAATTAGACTTTGGTTTTAATGGATCATTACGGTTGGTCTACAATTCTTGACTCTTCGATTACAAGTCTTGATAGTTGATTTGATGTTGTTGATTGCCTAAGTTGGTATTGACCTTGTGAGGTTTTGGGCTGCATGAATGGAATTCATCTTTTGCCATTCTTTCTTTCATGTGTGCATCTCTCATGATTTTTGTTCTCTAGAACTTGCTCCTTTTCTTTTTGAAACTACATTTTTCACTTACGTGCATAAGTATGATGGAAGCTTGTTTTCTTTCTTTTATTTTCCTCACTTTGGCCAAACAGCTTTCCCTTGCATTATGATTCCCTTGCTAGCCCCTTTGTGCCTTTTGACCCATTCTTTTCTAAGCCACATTACAAGCCTAAGCGTAAAACCATTTTATTCCGCACCTTGAAGATTTATTGAGCATTGGTTTCAACTTGTTTTGTGTTTAAGTGTGGGGTTGCTCAGAGTGCAACAGTTTAAGTGGGGGGGAGATATTTGATTTTGACATTGTCATTACGTATACAATGAAAGGAAAGAAAGAAAAGTAAAAAAAAAAAAAAGAAAAAAAAAGAAGAAGAAGAAAAAAAGAAGAAAAAAAAAGAGAGAGAAAAGAAAAGAAAAGAAAATACATAGAAAGAAATGGATACATTAGTAGAATAAAAGTTTCATACATAGAGAATGATTGTGTTAATCAGTGCTCTTCCTTTTGATTTCTTTGGTGCTTAGCCTCTCATTCCATACTATTACCTACCTTCACCCTAGCCCCGTTACAACCTTTAATTACAAGCTCTCTTGATTTGTGCATGTACGTGTTGTGAGTAGTGGAGACGTAGAAGTTGAGCAAGCTTATGGTAGAACAATTTTCTTGAGTAGAATTTGAGCGATACACTTATTTACCTTAAACACTTGAGAGACTGATTGATTGAGCGCATCATTTGTGAGACCATCTTTTGTGATTAGCATCATTGATTGAGACTACCATGAATTGTAATTTGAGATGAAGGGATTTTGGTCTTGATTGATTGGTCTTTTGGAACTTTTTGTCCCTTGATTCACTTTTTGCATTATTAGCAATTATTAGTAAAGAAGAGTTTTTCCTTTTAGTCTTTTTCTTTAGATTTTGCTCAGGAGTGCAAAAAGATAAGTGTGGGGGAATTTGATAATTGAATATTTAATACACTTATTTTTATCTCTTGATCAATATTTAGGACTCTTTAGTTAATAAATAATGGCTTTTATGTGCATTTAGGCTTTGGGCCTTAGATTGTAATTTTAGCCATTTTTATCGATAAAATTCCATTTTTGTATTGCTTCACTATTTTTACCATAACTCTTGAACCAGACATCGGATTTGCCTCATTGTTGTCTCATATTTCAGATGATTCAGAGAGCTACAATTGTTATGAAGACATAAAGAGCCAATTCAGACAAAAAGGCGGTCAATTTTGGAGCCAAAGTCAGATGAACAATTCTGGATTTTAATTGGGCTCGAATTTTGTAATTAAAGCCCATCTTTATTTTATTTTCGTTTTGGGCTGAACCATTAGACCTAATTCGTTTTTAGGTTATCTTTAAGTGAGGCAGGCTGCGAATTCATTGGGAAAACGATCCAGGTTCCCTATTACTGCAAATCTTTTATTGAACTTGGTTATTTTGTGAGGGCTCGGCAAATCTCTTTCATCGAGCCGTGCACGGGCTCACCCAGCAAACACTGTCTAATAGAGGTCTAACCTTGAATCTCGTCCGGTAAGCCAAGGCCACTGATCTAACCCTTAGCGTCCGCTAACTGACTATAAAATTGATGTTGCTGCTTTCGTCGCTAAAGCAGTCAATTAAACTAGGCCCTAAATTATTATGCAGTTTAGGGTCAACCTAGGTCATTCTCCCAAGGAGCAAGCTGTGGGTTTTATTTAGGTTGAATTTAGGTGATAAAAAGATGAAATGGAATGAAATGAAACTAAACTAAACTAACTGAATGCAAGATGAAAATGATTCTAAAACCTATATGAGAATGGAACTATTCTATATGCAAATGCAATTCTGGGGGGTTTTGTTATGAGAGAATAATTAAAATCCTAAGCAAAAGATTGATTAAAAGCAAATCAAACAACAAATTAAAGATCTAGTTCAGTTATAAGTGATAAAGGGGACAACTTAGGATTCACATGGAGTTGACTTTCTTAGCCCAAATTAATTAATTAGACCACAGGGGATTAATGAAAGATTGGAATTAATGAATTTAATTACCTAATTGAAACATGGGAAACCCTCAAGTTCAATAACACTTATTCCACTAGAAAACTCATAGTGAAATAAGTGGTGGCTAATTAAACTCATTAAAAACCAATCACGGTTAATTTCTAAATAATTTTGGGAATCATGTTCACAATTGCCCAATTAAACAACTAGACAATTTATCAATTTAATTAAACAATTAAATCAATAAACCTAATTGACAATTAAGTTAATAACGAAAACTCAATTATTAATTTAATTGACAATCCAAATGTTGCAAACAAGAATCCAGCAATAAGCATAAAAACTTTAAATTATCAATCTAATCCAATAAAAATAAGTTTACAATCTAAAACTAGATTGTTCTCAAGTAACACAATTTAAAACCGTTCAAAACTAAATTATCTCAAATCTCGAATTAAAAATATTAAAGAATAACACTCCCTTGTGGTCTTCAATTGTAAGTCCTAGGCTCTAGCTTCCTCCATGCTCCTCCCAAGTTGCCTCCTTAAAGATCTTAAGCTTCCATGAATTCACATCCTCCACCAAGCATGCTGGAGCTCACGGCCATCTAACTAAGAATAGAGAATTCAATAGTAAAAACCTTGGTGGGTCCCGTAATTGAATCAAAACGCAAAGATGAATTGATTATAATTGTTCTCCTCAATTGACTTCCCAGGTGAATAATTATATAACCCCCAACACCAATTCCAACAGCTGCGTCTCTCCTCCTTTTCGTGTATGTCTGCGGCTGCGTCGTGCGTTTCTCGGCTCTCAATGAGAGCGTCCCCTGATGTTGTCGGCTGCTAGGTTAATTATAGAGGGAGGAAGAGATTTTTGGGATATCAACTTGAGCCCATTAAAATATAGGAAGCCCAATAGAATTCCACCATGGGATTTCCTTTTAGTTTCCCTGAAAAAATTTGCACCATAGGATCTTCTAATATGATAAGATTTTGATCTATCATATATTAGGAAATATTATTTAATCACAAGATAACAATCAGAATATTAATAATTTAAGCCCAAAAATCTCATAATTAATTCTGATTTATATTATTTCCTAAAATTGGCTAACAATCTAAATATTATCTAATAAATCCAAATTAGCCTAAAATAGTCCCCAAAATAAATGAATAAGGTGAGATAAAATTTATAAAATTAGGGTTTATCAACTGTTAAACAAACTAATATATTAAATTAAGAACTTAGCAAACTGGATTCATTCTACAACTTAGAAATTCATCCTCGCTTAGCCGATGGAAGTTTAGTTCATGACCGATGAGGAAAACACAAAATAGAGTAACATAGAACAGCCCATGGAAAGATTTATGGAAATAAAATAAAAGAAGAAAACAAAGAAGCTAGTTGGAAAAGTCGACGGTGTAAGAGGCGTCTTGTCACGCGACGTCTCTACGTCTTCTACGATCCATCTTGCTCCAGGGAAGAGTTGGGTCATGTCTACTGATGAATCATATTTATGCAATGTTTTTCCTATATGTTTTGAATGCTAAATTTGAGCGTTATTGTGTGCTATCTGATAGAATGTCTAAGAATTCATGCACATAGGGAAATAAAGGATAGATCTTACAAAATGTTGCATTCATAGCATTATCCTGCTCATGTGCATAAGGAAAGGACCACTTTATGTTTTGCGTTGAATGCGTATAACGAAGCTAATACAATGCTATAGCATACCACATGCTCACATTTGTGCTAGTAATACAATGCAACCGCTATGCTGTAGCATCGTAAGTGATGCAGAATTATGCGCTACATTATTCTAACCTTTCCTCGTGAGTTTTCAGGAAATTAAGACAGGTCTTCCAGATAGACGTTAAGATGCTGATTGACTCAAGCTGAATCCAGAAGATGCAGAGAATCGAGAGAAAGATTTGAAGAATCCCGCAATATTAAAAGAAAGATGAATAAATCGAATCTAGGGATCTAGACCCAACAGATTTGGAATGCCCAACTCACTAGACGTATGGTGCAAGGAGACGTAACTATAAGAGGAAAGCGCGGCAAAACCTAGGGTTGTCGAAGTCGTGAGAGAAAAAAAGAAGTCAACACAATTCCAATCCGACTGAATTCACACCAAAGGAATGAGAGAGAAGACCAACCGAGAGGACAGTAGATCAGACCTAACTCTTCCCTGGGGCAAGACGGATCGTAGAAGACGTTAAGATGTCGAGTGACAGGTCGCCTCTTACATCGTCAACCTTGCAATGAGATTCCTTGTTTTTCTTCTGTTATTTAATTTTCGTAAATCTACCATGGGCTGCTCTATATTACTCTGTTTTGTGTTTCCCTTATCAGCCAAGAACTAAACTTCCATTTGCTGAGTGATGATGAATTTCTAAGTTGTAGAATGAACCCAATTTGCTAAGGTTTTGATTTAATAAATTTTGTTTTTTTAATAGTGCTTTAATCTATAGTCGGTTATAAGAAGCTAAGGACTATTCAGTGATCTTGGCTTACCAGACATGAGTTAAGGTTAGAACTCTGTTAGACAATGTTTGCTAGGTGAGCCCGTGCACGGCTCAACTTAAACTGTAGATGCCGGGAATGTATATACCACTCATAACCAAAACACGTAGGTTTAATTAGACATACTAAACTTGAAATCGACATAGGAATATGGGAGAGTAGAGCAAGTACTGTAGTTACAGAATGCAGACGCTTTTGTATAGGATAGTGGTAGGTTAACTGAATAACGTTGTGAAAGGCGGTTATGCTGTAGCATTGCGGAAGCTGTGCAGCATAATTGTTATAGCAATGCGTTGTATGCAAATTGGGGGAATGACGCGACTTGGAATGAAATATGAGCTCAGCCTATTTTTAAACTGATATATTCCTTCGACTTCCAATCACTTATTTAATTATTGTCATTAGTAATAGCAAAAACAACCAAAATCAACTCTACTTTCACTTCACACAACTATCATTAGAAACTGGAATCATCCTTGGTATCAACAGTCTCTGTGGGACGATAACTCTACTTACGATTATTACTTGTTCGACTGGTTCACTTGCCATAAGGAAATTCAACCAACAAGTTTCTAGCACTGTTGCCGGGACTGAAGATATTGTTTATGATTATAAGTTTCTTACTGATAAGTTGTGTTTACCGCACTAAGCTCACTTTCTTTATCTCTGATTTTCAGGTACATTCTATAGTGTATGCGTAACTCGCCCCTCTGCTTACCTTGAGTCATACTATCCAGAGATTGAACGAACCTATAAACAAAGGCGCAGAAAGAGGAGGTGAAGGAGTCATCTGAGCGACTCTAGACACATGGCAGATATGCAAGTTAATCGTGATATGGATCGAGAAGAGCAACACATGCTCAATGGGGACAACCAGATCCCTCAGCAACCAAACCGTAATGCTAATCTAGACCGAGCAATCATGGAGTTTGGAGTCCTTGACTTAACCAGACTCAACTCAGCCATTACACCTCCAAACCTGACTGCAGGACACTTTGAAATCAAAGGTTTCATGTTCCAAATGCTCAAATCAGCCAGACAGTTTGAAGGAGTCCCATCAAAAGACCCTCATCTGCATATCAAGTCATTGATGGAGGTATGTGACGCTTTTGTCATTCCAGGAGTAACAGCCGACACCCTCAGAATCAAATTGTTCACATTCTTACTCAGGGACAAGGCTCTAGCATGGCTGAAGACACTGCCTGCTCACTTTAATACCTTCTGGAACAACCTGGGTAGTAAATTCCTGCTCAAATTCTTCCCACTAACAAAGAATACCCAGCTGAGAG
Source organism: Acacia pycnantha (assembly GCA_025563575.1). NCBI lineage: Eukaryota > Viridiplantae > Streptophyta > Magnoliopsida > Fabales > Fabaceae > Acacia > Acacia pycnantha. The sequence continues at coordinate 2,809,690 of JAMWYP010000100.1, forward strand.
AAGACATTACTAGCTTTCGACAGCAACTTGGCGAATCTACTTATGAAGCCAGGGAATGATTCAAGGACCTACTCAGAAGATGTCCACAACACGGATTGGTGGAATATGTGGAACTGGAAACCTTCTATAAAGGATTGGACAGACAGACACGATCAATAGTTGATGCCTCTGCAAATGGTTCACTCTTGATGAAATCCTATAATGAAACTCATGAGCTCTTGGAACATATGGCCATGAATAGTCATCAGTTTCCAGTAGATCAACTCCCTCCTTCCAGACCAGTAGCAGGAGTTAATTAACTCGATGAGATGACAACCCTTACTACACAAGTGTCTTCACTGACCAACATGATCAAGGCAATGAGTCTCCCTGCTAACACCGCTTCAATGCATCCTGCTCAAGCAGCCTGTGTGTACTGTGGTGGAGAGCATCCCTACTCTCAGTTCTCTGCCAACCCTGAATCTGTCAACTATGTAAACAATTACAACAAGGGAGGAAACACCAACAACCCTTATTCCAACACTACAACCCAGGATGGAGGTAGCACCCAAATTTTTCTTGGATGTCTCAAAATCAGCTACCTGTGGGACCTTCAGCAGGCCCTTCGTACTCTAATAGATCGTTGAACCCACAAGGGTTCAACCAGCAAGCAAGGCTGCAAGGCACTGATTCAGCCCCTTAATCTTCCATGGAAAACCTACTTAAGGAGTAGATGGCCAAAAACAAGCCGTCATACAAAGCCAGCAAGTGTCCTTTTGCAATCTCGAGAATCAAGTTGGACAGCTTACTACAACCCTCAATAGCAGACCATCAAGCTCTTTGCCTAGTGACATTGAAGTCCCTAGGAACCATGGAAAAGAACAAGTCAAAAATACCTATCAAGGATGTTGAACCAGTAGCAGACCAAATAAAGAAAGGACAAGAAACCACTGAAGACATCCATGACTTAGACCAACACCCATCAACACTACAACAAGACGATAATGCGTCCCATGCTACAACATCGTCTCACAACATGCCTCTGACCCAAGACCATCATGAGTACTAAAGCAACCTCCGCCTTTCCTATAAAGGCTCCAAAAGAAAGGTAAAGAGAAGCAGTTCCAAAAGTTCTTGTACATGCTGAAGCAACTGCATGTCAATATCCTACTGGTGGAAGCGCTAAAGCAAATGCCCAGCTATGTGAAATTCATGAAGGATATTTTGTCAAAGAAAAGGCGGCTATTCGAATTTGAAATAGTAGCCTTGATAGAGGAAAGTAGTGCTTTACTACTAAACAAGCTATCTCCAAACTGCAAGACCTTGGAAGTTTCACAATCCCTTGCACCATTGGTCCTAACTACTGCGGAAAAGCGCTTTGTGATCTGGGTGCCAGTTTTATCCTGATACTAATGTCTGTATTCAAGAAGTTGGCAGTAGGAGACGCAAGACCCACTACAGTAACACTGCAACTGCCAGTTCGATCTATTGTCTTCCCAGAGGGAAAAATATAAGACGCAAGATCCATTATGATGTCTGTGTCTAGCCATTTAATGATCTCTTTTCACACTATATCTCCCTTTTTAGCAACTACCAGATCGATCTATTGTCTACCCTATCTCAGAAAGTGAATGGGTTAGCCCCATCTAATGCTACCTAAAAAGGGAGGGATCACTAATCAAAAACGAAAAGAATGAACAAATCCCTACACGCACAGTCACCGATGGAGGATATGCATGGACTATCGCAAGCTCAATAAGGCAACCCTGAAGGACCATTTTCCTCTACCATTCATTGATCAAATGCTCGATCACCTGGCAGGGAATGAATATTATTGTTTCTTGGATGGTTACTCTGGGTACAACCAGATCGCTATAGCACCACAAGATCAACATAAGACCACCTTTACATGCCCGTACAGAACATTCACCTTTAGACGAATGCCTTTTGGACTATGCAATGCCCCAGCAACATTTCAACGATGTATGATGGCAATCTTCTCAGACATAGTGGAAAAATCAATAGAGATTTTCATGGATGATTTTTCTGTCTTCGAGCAATCTTATGATTACTGTCTACATAATCTGGAAGTAGTGCTTAAATGTTGCGAAGAGACCAATTTAGTTCTGAACTGGGAGAAATGCCACTTCATGTTAACCGAGGAGATAGCACTAGGTCACAAAATCTCTAAAAAGGGGATCGAAGTGGACAAAGCAAAAGTGGCCGTCATTGAGAAGCTACCACCAACTACTACAATCCGAGGGATTAGGAGTTTCCTTGGACACACAAGGTTCTACAGATGATTCATCAAGGACTTCTCAAAACAGTCTAGACACCTTTGTGCCCTGCTAGTGTTGGGATCCGTACATGCAGCGGAATAAAAAATTATAACGAATCCCTTAGGCGAATCGCTCAATAGCGTTTAAATCTGGATTTAGGGTTTCCGAATCATACCTATGCGGAGGGTTCAATGTTCAGTTGGCGTTTGCGCCTGGAACCTCGAGCGCCGCAGACGTCGTACGCGTTGAATGAGGAGGCATCCTTTTTCGTGCTTCTTGATCACGTGGGCGTTCGCCTTCTTGTTCGATCGGACAGGAGCAGACTACGTGTGTCCTCTCCCTCTACTGGTATCCACACGAACGGCCTCCAACACTCACGGCAGCGTGCTAGCGCCTTCTTGTTCTTGCGTCTCTCTCTTTTTCGCTCTAGGGTTTTGTGTTTCGCGGCCGTCTAATTCATTCGTAGTTTAATACGACTAGATCAGCATCTGTTATAGGGTTTCTAAAACCCTAATATGTCGAATTAAAATATTCAAAATTAAATTAATTAATTTCGAATTTGGATTAAATAATATTAATTAAATATGTCCAACAGATCTAATCTAACTACTTGATCCAAATTAATAGGCCTTCAGATTTAATTTATATTTATAAATTAAATCAAGATATGATATGCTTATATTTAATTTAAAATGAGATATGATATCTCAGTTCAAATTAAATCTGATATGCAATATCTTTATTCGAAAATTAAATCTGAGATACAATATCACAATTTATTATAGTTATTTAATTCATCAAATAAATTAAATACTATATATAATAATAATATTATCAATAAATAATATCATTATTATTTTCGAATTTATTAGTATATATATACACACACACACACATCCTAGATTAAATAAGTATTCATTAAATCTTAAACACATTTAAGATTCAATGAATCAGGACACTCTTGCTCGTGTTGGGCCATTCTTGTGTGCGACCCTGTAGGCCCACATGAGATTGGCGGGCCAAATCAGATCAGCCCACAAGTCGCCAGCGGCCTCTAGCAAGACATTGCGACTACCCAATTCATATGGGGATCGTTGATGCGATATAACCTATCGTACAACCATGTCACGTCCCCTTTGTCACACGATAATTTGGTCACGGATGAGGCATGAAAAATGCAACTTCCTGTTCTTGACCATTACTTTCTCGATTCTTGAGTAGTCTAACAATTGAGATGGAAACTCCTTTCCATCGTAGTATGGCCATACATTTCTCAGACTCACTCATCGAGGGGCCCAAGATATCTCTCTACAAATGTGAGGGACAAATTCCATCTTGACCATTCACATTCCTCCGCATGAAAACCATTGATCCCGATCCAAGCCTTTATCATCACCCAGTCAAAGGTGACTTTTGACTAGGTCAAAGACCAGCGGCTCATCATGTAGGAATTCATGATGATCTCAAGTCAAAGGGCGTTGTGACGCGGTTATACATGAGAAAAGCTTATGACTTATTCCATGCAGCTTTCTCATAGTGGGTCGGTCCAGCACCTTGTACTCTTACAAGTGCCTATAACTTTGATTCGTATCTCCATACCTCATCAAAGTCACACTGGTCTTATCTCATCTTCGCTCCCGCGTAAATGTCCGACCAGGGACACTTAGGATAATCTATTAGATATATCCAGGGATACAGTTATCAATGTAAACATGCAAACAAAATGATAACAAAAAGAGAATACTTTAAATAACATAAATATCTAAAGTACAATGTCTTGCCCCTAGGGCACAATTTCCCGAAACAGCCTCAAGGAAAAATCAGAACACAAGGCGCATAGCATAGCTTCACTTACGATGCTATAGCATTCCGGTTGCATTGTATTGCGGGCACATTATGGCTTACCCAATGCTATAACATTGTATCAGCTATGCTATTTACTTTCACAATAAACCTCCAACTTGCCCTTTTCTTATGCACCTGTATAGGATAGTTATGCAATTACCATGATTTATGAGATTCATCCTACATTTCCCTATAGTGTGAATTATAACATATTTACTGAGATTAGATACATTTGAGTTCAAATTCACCATACAAAATAGTCACACATCATAGGGAAAACATGTCATAAATAGTGCTCATCAGGCAACCCAAGTGCTGCCCACTTATATTATATTGTAATATAATACAATAGTATTATGGGGATAATATATTTGCATTTACTGTAGATATATTATCTGCAGCAACCAATAAACGTTGTCGTTTTATTCCCTTTTTTTTCCTTCCCCCTTTATTTATGATTTTGCGTGGCAGAGGAACTATTTAGACCTATTCGATTATCCTCTTTATATCTGTTTCACCTTGCATAACACGCCGCAGCGCTATCTCGCTCTCTCTGGCATCAACAGAGAAAAATTTCTCAGTCATTATTCTTGGCTAGATATCCGAATGCCTCGAGGTAGTTTTTAGCGATAGTGAGATCTTCACTTGGCAAGCTTTGAGGCTGAACCATGGCTAAAAGCAAATAAGAGAAATTGAATATTTGAAAGGTTTGTTTAGTATATCACGATTCTCGTTCACAAATTTTTCTATGTTGTATTAGAGATTTATACACACATTAGATACAAAAACCTTTAAAGTGCATGATCATTATATCGAATTATAATATTAATTAATTAATTTCCATAGTGATGATCCAGTCATCTTGCATGTGTATGCGTTTCTGGCAACAAAAATTCAATATGTGTATGCGTGTATGTTTTTAAAAAGGATATTTATGTATCAATCATTTTTTTTAGAAGATAACGAATTTCTTTATTGCCAAGCAAAGGCTTTTATAGTATGTTAACATTTTAAAAAAAAAGATATTTATAAATCAATCTTTTGGAAGTTAGCATTTTATAGTATGTTAACGGCTTGCTCAAATACAACAACCATTCATATGTACGAATAAGTTCTTACATCTTGTTCACGTTTACCCCAGTTTTGTGTATTTTTATATCATTGATTATGATTACTCTATGTTTTATTGTTGGATGGGGTCAGTGGCGGAACCAGGATTGGATATTTGTGGGTGCACAATTAGTGGGGGGATTCAGGGGTTTGAAGGCAGCTCCCCGAATTTTTTTTAAAGAAAAGTTTTAAATGCATTAAAAAAACAAAAGAATATAGACAAGAAAAGAAAAGAAAACTTCAACTTAACATAGAAAAATAATAATCAAGAGTCAACTAAGCTATTATAACATAATAATCACAAAAACATTCTTCAATTTTTCATTCCTTAAAAATATTGAATTATATATTCATCATCAATCTTTTCAATTATATCTCCAACCCCTGCCTAGGCTGGCGGAGCTCGACACCAAAGAACCGGTGACCTGAGCTTCAACGGCCTATTATATATTTTTAAGTTTCTCACGCTAAGATTGTCATTACGTATACTTGAGTTACTAATAACGATACTAAAGTTGTAAATTGCAGCCTTTTGAATTTTTACTTAAAAAAAACTAAGGGTAGTTAGATAATTTCTCAAATTTTTCACATTTCAAAATTTCAAATAAGTCCATTTGAAATTATTGAAATTCAACATATTGTTTTATCTTTTACCAATTTTAATTATATTTTTCTGCCCTTTTCCTTATTGTTGGGTTATGTGTAACATATATCTTCAACTATATATAAAATGAAAAATATTTGCACTTTGTTGAGAAAATATATTTTATATATATCTAAATATGAGTTACACCTGCTAAAAACTTGGGTTATTAGATATTTTTTAGCAATAAATTTTATGATGTTAAGAAATTTTTAATTGTCTTTTTTTACCTTTTTCCTTATTGTTTGATTATGTATAACTTTTCCTCATATTTTTTATCTAAATATAAGCACTTTGTTGTCCTTACCCACTGATCTAAAATGGCCAAAGTCCACGCCAAAAAGTAGTGAAGGGACCCACGCCCAAAAGTTTTAAGGAAGTTCTCTGCGCCTGGATTCGAACATGGGACTTCATGGCTCATGTGAGCCTAGTGTTTTGACCGCTACACCACTGAAACAAGTTGTTATAAAATTCCATCAATATATATATATATTATAAAACTTTGTGTCTGCACTTGCACCCACAGGCACAAGTGTGGCTCCGCCACTGGATGGGGTATTGGGGGTAACCTCACAACATCGTGGTGTGAGTTTTGCAATTTGCAGTAAGAAAGCACCAAAAGAAGGGGAAGACGCATCTGGATCATCAATGAGCAACAACACCATTGTGTATCAAAGAGAGTATACGAAGGAGTTGTTGGTCAGAGTGAGATATCAAAGGATTTATACCTTAGTGCATATTAATTTCTACAGATGCTTCATGGTGTTTTATGTGTATATGTTGAGGAGGAATACCAGGATTTATACCTTAGTGCTTAGGCTCTGAAGATATCATCAGTTCATATTGTTAACACTCACCTTGGATTATTATTGTGATGGATCACTCTCATGAAATTGTGGGAGATGATGACAGTGAAATCATGAAAAAGGAAGATGGTAACCACGAGGAACATAATGTACATGAAATTGTTGTAGATGATGATGGTGAATTTAGTGAGACTCCTATTTTATGTAAAGTATTTGGACAACAGAAGAAGCTTATCATTTTTATAATGATTATGCAAAAAGAAAGGGGTTTGGAATACGTAAGTAGTATTGTAACAAGAGTACAAGAACACAAGAACCATATGGGTGGAAATATGTGTGCTCTAACCAAGGCTTGAAGTGCCTAAACGATAAAAGAATTGATATTAACAACGTCAAAAGACGAAGGGAAACAAGGACTAATTGTTTGGCGATGCTACAAATAAGGTTGAAGGATGGATTGTGGAAAGTGGAGAAGTTCGATGATACACATAATCATCCATTGATTACCACTCCATCAAAGGTGAAATTTTTTTATTCTCATAATGAATTATGGCGCTCAGAATTTACTAAATCTATTGTTTCTAAACTCTATGAGGACTGTTTAACTTCTTCAAAAATCTCAGGTGGTGAATGCTCTGGGCGAAGAAATTAACGTTACTCCATTTCAAATAAGCACTGTTATATCAAGCCAACGAAAGAATCATGTAGGGCGAGAATGTCAGGGCATCATCAAACACTTTCAAAGGAAGTCCACTACTCTTGATGGGTCTTTTTATTTTGATATACAGTTGGCAGAAGATGGTACTTTGAGAAGTGTCTTTTGGTCCGATGGTAGATCGAGAGCTGCATATGCTCAATTTGGTGAAGTCTTTGATGTGACTTATAGAACAAACAAGTTCAAGTTTCCTTTTGCTCCTTTTGTGGGAGTTAATTAATCACCATGGGCAGTCAATTTTATTTGGTGCAGCTTTATTAGAAGATGAAACAGAGGCAACATTTACATGGTTGATTGAATAGTTTCAGAGATGTATGTTTGACAAGTCTCCTATTGACATTATCACCGATCAAGACAAAGCTATGGGAAAAGCAATTGCCAAGATATTTCTAGGAGCTGGACATCGTTTTTGTGCGTGGCACATCAAAAAACATGTTATGGAGCATAGCCAAGCATTACGCACACAATTTAAAGATAGTTTTGATGTTAACTTTTGTGCATGGTATAAAATTTGAAACATCGGTGAGTTTGAAGACAAATGGGAAGCATTAATGACAAAATATGATATTCAAGTAGGTACTTGGTTTGCTAACATGTATGCTTCACGTCATTATTGGGCAAAAGCATATATGAAACATATTTTTTTTGCTGGAATGACCACAAGTGGTCGAAGTGAGAGCATCAATGCATTTTTTGATGGATACGTCAACTCTAACACAATGCTAAATGAATTTGTTACCCAATATGATAAAGCAATAAAGTCTAGAAGGGATGCGGAAGAAGATGAAGATTTCAAAACTAGAAATACAAAAGCAAGTTTAGAGAGTGATCATCCAATTGAAGAAATAGCCGGAGAGCGCTACATAAGAAAATTATTTGAAATTTTCAAAAATGAGTGGAAGGCTTCCGTTCATGATTACTTTCATGAAAAGATTTCAATGGGTGGAAATATTATCAAGTACCGGGTTGGGTCTTGCAAAGTTGATAAAGAGTTGTGGGCAATTGTTGAGTACCATTTGACAAAATGCTTCACAGCTCTTTGTTCCTGTGCAAAGTTTGAAACTATGGGGATATTGTGCAAACATATTCTTTACATCATGAAGAAGAAACAAATAATGATCATTCCTAAAAAATATATTTTATCTAGATGGACCATGGATGCAAGTTATAAGTCTCAAAATCTTGTAGGCTTTCAGGGCAAGACAACTACTAATGAAGTTAGTGCATTGTTTCCATGGTTGGTTTACTTCAAGTTGAATATGGCTTTTTCTGAAGCAAGAGATTCTATTTCTGAGCTTAGAAGGCTTGACGCTTTTGCTGTTGAATTCATTCAACAACAAATGGAAAGAAAGAGGAAAAGAACTGAAGATGAACAAAGTTCCCAACCAATTCATTCACCAATTACCCTCATTCATGATGTGCGTGATCTCATTCATCCAATCAAAACTAAAGGGCGTCCAAAGGGTGCTTCACGAATAAAATCAAGTTTGGAATTGTCTACAAAACCACAAAAGACTTGCAGGTATTATGGAGGAAAAAGTCATAATAAGACTAGTTGTCAAAACAAAAGGTATTTATATATAAAAAATAATTTTCTTTTCTCTTTGAACTTTATGAAAAGTTTACCAAATTTCATTTGTAGATGGACGTTGTAAGAGAGATGCAAAAAAAATAGAAGTTGTTGCTGGAAGACTTGGAGCAGTGGATTGATAGCTATGATGAAGACATGAAAGACATTTTGCTCATTTAATTAGGATACCTTTTTTAAGTTTGTATGTAAAAAGATAGTGAATGATTGTCAGGCTTAATGCTTGATTTTTGGCATGTTCAGGTTAAAGTTCCCACATTCAACTGATATTTATATTATTTTGAGAATTCCTTTCAGCAGCTCTGGTTTGAGGCTCCGTGTTTCCTGAAATTGTTCTGGTGGATTCCCGACCTTCCTCAATAGAATAATATGATTTGCTGATTGTGTTACATTTTACATGAATTCAATAGTATGGTCGCAAATCCTCAAAGACATTCTACATTCAAAGGACTCTTTATGCAGGCAATGAAAATCTAAAGAAAAGACCACCTACACCGAATCATTTGTCCATTTTACATTTTCCCTCCTCTCTAAACTCAATCCAGGGTAAGTGTCAGAAGTGAACTATATGGGACTCAAATAAATATATACTCTCCATAAACGGCTCGATTGACCACACAATGATATCAAATGACATATATCAGAGCAATATATAAGATCAATTAGAAAACTTAATGAGCGCATAGCAAGTTGGAAGGTCTATGGAAGGTTTATGTTTCCTGTGTTGCAGTTTTGGTATACTAAATTGTGAAAAGTAAACTACTGGCATTACTCTTATTATTAACCAACCAAGGAAATTGCTGGAAAAAACTATTGGCATTACTCTTAATATTAACTGATAGAGGTTATGTTCCTCCATAAAATTTGCTACAGGTGTTACTTTGCAAGATATGTACGTCTGTCTTGCTAAAACAGTATGGACCGTGTTACTTGGTTGCAGATAAGGCAACAGATATCTACAAAAGCCACGCAACCCAGAAAAGCAAAAACACAGAGCATATAACAGATTCTCTTGAATTTGAAACCAAATGCATAGGAATTTAACTGGTTAAAAAAAGGAATTATTCTTGGCTAATTCATAAAGAGGCGAACAGTATCGAATTATTCATAATATCGAATATCAAGCTAATTCATAATATCGAATTATTCTTGGCTAATCTCAAGGCACAGGAATTTGTATTATTTAGCTAGATATCCGAATGCCTCGAGATTTTATCGAATTAGTGTTGCGGCGTGTTATGCAAAACGAAACAAATATAAAGAGGATAATTGAATAGGTCTAAATAGTTCCTCTACCACGCAAAATCAGAAATAAAGGGGGAAGAAAAATAAAATAAAACGACAGCGATTATTGGTTGCTGCAGATAATATATCTGCAGTAAATGCAGATATATTATCCCCTTGTATTATATTGTATTATATTATAATATGATATTTTAAAAAAAAAACAAATCCTAAAAATTAAAATAGGATATTACAGTTACTGACTCGAGTTTGGTTTACCCAACTCGAGTTTTATTCTCAAAACAAAATTGTTACGAAACGAGTTCATTTTGTAAATAGACTTTTAAAAAGGGAACTCGAGTTTTGAATTTCTAACTCTAATGAGGAACTCGAGTTGCTCAATTATAACTCAAGTTTTGGCATTTTTAAAAGTTTGTCAAAAGACACAAGTCCAATGAAAAACATTAAGAACTTATAAAAACTCAAGTTATCACTGTCCAAACTCGAGTTTCATAAAGTGAAACTTAAGTTTTCCAAATAATGCATTGAGTATACTTAGGTTTAGAGATGCGTTGAAGTCATACCTTAGAACTCGAGTTTTGCATAGACAAACTTGAGTTTTACCTTGTTTAACCCAGAATGAGTAGGAGTAACGTTGGTGCACTTTTGAATTTAAGATGAGAACTTAAGTTTTCAAGCCAAAACTTGAGCTACCTTTAAAATCAAACTTCCTGATTCAAGTTGGTTTTAATATTAGTTTGATAACTCGAGTTGTCTTGAATAATTAAGTCCCCATTCTTGATAAGTGGTGTTATCATCAAAACTTAAAATCAATAACTAACAATTAATTCCTAAACTTGAAATGTTATTAACAAGTTCTTCAATTCAGTTTACCATTTTTGGAATTGAAATTCACAATTCGCGATTTCAGCTTGGGAAAATGTGAACAGACTGTTTTTCCAAATACAAAGTTCCAAGGGTTGAGTAGCTATTAATAACTTTTCAATCTATTTTATGAATTTCGTACTAGCAATTTACAAGACACAAAGCACTTGGAAAAATGAGAAACATACATGTTTGTCCAAATACACAGTTTCTAAACTCAAGTCATTACTAACAACTTTTCAATTAATTTTACCGATTTTGGAATAGAAATTTACAACTTGCAAATGTATCTCAAACAGTTGAAAATCACAAGTTAGGATTAACAACTGTTCAATAACAAATAATAACTTTAGTTTAGCCATGAATGACTGCTGATTGTGCTCTTAATTAATGACTGCTTAGACGCAGCCATCTTATAGAGATTCTCTTCATTGTTTCAATGGTGTTGCTCATAATATTTCCTGGAAGATGGAAACTCTTATATGATGTTTTAAACCAGGAATGGGAACTTCCTTCACTGAAGCAAAATAAATAACTTAACTAACATTTGATTGTATTTATGAACACAAAATGGGTTCAAATCTGACCTCATTCCCTTCATCATTTTTGGGGTTGTTTGTTGTACTCATGATAGGAATAAATACAGATAATAGAGGCGATAAAAAAAAAAAGTTTCATCTTTTTTTGGTTTTTCACTTTTGCCTGCTTTCCAGCTTCGAAGATGATGATCAAGGAGATGAAGAGAGGAAGATTGTGGTGTGAAAAATTATTTAGCCTCACATCCTTTGCCCACTTTCCTGCTTCGAAGATGTCTACGATGCATCTTCCCTACCTTCCCACCTCGTGTGGACTTTTCTCGTCTTTTTTTTTTTTTTTTCCTATTGCTGAAGGTCATTTTAGTCATTTGCTTCTAGTTTTAAAATCTCAATTTAGTTTATCATACTTTAGTGAACTACAAAAAAAAAAAAAAAGGACTTTCAATGGCGACATTTTGTGGCAACTCTTAGAAATTGATAATGATAGTATTACATTACATTTTCCTTTCCTTTTAACTATTTTTGAAATCAAAATGTACATAAAAAAAATTTAATAGAAGAAAATGTGCTTGTCAAAGTATCAAGCAAAAAGTCAAAGAATTTCTTGTTTTATCCTGTATGTTTGTTGGTAAAATATAAATATATTTGCTAACATTGCCTTATCACATTAAAGTTGTTGCTTAAATTTGATTTTCATTAATTCTAGCAAGAGATTGTACATTTTAATGAAAAGAGAAACTTGATTTTGACTTGAGAAAGCTTTGTCAAGTCCTTTTGAACCTTAGACTAATAGATATTCATTGAAATACTATTGGAAAGAAAATTGATCTAGTTTTATGAAATGTAAAGAGAGAAGTAATCCTTGAAATCAAATAATCAATTGCATTTATCGCTTTCTATTCATAAAAGTAGTGCTTCAAAATTCGTTGTTTGTCATAGCTCAACTTAATTGAATTCATTGTCTCTTTTAAATGATAAAATTTAAGCAAATAGCTTCTCCTCAATTGTATCTATTTTAACGGTATATTATGTATTTTATATATTATATAACCATTATTAAAAAATTAAGTTTTATTTAATAATTTTAATAAATTGATTTCAAGAGTTACTTCTATTTTTTAAATTTTTTCTTTTATAAATTGTCTAATTAGTCACTAAATTTATTTAATAAATATATTTTATTTAATTTTTGTTCACTAGATTGATTTTATTTAATTAGTCTTTAATAAAACATAAAATTTAATAATTTTACTTATGTTGAGGAAAATCTTGCTCCCTGCAAGAAAAATTTCATTTTCCCTCCCCAATTATAAAATCAAAACTTACTCTTCTTTTAAAGATTTGGGTTGATTCCTGCCATAACATTTTTCTCCTGAAAATATTTCTTGTGACTCACATCATTTCTTGTTTCGCCCAAATCCCTCATTCCTCTCCTCTACTCTCTCTATCCTCTCTTACTCGTCCGTTGCCCGTCGAAAATCTCCTCTCTCTGTTAGAAGGTCACTGTCCTCTCCTCTCTCTCTCAGAATAAATAAAGGTAGGGTTTTTGTGTGCCTTCATATAAAAGGGATTCATTATCTCTTGTATTATTAGGTCTTTCAATTCACTACTTTAGTGTCTTTATACTAAATAGTACTCTGTACTCAAAGGTTGGAAAGTTCCTGCCACGTAGTAAGCTCATATTTTTCCTAGTTCTTTTTATTTATTTCTCTTTCTGCATCATCTGCAGATGTAGATATGGGTGGAGATGGCTCTCCATTGACAAAAACAAAGTCAACCAATAAGCAATAAGAACTGCAATCAAACAGAGTGACTCAAACAGTCTCTGCAGAAAGCTTTTCTGGAAGGAGCATTGATGAAAGCCGGACAATAACTACTGCACTTGCAGAACGTAAGATACTGCTTTCTGTTATACTCAATGGCAATAAAGGGTTAATGACTATTTGTTTACCTTTATGTCAAGATGTCTTATGCTTAATTTGGTCTTCGATATTGTAGTCTAGCTGCAATGCCTATTTTTGTGGTAACCCTACTGGTAGGTTAAATGTAACATGTGATGCAGATATGTTCTTCCAAAATCCCGTAGATGCTAATATCAATATAAAAAGTGGTTCAGCCTTCAATATCATTTTAGTTGTACAACGTTAGCTTATAATCCTCCTGTTCCCTCTCCTATTCATTTAAGTGTATATCAACTCAATGCTATGCTAAATCTTGAACCTTCTCTTTCATTATTATAATGTAGAAATTCACTCAAAAGGTACCGATTGAAAATGTTGAAGCAAAAGAAGTCCCGGAAGCTAGGAACAATCACAATGCACAAACTGTTTCCAGTCCAGAAAAAATTAATGGAAAAAAGCATTAAGAAAAGGAGAAGGAAGCATCAAAAGAAGCAAAAGCTAGAAAAGATCTAGTAGCTTTGAATCATTCTGATAGGATTAGCCAATTTAGAAGTTAGGAAGGGGGGTATAGGATAATCTAGAGTCAGTATCTAACCCTAGCCAACACAATAATCTTCTGGAATACTTCTTCATTCATGCCTTCATAAAACACAATACAAACATATATAAAGGAGTTGCACACCTAACTGCACTCATAACTGCCTATGCAGATAATCTATAAACTGCCTATACAGATGGCATATAATAACTTCTCCTAACTGATGACAATTATCCTATCTTATCCTATTTCTTCAACTTCTTACGCCTAGAATAAACTAACATAGGTGGAGGGTAGTTATTCTGATTATTCCTATCAATACCCTCCGCTAGAAGAGCAGCCTTGTCCTCAAGGCTGAAAAGAGGGAACTGATCTGCGAGCTGGTCATAAGATTCCCAACTAGCTTCCTCTTGTGGTCTGTCACGCCATTGAATGAGAAGTTCTAGGGTGTGAAGATCATCTGTAGTAGTAACCCGGGTGGACAACACTTTTTCTGGTTGGAGATTGAATTCCCAATTGTCCATGATTGGTAATGGTTGAACCGAAGCTTGTGTTTCACACCCATGAGCCGGCTTGAGGAGGGAGACATGGAAAATTGGGTGAACACGCGATCCAGGAGGAAGGAGAAGCTCATAAGCAACAGCTCCAATGCGTCGGATAATGGAATAAGGCCCAAAATAGCGTGCAGATAATTTGGTGAACTTTTGGGCAGAGATGGAGTGTTGACGATAGGGCTGAATCTTAAGAAAGACCAATTCTCCTAGTTGAAATTCCATTTGTCGCCTATGTGTATCAGCTTGAGTCTTCATGTGTGCCTGAGCATCTACCAGATTGGCTTTAATTAAGTCTAACACAGCATCCCTTTCATTGAAAAAGGAATTTAATTCTGCAATAGGTGTAGTTCCTTGTACAAAAGGCACTAAGATGGGAGGTGCCTTGCCATAGAAAATCTTAAAAGGGGTGTGTCCAGTAGAAGTGTGGAAACCTGTGTTGTAAGAAAATTCAGCCCAATGGAGATATTGATACCAACTCTTCTGATGATCTTGACAAAAATAGCGAAGGTAAGTTTCTAGGCATCGGTTGACCACCTCATTTTGTCCATTAGTTTGTGGATGGTAAGATGTACTCATCTTGAGTTTTGTTCCTAAAAGTTTGAACATTTCCTGCCAAAAGGAGCTAAGGAAAATAGGATCGTTATCCGAAATAATTGATTTAGGAAACCCATGAAGGCGAACCACCTCCTTGCAGAAAAGGGCTGCCACTGATTTGGCAGTAAAAGGTTTAGTCAGACCTAGGAAATGGACATACTTGCTGAATCGATCAACGATAACCAATATGGCGTCAAAACCATTAGATTTGGGTAGTCCCGTGATGAAATCCAATGAAATGTCTTCCCAAATATGTTGGGGGATTGGTAAGGGCTGTAGCAATCCTGCAGGAGATTGAGGTATGTATTTGCTACGTTGACAAATCATACATTGTTGAATAGAATCTGCCACTTCTTCTCTCATATTGCGCCAAAAATAGTGTTGCTGCAAGCGTTTCAGAGTCTTGTTAACACCACCGTGACCACCAATAAGGGATGTGAGTGCTTCAGAGATCAATAATGTTGTAAGACAAGATTTGGCAGGTAAGACTAATTTGGATTTATAATAGAGTTTACCAAATACCACAGCATAATGAGGGGCTGAATGGGGGTCCTGTTGGAGGGCTTGCAAGATTTGATTTGTGAAGGGGTCTTGTTGTAACAGGGCTGGTAAATCTGAAAAATCAGACACATGTGGTATTGCTAAGTGGAAGAATTCCCCAGAATGAGGGTAGCGAGACAAGGCATCAGCACCTTGGTTATTTACACCAGGTTTGTAATGGATGTGGAAATCAAATGGAAGGAGCTTCAATAGGAGACGTTGTTGCGAAGGTGTAGTGACTTGCTGTTGCAAGAGGTATTTCAAACTAAAATGATCAGTTTGTACCCAAAATTGTCGCCCAAGAAGATAGTGTCGCCATTTCTGTAATGCCATTACCAACGCATAAAGTTCCCGATCATATACAGATGATGTTTGTTGGTGAAATGCTGACAGACCTTTGCTGTAATAAGCAATTGGGTGGCTTTCTTGTTGTAGAATCGCACCAATACCCGTTGAAGAAGCATCACACTTGACAATAAATGGTGTATTGAAGTCTGGTAAGTGCAAAACAGGGACTTTGGTGAGGGCTGCCTTGAGATCTTCAAAGGCTGTTAATGAATTGGTGTCCCAATGAAAAGCATCCATTTTAGTCATATCCACAAGGGGTTTTGCTATTTGCCCATAATGCTGCACAAACCTTCTATAATAGCCAGTAAGACCCAAAAATCCTCGAAGCTCAGTAATGTTCTTAGGAAGGGGCCAATCATTAATGGCAGCCACCTTGTCAGGATCAGCAACAACCCCTTTAGCAGAAATTATGTGGCCTAAAAAGGAATTGTCCAATTGCAAGAAGTCACATTTCTTGGGGTTGGCATAGAATTCATGTTGCTGCAAGAGATCGAAAATGGTGTGCAAGTGCTCCATGTGTTCTTCAAAGCTTTTACTATGCACAAGTATATCATCAAAAAACACTAAGATGAACTTCCACAGAAAATGATGAAACAAATCATTCATAGCTGCTTGAAAAGTGGCAGGAGCATTGGTTAAACCAAAGGGCATGACGATAAATTCGTAATGCCCTGAGTGAGTACGGAATGCGGTATTTGGTATATCTGAAGGAAGAACTCTGATCTGATGATAACCAGAACGTAAGTTGATTTTTGAGAAAAACTTGGCGCCATGTAATTCATCAATCAACTCATCAATAGTAGGGATCAGATATTTATCTGGTATTGTGAGTTTGTTGAGTTCTCTGTAGTCCACACAGAACCTCCAAGTAGAGTCTTTCTTTGCAACCAGCAGAACTGGACTAGCAAAAGGACTTTCACTAGGCTGGATGAAGCCTTTTTGTAATAAGCTAGCCACTTGCCTCTCAATTTCATCTTTCTGAGTGAAAGGGTATCTGTAGGGACGGATATTAGGTGGAATGGCAGTGGGTAGAATAGGGATGGCATGTCTATGTTGTCTAAAGGGTGGTAGTGATTGAGGCTCATTAAACACAGAGGAATAGTTTTGCAGCAAGTCTTCCAAGGTATCAAACTGCTGAATCATCTAATCCCACACATAGCTACGGAGAGAAGTTGATGTCACTTTGTGTGGAACCCCTTGGAACTTGTAACGTTTACCTTTGTACCATAATATCATGAATAATTTGTTCCAGTTAGCCTCCACTGTATTTAGAGATGCCAACCATTTGACACCTAGTACCATATCAACCATTCCCAAGTTGAAAGGAAAGAAGTCTTCTTGAATAGTCACATCCTGGATTTTGACTTCTAATTGTTTACATACAGATTCACAAGGAACTCTACGATTATCTCCCACTTGAACACCAAAAGAAGGAAGAGGGTGAAGATGTAATTGAAGATCTTCCACAGTTTGATTGGAGATGAAATTGTGTGTTGAGCCACAATCAATAAGGATGAGAACAGATTTGTCTTTCATCGTACCCCGTACCTTCAAGGTTGCCGCTGAAGAGTTGCCGAGAATCGCGTGTAACGAGATTTCAGCGAAATAATCATCAGGTTGTGATTCCTCTTCCTCATTGCCCGCCGACTGTTCCTGCTCCTCGGAAACGTCCATAATGCGCAATGCCGATGTGGCACAGCGATGCCTAGGAGAGAATTTCTCACCACAGCGAAAACATAGGCCTTTGTCACGCCTATGTTGCTTCTCAGTATCCGATAGTCGAGGTTGATACTGAAAACGAAAGGAAATCACCAAGAGGGGGGTGAATTGGGGATTTTAAAACTTTTATAATAACTTTGCACCCAAGCTGAAGCTAAACGTAAAGAGATAGGGAAGAAGAGCTTGACACAGAAAGTTTATCTGGTTCGGTCTAAATTCTTGACCTACGTCCGGTCCCAGACTCTCTGGGTTTTCTACTATCACTTAACTCGGATACACACTCTGTACTCAAGGATTATCCTCTCTCTAGGATACACTCCCCTTACAAGTTGTAATCTGAAATCCCAATCTCAAGTCCCCTTGACTTGAGATTTTTACAATGAATGAATAATTTGTATAACAGCTCTCTCACGAGAGAAGATAATGATAAACACCGAGGCTCTTTGTATATCAAAATACAATACGAAAGAAAACTGAATGTATAAGAACTCTTGAGCTTGCTCTTCGTTTCGCTTAATCTTTCGTATCTTTCGAAGTTTGTAATCAGCTCCTTATATAGTGGTGAGTTGCTATGTGACCGTTACTTCTCAACTTAGCATGTTCTTCATTTGAAATTCAGTTTGATGAGGATTATAGCCGTTGGGTCCTGAATTTGGTGATTAAATTCTGGACGCGTGAAATCATTACGCCTTCGATTCTTCGCGCTAATTCAATGATTCATTTGATCCAATTTAATACGAAACATTCTCAATATAGAGTGGTTAAATATATTTGAATCTACTAAATGAATGCAATCAATTCGTATAAACATGGTAAGTTTTGTAGTTTAAAAGAATCAGGATGAAACCGGTAACGATCATATTTGCTTTCGTCTTAAACTCGAGTTCTCCAAGTCGGGCTCGAGTTCGTAAGGCTTTTAGAGTATCTGGTTTATCTTCGTGAGAGCAAACTCGGAGTTTGATGTAAACTCGGAGTTTGTATTTTGTTTCACCATGTGAACTCGAGTTCACGAAGGTAGGCTCGAGTTGAATGCTCTCTACGCTTTTGTCGTATGAGCACCTGAAGTGATATCTCACAAGCTAAGCAGGCTCGAGTCCATTAGTGATTAGGCTCGAGTTTAACACTATTCATGCCTAAGAGTTTTGGTTACTAGAAAGAGTGGACTGGAGCACGAGTACAAACTCTGGAGTTTGGACACTTGCTTTTCTTTCTTCACTTCAACTCTTCTCCCCCTTTGTCATCATCGAAAAGTGGAGGATTAGATGAGATAGAGGTTGACTGAAGAATAGGATCATGGGTAGATGGTTCAGGGGCTATGGAGGTTGGGATTGGTTCAGAAGAAGGTGGAGGTGCCGAAGAGCTAGGTCCAGCAGAATTGATGGACTGATTTTCTAAGATTTTGTCCATTTTGTCATGGAGGCTGGACATAGACACAAAAAGAGTGGAGTTGCTTACTGAGTGATCTCCAATTTGATCCCTGAGACCTTGCACTTTCTCTTTGATAATCTCATGTTCAAGAATGAGATCTTCTTGTGCATCAGAGAACTCCTCATATCCTTTCTTGGTGTGGTGAATCTGATTCTATCTTGGAAGAAAGATCAGAAACAACTTGGGCAATGTAAGTCTTTATTCTTTCATCCAAATCAGAGGGAAAGGATTGTGGTGGAGGTGGTGCACTTTGAGCTTCTTGAACTCTAGATTGAGTAGCTCTGGTTCTAGTAGGTCTTGAGGGTGCTCTGGAATGATCACTTCCTTGATCAAAGCTTATCCTCATTAAATTTAGGATATCTTTGGCCAAATTTTGCTGGTTTTCAGGTTTCTCATTGGCTGGTAAATACCATACCCTTTCATGAAACATAATCACTGAGATGAGACTGGCAAAGGGTATCTGGGATGTTTTTCTTCCATGGAAACGAAATTTGAACATCTCTTTAAAGATCCAATCTCCTATGTTATGAGGGACTTGATCTATGATAGAGGCAAAAATAGGGAAGTCCTTTTTGGCAAAGTGAGTGAAATTGCCTCCCTTTTGTACTAAGTTTCTAGTGTATATATACCAAACAGCTCTTTGCTTAGGAGGCATTGATACTAAGCATCAGGTACAGGCTCATCGGGTCTGAGGAGTGTAAAAATTTGCCTATTTGTATAATTTGGAGAAGCAACAGGAGGAGGATTTTGGATTTGGAGGAGGGATTAAGGTATGCAGCAGTGATGGTTATCTGTTTTCCTCTAATAGATATGGTAATCCTTTCCTCAACCAAATTTCTATCCTCATCCAATAAATTATCACTTTGCATACAATAGTAAAAGGTTTTAACAAAGGATGGACTATATGAGGCTCTAATGGATATGAGAGGTTCAAATTGTCTAAGCCAGTGGGTAAGATCAAGGTTACATTCCTCTTTTAAAGCATCTAGATTGACATACACAGAAGGGAAAAACTCTTAGCCTCATAATTTTCTTGGAATCGTATGGCATCCTCACCATATAGAGTGACATCCTCACTAGAGAATCCTTTAGGGATGGAGGAATGATTGTAAATTTCAAATAAGGCTGGGTTTTCTCTAGATACGAGGAACAGAGTGTTGTTGGTGATGGGAGGATGATTGAGCTTGAGATCTAGTTTGACTAGTTGTGGTCTTTCGAGACTTGTGTATCTGTTCTTTGCCCTTCGAGGTGGTGTGTCAGCAGTTGAAGCTTTCTTTGAGGTATTCATCTTGACTGTGGTTATTGGAGTGGCTTGGGTAACAGGAATACCAGGAATTTGCTTGTCAATTCCATGCTTGAATCGTTTGGGAAACGATTTTACCCTGGGAGGACGTTGAGAGATTTTTGTTTGATCAGTTTGGGGTTCTTGAGGATCAGAGGATTTGGAATCTTGAGTTGCAGATCGTTTGGACGCCATGTTCTCTGTTTTTCGTTTGAGGAGATTGAGAGAAATTTTGGGAGAAATTAGGTTTAGGCTCGAGGTGAGATAGAGTGAAGACGAAAAGTCGGGTTTTAAAGAAATTTTATCGACGCAAACTCGAGTTCTCAAGTGTAGGCTCGAGTTTGTGTAACGTTACTTACACGGAATTCAAGAGTGTATGTGTTCTGTTCACTAATAGGCTCGAGTCTGTCAAGATCTCTGAGATGAGTTGCTCTCTGTCTCCCGCGAACTCGAGTCCGTTCACTAATAGGCTCGAGTCTGTCAAAATCTCTGAGATGAGTTGCTCTCTGTCTCTCGCGAACTCGAGTCCGTTCACTAATAGGCTCGAGTTTGGCGACCTGATAGTTGCATTTCTTGCTGGTTCTTTCGAGCTCGAGTCTATCTTTGGTAGGTTCGAGTTTGTGACAGCTTTACTTGCAGTCGATTGTTTGGGATTTTGATTTCAATATACATCCTGCACAAAACATATCTACATACTCCGATGCTTAAGTTAGTGGATAATAATCATTAAAAACATAACTAACATTTGAATTACTTACAACTCATTGGGATTTACCATTCCCAATTCTCTTCTTATGAACACAAATTGTTCTTTTGCTAGTGGCTTGGTGAAGATATCAGCGAGTTGCAAGTGAGTTGGGATGAACATGACTTTGACATCCTTCTTTTGAACATGATCTCTTATGAAGTGATGTCTGACATCAATATGTTTGGTTCTAGTGTGTTGAACAGGATTCTTTGCCAAACTTATTGTGCTTGTGTTGTCACAAAGAATTGGGATTTCTTTGAGATGAACTCCCAAATCACACAATTGTTGTTTGAGCCAAAGAACTTGAGCACAGCAACTTGAGGCAGCAACATACTCAGCTTGAGTGGATGACACAACCAACGTGGTGCCTTTTCTTGAACCAAGACACTAATGATCCTCCAAAGAACTCACATTGACCACTTGTGCTTTTTCTGTCAGTCTTGTATCCTGCATGATCTGAATCGGTATAGGCTACTAAGTGTTCATGTTGATCTTTGGGAAACCATAATCCAAGAGTCTTTGTATCAGCAAGATATCTAAAAATTCTTTTAACATGTTCAGCATGGGACTCCATGGGGCGATTGGAATCTAGCACACATTCCAACACCGAATTGAATATACGGACGACTTGCTTTGTAAGATAGAGTAATGATCCAATCATTCCTCTATACTTAGTGATGTTGAAGTTAGTCCCCTTTTCATCAGCATCCGAGTTGCAGTGGAACTCATTGGAGTATCTGCTCCATTACAATCAGCTAGACCATATTTTTTTAATAGATCTTTCGGATACTTGGTGCAGGAAATGAAGATTCCATCATGGCGTTGCTTGATTTGAAGTCCAAGGAAGTAATTAAGTTCTCCCATCATGGACATTTCAAATTCTCCCTGCATTGTCTTGGCAAATTCTGCACACATAGTATCATTAGTAGCACCAAAAATAATGTCATCAACATAGATTTGAACTATTAAGACATCACCAAGTTTATTCTTCTTTATAAAGAGAGTTGTATCTGCTTTTCCTCTAACACATCCTTGATCAAGAAGGAAAGTACTTAACCTCTCATACCAAGCTCTAGGAGCTTGTTTAAGACCATATAAGGCCTTCTTGAGGTGATAAACATGATCTGGATGATGTTCATTTTGAAAACCTGGAGGTTGTTCAACATAAACTTCCTCTGTATAAAACCATTTAAAAAGGCGGATTTTACATCCATTTGAAAAAGTTTAAATCCTTTAACACAAGCAAAGGCTAGAAGAACTCTTATAGCTTCCAATCTTGCTTTGGAGCATAAGTTTCTTCATAATCAATTCCTTCTTCTTGATTATAGCCTTTTGCAACTAGCCTTGCCTTATTACGAATGATTATGGCGGATTCATCACATTTATTTTTGAATACCCATTTAGTACCAATGACCGGATGGTCTTTAGGTCTGGGTACCAAGTCCCAAACTTGGTTTCTTTCAAATTGATGTAACTCCTCTTGCATTGCTATAACCCAATCATTGTCTGAAAGGGCTTCATCAATTTTAGAGGGTTCAATTTTTGAAATGAAAGCTGAAAAAGTAACTTCATTCAAAGTGCTTTTTCTGGTTCTTACTCCTTGATTTGCATCACCTATCACTTGATCCAGAGGATGACTCCTACTGTATCTCCATGATTTTGGTTGAGTTTGAACACTGTTTTCATAAGCATTTTCACAATGTTTTTCAGTTTCAGAATCATCTTGCAAATCTTTTTCAGTATTTGTTGAAACAGAAGTTTGGTTTGTCACAAGAAAATCATCATCATCATCCAAGGACTTGTTAGATTTGGTTTCACAGAAAACAACATGCATAGATTCTTCAACAGTGTGATTACGAGTATTATAAACTCTATATGCTTTAGTTCTACTTGAATAACCCAAGAATATACCTTCATCAGCTTTGGAATCAAATTTTCCCAAGCTGTCCTTACCATTATTGTGGATGAAGCACTTATATCCAAAGATATGCAAGTGAGCTAAGTTGGGTTTTCTTCCTTTGTAGAGTTCATAGGGAGTTTTGTCCAATTTCTTCCGGAGATATGCCCTGTTTGATATGTAACAAGCAGTGCTCATAGCATCGGCCCAAAACACTTGAGATGTTTGGTTCTCATTTAGCATTGATCTTGCCATTTCAGTAAGCACTCTATTCTTTCTTTCAACAACTCCATTTTTTGTGGGGTTCTTGGAGCTGAGAAGTTATGATTAATTCCCATACTATCACAGAATTCTCCAAAGGCATGATTCTCAAATTCTCCACCATGATCTATACGAATACCTGCAATAGAGAATCCTTTCTCGTTTTGGACCTTCTTGGCAAACACAATAAATTGATCAAATGTTTTATCTTTTGATGATAAAAGAATGACCCATGTAAATCTTGAGAAATCATCTACTATAACCAATGTATAAAGATTGCCGCCAAGGCTTTTTACTCTATTTGGTCCAACTAAATCCATATGGAGTAATTGGAGAGGTCTATTAGTTGATATTTCTGTTTTCGACTTGAAAGAAGATTTGGTTTGTTTACCTTTTTGACATGCATCACAAATCAAATCATTTTTAAAAGAAAGTTTTGGTAAACCAATAACCAATTCCTTTTACGTAGTTTATCAAGTTGAATCATATTGACATGTCCTAAACGTTTATGCCATAACCAACTTTCATCTAAGTTACCAACAAAACATTTTTCAGAATCGAATTGTTTTTAGGCAGATTAAGAGTATAACAATTACCTTTTCTTGGAGCTCGAATAATGCTTTGGATTTAATACTATCTAAAGAGAGAGCATCCTTACTTACAATCAAACATTCTTCGAATCAAAGATGACTAGGTTTCCTTTGTCCGTGCTTTGACTCACACCGAGGAGGTTGTGACATAATCCATCCACAAGATAAACATCTTTGATTTGAGGTCCATTGCTATTTCCAATTTTGCCAATGCCGGCAATTCTTCGGACTCATTTCCACCAAATGTTACCTTGCCACCTTCCTTATGTTTGATTGAAGCAAATTTGGATTGGTCTCCAGTCATATGTCTTGAGCATCCACTGTCAATGTACCACTTATTGGGATTTGATGCTCTAAGACAAATCTGCATAAGAAGAGATATCATCTTTTAGGTACCCAATATTCTTTGGGTCCTTTTGGGTTAGTTTGTGTCTTAGGAATCATATAGGATCCCTTAGGCACCCATTGATAGTTTCCTATAGGTTTAATTGATCTATCTTTCTTATGAAAACATGAAGAAGTAGTGTGACATTTTCTATTACAATAGTTGCAATGTGCAAAAGGATTTGAGGTATGAACAGATTTTTGAAAATAATTCATGTAGGATCTTTGTCCATGTTTCTTTTTGCCTTTCTTTTGTCATAATCGGGCTTGTAACCAATTCCCGATTTGTCATTTGTAAATCTTTCTTTGTTTCAAAATTACCTCAAGCATTTCACTTCCTCTAGTGAATTTTTCAAGAGTCTTTGCAGAGATAGGTGTAGAAATTGTTTGAACTTGTTCTTCTAATAGTTTGATTTTTCTTTTTGAAAATAAGAGCTCTTTTGCAGTTTTCTTAAATTCGGTATAAAGAGAATCATATGTTGAAGATAATTCATTATAAGGTAAATCGAATTACTTACCTCTTCGTTGTCGATTCCTCTTGAGCCACAAGGCGAGATTGACACTTTGTTCCTCTTACGCCTCATCTTCATCGATGAAATTTGTTGCCCCATATAGCTGATACATAAGCTCTTTTCTTGAACTTATTGAATTTCTTCTCTTTGTTTTTCAGCTGAGGACATTCGATTTGATGTGGCTGGTTTCTCACATTCATAGCATATAATTGGTTTCTTAGTTTCGTGCTAGAATTTCCTTTGTGAAACCTTACGTGAGATTGGTCCTTTTGTAGAATTTCTTGAATCTTCGGACCATCATTCCTAGCTCACCATCTTCATCTTCATCTTCTTCATCGTCATCGATTTTACCTCTTTGATGGTTTTAAGAGCTATTCCCTTGTTCTTGACATTGATATCATTTAGTCCTTTCTTGAATTTGATTTTCCCTCATATTCGAAAGGCGCCAAATAGTCTTTGCTACGGAGGCCATTGATTCGCCTCGAGATTCTTCAATTGCGGTGACCTTGGCTTCCCATTCCTTGGTGAGAATATTTAGTATTTTCCTCACTTGGGCAGGTTGTTCATATTCTTTTCCCAAGGCAGTGAGTTGATTGATCAGGTGAGTGAATCGAGTTGAAATTCACCAATAGATTCTCAGGGCTTCATCTGCAATAGATCATATTCGATCATGAGAGTATTGATACGATTTTCTTTGATCGCGTTTGTTCCTTCATGAGCTATTTCAAGAGCATCCCACATTTGCTTAGCAGATGGCAAAGTGCAGATTCTGAAATACACTTTTTGGCCAAGAGCACTTTGCAGCATGTGAATTGCCTTCATGTTGAGAGTGACTTGTTTCTTATCATTGTCATCGTACTCTTCTTCTTTCTTGGGAGTTCTGATGCCAGCTACAATTGAGGAAGGAACATAGTTTCCTTTCTCAAAGACCCTCCACAAACCAAACTCAGAGGCCATTACATAGACCCTGAACTTAGCCTTCCAGAATGAGTAGTGTTCTCCATTGAAACACGGGGGTCGGTTGATTGAGGCTCCATCTGGTAGAATTCCTTCCATTGGATCTTTGTGTCTAGGATGTTAATCCTTCAAATTTACAACCTTGCTCTGATACCAAATGAAAACGAAAGGAAATCACCAAGAGGGGGTGAATTGGGGATTTTAAAACTTTTATAATAACTTTGCACCCAAGTGAAGCTAAACGTAAAGAGATAGGGAAGAAGAGCTTGACACGAGAAAGTTTATCTGGTTCGGTCTAAATTCTTGACCTACGTCCGGTCCCCAGACTCTCTGGGTTTTTCTACTATCACTTAACTCGGATACACACTCTGTACTCAAGGATTGTCCTCTCTCTAGGATACACTCCCCTTACAAGTTGTAATCGAAATCCCAATCTCCAAGTCCCCTTGACTTGAGATTTTTACAATGAATGAATAATTTGTATAAAAGCTCTCTCACGAGAAGATAATGATAAACAACGAGGCTCTTTGTATATCAAAATACAATACAGAAAGAAAACTGAATGTATAAGAACTCTTGAGCTTGCTTTTCGTTTCTGCTTAATCTTTCGTATCTTTCGAAGTTTGTAATCAGCTCCTTATATAGTGGTGAGTTGCTATGTGACCGTTACTTCTCAACTTAGCATGTTCTTCATTTGAAATTCAGTTTGATGAGGATTATAGCCGTTGGGTCCTGAATTTCGTGATTAAATTCTGGACGCGTGAAATCATTCGCCTTCGATTCTTCGCGCTAATTCAATGATTCATTTGATCCAATTTAATACGAAACATTCTCAATATAGAGTGGTTAAATATATTTGAATATACTAAATGAATGCAATCAATTCGTATAAACATGGTAAGTTTTGTAGTTTAAAAGAATCGGGATGAAACCGATAATGATCATATTTGCTTTCGTCTTAAACTCGAGTTCTCCAAGTCAGGCTCGAGTTCGTAAGGCTTTTTAGAGTATCTGGTTTATCTTACGTGAGCAAACTCGGAGTTTGATGTAAACTCGGAGTTTGTATTTTGTTTCACCATGTGAACTCGAGTTCACGAAGGTAGGCTCGAGTTCGAATGCTCTCTACGCTTTTGTCGTATGAGCACTGAGTAATATCTCACAAGCTAAGCGAGGCTCGAGTCCATTAGTGATTAGGCTCGAGTTTAACACTATTCATGCCTAAGAGTTTTGGTTACTAGAAAGAGTGGATGGAGCACGAGTACAAACTCTGGAGTTTGGACACTTGCTTTTCTTTCTTCAGATGAAGGGCTCGAGTTCATATTCTTAGGCTCGAGTTCCGCTTAGTTTATTCCATGGCTTATTGAAGTGAACTGGAGGTTTGAACTTAAACTATGGAGTTTGTAAAGAAGGAAAACTTGGGAGCTCTCGCAAGGGAAAACTCGAGCTTGCAATAACGGGCTCGAGTTTACCTATTTTGTAAACTCTTCTTCGTTTGTCAAACCATAGAGTAAACTCTACACAAAAGTATTAGGCTCGAGTCCATATACTTGGGCTCGAGTGTTCATTAAATTATAGCCATAGAAACAAGTGAACTCTACTCAAAAAGAATAAACTCTGGAGTTTAAAGAGATACATTTTAATTAGAAAATCTTCCCGCCATGGGAAAACTCGAGCTTGTCTATACAGGCTCGAGTTTACTCGTTTGTAAACTCTTTATTATTATATCATAGAAAACTCGAGTTTGCTTAGTTAGGCTCGAGTTTTGAGGTGACAGAATGATTTTGACTCTTTTGTCATTTTAAAAACATTCGTACTTGTTTACAATTGTTATTAATCATCAAAACACATAGAGAACTAACAGATACGAGTAGGATGGGGGATTTGCCGAGTTGGGTGACGGTTGCTGCCTTGAGAAATTTGAATTTTGGTAATTAAAATTTCTCTGGGAGCCCGATGATGAAGCAACAATTGGGTATTGAGATCCCATAGAAATCGCACCACTCAAATTAGTTGCACCGCTTGGAATCGTTGACTGTGCATTGGAATTGGATCCCTGATTGTGCGCACTGAGTGATGGAGTCGTGGCCTGATAACCGGAAGTAGAATGACCAAATTGATTGCGCGTGGCATAACGGAAATCTCTATTATTAATTTCGTTGCCACGTGGATAATTGAAACGCTGATTAGGACGATGGGTAACCTGAGATTGCGATTTTGTTTCAAACTCCAGCGTAAGGCTCACCGCTTTATAGACCGTGCGTGGCTTATGTATCTTCACATCTAATTGTAATTCCTCTTTCAGGCCATTGATGAATACCCCTAAGAGGCAGTGTTCAGGCCATCCTTGGACTTGGGCTTGTCTTCTTACAAAATCTTGCTTGTACTCGGTAACAGAATACAATTGTTTTATAGAGCATAGATAGGCATCCGGATTCTGAAATTCAGCAGGGCCAAATTGCTCTTGAAAAACCTGAACCAGTTCATCCCAATATTGTTTTGTTCTTCCAGATGAAACCCAGGTGAACGTATCCAGTGCGTCTCCTTCAACATTTATCGCGGTTATATCAACCTTCAAGTCTTCAGGTGTCTGGTAATAATGGAAGTATTTTTCAGCCCTTAGAATCCATCCTCTAGGGTCTCCTCCATCATATTTTGGAAACTCAATTTTTGAATATGGTCGTTTTGAGGAATTTCGGTGACCCCAAGGCTCGTCTTCTTCTTCATTCTCGTGGTAAGTATCTCTGTTATTCAGACTTGATTCTCTTTGTGCAACTATAGGATTCTTCTGCTTCCTTAGGTTGTTGATTTCAACATTCATTTGACTCAGTTGCGTCATAATGGCTGATAATTGTGGATTTTCAGTTTCAGGTGGGATTTGGAAATGGGGTTGCAGTGCAATTGCTATCGTTTTGTCTTGAGCATTGGAAGTGGGTGGATATTCTGGGTTCTGGGGTGGTTGTTGTGAAGTACTGTCCTCATATGAGGAGTTCCTAGTGTTCACCATGGTATCCTACAGGTCCTGAGATTTTCTGCTCTGATACCAAGTTGATAGGATAAGCCAATTTAGAAGTTAGGAAGGGGGATATAGGATAATCTAGAGTCAGTATCTAACCCTAGCCAACACAATAATCTTCTGGAGTACTTCTTCATTCATGCCTTCATAAAAAACAATACAAATATATATAAAGGAGTTGCACACCTAACTGCACACATAACTGCCTATGCAGATAATCTATAAACTGCCTATACATATGGCATATAATAATTTCTCCTAACTGATGACAATTATCCTATCTTATCCTATTTCTTCAACTTCTTACGCCTAGAATAAACTAACATAGGTGGAGGGTAGTTATTCTGATTATTCCTATCACATTCTCTAGAGAAAAGCTATTCAATTGATAGAAAAGACAAGAACATAAAGGTAAAGGATTTTTACTTAACATGTCAAACTATTGTATTATCTATTAAGTTCCTAACATGTTCTGACTAATTTGGTTTGGGATGAAAGGGTATGAGGTCCTAATATTGATGCTTACCTGTTTACTGTAGATTTGTTATGCATTTTTCCACCTAAGAGTGTGAAGCTGAAAAAATCTTTTGCCGTCCAACCCTGGATCAAATCTGAGGAGCATGTTGGCAATCTTCTCATGGTTTATTCTTATTATCACTTTTACTTGTTAGAAGCATTAACTATGGCTAACATTTAAGCTTTAGTCATTTACCAGTTCTTATAATATATATCTTAGATTAATTTTTATATTTGTGACCTTTTTTAGCAATGATTCTTTCAGCATTTAGTCTCTTGTACCTTGAAATTAAAACATTCTTCAGTGAACTCATTGTTATGTCAGTGGGTTTCTGGATGCATGATAGATAGATTGTAGAAACTTAGAAGAATTGGGGAAAGAAAAGAGGAGAGAATTACTGAATCACATCACTGTGCCTTTCTATTCAACTTGACATCAAATATTCAACACCATCACATTAGTCTAGGCTCCCCTTATATAGAAGATAGCCTCAGACTTCAGGCAGCATCTAACGGTAATAACAGCATATCAACAATATTAACTAACTACCTCTCTAAGCTTCCTAACCCCCTAACTAATTAACTAACTCTAATATTTTCTACACCTTACATATCAATACTCCCTCCCCAAAACATCCTTTCCCTCAAGGAAGATTGACAACAAAAACACAAAACTAAACTTCAAAAATACAGAACTGATGCAACAAAAAACCAGAATCTGGAGAACTTCTTATCATAGCAAAAATCTGCAACTTGAAACCTTGATCCAGAAGATATTGCTCCCACATTTTCTTTCAATACTATTGCACCCCCTTTTTTTCTTCTCTTTACAACTCAGGGGACAAATTCTTCCATAAAGCATTGCCATTAACTTGCCCTGGAACCAAGTGTGCAACAAACTTTGGGTAGGAGAACACTAAAGATAAAAAACTCTTTGCAACAGTCCATTGCTGATGATACCCATAGGCATTATGAGACCCAATTGTGAAGTTATTGGGCTCATGTATGCACCTTCAAAGCCCAAACGTTGACATGAAAAGAAGGAAATGGGAACCAGCTGGCCACTGGACGTTTCAAACTGAACTCTTGAATTAATAATAGACACCAACTGCCCTAGCTGTCCTGTTGACTTTTCAAAAGTAGGAAAATATAGCCACATTGCATCTAGACCAACCATATCTGGTTCAAGGCAGTCCCCAACCCGCGACATAATGTCTTCACTCCTTTTCAAAATGCAACCACCCTTCTGGAGTTGTAGAATTGCACAAGCCGAGGAATTGGTCATGGATGACGACGATAATGGTAAAGAACTCACCGGAATAAAGCAATATGCAACCATAGCCGTAGATGGAGTAGAAGTAGTAGTCGACGGACAACGGCAAAGGACGAGGACTCGATGGCAGCACATTATTCGGCATTGATAGAGAAGAAGTAGTCGACGTCGAAACTGAAGTCGTCTTCTTCATTGAATCTCAACTCTCTCCCTCGACTTGCAAGGACAGTGACGACACACCTAGAGAACTACCAAGAGTATCTAAATGTGATGATTCATCAATTTCATTCCCTGGCTTCAGACACTTCCAAGTCTTGGGGTTGCAAAAATCATAACAAGATCAAATGTTGGAAACTTTTACCAAAATTCATCTTCGTCTCTTTATTCTTCTCGGTTGCATCTTCTATAGTGTCCATTGCACTCAAATCGTTCTGGGTAGACCCAAGGATATTCAAACTCGGTGTGCCTTGAAGGTTAGCGGGTTTGAAACTCAACGACCCCATAACACCCAATGCGGGCCTTAGATTCTTCTCTATTTTTGGGTTATGAGAAGCAGAGATAACTCCACGTGTCCCATTTAAAGGTCTCGGGAGGGAGCCACAATTGATCCATGTCTCTGTTCTTGGTATTCTTATGTCGTTCAGAGGCCCAAAACAAAGTTGCAGTGCTTGTTTGTACTTTTGCCAAGAAACTCGCCTGCCCCTTTCTTCTTCCTCAAAGGCTAGGTGCCATATGTAGGCCCTTTCATCAAGATTCTCTTTAGCCAACCGAACCTTCCAACTTTCTGGTGTATTATCATTTTCAAAATGCCGTTCACACTGATAAATCCAACTAAATGTCAGTTCTTTGAAATCTTGGAAATTCCATCTTCCTTGATCAGGTTGGTGGCTTGTATTCATTGTCCCCTATTCTGGGCCGATGGTAGATTATACAATCATTGTGGTGCGGTTTGGCATCTTCTCGCATATCTTCTCCACACCGGCGAAAATCCTGATCGGCGATTAACGTTGCTAACTAGGCGGAGATGGCCTGAATAGTTTTCTCGATCGTCTAAAATCGAACATTTGTAGAATCAGTCATGGCATCGACTGCATGCTGAGAACTAGTTGCTGATGGATGCTCTTGAGTGTTCTTGGGTGTTCTTTTTTTAGTTTCTGAATTATCTCTCAAAAACATAACTGAGCCGTGAAGAGAAGAATGGCTCTGGACTAATTCAAGAATTATAAAGATCACAACGGGGGAGCCAACAATGACTCGCTCTGATGCCACTGGTAGATTGATTCTAGAAATTTAGAAGAATTGGGGAAAGAAGAGAGGAGAGAAACGAAGAATCACGTCACTATGCCTTTCTATTCAACTTGACATCAAATATTCAACACCATCACATTATTCTACACTTCCCTTATATAGAAGATAGCCCGGTCAAGGTTTCAAGTTGCATATTTTTGCTATGATAAGAAGTTCTCTAGATTCTGGTTTTTTTGTTGCATTAGTTCTGTATTTTTGAGGTTTAGTTTTTTGTTTTTGTTGTCAATCAACCTTGAGGGCAAGGATGTTTTGGGGAGGAAGTATTGATATGTAAGGTGTAGAAAATATTAGAGTTAGTTAATTAGTTAGGAAGTTAGAGAGGTAGTTAGTTAATATTGCTAATATGTTGTTATTACCGTTAGATGCTGACTGAAGTCTGAGGCTATCTTCTATATAAGGGGAGCCTAGACTAATGTGATGGTGTTGAATATATGATGTCAAGTTGAATAGAAAGGCAGTGATGTGATTATGTGTTTCTCTCCTCTCTTATTCCCCCAATTCTTCTAAATTTCTACAATGTATCTATCAATGCACTGCCTTCTTTAGCTAATTATCTTTTGAGATTTATTTATTTTATAAACTGTTATGGACCTAAGTCAAGGCCCATTAACCAACCAGCCCACACAGGGGGCAGTCCGCGCAAGGATCGCAACACCCAAACCGAAGGACCTAGTTAGGAGGGCAGTTGCCTAGATTCTCGGACACACCTGATACGCGATCGGGAGATCTAACCATAAGGTACACTCTATATATAGATAGAAGGTACACGATCAAGGTACACAAGTTCTCATCCTTGAACTCATCTACATACAGTTACAATGTGCACACACCGTACCGCCTTTGGCGAAACGCCTGGTTGTGTACAGTGATCCACACTTCTCCTGGACGCTTACCCCATAAGCATACAGGAGGAGCCTATCGATCCTATATCAAATCCCCCAGCCTACCGGGCTGGACATCTGTGTTCTACACCAGAATAGTGGCGCCGACCGTGGGGACTGTAAACTTCGATCCCCTTGACCAATGAGGTTTAATACTAGAAGCAATAGCCTGAAGCAGCCCGAGATGGTTCAATCACATGACCAGCGCCAACCGCCTCGGCAACCACAGCGGGTTGAGCGGCCGATCAACCCTCTCGGTGACAATGAAGAGGAAGGAGAAGATCGGCAATCAGAGCTGGAGCAGCAACTAGAAAAATCAGTCATCCACAACAATGAGGGGAACCCGGACGACGACCCGTCCAACACAGAGTCCTCGGCTCCTCGGAATCATCACCATGAGCCGCAAAACTCAAACCCGGAGTCCTTCCCAGTCACCAATCCGGATCTCCTCCTCATCCAAAATACGCTGACCGCGTTGATGAGGCGTATGGAGAACACAAACAAGCGAAATGCGCTACACTTCCAGCATTTGGAAGAGCGTTTTAAGGGAAGGGATTCTGCGTTAACAAATGAGAACCGAGATGAAAGAACCGGGGAAAAGGACCGAGATGGCAACAGCGTACGTGATCGCCAAGCCAACCACAAGATCGAGAGCGATCAAAATAAAAGGCCGAGATCCGCTGACAAGGAGTTAAAAGGCAACCAAACGAGTCGGGCAGACAGGCCCCCTCGGCCTACAGCAACCGGGCATCAACGGAGGAGGTACGTTGGGCAGCTCGATAATAGCCCTTTCTCAGTCGAAATCCTCAACGCTCCTTTCCCGGAGAAAATCAACCTCACCGAATTGAAAAAGTACGACGGCTCTCAAGACCCGACGACCCACCTTGAAGACTTTGAGGTGGTCATGTTCGTTAGAGGACTTGGAGAACCTATCATGACTCGGATCTTCGTCGCAACCCTTAAAGGACCAGCATTAAAATGGCTCCATACTCTGCTTGCGGGGTCCATTCATAAATTCGATGACCTAGCGGAGGCCTTCGAATTGCATTTCACGACGAGCAAACGGCAGCCGAAGTCCCAGTACACCTTGTCCAAGATTAAGCAACGACCCGGGGAAACCCTCCAAAGTTACTTGGATCGCTTTAAGAACGCTGCATTACAGGTGCACAGGTCAAAGGAGGACATGCACGTCCACCTTTTAGCCGATGGCCTAGATGGAGAGTCCCGTCTGGCTGAATCATTCTTTAAGGAACCAGCTAAAAATCTCAATGATTTCATAACTCGTTCAAAGAAATATCTTGAAGTGGAGCAGATGCGCATAGCAAATAATCCCAGGCGGGACCGAGACAGAGTCACTCCACCCAGTGACAAGGATTGTACGAAGAGCAAGAAAAAGGATTCCCACCCAAGGGGCTCGGATAATAGGAGCCGAGGTGGAAAGTTTGACGCAAAAAGCAAATACGACAGGTATACCTCATTGAATGTGCCACGATCACAAATCTAGAAGGAGGTGGCGATAGCCGAGATGAGAAGGGTCGATCGACCACGGTTGTCGTATCGTAGATCCGGGGTAGATCAGTCCAAATACTGTGCGTTTCATGACGGGCGGGGTCATAACATTGACGAAAGCTATGAGCTCCGGGACACGATTGAAAAGTCCATCCGGGATGGAAAGCTTCAACAATATGTAATTGAACACCAAGGAAAAAGTGGTAAATGCAAGCCCAGAAGCCATAGCAAAAGCCCCCCAGAAAGCACAAAAAGCATGATGAAAAACACAAGAAACCCACCGAGGCTGACGATGTATTTCCAGGAGCCGAGTTTGACTGTAGCATGATAAGCAGTGAAATGGGTGGAGGCAGAGATACAATAAGCTAGCGAAGGAAGTATTTGCGAGAGGTCCTCTCGTTAAGAGATCGTCCGAAGTTCAAAGTGAATTTTAACGGACCATCTTATCCGCCATTGTATTTCACAAACGAAGATCTTAAAGACGTCGTCCCCGGACATCAAGATGGTCTAGTTGTGACCGGGATCTTAGTCCATTGCCGAGTCAAACGTATATTCGTGGACACCGGAAGCTCGGTGAACATCCTCAGTTGGAATGCATTCAAGAGAATGAGCCTGGACCAGGAGGATTTGAAGCCCTGCAAGACGACCCTCACAGGTTTCAACGGAGAGCATTCGCGCCCTAAGGGATTTATCGACCTCCGGTTTACCTTGGGGACAAAGGAGGCTTTCAAGTCAGAGCGCGTGCGTTTTATAGTGGAAGAGTTCCTTTCACCATACAATATTATATTGGGCAAGCTGACTATCCATAAATGGGGCATGTTGGTCTCCACCAAGCATCAAAAACTTAGAATGGTGAATAATCAGGGAGCCGTGGTCACGGTAAATGGGGACCAGAAGGAGTCTCGACAGTGTTACTTTGAAACTGTCAGATTGGGTGAGGGCGGTCCATCATCACAGCCGCCACACCGTTATACTGCTGGGGACCTGGGTCCCATGGAGCAGGACTTTCTGGATCAAGATGTCAATACGGTCGAGCTAGACCTCCGGGAGGAAGAGCAGCGCCCCGAACCGGCCGGTGATTTGGAGGACTTAGTGTTGGGAGACCCCCTCCAGATCACGAAAATCAGAAAGCACTTATCCCCAGAGCTCAGATCCAGCTTGGTTGGATTTTTTAGGAAAAATCAAGACGTCTTCGCCTGGAAGTCATCCGAGGTACCTGGAATAGACCCAAAGTTTTGTTGTCACAAGCTGGGAGTCTACCCAGGCTCTACGCCGGTATCCCAGTGAAAGAGGAATCTCAGTCTGGAAAAGAGGAAAGCCTTGGAAACCCATGTTCAAGAACTCCTGGAAGCCGGATTTATCCGAGAAGTTCAATACACCACCTGGTTATCCAACGTGGTAATGGTCAAGAAACCTAACGGAAAGTGGAGGGTATGCACGGACTACAAAAACCTAAATAAGGTATGTCCCAAAGACTCATACCCAATGCCCAACATAGATCAGTTGGTCGATGACTCATCGGGTTTCCAGCTCCTCTCCTTCATGGATGCTTACTCTGGATATAATCAAATAGCAATGTATCCTGAGGACCAAGAGAAGACGGCCTTTATTACAGAAAAGGCCAACTACTGCTACAACGTTATGTCATTTGGGTTAAAGAATGCAGGAGTGATAATTGAATATCATTACATTTATTTGTATCTCTTGGTGAATAGATTTAGGATTGTTTAGTTAATAAATAATGGATTTTATTACTTAATAGAGCTTTGAGCTTTTAATTGGATTTAATTCATTTTTATGATTAAAGTCCAGATTTACAGTGATTTAGTATTTTCGCCATAACTTTTGATCTAGATATCCAATTAGCCTGATTCTTCTTTTGTTTCTTAGATGATTCAGAGAGCTACAATTGTTATGAAGACTTGAAATGCTGATTCAGACAAGAAGATGGACGAAGTTGGAGCTAAAGACAGACGCATTTTTCTGGATTTTTATTTTGTCCGAATTTTGTAATAAAAGACCAATTTTTAGAGATTTCCTATTGATTAGAGATTTCCTATTTATTAGAGGTTTCCTATTATTAGGGGATTCCTATTTTTGTTTAGTCATCTCTCCTATATAAGGAAGATTAGATGGTGGCTACAAACATATTCTCAATTACACTTTATGAGATTTTTGGATTAAATTAGAAGCTTTTTATTTTCTCTGAGTTGTTCATCATGTTCTTCATGTTCTTCATCTTTTCTTCTGAGTTTTTCCTAGCCATGCTTGGCTAAGCTTTTGTGGTTGACCCATGGATTGAGGATTCTGTGAATCCAGAGGGCCTGCACTTCAATCGGTAACGTAATTTTTTTCTGTTTATTTTAATCGGATCCGATTATGATTGCGGAATGGGTATTAGATTTAATACCTAGATTGATATCCCAAGGACATAAGTCGGACCGGGTTACAGAGAGCGTTGTGCGATCGCACAGCGAGCTCGCCATGAGTTCGATCAAATGCTAGGCGATCGTCTAGTCAAGGGAGTTTCTGGATAAACGCAGAGATTTCGGTTTGTCCAGAATCAATCACAAGTTCGATTATTATGTTTTTGTCCGATGAAGGTTATGAAATCCCAATTCTGGGTTAATCGTTTTTAATCTAATTAATCTTGTTTTCTTATATTCTGTTCTAGCTTTGCTTCGTTTAAATTGCATCGAAAAACTCCCCCATTCTGGTTACTGTGTTACTTGTTTACTGTTGATTTTAGACCTACTGTGAATTCCTTGAGAGAAACGATCCAGGTTTCCTATACTACAAATCTTTGAATCCTGGTTATTTTGTGAGGGCTCGGCAACTCTCATCAAAATTTGGCGCCGTTGCCGGGGAATTTGCATCGGTCTGATTACTGACAGTAAAGTAGTTTTTTTTTTGTCTCGGCGGGATATATCGGGTATTTCAGAAATTGTTTGACTTACTCCGATTGGGCGGATTTTTGGTGAGCTGAAGGAAAATAGCATTTAATTAAAATCGTATTTTAGCCGAATTCCATTGTTTAGACCACTTTTTCAATTTTTTTAATTTTTCAGTTCATTTTCGTGTCCCACAATAGTGTAGAAGTTGTTTTGTGGTGGTCCCATAAATTTTAAAAATCATTTGATAGTGTTTCTAGTTTTGTTTAGGTTAATTTCTAGCATAGATTTTGTTTTGTTTTGCTTTTTTTCTTTTGTGTGTGTGTGTGTGTGTTTTTGTGTAGTTTGGTAGCTATCTTGTTATTCATTGGGAATTAATTGTATTGACTTTCATGGCTTGGTTTTACGGCAATCATAATCTACCTTTCAATGCTCACTCTTTTGTAGGCAATCAAGAATGTCATGGTCCATTCCACCACCAATTACATGAACCACACCACCAACCTCCATTTCAACAATATCATCAACCCTCTCACTTACCCTACCATCCTTCATTCCATCCCACTTCCACACCATGCCATCCATCTCATGAATCCCTATATCCATTTGAGCCACCTTATGGACCTCATTTTCAACCATGTGTGCCCAACCAAGAACCTTTCATTTGTGAAGTCATTGGAGATTTCCAAAATCAAACAGCTTGGGCTATAAATGAGGAGTTGTCACATAAGGAAAACTTCCATCAACAAATGGACTCTATGATTAAAATTATGGAACAACAAGTGAAAAGGAGTGAGAGATTAGGAAAAGAAGTTGAGCAGCAATCACAAATGTTGAAAATTATGTTTCAAGAAAATCATTCTCTCATAGTCACACATGCACAAGAAGTGAAGCAAGTGCAAAAACACATTGAAGAGTCTTCCCTCCCATTTGGTAATGATCTTATCCATATAGAAGTAGACTCTCCTACTACTTTAACTAATACAACAATTCATGATTTGAGTGATGATGATGTTGATGAGGAAATCATT
This sequence comes from Acacia pycnantha, assembly GCA_025563575.1. Taxonomy (NCBI): domain Eukaryota; kingdom Viridiplantae; phylum Streptophyta; class Magnoliopsida; order Fabales; family Fabaceae; genus Acacia; species Acacia pycnantha. The sequence goes on from JAMWYP010000100.1 coordinate 2,847,975, forward strand.
GTTGAACCCCCTCAATTGTTTGGAACTGTAATTGCTCAACCAATTGGCTTTAGTAGTAGTGATTCAATTGTACTTGTTGATGAGTGTACTCCTATTTCTTCATGTGATGCTTTAACTATTGAAAATGCTTCTCTTCTTAGTACTACGGATGATTGCAATAAATTGAATGACATATTTTCATGCTCTTGTGAGGAATTTCAAATATGTGCAGGTTGTTATCATTAAAAAAGTCATTTACTTATTGAGCTTCGAAAGAAAGCATTTAGTGAAGTGGTTGATTCTACCATTGATCATAATGCACCCTCTTGTACTATTGATGATAGTAAGCATGTCAATTTTGAAAAGATTGAATCAAGTATGGATGCCAATGTTGTTGATGATGTTATTGCTGATTGGTATGCTGATTGTCCAGATTTTTCATCTGTGAATGAATTTGTTAATTGTGCATGTTCTAATAATGAATGGTGTCCTATTTGCACTGAGATTAATGATGCATTATATGTTCACTGTGATTTGATTGGTGATTCTGCATTAATTGTGGATTCTGATGTTGGTTGTGATATCCATTATGATGTTCATTCGCCTGACACTATTGATTTTAAAGATACTCCACTTACTGCTAACCATAATGATGCTTTGAATGATGGAAGTAATATCTCCATTGATTTTATTGATATTTTTCATGATCTTGACATGATTGTTGTTAGTGGAGATACTATTAAAGATAAGTGTGGGAAAACCCTTGCTTTTGATATGCATTTACAGGAAAAGACCATCATGAATCATGATGTTTCACAAGTAGAATTTGTCTTGTGTGATGATTTGAGCAACCATTGTGAAACTTTTTGAGTGATCACTTGAATTATTCTTTAGAGAGTTTGACTCTTACTGAGGAGAGTCATATTGATTTTGTGGGTTGCTCAAAATATCTGGAAGTTCCAACATTTTCTTTTGATCAATTTCTTTTGGGATCTTCCTTGATTCTTGATAAATCGAGTTTTATTGATTATATTTATGTGGGACGAGATACTGCTTGGTGTCATGATTTTATGCAGGTACATGGATTGATTACTCCTATCCAAACACCTTCCATACTTGAGTTGAAATGTTATTTGCGGATCTTAAAAAGGAAGTTGTTTGCTAAACATCAACAAGGGACATCACTAGTGCTTTCATGTGACTTACAACCAGACAAAGGAAAGAAGCCAATTATGCCACTTCATTTGAGTCTCCAAGATTTTAATAGTCTGGTCGTACTCCCTCCTTACACTTTTACTTGCATTACCTACTATTATTGGTTATATTTATCTTTTGCACTAAGGCCAATGCATGATTTAAGTGTGGGGGAGGGATTTTGTTCTTACTTTTGGTTTCTATTCTTTGTTTTCAAAACGAGAAAAAGAAAAATATTTTTTCTTTGGTTTTTATTCCTTGTGTTCAAGAAAAGGAAGAAAAGTTTTCTTTTGTGAATAATTTCCCTTTTCAAAATAAATTTTTTTTTTTTACAAATAATACACTCCCTTTCTATGATTGCTATACATCTTGTGAACTTGGACATTTTGGTTTTGATTGATCATTCTATTTGGGCTGAATTTCTTGACTCTTCGATTACATGTCTTGGTAGTTGATTTGGTGATGTTGATTGCTTGAGTTGGTATTAACCTTGTGAGGTTTTGGGCCTGAATGAATGGAATTCATCTTTTACCATTCTTTCTTTCACGTGTGCATCTGCTCATGATTTGTGTTCTCTAGAACTTGCTCCTTTTCTTTTTGAAACTACATTTTTCATTTACATGTGTAACACCCCAACTTCTGTAATATGGGTTCAAGTATGTATTAATGTATTAACGAGGAATTCGGAATCGTACTTGAAGCATTTATCCCCGAAGGTCATAGTATAAGTTATTTAAGAACACTAAGGTGAAAAACCATTGGTTATTATTCAATGGAATTGACTAAGTCAAAATAAGAAGAAACTATGACCAATTATGTAGTAACTTGTGCATGAAGTAAACTCAGGGGAACTGAAGCTGGAGTAATGTACAAGAAACCAAAAGACATTATTCGGACGTGAACATTGACCCTGTGGGACAGGGTATGCGTGTTCAACTAAGGAAGAGAGAGAGAGAATATGTGTCTGGACCAAGTAGAGAGAGAAAATTCAGTGAGAGTAGTGCTACGGCAGACACGTGGTGTTTCGGGGTCAGAAGTTGGATTTTCGGTAGCACCAAGTATGAGGTAATTATGAGACCTTAAAATATACATTTCTTGCTCCCCATGAATAAGGAAAAACGTGCAGCCACCTCAGGGGAAAAGGAACGAATGATCGGGGTCCACACAAGTCCAGTCGAAGGGCACAAATTACGAGGAAAGGTGTAACCGGCAAATAGGGACGAAGCAGGACCCGTTAGGACTTCCCGGAGCCGGGCCCAGGCCCAGGACACTGAGGGGGATGAAATTTTAGTGGGCCTAGAGGATAAATAAAAGGTCATGTCATATAATTATGAAGAGAGAGAAAGTCACATCAAGTAATTATGATGAGAGATAAAGAATAAAATAACCCGGTTTAATCTGACCACATCTTTTGAAATTGACATGACAATGAAATGACTTGTAATTATGACTCATAAAGAGAATTTATGGCTGATCTAAGGGCAGATTTGGTGGGCCCCATTGGTTGGAAGAAGAACACGCAAAATGACCGTTTTACCCTTGCACCCAAAAACCTACGTTTAATACCAATAAAAACCATCATTAAGGGCAATCTTGGAAACCTTATTTTGGGAATATTTAGGATGTCCCATAAGGCCAAGAATTCTCTAGAATTCTTGAGAATTCAATTAATAAATCATATTTTAATGCCAAAACACTCTTTTGCCAATGAATAATCATGAAACTTGGGTAAAAGCTTTCACCCTTGAGGCCTATAAATAGGACACTTTCCCTCCACTTTCCATCAGCCCAATCACGAAATTGAGGTGTGGAGGGAGAGGTTCCAGCTGAAGGATTCGGCCAAAGGGAGGAGGAAAGCGTCCGCAATCGAAATTCTGAGGTAAGTCCCCTAAACCGGCAACCAAGCTACTTTCATTTCTGCCCTATGGTATTTCGTGGAAATTCAGTATGATTTCCATATTTTTAAGGTCTTATATGAGTCCAGAGGGTTTTTTTGTGTGGGGACAAGAGGGATCACTTTTTTCTAACTCAAAAAGCTCAAGTCTTTATTATCCGAAAATCTGTCGGTCCTTACGGTTTCTGGACAGTGAGGGAAAAACGATGGTGTTGAAGTAGTAAATGGATTTTTTTTACTCTGAAATTTTATATGGTGAAATTAGACATCCAGGGGATGATTTTGGTATAACATTTTGTGTTCTTTGGATTTTCCAACCGAGAGTTATTTAAGATTTAAAATGACCTAAAAACATGGACTCCGTTTCGGACCAGTGGCTAAGATGTGTGAATATTTGAAGTACTCAAACCCAGATGAAGTTGATAATTATTTTTCCTATACAATAGACATACTAAGGGTTCTAATTCCACTGATTCCATGTCAATACGATTTGTATAGAATTTATTAAAAATCGGCAAAGTAAGGTCATAAATTCTGGAGATTCTGGTGTTATGCGAATTCTTGGAAACTTGAAGTAAAGTTTGAATGGGTGATTGAAAACATGATGTTTGACTGTATTGAGGGTGATAGTTCGTGTGGCATATATACTCAGTACCAAGAGGAGAGTTTGCGAATTACGAGAAGTGCCGTGTAGTAATTGTTGACTTACATACTCTATGTTGCTTTTGCATGTATGTTTTATCATGATGTAGGACATCGGGCTGCAGTGCCTATTGGACTGCGTGTCCTTAGGTTTCTGATGCAGTACCGAGATCGGGCTGTGGTACCTATTGGACTGCGTGTCCTTGGGGTTCTACTACAGTACCGAGGGCATGTAGGATCTGGCTGTGGTACCTATTGGACTGTGTGTCCTTAGGGATTTGCTACAGTACCGAGATGTATGAGGTAGGTAGGGCCTATGTGACTGTGTGTTCATAGGTGGCTACTGAAACCTTAGGAGGGATAGGTGGTTAGGGTTTGGCCGAGTCCACCTTCCATGCTCATAATTACATTCTTCTTACATGCTTCTACTTGTAAGTTTCTCATTATCTAAGATTTCTCTCTTTCTTGGAAATAGTGCTTACACATAGAAGCATGTAAGAAGCATATAAATATGGGCATGGAATGTGGACTCGGGTTTGGCCACCCTAACTACTGAGGCCCTTGAGCGCGCTGTTCCAAAGGGCTTGTCTTGACCAGGCGGTCCTGCGGAGATGCTACATGCCGGTTACTTGTGCCAGTAAGGCAGGTTTATGTTTATTTTCCTGGTTGTGATTTGCATTGCATGCATTGTATACATACTGTATTTGAGTCTAACAGTTACTCTGGGGTTCAACTCTGAACTCCAGACCACTTTGGAGGAACAGGGGAAAGGCAGTAGCAGTCGGCAGTCTGGTGAAGGTAGGGCGTGTTGCAGATAAGAAGAAGATCTAGGGAATTCCCTTATGATTTTGTAATATGATATTTTGAATATTTAACGTTAATACTTTTGGGATGACTGTAATTAACTCTTCGGAGACTTACATGCTACTTTTTGTATGCACGTTTATCAGTATATTAAACATGTCCAACAGGATCCCGTGCTCTGCTCTGCTTGTTTCCTTTCTTTTCTTTTCCCCACTTTGGTCAAATAGCTTTTCCTTGCATTATGTTTCCTTTGCTAGCCCCTTTGTGCCTTTTTGACTCATTCTTTTGTAAACCACATTACAAGCCTAAGTGTAAAACCATTTTATTCCGTACCTTGCAAATTTATTAAGCATTGGTTTCACCTTGGTTTTGTGTTTAAGTGTGGGGGTTGCTCAGGAGTGCAACAGTTTAAGTGTGGGGGAAGATATTTGATTTTGTTATTGTAATTATAAAGAAAAAACATAGAAAGAAAGAAAAGAAAAGAAAAGAAAGAAAGAAAAAGAAAAGAAAATGCATAGAAAGAAAGGAGATATATGAGGGAATAAAAGTTTTTATACATAAAGAATGACTGTGTTAATTAGTGCTCTTTTTAATTTCTTTGCTGCTTAGCCTATCATTCCATACTGTTACCTACCTTCATCCTAGCCCCATTACAACCTTTAATAACAAGCTCTCTTGATTTGTGCATGCATGTGTTATGAGTAGTGGAGAAGTAGAAATTGAGCAAGCTTATGGTAGGGCAATTTCATTGAGTAGAATTTGAGCGATACACTTATTTACCCTATACACTTGAGAGATTGATTGAGGGCATCCTTGAGAGACCATCTTGTGTGATTAGCATCATTGATTGAGATTGCCATGCTTTATAGTTTGAGATGAAAGAATTTCAGTATTGATTGATTGATCTTGAGAAGCCCTGTGCTCTTTGTTCAATTTTTGAAGTTTGGCAATTGTTGGAAAGAAGAAGTTTTTCTTTTAATTTTGCTCAGGAGTGCAAAAGGATAAGTGTGGGGGAATTTGATAATTGAATATCATTACATTTATTTGTATCTCTTGGTGAATAAATTTAGGATTGTTTAGTTAATAAATAATGGATTTTATTACTTAATCGAGCTTTGAGCTTTTAATTGGATTTAATTCATTTTTATGATTAAATTCCAGATTTACAGTGATTTAGTATTTTCGCCATAACCATTGATCTAGATATCTGATTAGCCTTATTCTTCTTCTGTTTTTTAGATGATTCAGAGAGCTACAATTGTTATGAAGACTTGGAAGGCTGATTCGGACAAGAAGATGGACGAAATTGGAGCTAAAGATAGATGCATTTTTCTGGATTTTTATTTTGCCCGAATTTTGTAGTAAAAGACCAATTTTTAGAGATTTCCTATTGATTAGAGATTTCCTATTTATTAGAGTTTTCCTATTATTAGGGGATTCCTATTTTTGTTTAAGGAAGATTAGATGCTGGCTACAAATATATTCTCAATATTCTCAATTACGCTTTATGAGATTTTTGGATTAAATTAGAAGCTTTTTATTTTCTCTGAGTTGTTCATCATGTTCATCATGTTCTTCATCTTTTCTTCTGAGTTTTGCCTAGCCATGCTTGGCTAAGCTTTTGTGGTTGACCCATGGATTGAGGATTCTGTGAATCCAGAGGGCCTGCACTTCAATCGGTAACGTAATTTGTTTCTGTTTATTTTAATCGGATCTGATTATGATTGCGGAATGGGTATTAGATTTAATACCTAGATTGATATCCCAAGGACATAAGTCGGACCGGGTTACAGAGAGCGTTGTGCGATCGCACAGCGAGCTCGCCATGAGTTCGATCAAATGCTAGGCGATCGTCTAGTCGAGGGAGTTTCTGGATAAACGCAGAGATTTCGATTTGTCCAGAATCAATCACAAGTTCGATTATTATATTTTTGTCCGATGAAGGTTATGGAATTCCAATTCTGGCTTAATCGTTTTTAATCTAATTAATCTCATTTTCTTATATTTTGTTCTAGCTTTGCTTCGTTTAAATTGTATCGAAAAACTCCCCCATTCTGGTTACTGTGTTACTTGTTTACTGTTGATTTTAGACCTACTGTGAATTCCTTGAGAGAAACGATCCAGGTTTCCTATACTACAAATCTTTGAATCCTGGTTATTTTTCCCGGATTTTGTAATAAAAGACCAATTTTTAGTGATTTCCTATTGATTAGAGATTTCCTATTTATTAGAGGTTTCCTATTATTAGGGGATTCCTATTTTTGTTTAGTCATCTCTCCTATATAAGGAAGATTAGATGGTGGCTACAAACATATTCTCAATATTCTCAATTACGCTTTGAGATTTTTGGATTAAATTAGAAGCTTTTTATTTTCTCTGAGTTGTTCATCATGTTCTTCATCTTCTTCATCTTTTCTTCTGAGTTTTGCCTAGCCATGCTTGGCTAAGCTTTTGTGGTTGACCTATGGATTGAGGATTCTGTGAATCCAGAGCGCCTGCACTTCAATCGGTAACGTAATTTGTTTCTGTTTATTTTAATCGGATCCGATTATGATTGCGGAATGGGTATTAGATTTAATACCTAGATTGATATCCCAAGGACATAAGTCGGACCGGGTTACAGAGAGCGTTGTGCGATCACACAGCGAGCTTGCCATGAGTTCGATCAAATGCTAGGCGATCGTCTACTCGAGGGAGTTTCTGAATAAACGCAGAGATTTCGGTTTGTCCAGAATCAATCACAAGTTCGATTATTATGTTTTTGTCTGATGAAGGTTATGGAATCCCAATTCTGGGTTAATCATTTTTAATCTAATTAATCTCGTTTTCTTATATTCTGTTCTAGCTTTGCTTTGTTTAAATTGCATCGAAAAACTCCCCCATTCTGGTTACTGTGTTACTTGTTTACTGTTGATTTTAGACCTACTGTGAATTCATTGAGAGAAACGATCCAGGTTTCCTATACTACAAATCTCTGAATCCTGGTTATTTTGCCTGAATTTTGTAATAAAAGACCAATTTTTAGAGATTTCCTATTGATTAGAGATTTCCTATTTATTAGAGGTTTCCTATTATTAGGGGATTCCTATTTTTGTTTAGTCATCTCTCCTATATAAGGAAGATTAGATGGTGGCTACAAACATATTCTCAATTACGCTTTATGATATTTTTCGATTAAATTAGAAGCTTTTTATTTTCTCTGAGTTGTTCATCATGTTCTTCATCTTCTTCATCTTTTCTTCTGAGTTTTGCCTAGCCATGCTTGGCTAAGCTTTTGTGGTTGACCCATGGATTGAGGATTCTGTGAATCCAGAGGGCCTGCACTTCAATCGGTAACGTAATTTGTTTTTGTTTATTTTACTTCCAAGGCCATCACATCATTGTTAGAACCAGTCAGCCGATACGGCAGGTTCTACACAAGCCCGATCTGGCAGGAAGGATGACAAATTGGGCTATAGAGCTGTCTGAGTTTGAAATTACTTATGAAGCTCGCCATGCTATTAAGTCTCAGGCGTTGGCTGACTTCGTCAGGGAGCTAACCCCGACCGATAAAATAGGCTGCGAGCCGGCTGGCGAGTGGAAAGTATATGTCGACGGATCATCTAATATCAAAGGGAGTGGAGCCGGAGTCATCATTGAGAGTCCAGAGGGTATTACGATTGAACACTCACTCCAGTTTAAGTTCTCAGCCTCAAATAATCAAGCAGAGTACGAGGCCCTAATCGCCGGACTTCTTCAGGCGAAGGAGAACGGGGCCACAATAGTCAAGGTTTTCACCGACTCACAGCTTGTGGCGGCTCAGATCGAGGGAACATATAAAGCAAAAGGCCCGCTAATGGCAAAATACCTTTTCAAGGCTAAGGAGATAATGTCCGATTTCAATGAGGCAACTGTAATCCATATTCCAAGATGGGAAAATATGCGGGCCGACATCCTTTCAAAGTTGGCAAGCACTAAGAGCGCAGGTTGTCACCGGACCGTGATTCAACAAAACCTTGAGGACCCAATTTGTATCATGGCTATCTCGATTGAAGCCAACTGGAAAAAGAAAATAGAGGATTACCTAGAACGGGGAATCCATCCAGACGATGCTATAGAGGCCAAGAAGCTGGTCCGGGAGGCAGCAAAATATACGATGGTGGAAGATCAGCTCTATCGTAAGGGCTTACAGTCGGAGTACAGACAATAGTACATATATGCATACAATAAACATCAGAGTTAGTGTTATAGTACGCGAAAGTACCTTCGTTGACGGTAATCAGTACTTCTGACGGAAAACGGAAAACGGAAAACGGTACGTTTGACAGCGGTACGACAGCGGGTCAGAACGTAATCAGGGATATCCTATAAGGATAATATCGCATCTATTAGAAATCAGTCATTACGACGAACATTTTAGTCATGAATGACCATTTTACCCCTGACCCCCTAATCGGCGGAATTTCGCCAGCACTTCATTACTTTGACTCTAATCTTCCAAAATTTTGACATAACTCCTACTCCAACATATTTTCCAAAATAAATATCATATTTAATCCTAAAACATGATATCTAAAATATACTGGAAGATTAAAGATCAAAACAACTTCTACCCTAGAACTTCAAGAACTGCTGCACTAAAGACTAGAACCGAAGAACTTACCCGTGCAGAACTTCGCTACAACTTTCCCCGGCTCCTCCTTCTCTCTAGAATCTCTCTCTATTTCGAAATGTTGAGAGGATTTGGTGTGAGAATTTCAAATGAGTTCAAGGCCTATTTATAGAGAAAATTCGAGGGTATTTTGGTCATTTTCCAAACTTCTCTTCTTAATTTGAACCATAGAATTTTTGAGCTCATCTCTTGGCCACATAATGCTCTTGGCCGACCTCTAAGCCCCCCAAGTCAACAAAATGAGTTGTCATTTTGCCACCTTGCATCATTCTAGAAGATTTTACACCGATAAAGTCCCGGTTCGGTGTACGAATCGCGTAATCTTGTAAAATCTCAAAAATCCAGAATCATAACTTTGAAGTTATTTTCTTACTCATTAGAAATGTCTGGGTTAACTAAATTTTTGATCCCTTTCAGGTCTTCTCCGGTCCTGCCGAAGATTTACGGAAAAACGCGTTGGTTACGGAAATAACTTTCGGAATCATCAACTTCGGGACAAAAATTCACTGATTCATAAAACGTCCAGTTGCTTATGAACTCATCCCCAGATATTGAGTTAGGATTTATTTTCTATAGGTTTTCATTTCCTCAACTGCTCCTTTGTTCTTTTCGTCTTATTCCCTTATTGTTCCGTTGGTTTCGGAAATGACTTCGGAGACAGCTCACTCCGAGATAAAAATTCACTTGTCTATAAAATACTCTGACCTTAGAAACCTTATTCATGGTTTTCTAGATAGGATTTAATTTCTATCGGTGGTCATTTATCCTATTTGCTTTTTCACCAAATTATCACAAATTATATTAATATTAAAACTTATAATATCTAGATATTTTAGACTTCATTCTTATCCAATTCTTGGATCAAAATTTGGCCAATACTCCCTGGTCCCCTTTTTATTTATTTTCTTTTTATTTTATTTATTTAATTAATATTATATTATAATTATTTTATATAATTATTTTACAAAATTTCCCTATTGGTCCATACATAGATTTAGACTTAAAATTACTTAATCTCATTTATTTTTCTTAATCTTTTCTCAATAATTGGCAAATATATTTTATGCTAATTTTACCCATTAATATTTAATTAAAGGGTTTCTCATAATTCACCTTGAATATACTCTTGTTTGAGCTTAAATAATTAGTCAATAATTACTTAATTAATCCCCCACTAATTGTTGACAATTTTCTTAATTAGTATTAATCATTATCTCACACACTTTTTACTGACATTGGTATTTTATGCTCTTCATAAAATATTAAAAACCATGGGGTCAATTATGGCCCACAATACTTTTTAATTTTTCCCCCATTATTTTTCAAGGGAAATAATCCCAAAAATTCTCTAAATTAGAGACAACATATTTTCTAATTTTTAATAATTATTTTGTTGCCTTTTTGGATTTATCACAATATTTTCAGGGCATTATATGACCCTATAATACATTTTTAAGCCTTTTAATACCTCACAATGACATTTTAGTAATTTTGGCCCTTTAATCCCTCTAATTTCATTAGAAATTACCTTAGAAAATAAGATAATTATGATATTTTCCCTAATTCAAATTTTAGGGTATTACACTTACCTCTTTTTTTCTTTCTTTCTTTCTTTCTTTGTTTTTTTTTTTTGGTTGTTGCAAAGCCACCTTAGCCAGCACCAGTTTACAACCCTGCCGATGATCAGTGCTCCAGCGACAGTGGATGGCGAATGGAGACTCTTGAATGGCTAAATTGAACTTAATAATTCCTAAAACATGACACAAATTAACAATTTTAATTTAATTTGTTTATAATAAAATCACACTCTTACATAGGAAGAAGGTGAGGAACGATTTAAATCGAAGTTTTATATTGGATGATGAGGAGAAAGGAAGGTTGTACAAACATTTTACTAAGTCACTTATAGTTAAGCTATTAGAAAAATTGATCCCATATGACTTTTTGGAGGTTAACCTTAGGAAACTTTGTTGGAAGAATTGGGAGATCAAGATTAGAGATAGGATAACGAATTCTTTGTGGTGACTTTCCAAGATTTGAAGGATTATGAAACTGCACTCACGGTAGGATCTTGGATCATTTGAAACAGCTAAGCTAATAATGATTAAAGAAAATTAGTTAATTAACAATTTGTAATATATGTTGGTTTTTCTTAAATAATTTTTCTAATCATGTGTATTATAATTACACCTGGATAGATACTTCACTTCCTACTATATATAATTAATATGGGTATTTTTGAAAAAAATTATAAATTTGAAAGATATAGTATATTGATGTCTTATATTTAAAACTAAAGTAAATCCCTTATTTAAATTCTATATTTATGACAGTTTGTAGTATGGTTGTCAAATTCACGAGTTTAAATAAACTCGTGACAATGACGTAAACTCGTATCGTGAACTTGAATCGTAGACTAACAAGAGTTTACTTTCACTATTAAATAGGTATTAATAGTGTATAATAAATAAGTAAAATATAAAAAAATGACAACAATTTGATTTAAATATATTTTAAATCTAAATAATTAAAATTAAATCCATCAATATTCAAAATTTACCATATTTAACAAAGAAATTTCTATAAAACTCACCTATAAAGCCACTGAGCATGATCAAATAAAAAAAGTTAACATGAGTTTAAGGGTAAGTTATCATGATTTTGTAAGTTTGAAATGTAAAAACGGTAAACTCAGTGTATAAACTTGTAAGTTTAACCGAGTTTACAATGGTCACGAGTTAACCAATGACTCGACTCGATTTAATAAACTAGAAACGTAAAAATAGTAAATTTAGAGAGTCAACTCGCGAGTTTAACAACAATAGTTTGTAGTATAAGTTGTAATTGCACTACAAACTAGGTCTTATATTTAAGATTGAATATAATATAGTATTTTGGACAATATAATTAAGAAATTTTGGTTTCTTTTGTAGGTGAGAGCAATTAGGTTATTTAGAAGAAAAAAAAAATCATACAAAGTAATTAATACTTTTAGAAGAACAATTTTGAAATTCTCGTGACAGAGGTTCTTGTATGCATTTCTCTCCCCTTTTGTTTTGACATTCTCATCCGGCATTTGGTTCGAGCTTCTCCCTTTTATGTATTAGTACTTTTGCAACTTGTTTTAATTCATATTTTATACATATATATGTCTTAATCTGTTAGAAAAATCAAAATGTATTTTTTTTCCAACGTTATATCAAGATGTAGTAAATTTTTTTTTGGTTCTTTTAAATTTCGAGATTCAATTTTATAATTTATTTTTTGCGTTGAGGTGCATTCAGCAGCCTAAAATATTTTTTCAGATGAATTCAATATTCTAAAGTATTTTTTGGTGCATCTAACACCCTGAAGTAATTTTTTTAGGGAGTAAATACCCTTTTTGGTCCCTGAAATAACACGCGCTACCCATTTTGGTCCCTGAGTAAAAAAAATGTCATTTTTAGTCCTTAAACAGTAAAAAAAATGTTCCTTTTAGTCCTTTTAGTCATTTTTTGTGGGCATTTTAATCCCTCACAAATTACCAAAAAATCCTTTTTAGTCCCTAAAAAGGACCGAAATGACATTTTTTTTACTCAGGGACCAAAGTGGGTAGAGCGTGTTTTTCCAGGGACCCAAAAGGGTATTTACTCTTTTTTTAGGTGCATCCAAAATCTCAAATTATTTTTTGGTACATTTAACACCCTAGAGTGTTTTTTTGAGGTGTATTTAGTACTTTAAGTTACCTAAATTGTTAAGTGTAAGATTGCAACAACAAAAAAGTACTTTAGGGTTATATAGAAATACATGAAAAATACTTCAAAGTGCTATATGCGCCACAGAATAACTTGGGGTACTAGATGGTTGATGCTTATGGAAAAATATTTGGGAAAATCACGTGTAGGTCCCAAGCAAGAGAAATAAATACAATTAAGTCCCTTGAAATCATCAAATTAAACTAAAGTTCCAAGGGACATTAGTGATATTAAATCTAGGGTTAAGGAGCAATAATACAAATGGGCTTTGCTTTAGGTAGCGCCCAGCACCACGAGCTTTTTTCTGGAGCAAAAGTAGACATGTGGTTACCTTATAGGATCAAAAGTCACACACTTCCGTCACAATCTGGATGTTGACCGTTAACTATGCTTTATTGACCGTTATGTGCTGACTGGATGATGAATTGGAGAGAGAATAATTGGAATTATCACCCTCTTTTCTTCAAAAACCCGAAGCTTTCCTCTTTTTCTTTCTCTTTCCATTTTCCTCTTTTCCTGTCTCTTTCCATCTTCTCATCAGAGTGCAATTGACGTGGTCTTCGGCTCCAGATTATGACGGCGTCGTTGCCTTCGGCGGATCCGGAGAAGGTGGTGGTTAGAACACTTTTGTTTTTTTCTTCTATTTTGAATCTTGAAGCAGTTTTGGTCGCCATTTCGTCGTTCAAACTCTCAGAAGTCTTGTCGGCGTGGTTGGCTTCAGCGGATCCGGAGAAGGTGGTGGTTGTTTGTGGTTCATGTGTCTCTTTTTTCTTCTCTTCCGAAGCCTGAAGCCGTGCTTTTCCCCATTTCCTCATTCTCGAATGCCCTAGCCTTTTCTTTTGTTCTGCAATTCTTATCTGATTTAGGCTGTAGAGTTTATATTTCTCCTGAAACCTTTGTTCTGATCTTGGGGTTGGTTCTACCCCATGGTGGTGCTCCTTTGAGCTGATGTTGTTTGATTTTGTATGGGAAGATTTTTCTGATGCTTGGCTTGCACTTTGTAAATTTATTTAGTGATTTTTTGGTTAAATTTGTAAGAACTGCTGCAATAATCGTCTTTATTAGCATTAATGTAGGAATCAGAGTCTAGGATCTTGGTATTAGTAGTTTGGGATTGAAAAGGCCTCCAACTATGGAGCTGCAACATACAAGAATCTATGGAGTGCCGTGAATCAAGAGGCTTGCGGGATTGCGAGGTGGGTTTAATCATTACAATTAGGATTGAGTTTCAATTCTCACTTGCAATAGAGTTCTGCCTAGTTAGAGTTTCTTTCGCAAGCGATGGAAGACGATGAAGATGATCCCAAGTTCGTCCTCCTCTCGTCTCTCCTTCTTCTCTTCGCGGCACTGAGTCTAGGAAGAACGGTGGCCAGACGGTGGTCGGCGATGATCAACAACGGTGGTCGAAAATCAAGTTTCTTCTTTTCCCCAATTTACTCCTCTTTTCCCAGCGTATGAATGAAGCCCGATGGAGGAGTTTGGGTGTTTAATTTTTTTTCTTTTTTTTATTTACTTTCCACTTAATCCTAGTCAGCATTTTTCCTTCCCATTTGGCTTCTTGTCAGTCCACGTCATCATTCACGGTCAACTAAGGGTACTTAACGGTCAACGTCCGTTCTGGTGTGACTTTTGCTCCCAATACTTAACCTCGTGTGTACTTTCACTAAAAAAAAAAACCCGTGGTGCTGGGCGCTCCCTGAGGCAAAGCCCATGTGTATTATTGCTCCTTAACCCTTAAATCTAACTCTGAAATGAACATTTTGCCCTCATTCAATCTTCCCACCTTCCATGAACTAGCTCACATTCCCATTCGCGATAGTTGCAGACGGAGCTGGAAACGGAGTAGAGTGCCGCGGACATAATCGACACACCTCCGGACCTTAACCTTCACTCCCTCCCTGCAGTCATTAACTTCCAGAGCGAGCCGCCTTGCTTCACTTCAAGCTCAAGTTCGCTCCTTGCAACTCTCATGCTTCTATGGTTCTTAATTATTGCAACGGCATAATCAATTTTGTTCACATAGATGGTTATCAGCAAAAATTGGAGCTTAAATAGAAGAAACCCTTGGCACAACTTCGATTCTCTAAGTTCTATTTGTTCCGAGAAAACCCAGTTGCAGTATACTCGTTGTTTGTGAATGGCTTCCTCCTCCGAGACGTCTTCCTTAGGCACTGGAAAACAATCAAAGAGAGTTGGAGATGGACGAAAAATAAGCAGGTCATGACAGCTGTCGTCGAAAGAGGATGGGATACTTTCATTTTCTCCCCACAACATTGGCAGCTTTCCACTGATTGGTCATGTATGTACTCTGCGTTCTGAATCTTTTCCTTCGTTATCTAGAAGAGCAAACTCCTTTTACCCATTTGTTATTTTGGGTCTCTTGAAAGATGAATCACCATGTTAGCAAAGCTGAATATGTGTGTTCAATACCAAAATTTTGTTCATGACAGATACAACTATTGTTGCTTACTTTTCAAAATTTTGGGTCTATTGTTGCTTACTTTTCAAATCACACGGTGAAGATAACTTTAATGTATTCTATTTGTCTGCTCAATTTCTCATTGTACTGTGTATATGTGTTTGCTTTTGTGTTTATGGCTTTAAATGACTCATTTCATTTTTACTCTTCATTGGTTGTGTTGGATATTTACAAAGCATGTTTCTTTATCATGGTTACATGGCTGAGATGGCTCTACCCATGACAAAGAAGGGTATACCATGCCTAAATTATCACATGATCAAAATATTGATGATATTTAGTTTTCTTTTTCTCTATTTTAGGAAGTTCCCTCCTAGTAGATTCTTAAGTCAATGTCCTCTTTATTTCCTTTCCATGGTTTGCACATCAGCTTTGTTCCAAATCCTTCATGAACCTGTCACTACACAATAAGCAACAAAGGGTGATACCAAATTCCCTTATTGGTTCCGAAGATTCTTGTTCTACGCTTCTTTGTTGGTGTTCCTACCACTATTATGTTGTCTCTTGCCTTTTGCTAGCTTTGGTCTTTGGAAAGGTCATTTTTTGATGAAGGTGACTGAGTATTTGATAGATTCTAGTTAGTAAAGCTAGTTTTCTTCTAGTTTAGGCAACTGCGGCAGGTTAAGCTTGAATGCTTACAGTGGCTTGTATCACATGAGAAAAACATACATGTACAAAAGGTGCTGTCCCGACTGTCAGGCAACCAACAATCGAAGAAGAAGAAATAGACTTGTAGTTTTATTGTAAAATAGTTGAAAGTATTGGCATTATGATTATTCTGACAATGTATATAATGGCAACTGAATGTGCCTTTTTTGACTAGCCTTAGAGCAAAATCTGACATTAGCAACATGAAATGTTATATTGAAACTTTACTATATTGATAATGTGTTGCTCCATTTTTCCAATTTTGATTGTCCCTAAACATAGGGCATTCACAAGAGTAAAAGCTACATTCACAACAGGAAGTGTTATTTTCACAACAAAATTTAAAAACATGGATTTTGGTTCAAACTCAAGTCCTAAGCTTACAAGGGGCATTTACAACAGAACAAGCCACTTTTACAATAGAAAAAACCACATTCACAACAGAATTTAAAAACTTGGATTTTGGTTCAAACTCAAGTCCTAAGCTTACAGAGGGCATTGAGAACAGAAAAATTTACAAAAGAAAAAGCCACATTCATAACAAAATTTAAAAACCTGGATTTTGGTTGAAACTCAAGCCCAAAGCTTGTAAAGAGCATTTACAACAACAACAAAAAAACCCCCACATTTGCAACAAAAAAAAGACACATTCACAACAAAATTTAAAAACCTAGATTTTGGTTGAAACTCAAGTCCGAAGCTTATAGAGGGCATTGACAACAGAAAAAGTCATATTCACAATAAAATTTAAAAACCTGGATTTTGGTTAAAAATCAAGTCCTGAGCTTACAGAGGGCATTTACAACAGAAAAAGTCACATTCACAACAAAATTTAAAAACCTAGATTTTAAATTAAGCCAGGTTTTAAAATTTTGTTGTAAATGTGGCTTGTTCTGTTGTAAAAGCCCTCTATAAACTTAGGACTTGAGTTTGAACCAAAATCCAGGTTTTTAAATTTTATTGTGAATGTGGCCTTTTCTGTTGTAAATGTGGCTTGTTACGTTCTGTTGTCAATGCCCTATGTAAGCTTAGGACTTGAGTTTGAACCAAAATCCAGGTTTTTAATTTTGTTGTGAATGTGGCTTTTTCTGTTGTAAATGTGACTTGTTCTATTGTCAATGCCCTTTGTTTGCTTAGGATTTGAGTTTGAACCAAAATCCAGGTTTTTAAATTTTGTTGTGAATGTGGCTTCTTCTATTGTGAATGTGGCTTTTCCTGTTGTGAGTGTGGGTTTTCTCGGAACAAATAGAACTTAGAGAATTGAAGTTGTGCCAAGGGTTTCTTCCACTTAAGCTCCAAATTTTTGCTGATAACCATTAATGTGAACAAAACTGATTATGCCCTTGCAATAATCAAGAACCGTAGAAGCATGTGAGTTGCAAGGAGCGAACCTGAGCTTGAAGTGAAGCAAGGCGGCTCGCTCTGTAAGTTAATAACTAGAGGGAGTGAAGGTTAAGGTCTAGAGGTGTGTCAATTGTGTTCGCAGCGCTCAACTTTGTTTCCAGCTCCATCTACAACTGTCGTGAATGAGAATGTGAGTTGGCTCATGGAAGGTTGGAAGATTGAATGAGGGCAAAATGTTCATTTCACAATTAGATTTAATATCACCAATGTTCCTTAAGACTTCAATATAATTTGGTGATTTCAAAGGACTTAATTGTGTTTATTTCTCATGCTTGGGACCTACACGTGATTTTCCCAAAATATTTTATGGTGTTGATGCACCTTAGCTCTTATTTATTTATTTTGCCAGACCTTGTTTGTTTAGTCGTCTAATGGTACAAAAGCCTGTCCCGTAAAGGGGAGATAAGGTTTCGAACCATGAAGTACATAAAAACATAGTAACTCCCTGAACATACATCCCTCGTTGAATGAGATTCCAAGCTTTTCCCGTTATATTTTAATTATTTCTCAATTAAAAAATTTTCAAACTAAAATTTCAAAAGAATTACCTAAAAAATATTCAAAACATGATGAGCTGACCCTGTAAAAGAGTTTAATCAGCAGAAGCAAGAGTATCGTCAGCAATTAGCCTGATACTTTCCGGGGTAGAGACATGGAGAAAAGTTGTCAACACAAACCAATGTGAATCCATTTATTATGAAATATTTCTTTAATAAGCAATATTCGGTACGATGGAAATAGAAAATGAATAGGAATAAATGAAACAATTAAATGAATAGGAATATTTCGTTAATATAAGACCCAATTGATATGATTTTTTTTTAACAAGATTAAGAGAGCTAAATGTTAATCATAACATACGTTGTATAATATTATATTATATATCAGTTTACAAGTCAGAAAAATTAGTTTGAAGAATAATGGTAAATATAATTATTCTAATGTAATTTATTTAGCTTTGTTAATCTTTAAAAAAATCAATTAGCTTTTATATTAAGGATTGGAGTGAATACATAAAAAAAATAAAAAAAGATTAGGGAAATGTAATTATAGGTAAATTTTGACATCACTCAATTATTCTCATGGAAAAGAGCTACTTTTTTCTACAGGGGATAGGCTTCACAGTATGGAAAAATGAGGGGAATAACTTAATTTGGCACATGAGAATGGTATGAATGTTACACCTCTATCGGCCTTGCTCACTTTCAAGTGGCAGGTTAAAGGGATTCATTTTATTTATTACCTTTCATTCATTACTTAATCCTTTTTATCATGTATCAGAGTGAACGCAACAGAGCATGTTACCGGTTTGGACAAATACAATATATTGGTAAATGTACGATATCCAAAAGGTAAATAAGTCCTTGTAATGTTAAGGGTACAGTTATCCAACAATAAGTACAAATCAAAAGATAATCCTACAATCATCCCAAATATGTAGAGTACAAAAAGTGATAGGGCATTCCCTATTTCTTCATCCTCAACTCCCAGCCCTACATCAAGTCCGCCAATCCGCTCAGCCATAAACACCTGTATCTTTGAAACAGTCTAGAGTTCAAAATTGAACCCCAAAGTAACTGTCAAACTCATATGCTATATGTATACAATGTATGATATGCAAACCACAATTAGGAAAATAAACATGGTGTGTACCACATATTTGCAGGACCGCCTATCAAGACAAGCCCTCAGAAATCCATAGCACTAGGAAACCTCAGTAGCCAGGGCTCCAAACCCTAACCACCCACCTTCGGCTTCAGCAGTGACCTAACGACACACACACTACTACAAAACAGGGATACAACGTCCTATTTTTTTGCACATTTGGGGCCCGTTTGGTATGCTGAATTCGAGCGAGGGAATGGGAAGATGACTATCTTCCCACTAAAAAAAACAGTTTGGTGCGCCCCTCTCCCGGAATACTCATTTCCCGGTTGCGCTATCTTTCCACAACGATGGGAAAATTGAATCCTTCAAAAACTGGCGGGATAGTGGTGAGTTCCAGGGAGAGTGAAATTTGTTGACAAAAAACCTTGTAAACAATGGAGAAAGAGACAAATGAACAAAACAAAAAACTAGAGCGCCACAGATTCAGATCTGATCCTTCCTTCCTCCGCCTTCCTTCTCCATTTCCGTCACTGTCGACTCTCACCTTCTTCATCATCGTCGCCAGTGACATTCCTTTCTTCCCTCACCCTCCACCATAGCTGCGACAGACCCGACGTCAAAAGCAGAACCAGAGCATCGAGGAAAACAGAGAGCTTCGACTCTCTTCCATCATCTTCGTCGTCTTCTTCCTCTCTACCAAGCATTGTCGTAGGAGAGGAAAGACTAGATCACCACCGTCGGCTTCCTCTGTTTCTAAATTCTTCTCAACCCTCTGTTCTTTCCATTTAAACTATTCCTTCATCCATTCCTCTACATGCGTCCTATATTCTTGTGGTCTGGTTTTCTGTCTGCAACCTCAAGCCATTGTCAGATTTTACGTTCGAACGCAGGCAATTGGGTGCCTATTACGTTCGAACGTAACGTCTTCGTTCGAACGTCCGAACGAACAAAGGGGGCATTTTAGGAATTTCATCTAACCTTCCCACTTAACCAACACTCAATTCTTCATATCAAACGATTCATTTTCCCTCAACTTAATTTCCTTTCCTATGTCTACCAAACAGCTTAAATTTTTAAGTTCCCTCTGAATCTTCCCTTCCATTCCTTTCCTTCCTTTAAGTTCATTTCCTTCCTTAAATCTTCCCTGTACCAAACGGGCCCTTGGCGTCTTAATTCCGCGAGACGCATATCTGGGGGCCGCTGTAGATAAAACTTAAGGCGTACTATTTTTTAAATAGACGCTGTAAGTAGTGACTTAAGGCGTCTAAGTATTGTAATAGGACGCCTTAATAAATGTGACGATATTGCCTTTTCAGGGCACAATTAAGGCGTCTAACTTTGGTAATTAGACACCTTAAGTATGACTTAAGACGTCTAAGTACTATAATTAGACGCCTAAAGTTATAACATAAGGCTTATAAGAATCATAGTTAGACGCCTTAAGTCACTACTTAAGGGGTCTAATATGTGTAATTAGACGCCCTAATATAACTTAAGGCGTCTAATTAGAGTACTTAGACGCCTTAAGTGTTATATTTTTTAAATATTTTCTTTGTATATATTCATTGCCTCATGTAATACCCTAAAAATCACACTTAGGGTAAATATCATAAATTAGGAAATAATACCTATTAAAAATAGATGAACATGTGGTCTCAAAGAATATGTTAAATTTATCTTATTTTCTAAAGGAAAATTTCTTGGAACTTAGAGAATTTAAGTGCCAAGGTTCCAAATGACGAAAATACCCTTATAGGACATAAGTAACTTAGGAAAATTGTGAAAAATCCTAAAAGGCAGTAAAATAATTATTAAAATTAAGAGAGTATATTGCCTCTAATTTTGGTAATTTAATAAATTATAAACTTGGAAAAATTAAAGAAGAATGTTCAAAAAGTATTGAAATGACCAAAATGTCCCTGTAAATTCTAATATAAAGCAAAGGACATGAAAACACAAATGTCAGTGCAAAAGTAGTGAGGTAATGAGTTATTCTAATTAAGAAAATTATCAACTATGGTTAAGAAATTAATTAAGTAATTATTGGCTAATTACTTAAGCCTAAGCAAAGGGAAATTCAAAGATAATTATGTAGAACTCTATAATTAGTGGGTTATGGCTAAAAATTAGCATAAATATATTGGCTAATTAATTGGAAGATATTGAGAAAAATAAATGAGATTAGGTAATTTTGAGCCTAAACACAATTATGGACCAATAGGAAAAAAGTTGTAAAAAATTATGTAAAAATAATTATTAAATTATATAATAATTAATTAAAAAATAAAATAAAAATACATATATATTTTGTATGTGAGGGCCGACATCTTTGGGGGAAAAAGAAAGGAAAAAGAAAAAGAAATGAAGAAGAGTGTAAAATAAAAACACCTAATTAAATATTAATTAAAGTAAAAAGTAAAAAAGTAAATAAACACCGATGGAGATCGGATCCTATCTAGAAAACCATGAGTAGAATTTTTAAAGTCAGGGTATAAAATTGATGAGTGGATTTTTATCTCGAATTGAGCTGTTCCTGGAGTCGTTTCTGATATCGGTAGAAGAAGTTAGTAATAAGACAAAATAGGGGAAATATGAGAAATAGGCAGATAGTCATAAAATTAGGATTTGAACAAAATAAATTATAACTCAACATTTGGAGATGAGTTTATGATTTTCTGGACATATTTGGAATCAGTGAATTTTTGTTCAGAAGTTGATGATTCCGGAAATTCGTTCTGTAATCGGGCACGTTTTTCGAGAAACTTTGGCTGGACCGTTGAAACTCTGTATGGAAGCAAAAATTAAGTTTACTTAGATACTTCTAATGAGAAAGAGAAGATCTTCAAAGTTATGAATCCAGAATTTTGGGATTTTCCGAGATTACGCGATTCGGACACCGATCGGGGAAATTCTGTCGGATCAGGGCATAAACCAACCTGTGACATCACCTTGCTGACATCACATGGCTGCCACATAAGCCCCTTATGTCGACCAAGGGGGTGGATGGCCAAGATCAAGCCATTTCATCCAAGTTTGATCCAACGGTGTAGATTGAATTGGAAAAAGACCTTTATGTCCCTACATTTTCCTATAAATACCCCCTTGTTTCACACCATTCTCACACCATTCTCAAAGAGCTTAGGCCGAAATTTAGAGAGAATTTAGAGAGAAGGAGGAGCCGGGGAAATTTGCAGCGAAGCTCTGAGTAAGTTTTTCGGTACTTAGTCTTAAGTTTCTGTAGTTCTTTCGATAGTTAGAGTAGTAATGTTAGATTAGTATTTAATATTCCAAGTATGATTAGATATCATATGCTAGGGGTATTTTAGTCAAGAATTTCGAAAATCATGGTTGGGTCGAAGTTCTGGCAAAATTTTGGAAGAAATTAGTCAAAGTAACGAAGTGCTGGCTGTTTTCCGTAAAAAGTGCCGTTTCCGCCAGAATTACCGACGTTCGTCAACGGAGGTACGTTCGCGTACTGTAACACTAGCTCTGATGATTATTGAATGATTATATGTGATAATATGTTATGTGAATGGTTTGGTGCCGAAGGCAAGGCTAGTCTATGTGGGTGTGCCAATTAGTCGCCGTAAAGTCGGTGAGGCCCCCATGATAGACACTTACCTGACCATTCTGTTCGGTGCTATTTGCACCATGTCTAAGGAATCGTACTTAGATACACTGCATCTATGGAGTCGTACTTAGATGCACAGTGACTATGGAATCGTACTTAGATCACTGATTACAGCTTTATTCGGGTTATAGACATAATAATGCCGATATGTTTTCCTAGCGCTGAGGACACGACCGTACATCGTGGCACTGGTGAATAGTGCAAACGGACTTAACGTTACATGTTAGTGTAGTTGTTATTAAATGATCATACGACGTACCGGCTTAATCAATGCTGTAAAATTAGTAATGCCTATTGTACATATACTGTTTATAATCATGAGGTTAATCGTTACCTGAGGTCCGGTGGGCATTAGACCTCAGCTCTTACCACAGCTTCAGGATCCAAGGGATACAGGAGCGAGGACAAAGGTAGGGAGCTAGCATGAAGATCAGACGGAGACGCTTTAGTTTTGTTGTACTTACGTTAGATGTAAACACTCGGAGGAATGTACGGCCTTATGAACAGCTAGATACACTGTTATCAATGTTATTCAATTACTCTTTATTATGAAAAAAATTCCGTCGCTCAAAACTCTGATCAAAACGCTATAAAAACAGTTGTGAAAACCGGGGTGTTGTAACCTCACAAACCTATACAAAAGCCTTCTTATACATCATATCAGCAAGCAACACAATGTGATAAAATAAAACAACACCTAGGCCTAAAAGGTTAGCTCAGCTAACCTTATACAGAAATAGAATACATGCATGTATATACCAAATATCCCAACACACATATAGTTCTTGATGAGTTGGAGAACACCTAGTGCTAAAAGGTTAGCTTAGCTAACTTCAAATCATCTTAAGCAATTAGCTCTAACTAATTCAAGTGGCTAACTTCAAATCATCTTTCTATGTACAACAATCACTACAGTGTCAAAAAGTTTTCTAGCTACCTGCTACTAATCAAGCAATATAAAGACTAACTTCAATCATCTATGTGTTGTAGAAGATGTCTAGCCAACAGGTTTCGAACCAAATCGATTTCTTCCTCCGAGTAGGCAACCTCAGTACCAACAATTTGTAAAATGAAAAACTAGGTATAAGATAAATCAATCAAGTGAATGAATTAATTACACAACTATAGTACAACTTCAAAAAATATTATCATTTGAGAATGAAGGAGCAAGTACCTCGTCAAAATTTGAAGTAAGTTCGCTCTAAATGACAGAATACATATGTAGAGCATGACATAATATCCGCACTCAGTGCCCCCTGGTTGTCGAGGGCACTATAAATCAAAAGCAAATGGTTACTTGAATTCCTTTTTAATGAATAAAGGCATATATCGAATTCCACTGTCAATGAAATAACTTGAATTGAAACAAACTACTTACTTTCGGATAAACCCACATCGGTTCTCTACTTCGACCCCCTTTAATCCCAACAATCAATCTATATGCCTTCAGTGCACTATCATTAAAATGAAAATGAACAGACATTATAACATTTCATTTAATTCAAGAATATCAATGATTTAGAAAATAGTTTACTTACTTGCTGAACATGGTTTTTATATCTATGTGTGGCCTCTTACCCAAGGAATCGAACCAATAGAAGGTGTTAATAGGTGGACAAACAACACACAAAGTCCAATGATAAATAAAACAACACATATAGAATAAGATTAAGTTAAGATAAGAAGGCAATTTATTCTTAAACATCTTAAATAGACAAAACTAAAATACGTACCCTTCATGAATTGGTGCTTGATAACAAGGCAATTTGGACTCTTGCATTGTAAAACCCACATAAGATGTCCTTAATTCCAAGCTACTGTGGCTCCTTGCAGTGTTCGATGGACATAACATTCCATATAACTCATTTCTTCCGATTTGTATGCACATGTTGTGGAAGAAACTATGATGGAATGAAAAAGATAAATGAATTTTTGAATATATAAAAGGAAAAAATCACATGATTAATTGAAGGGTAAAAAATTGACTTACAAGACTCCAAGTTTAAGCCAACATATATCTAGCTCCTTTAAATGAATAAACTGTGAAAGATCATCATTGTCAAGTGTAAAAGGATACGATGACACTCTTGAGCCGAGAATTCCCTCAGGCATTTGCATGGAGATTTCTTTAATGTCATTGTACACCTGTTGCAGTCGTGCCAAGAAAGGAAATCGTGCTGCATGGTGTTCATCCTAGTAAAACATAGAAAACATAAATCAGATTATGTCAAGATACAACATATTTAAGTAAGTGTAAATCAGATTAAGATACAACAATTGAAGCAATTTCAGGTTTGACAACAAAAACCCCCAAGTCACAGTAAAAGGATGTCATACACAAAATAATTGCTCTAAAACACATAAACACAACAATAATGATAGCAATAGTCTAAAATTCAAGTAATAGTTACTATTTCTACCATTGGAGGTGCCGATGCACAGTCAATAAGTCTCTTCGGCCAAAGGATGAACAATCTTATCGCTATGCCTAGTTTGGGAACCTTGTCATTAGGGATCGGGATGGCTATTTCTCCTTCCCCCTCTCGAACGCTTGTCACAGTCACCCTACGTTGATTTTTTGGAATTTGTTAAATATGGTGGGTGGTGAATTGTGAGTGAACGAGGGCATCGACAACTTGACGAAGTTGTGGGACATCCACTGTAATACCCCTGATTAATAATAGAAATAATAATAATAATAATAATAATAATAATAGATTAAAATAATAAGATAATAATAAGATATAAAATATAAAATATCTAGAAATTAATAATGTTTTTAGTATTAATTTATTAATTTGCAATAATTAAATAGCCCAGCCCAATCGCTAAAACCCTAGATGTTAATTATAAACTTAGGTTTAGCCGCCTAAACCTAGAAAACGCTCGCCTCTTTTTCATTCGACTCTGTTTCTCTGCTACGGCATCCTCCTCCCGCACTCTCACCGAATCGCTTTTCTAGAAGGCTAGCAAAGACGGAGACCAGGTAATCCTAATTCCCATATAGTTTAGGCTAATTCCATGATATATATATATATATATATATATATATATATATTATATGTAACCCTAATCTGTAACCCTAATCCCAGTAGGAAGTAATATTAGATACGTTATAATTATTTTCGTCTTCTCGAATTAAGCTCTCTGCAAATTGATTACAACCTGTACGTTCCAAATTGGCAAATGAATAAAGTTTCATAGATTTTCGTGCCTACATAATATATATTATTCAATGGAACTTGTACGTTCTAAATTGGGATCAAATGCATAAAGGCGCATCGGTTTTTGTGCGTACTATAATATATGTTAGTTTTTTTGAATCTGTACGTTTTTCTTCTCAGAATTGAACCTGTAAGTTTTTTTTAAATTATTGAATCCATATATTTTGAACCTGTACGTTTTGGTTTCCCTGTTCCAGGATGTGCCTTTGTGATACAATATATACGTACATATATAAACGCTATATAATTGTTATTTATTTATTGATTTATTAAGAAATACATTTTGTGTGTGAATTAAAATAATTTAAATCATGGGAGGATAGCTTTGGGATGGTACCTCCCAAAGTGATGAACACAACTGGGCTTTATGCCTCCGATATGTTACTGAAGTGAACCGATTATATCCGTTCTTCCAAAAGTGGTGTCCGTAGGGTTTCCGGGACACTAATAGCAACTTTAGGAAGAGGTGTGCATGATAGGACGAAATGTTTTATGGCCAATTTGATTATTAGCGTCGATCGGCCGGTTATCGGGTGTTCCGGTCACGAGGAGTGGATCGGCCGATTTCCGGTGCTCCGGGTCACAGGGTAGGCGGCGGTTATCGGGTGTTCCGGTCACGAGGAGTGGCGGCCGATTTCCGGGTGCTCCGGGTCTACCATGGTTCTCTTCCCACTAGAACGACTGGCAGGGTTTCCCGAGTCTAAACTAATTTAAAATGATAACGAATGATAATTGCTGTAATTACTGTATTATTGTTGATGGTTGATTTTATTAATACATTTGTGTTAGGTAAATTGTATTTATTAGGATTACCAGCGTTTCCTGACTTTTGTGTGTTATGGGCTGCGACGATCCTTCGGGGGAGCAGATTTTCAGTGAAGCTGGTGCTCGAGGTTGGTAACACTTCCCAATGATATTTACTTTGGAATTCAGTGTTTATTTATAAAAACCATTGCACTTTTACGTTATCATAACTGCCAGAAATTGGGGTGTTAAAAAATGGTATCAGAGCCTAAGGTTCTCCTTAGCTCCGCTTTTGATACTAACTCAGGGATCAAAGATCCCAAAGGTTAAAAGAAATAAATAAATAAATAAAAATTTAAATGATAATAATAATAATAGATGAATAAATAAATTTTAAAACGTGAGAGATGGGTAGTGAAGGGTTATTTCCTTTTTTTTAAATGATTTAATTTCTTTGAATTTCTAATAATTGTTTGTTGGAAATTATTTTGTGATTCGTTATGTGATTATTATTGACTTGTGAATTTTTATTTAGAAGGAGATGTTGGAGAGGTAATTAGAATTTATTTTGTGAATTATTTTGAATAATGAAGAATGATGGAATTCTTATTTTTAAATGCAAGATGTCGGTTTGTCGTTTGAATTTATATTAGTTTATCGTTTGAATCTATATGGGGGGGCCAGTTTTGGTTGTACGTAATTAAGTTTTGAGGATGAAACTTATTTTAAGGAGGGTAGAATGTAATACCCCAGATTATTATTAATAGAAAAACAAAACTTTTAAGTTTCGGGGACGAAACTTATTTTAAGGAGGGTAGAATATAATACCCCTGATTAATAATAGAAATAATAATAATAATAATAATAATAATAATAATAATAATAGATTAAAATAATAAGATAATAATAATATATAAAATATCTAAAAATTAATAATGTTTTTAGTATTAATTTATTAATTTGCAATAATTAAATAGCCCAGCCCAATCGCTAAAACCCTAGATGTTAATTATAAACTTAGGTTTAGCCGCCTAAACCTAGAAAACGCTCGACTCTTTTTCATTCGACTTTGTTTCTCTGCTACGGCATCCTCCTCCCGCACTCTCACCGAATCGCTTTTCTAGAAGGCTAGGAAAGACGGAGACCAGGTAATCCTAATTCCCATATAGTTTAGGCTAATTGTTAGTTCTCTATGTGTTTTGATGATTAATAACAATTGTAAACAAATATGAATGTTTTAATAAGACAAATAAGTCAAAAACATTCTGTCATCGCCAAACTCGAGCCTAGATAGGCAAGCTCGTGTTTGCTGCTAACAGAGAGCATATCAGGCTATCTCAGCATGCAGAACTCGAGCCTGAATATTTAAACTCCAGCCTAACCCTCCATGGTATATTGTTAAAGAGTTTACAAATGAGTAAACTCGAGCTGTATAGACAAGCTCGAGTTTGCTCTCAGCGAAACATTTTCCAATTGAAAATCATCTCTTTAAACTTCGAGTTTATATTTTGTGTAGAGTTTGCTTATTTCTATGGTCAGTAAATTGATGAAAACTCGAGCCTAAGTATATGGACTCGAGCCTAATACTTTTGTGTTAAGTTTACTCTATGGTTTGACAAAACAAAGAAGAGTTTACCAAATGGGTAAACTCGAGCATGTTATTGCAAGCTCGAGTTTTTCCTTGGCAGAGCTTCCAAGTTCTTCTTCATTCACAAACTCCGAGTTTAAGTTCAAACCTTGATTCACTCCGATAAGCCCTGAAATAAATAAAGTCAAACTCAAGCCTGTCATTATGAACTCGAGCCCTTCATTGAAAAAGAGTAAAGCAAATGCACAAACTCCAGAGTTCATATTTGTGCTCCAGCCCACACTTTCGAATGATCAAATTTCTTAGGCATGAATAGTGTTAAACTCGAGCCTAATCACTAATGGACTCAAGCCTGCTGGTTTGAGAAATATTATTTCAGTGCTCGCCCGACAAAATGCTCAGCGATAATTCGAACTCGAGCCTACCTTTCGAACTCGAGTTTACATGATGAGAAAATTTACAAACTCCGAGTTTACATCAAACTCCGAGTTTGCTCCAAAAGTGCCTTACGAACTCGAGCCTGACTTGGCGAACTCGAGTTTTGATCGACAGCACAAATGATCGTTACTGGTTTAATCCTGATTAGTTTGAACTACAAATTGACCATTTCTATGCGAATTGATTACATTCATTTAGAGGATTCATATCTACATTGATTTCACGCGACAATCAGAACCTCTACAATGAAGAAGATTTCACGCGTCTGGAAATCAATCAGCTGAAATTCAGAACCCAACGGCTATAATCCTCATCAACTTGAATTTCAAGTGAAGAACATGCAGAATTGAGAAGTAACGGTCACATAGCAATTGACCACTATATATGGAACAGATTACAAACTTCGAAAAGAAGCGAAAAACTAAGCAGAAAGGAAAAGCAAGCTCAAGAGTTACTTATACATTCAGTTTTCTTTCTGTATTGTATTTGAGATACAAAGAGCCTCAGTGTTTATCAATATCTACTCGTGAGAGAGCTGTTATACATCTTATTCAATCATTGTAATAATCTCACGTCAAGGGGACTTGGAGATTGGGATTTCAGATTACAACTTGTAAGGGGAGTGTATCCTAGAGAGAGGATAGTCCTTGAGTACGAGTGTGTATCGAATTGAGTGATAGTAGAAAAACCCGAGAGTCCGGGACTGGACGTAGGTCAAGAGTTTCGACCGAACCAGGATAAACTTTCGTGTCAAGCTTTTCTTCCCTATCTCTTTACGTTTAGCTTCAGCTTGGGTGAAAAGTTCTTTTTGTGTTAAAAGTTTTAAAATCCCCAATTCACCCCCCTCTTGGTGATTTCCTTTCGTTTTCATTTGGTATCAGAGCCAGGTTGTCTACTTGAAGGATTAACATCCTAGACAAAAGATCCAATGGAAGGAATTCTACCCGATGGAGCCTCAATCAACAGACCACCAGGTTTCAATGGAGAACACTACTCATTCTGGAAGGCTAAGTTCAGGGTCTATGTAATGGCCTCTGAGTTTGGTTTATGGAAGGTCTTCGAGAAAGGAAACTATGTTCCTTCCTCAGTAGTAGCTGATGTCAGAACTCCCAAGAAAGAAGAAGAGTATGATGACAATGATAAAAAGCTAGTCACTCTCAACATGAAAGCAATCCACATGCTGCAGAGTGCTCTTGGGCAAAAGGAGTATTTCAGAATCTGCACTTTGCCATCTGCTAAGCAAATGTGGGATGCTCTTGAGATAGCTCATGAAGGAACGGCTG
Organism: Acacia pycnantha; assembly: GCA_025563575.1. Classification (NCBI taxonomy): domain Eukaryota; kingdom Viridiplantae; phylum Streptophyta; class Magnoliopsida; order Fabales; family Fabaceae; genus Acacia; species Acacia pycnantha. The sequence continues at coordinate 2,877,920 of JAMWYP010000100.1, forward strand.
CAATCAAAGAAAATCGTATCAATACTCTCATGACTGAATATGATTTATTACAGATGAAGCCCGGAGAGTCTATTGGTGAATTTCAACTCAGGTTCACTCATCTGATCAATCAACTCATTGCATTGGGAAAAGAATATGAACAACCTTGTCCAAGTGAGGAAAATACTAAATATTCTCACCAAGGAATGGGAAGCCAAGGTCACCGCAATTGAAGAATCTCGAGGCGAATCAATGGCCTCCGTAGCAACATTATTTGGCGGCTCTCTGAGTATGAGGGAAGATCAAATTCAAGAAAGGGCTAAATGACATCAATGTCAAAAACAAGGGAATAGCTCTTAAAACCATCAAAGAGGTAAAGTCAGATGACGATGAAGAAGATGAAGATGAAGATGGTGAGCTAGGAATGATGGTCCGAAGATTCAAGAAATTCTACAAAAAGGACCAATCTCACAAAAAGTTTCACAAAGGAAATTCCAAAGATCGAAACTAAGAAACCAATTATATGCTATGAGTGTGAGAAACCATGCCACATCAAATCAGAATGTCCTCAGCTGAAAAACAAAGAAAAGAAATTCAATAAGTTCAAGAAAAGAGCTTATGTGTCACTATATGGGGCAACAACTCATCCGATGAAGATGAGGCGTAAGAGGAACAAAGTGCCAATCTTTGTCTTGTGGCTCAAGAGGAATCGAGATAACGAAGAGGTAAGTAATTCGATTTACCTTATGATGAATTATCATCTACATATGATTCTCTTTACACCGAATTTAAGAAAACTGCAAAAGAGCTCTTATTTTCAAAAAGAAAAATCAAACTATTGGAAGAACAGGTTCAAACTATTCCTACACATGTTTCTGTTTGTGAAAAGGAGAATTCTACTTGTTCTAATCATGATACAAAACCAACTTATAATGAACTGTCTACTGAATACAAACTTGTTCAAAATGAGTTTGATGAACTTGCTGAAAAATATTTTGCTTTAAAAAGGAGGAATACAACACTTGAACAACAAGTAGAAAATCTTTCGGTTCTGAAAATATCATATGTGATGAATGCCTTATTCTGAAAAAGAAAAATGAATATCTTACGAAGACTCTTGAAAAATTCACTAGAGGAAGTGAAATGCTTGAAATTATTTTGAAACAACAAAGATTCACAAATGACAAATCAGGAATTGGTTACAAGCCTGATTGTGGCAAAAAAAAGGCAAAAGAAACATGGACAAAGATCTTACATGAATTACTTTCAAAAATCTGTCCATACTTTAAATCCTTTTGCACACAGAAAAGGTCATACCACTTCCTCATGTTTTCATAGAAAGGATAGAACAATTAAACCTGTAGGAAACTACCAATGGGTGCCTAAGGGGTCCTATATGATTCCTAAGACACAAACTAACCCAAAAGGACCCAAAGAATATTGGGTACCTAAAAGATGATATCTCTTTTATGCATATTTGTCTTAGAGCATCAAATCCCAATAAGTGGTACATTGATAGTGGATGCTCAAGACACATGACTGGAGACCAATCCAAGTTTGCTTCAATCAAACATAAGGAAGGTGGCAAAGTAACATTTGGTGGAAATGAGTCCGGAAGAATTCTTGGCATTGGCAAAATTGAAATAGCAATGGACCACAAATCAAAGATGTTTATCTTGTGGATGGATTATGTCACAACCTCCTCGGTGTGAGTCAAAGCACGAGACAAAGGAAATCTAGTCATCTTTGATTCAGAAGAATGTTTGATTGTAAGTAAGGATGTTCTCTCCTTAGATAGTATTAAACCCAAAGCATTATTCAGAGCTCCAAGAGAAGGCAATTGCTACACTCTTAATCTGTCTAAAAACAATTCTGATTCTAAAAAATGTTTTGTTGGTAACTTAGATGAAAGTTGGCTATGGCATAAACGTTTAGGACATGTTAATATGATTCAACTTGATAAACTACAGAAAAAGGAATTGGTTATTGGTTTACCAAAACTCTCTTTTAAGAATGATATGATCGTGATGCATGCCAAAAAGGTAAACAAACCAAATCTTCTTTCAAATCAAAACTGAAATATCAACTAATAGACCTCTCCAATTACTCCATATGGATTTAGTTGGACCACTAGAGTAAAAAGCCTTGGTGGCAATCTTTATACCTTGGTTATAGTGGATGATTTTTCAAGATTTACTTGGGTCATTCTTTTATCTTCAAAAGACAAAACATTTGATCAATTTGTTGTGTTTGCCAAGAAGGTCCAAAACGAGAAAGGATTCTCTATTGGCTGATTCTATGAGCACTGCTTGTTACATATCAAACAGGGCATATCTCCGGAAGAAATTGAACCAAACTCCCTATGAGCTCTACAAAGGAAGAAAACCCAACTTAGCTCACTTGCACATCTTTGGATGTAAGTGCTTCATCCACAATAATGGTAAGGACAGCCTGGGAAAATTTGATCCCAAAGCCGATGAAGGTATATTCTTGGGTTATTCAAGTAGAAGTAAAGCATATAGAGTTTATAATACCCGCAATCACACCGTTGAAGAATCTATGCATGTTGTTTTCTCGTGAAACCAAATCTAACAAGTCCTTGGATGATGATGATGGTTTTCCTATGACAAACCAACCGGACTCAAAATCAACTTCTATCTCAACAAATACCGAAAAGATTTGCAAAATGATTCTCAAACGAAAAACATTGTGAAAATGCTTGTGAAAACAGTGTTCAAACTCAACCAAAATCATGGAGATACGGTAGGAGTCATCCTCTGGATCAAGTGATAGGTGATGCAAATCAAGGAGTAAGAACCCAGAAGAAGCACCTTGAATGAAGTTACTTTTTCAGCTTTCATTTCTAAAATTGAACCCTCTAAAATTGATGAAGCCCTTTCAGACAATGATTGGGTTATAGCAATGCAAGAGGAGTTACATCAATTTGAAAGAAACCAAGTTTGGGACTTGGTACCTAGACCTAAAGACCATCCGGTCATTGGTACTAAATGGGTATTCAAGAATAAATGTGATGAATCCGCCATAATCATTCGTAATAAGGCAAGGCTAGTTGCAAAAGGCTATAATCAAGAAGGAATTGATTATGAAGAAACTTATGCTCCAGTAGCAAGATTGGAAGCTATAAGAGTCCTTTTAGCCTTTGCCTGTGTTAAAGGATTCAAAATTTTTCAAATGGATGTGAAATCCGCCTTTTTAAATGGTTTTATACAGGAGGAAGTTTATGTTGAACAACCTCCAGGATTTCAAAATGAACATCATCCAGATCATGTTTATCACCTCAAGAAAGCCTTATATGGTCTTAAGCAAGCTCCTAGAGCTTGGTATGAGCGATTAAGCAATTTCCTTCTTGATCAAGGATTTGTTAGAGGTAAAGCAGATACAACTCTCTTTATAAAGAAAAATAAACTTGGTGATGTCTTAATAGTTCAAATTTATGTTGATGACATTATTTTTGGTGCTACTAATGATACTATGTGTGAAGAATTTGCTAAGACAATGCAGGAGAGTTTGAGATGTCCATGATGGGAGAACTCAATTACTTCCTTGGACTTCAAATCAAGCAACTTCATGATGGAATTTTCATTTCCCCGACCAAGTATTTGAAAGATCTATTGAAAAAGTATGGTCTAGTTGATCAGTAATGGAGCAGATACTCCAATGAGTTCAACCGCAACTCGGATGCTGATGAAAAGGGGACCGACTTCAACATCACTAAATATAGAGGAATGATTGGATCATTACTCTATCTTACAACAAGTCCCCCATGGAGTCTCATGTTGAACATGTTAAAAGGATTTTTAGATATCTTGCTGATACAAAGACTCTTGGATTGTGGTTTCCCAAAGATCAACATGAACACTTGGTAGCTTATACCGATTCGGATCATGCGGGCTACAAGACCGACGTAAAAGCACCAGTGGCCAATGTGAATTCTTTGGAGGATCATTAGTATCTTGGTTCAGCAAAAGCGCACCACGTAGTTGTGTCATCCATTGAAGCCGAGTATGTTGCTGCCTCAAGTTGTTGTGCTCAAGTTCTTTGGCTCAAACAACAATTGTGTGATTTGGGAGTTCATCTCAAAGAAATCCCAATTCTTTGTGACAACACAAGCACAATAAGCTTGGCAAAGAATCTGTTCAACATACTAGAACCAAGCATATTGATGTTAGACATCACTTCATAATAGACCATGTTCAAAAGAAAGATGTCAAAGTCATGTTCATCCCAACCCACTTGCAACTTGCGATATCTTCACCAAACCATTAGCAAAAGAACAATTTGTGTTCATAAGAAGAGAATTGGGAATGGTAAATCCCAATGAGTTGTAAGTAATCTCTACCCAATTTAATGTCAGTTATGTTTTTGATGATTATTATTTATTGACTTAAGCATCGGAGTATGTAGATATGTTTTATGCAGGATGCTTAATGAGAATAATATTCCAAACCATCGATTGCAAGTTTGTTTGTCAAGATATCCAAACTCGAGCCTACCTAAGCTAGACTCGAGCTCGAGAGAACCAGAGAAAATACAATTGTCTCAGTCGCCAAACTCGAGCCTATTAGTTGACGGACTCGAGTTCGCGAGAGACAGAGAGCAACTCAGTTCAGAGCACCTGACAAACTCGAGCCTATTAGTTGACGGACTCGAGTTCGCGAGAGACAGAGAGCAACTCAGTTCAGAGAACCTGACAGACTCGAGCCTAGCAAGAAATTTCAAGGGTTCACACATACACTCTTGAATTCCAGGTTAGTACCGTTACACAAAACTCGAGCTTACACTTGTGAACTCGAGTTTGCGACACTAAAATTTTTTTAAAAAAAACCTGACTGCTCGTCTTCACTTTATCTCACCCTCGAGCCTAAACCTAAGTTCCTCCCAAATTTCTCTCAATCTTCTCGACGAAAACCAGAGAGTATTGAAAGACTTGGCTATCACCCAAGAGGGGGGGTGAATTGGGTGTTTGATTAAAAACTTAGAACTTTAAAAACTTTTCTACAACTTATTGAAAGTAGTTTGAATGACAACAATAAGTTATGTAATCAACACAATGTATTTCCCACTCAATATCACCCAATCTTGAGTAACTCTAAGGTAGAATGATAGGATGTTTACAATGATTCTTCTCTCTCAGAAGTGTATGGATAAACACTGAAGTACAATACAAAACATTTCACTCTCTATGATTTATAGACATTGAAAATCAGAGAGTAAATGATATAAAGATCAGAGTAATAGCATGTTGAAGATGTAGGCTTGTTTCTCTGCCCTGTATTGTCTCTCTTTGAAGGTTTGTATGCAGCTCTATATATAGCGGCAAATCTTCATATGACCATTGCTTCTCAATTCTGTATTGTCTCCATTTGAATTTCTAGCTGTTGCGATCATGGATGAGGAATATAGCCGTTGGGTCATAATGTTTCTTGAATATCTGATGATTGCTCTGCATTGAAGATTATGACTGTTGCATATCCATTCTGATTTGACTCCATTCGAAATTCTAGCTGTTGGGAGCCTTTCTACATAATTCCCATTTCTGCATAATCTTTATTTGTTGAAGACATTTCCGTTGGAGCTCCTAGATATTTGCCCATGATGTGGTGTTTCCTTAAATAGCTTTAACAAATCATGTCTCGTTGCTTTCTGACTGTTTGAGGATAATTATCCACCTTTCCAGCAAGTTGCCCATTTTGCTTTGGATGTGAAATCCGTTGAGGCTTCTATTTTATCTTTTGAACGTTTGAATGTATTGGAGAAGCATTATAGTTTAGCATATGTCCAAGTTCCTCATTCAAATCTGTCATCTTTTCATTTCTGAAATTGTGCAGCAAAGATCATCTTCACAAATCTGTCATTCTGAGATTTGATTCTGATCCTTCATTTTAATCACCTGAAACTTATACATAAATGATATAAATAATGTTAAGAAGAAGTATAAGTTATTGGGTAATCATCTGGATGAGAAATGAGACTTTCGGAATGATGATTTTCTGTAACTGCGACGTGAACTCGAGCTTGCATAAGTAGGCTCGAGTTTGTTTCTCTCCAAAACCATATTTTGCTCTCTGTCTTGTCTAAACTCGAGGGTGTAACTTATAGGCTCGAGTTTGGATGATTTTCGTGACCTGGTAGCTCTCTGTAACCCGCGAACTCGAGTTTGTCAACTAATAGGCTCGAGTTTGCTTCTCTTTAGCAAATTGTGCAACACCCAGAACAGACTGTCTACTTTCGGGGGCCATATCTCCCTGGTATGAACTCCTTTTTGGTTGGTTCAACTATTTATTTTAAAGCCCTTTGAGTCTACTTTCCAATGCCACCGATTTCAGCCCAATTGGATTCTCCGTTTGTGAGATACACTCAAAACATTAAAGGTTGGTCATTTGTGTGACGTGAATATCACTGTCAACTTCATAAATTCATAGCTCCTTCATCTTGGCTCCGTTTGGCTTCAATTATATATCAAAATGACGCATTTGGAGTCTAGTTTCATATGAAACTGGTTTCACTTCAATCCAATCTGTATTTTAGGAGATATCATCGAATGACCAGACGTCGCCCAAGTGAAACGTGGAACAGAGTAGCTGAAATGTTGAACACCGCTGTAAACTCGAGTTTGCCAACTAATAGGCTCGAGTTTGCCTTGTACAGAGACACCAGAAATGCTGAAGACACTACAGGCTCGAGTTTGCTAATTATGGGCTCGAGTTTGGAGTTCCAAACTGCAGGTTTGTGTTCTAAGCTCGAGTTTGGCTTGTCCGAGGCGCGGAGTTGCCGAGGACATTACGGGCTCGAGTTTGCAAGTTATGAACTCGAGTTTGCTCATCCCTGGAACTGATTTTTGATGGTTTAAACTCGAATTGATCCGTTCCGGCTTCCATATGATCTTGGATACTTCTAGCATCAATATAAGAACTTGAATAAAGATATTTCATTGCATTGCAAGTTCTTCCTTCTTCAATTTCTTCTCTCCTTCTAGATTATCCCCCAAAATCATTTGATAACCTCTTGCTTCCTTAATATTATGATATTCCCATTATATTGTGCAAGAGCTTCTTTCTTCAATCAACATTCTCCATTATTTAAACTTTGCATCTACATTAAATATAAGAATTAGTCAAAGTAGAAGATAAATGTAGTATGCAACCTTTTTGCTCTTAAGAATGGTATCTATATAAGACATCATCAAAACTAATCAAAACCAACAAGTATGGCTTCCAAACGATCTGCAACTCAAGATTCCCAAACTGAAACACCACCCAGAAGGGGCAAAGAGAAGGTCTATAAAACTAGAAAGACCAAAACGAGTCCTCTTGCAACCGGTCAGGCTAGCTCTCAAGCTCAATCATCCTCCCATCATCAAGAACATTTTGTTCCTCAGGTATCTAGAGACACCCCGGCATTATTTGAAATATACAATCACTCTTCAATTCCTAGGGGATTTTCTAGTGAGTCTGTAACTCTAACGGGTGAGGATGCCATTCGATTCCAGGAGAATTATGAGTCTAAGAGTTTTTGTCCCTCAGTTTATGTCAATTTAGATACATTAAAAGAGGAATGTAGTCTTGATCTTACTCATTGGTGTAGACAATTTGAACCTCTCATATCCATTCGAGCCTCATATAGTCCATCCTTTGTCAAAGCTTTCTATTATTGCATGCAAAGTGACAATCTATTGGATAATGATAGAAATCTAATGGAGGAAAGGATTACCACCACCATTAGAGGAAAACAGATTACCATCACTGCTGAATACCTTAATTCCCTCCTTAAAATACAAAATCCTCCTCCTGTTGCATCCCCAAACTATACCGATAGGCAGATATACTCACTCCTCAAACCCGATGAGCTGTCCCCGATGGTTTAGAGATTCTAAATTTCACTCCAGTATCAATGCCCCCTAAGCAAAGAGCTGCCTGGTACATATATACTAGGAATCTCGTTCAAAAAGGAGGAAACTTCACCCATTTTGCAAAGAAGGACTTTCCTATCTTTGCCTCTATCATTGATCAAGTTCCTCACAATATAGGAGATTGGATCTTCAAAGAAATGTTCAAATTTCATTTTCATGGAAGGAAAACATCTCAGATACCCTTTGCTAGCCTTATCTCTGTAATCATGTTCCATGAAAGAGTATGGTACCTACCTGCCAATGAGAAATCTAAAAAACCGGCAAAATTTGGTCAACATATCCTGAACCTTATGAGGATAAGTTTTGATCAAGGTAGTGATCACTCCAAAGCTCCATCAAGACCTGCTCGATCCAGAGCCAATCGTCTAGAGTTCAAGAGGCTCGAGTGCACCACCTCCACCACAATCATTTCCTTCGATTTGGATGAAAGAATCAAGACTTACATTGCCCAAGTTGTTTCGATCTTTCTTCCAAGATGGAATCGAATTCAAGAAAGTGAAGAAACGATATGAGGAGTTGACCGATGCCCAAGAAGATCTAGTTCTTGAGCATGAAATTATCAAAGACAAAGTTCAAGGCCTCCGTGAACAAATTGG